>OZ035823.1:45762848-46362848 GCA_964034765.1 Knipowitschia caucasica | reverse complement strand
TGTAGAGGGATCCTACGGTCACGTGACTAGCAGCCACGGCAGCCATACTGTAGGACAACCTCGGCGAGTAACAGATCTGCTAGCTATCTACAGTATAACTGGACGTTCAAAACTAGAACTCTCTCGAACTACATGAAAACTGAACAGAGAATTTGAAACTTCAGCAGTTAGCGACCCAAATATATACTCAACCTAAATTCATGAATCAGATCCTCTGGAAATGCGTCCTAAAATGTATTATTAATGTTTATCGTTACATCCAGGTTTACCACGGTCGCATATTGTCGCATTAAAACAGTGTTTTTTCATGAAAACGTGAACAGAACATTCTGAAAACCTGTGTGCACGTGTATTAAGAATGTATATGTATAATGTATTCTCTGATTAACATTTAATGTGTTTATTGTTACACCATGGATCTATGTGTGGCTACACTGCAGTGGAAATAATGAGATTACATTCAAATCAATGGAGCTTTCTGCGTCTACTGTGAGGAGCCGTATATTTTATTAATAAATACTAGTACGGGGCACCCTCGAGCACGGCTCAGTCGTTCACATGTCTGCTGGCCTTCGGTAAGTCAGATACCCTGTGAACCGGGTGAGGTCCTGTGTGAGACCAAATATATAACAGCTATGCTACAAGCTAAGCTACAGTCTATGGAGCAACCCCACGTTGCAGTCAGACAGTTTTATCCTTAAACTTCTGTTTGTTTCGGAATAACACTAAATCCACCATCAAATTGATTTTACTTAACAGAAATGAAATGATCCGAGCATATTCGGGCACTCTGGGGGCTATTAGTTTTTTGTTCTTGCGTATGGTTGTGCCATTTCTCAAAAACAGAAGAAATCTCAAAGAAACGATTCTTTGAGATGTCTTCTGTTTTTGAGCCGTGTGAAGTAAGGACGGCTGGCAGTCAGTAACACAACTTATTTTCCCTGTCTCTCCTTTTGCTGCAGCCAAAAACTGCAAACATTTTGAACATGTTTATGCGGTCCCGGGTGCATGCCACTATCATACAGCGTTTGCTTGTCCTCAGGTATGGCGGATGCCCCGCGAGTTCAAGGCATCGTGACGTCACGTGAGATATCTCTGTAGATGGCATTGGCCTGAGCTGACCAGTCCAGTCTGGTCCAGGTGGACTCCCAGACTGCCTTAAAAATTATCTCGTTTTAAAAAGATACAAGAAATGTCACCTTTGGAATGAGAAAATAAAGCAACATGTCTTGAAATAAGACCAAATAAGAATAATATTATGAGGAAAATCTTGTTTTAAACAGACAGAAATACTCAAAATAAGATAAAAAACCACGTGATCTATATCTATCTATGATGTATCCATCCATCTATCTATGTATATCTGTATCTATCTGTCTGTCTATCTATTGTCTATGAGCAGATAAGTATTACACATTTTGCGCAGTGCAGCTTTAAGAGGATTGGTGCTCGTTGCTATGGCTACAATCACATGGGTCAGGTGCACGAGAGGCGGACCGAGGAGGACCGAGGAGGACGGGGACGGGACCATAGGCCGGGAGGGACCCGGACTGCTCCTCTCACATCCCCCCGTGCGTGTGTGCGTGAGTCTGTGAGTCTGTTGTCTGCGTCCGTGGCTCCACTCTGCGTGCGTGTGCGTGAGCGTGAGCGTGATGGCGCGCGGCTCGTGTGGCTGCTCCACGCTCGTGCCCGTGTCCCTGCTGCTGTTCGCGCTCGTGACCCTCCTGCTGCTCACGCTGTCCACGCGGGACCTGCCCGGGACCCCTGGCTTCACGGTGAGACCAGACCAGACCCCACGAGAGACACATACACACACACTCGCACGCGCACACAGGCACCAGTTACATTTACCAATCTTCCCTGGTGACAGTCGAGGCAAGGCAAGTTTATTTATATAGAACAGTTCATATACAAGGCAACGGAAAGTGCTTAACAAAACAAGATAGAAACAATCCCACAAGGAGTTAAAAGATTCAGATGATTTTTCTTTGCCATTTGCAGTAAAACCACATTGGAATACATTAGCAAAAGTCACCAGTGTGCACAAGAGAAGTACAGACATAAAACAACATTAAAAATACAGAGATAAAACAGTAAACAAATGTCACTGTGAAATCGATCGACTAAAACAGTTCAAAACAAGTGCAAATCATTAAAGTGCTCTGTTCACACTGATAACAGCCTGTGGAAAAAAGCTGTTAGCGTAACAAGATGTCTTGCATCTCAGAGAGCAATATCTTCTGCCAGAGGGAAGAAGCTGGAACATGGCTTTCCCAGGGTGGCCAGAAGAGTCATTGACAATCCTAAGAGCTTTGTTTAAAAGTCTGGATTTATAAAGAACCTCCAGAACAGGAAGCTCACAGCCCACGGTCCTCTTTGCAGAGCGGAGCACCTTGTTTAAAGCTCTCTTTTCTTTATCTGTGATGTTTCCAAACCACACAGACACAGAACCAACAAGTAAACTCTCAATGGTGCAGCGATAAAAGTTAAGCAAAATCTTAGAATTAGTGGTAAATTCTCTAAGTTTACGCAGGAAGTAGAGACGCTTACTTTAAAATCATTAAAGAAAAAAACAAAAAACCTTATTGATACTCACAAGCGATACATTTCCAGTTTAGGAGCACAGGGACTGGTCTCCTGGTGGTGCCAAGAGTTGGGACCAAACCATAGACTGTAAATATTAAACATGACTTAACATACAGAGGCAGCATTTAAGAAGCTCCTTTATTTGTCCCACAATGGGGAAATTTCAGTTTGATGCATACACATATAGTACATACAGATATACACATCAAGGCATGCAGCGAACATCATATCCGCGCTCCTTATAGGCTAAGTGGGTTAAGTGTCTTGCCCAAGGACACAACAACAGCAGGCATCAGTGGGAGTCGGTGGAGAAGGTCCCATGGTGGGCTCGAACACACGACCTTTGGGCCCAAAGGCCAATGCTCTACCAACTGAGCTACTGTCGCCCACAAAGATATTTGAGATATTTCAGATATTTGCAGCTAAACTCTCGAACAGTCTTCCTGAAAATGTGAGACAGGCTTCTTCTCTGACAATGTTCAATTCCAGGTTAAGATTAAATGGTGTCGTTCATGTCTGTAGTTGTCCTTAAAAGACCCCCTAGATCCTTAAAGCTGAGGTACACAACTTTTCTTGGAATGAGAACAGTGTTTAGACATACAGTATATGTATAAGTCCCACATCAAACAGCGACTAACATTATTTTAATTGGGTACATGTGGTCTCAAATGATTCTTTTTACAAATAAGCTATAATCTGCACAAAAAAAAAGATTCTTGTCTTTTACCTGTTTTTGAGAAATCTGTCATAAAATGTGATATTATGCTATTAAACACAAGTCGACACCACCTGGACTCAAACCTGGGTCGATGAAACGTAAGCTCTGTGGCTAAACCATTAGTCCACCTTTACACACAATGGATAATGCAGAGGAAAACTGCCTTAATCCAGCAACTTTTGCATCACACAAAAATTCATCGGCTGTCTCAATTTTTCAAAGGCGTCCCAATATAAATCCTCGTTTTAGTCTTTGTCTTGTCATTAATAATCTGAGAATCATAACAAGACCTTTTTAGTTCTGCAGCCACATGTTATTTTACCAGTGAGATTTGCAGCGGCGAGTTCTGGCAACACGAATCACTCACTCACGAAACGGCAGCGGGCGGGACATCGAAATTAAAACAATAACAACTTTTACGGGTCGTAAAACTAATTTTGATATTCAAATATCTCGGCTGAAACACTTATCAGTTATCAGAGCATGATTAGGTAATGCCGTTTGAAATATTGGGGCCCCTATAATGAAGACTTGACATGCAAATATTGCTACTTTAAAACTATACACACTGACTTTGCACTAAATACATCAGATTGTAGCTTCATCGTTTATTTCCATCTGTAGTCCCACACTCACAAACACACACAGACTTATTCAACCCTCAACTATTCATGTTTTTAGTGGTAGGGGAAACCGGAGCACCTGGAGGAAACTTATGCAGACACTAGCTTTAACATATCTATGACGAAATAGGAGATAGTTTGAATACAGTATGAAACTATTGAGAGTTTGTCCTATTCCTATATTGCACCTATTCAATGTAATTTATCTGTGTATAGCCCTAAACGACCACATCTCGGAGGACCGTACAAAGTTGTCGATTGGCCACCGCAGATCAGAGAATCAAACAATCGACACCTTCTGACTGTATGAGGCTGTTCACACACTGTAAGCCTGGACCTGAAAGCCCTCTGTTTTGTATTCCGCTCAGGTTTGTCCCTCTTCCCCTGCTGTAGTTCTTGCGTTCCCGGCCTCATATCCCGTGGTTACGTCTTGTTAGCTAAAGGCGGGTTTTAGCACAAAGACCACACGCAGACCCCGGAGTACAAACGCATAATTAGCAGTTGGCGCAGATCCAACTCTCTATACAAGTCCGAGCTGAGACCTGCTCCGTCTGGACCCTCCCCAAAACAAACCGTCCAATCATGAGCGAGAGAATTATTGGTATAATTGGTTCATTCTGAGGGGATGATCCGGGACTTTTACCTTAATTTCTGGACACTCAAAGACGTTTCTCATGGCATTATCCTTTCGCTCCATACACAGTGGTGATAAACTACTACTATAGCCACAGCTGCCCTGGGGCACACTGACAGAAACAAGGCCACCAGTATGTGCCATCAGCCCACACAAACCAGTCACACACACACCAGACTCATTCTAATGTCGGTGAAGTGTCTTGCCTAAGGACACAATGACAGTTTGGCACTTTACATGAATGTTATTAATGTTGTGCTTATTTTTTTGTTATGTGTCTCTTGCGTTTCAATGCAGATTGCAATTTTAGGTATAAAATATCACAATAATATTGTTGTCGAAATACTAAACACCATATCAAATATCGCTCTAATTTCCAATATTGTGCAGCCCTAATTATTATTGTATTATTATGAAATGTAATGTTAATGGATGAAAGCCTGTCATAACTTGATAAACTCCGTCACTAATGATAAAACAGTTAAATAAAACATGTATTTAGTGTCTGTCTGTAGTTTCTCTTGTTCTGATAAGCCTCCGTCCTCTTTGATCTGAGATTCTTTCTGGTAAATGACTGATCAGAACTCACATAAAACAATCCAGAGCTCGACTTTTGCCCCTTTTGTCTCTGTTTGTCCTTTCACTTACAGTGACGGAACGTGCATTTATTCAGTTTCTTTTTCACTGCTCCACGTTCAAGTCAATTCAGTACGTTTTTTTGTATAGCCCTAAGTCAGAGCAGGAGTCGTCTCCAAGGACTGCAGAGTCTCACAGAATGAAAACACAGGAAACACAGAGAAGAGGCCATTGGTCCATGAGAGCAGGATGACCAATGTCCATGAATGATCATAAAATAAATCTTTGGCTTGTAATATCAAACCTTTCTGCGAATTACAAGTATACACTGTAAAACATATTGTTCTTCATAAAAAAGTCAAATCTCTCGTTTATTTTTAGTAATTCTGTTTTGTCAATATCAAGTCCATTCCTGTAGTATTAGAAAAAACAAAAATATTGTTCCCATCATATCATACGGCAATTTTTTTATTGTTTATTTCCCATAACGTGGAACTAAAGCTCTCAAAAAAAAAGTTAGAAAAAAATATTTCTCCTCAAAAACAATTAACATTGCTGGACAATTTTATCTCGTTGTGTTAAGGGCTTTGAGTTGCCCTCTGTATGAGCTGTGCTATACATACAAACTCGCCTTTCCCTGCCCTGCTCAGCTTCAGAATTCTGAGTTCTGGCTTTCACATGCAGGTGGCGCCACTGAGCCCGTTTGGCAATAACATAATGTGAAAATAAATGCCAAATACAATAGACTTCTACATGCAAAATATGATTCATTTTTGGCTATGACCTCATTTTGTCCCTCTGTGTTTTGACTTGTGTGTTTGTTGTGCGTTTGTGGCGCGTTTGTGGCGCCTGACCCTTCTGTGGTAGTTTGGGATCGTGCTGGACGCCGGCTCGTCACACACGACTCTGTACGTTTACAAATGGAGATCGGACAAACAGAACGGAACCGGGATCGTGTCCCAGCACAGCGAGTGTCATGTCAAAGGTACACACTTTCTCTCACCAAATACCCATAGTTTGTGTTGTAGTTGTGTTGCTTACTTCAGCACAAAAGAAGCAGTTTTTTTAAAAATAAATGTTGAGAAAGAGAAATTGCCCTAGTTTTTTCCCAGGTCCAGATTTGATTTTGATTAGATTCAAAAAGCCGTCATGTTGTTCGTACATCTGAAAGTCTTCCATATTCTGGTCTATGTCCGGCAGATGTTTTTGAGTGATGTCACCACTTCTAGATAGCTTTTTATGAGAGAGACCAGAGAGAGAGACCAGAGGGAGAGACCAGAGGGAGAGACCAGAGAGAGAGACCAGAGAGAGAGACCAGAGAGACCAGAGAGAGTGTTGTGAGCTCTGAGCCTGGTTGTGTGTGAGAATGAGTCATCTCTCCACAACATCACAGCTCTGCACTTTGGTCTGTGGTCAAACACGCCAAAGTAAAGTGGACAGGTGCGCCCAATGCCTTCTCTTATGTCACAGCCCCGGCCTGAGAGCTGTGGAGGAGAAGGGAATGTGAGAGGAGGTGACGGCAATGTACACACTGGGAAACATGCACAAGAAATTAATTGGGCGTAACACTAGGACTAAACTTATGCTACTAGAACTCCTCATTTTGACTGCTCCCATTCAAACTAATGGAATTCTGAGAAATTCCTCTCTCTGGTCTCTCTCTCTGGTCTCTCTCTCTGGTCCCCCTCTCTGATCTCTCAGATTCAGATTCAGAATCATTTATTTTCCATTTGCAGTAAAACCACATAGGAAAAAACTGTGCAAGACTACCCCAGTGTGCACCAGACGACACACACCAGAGCTCTTGCTCTTTCTCTGGTTTCTCTATGGTTTCTCTATGGTCTCTCTCTCTGGTCTCTCTCTGGTCTCTTTCTGGTCCCTCTCTGGTCTCTCTTTGGTCTCTCTTTGGTCTCTCTCTGGTCTCTCTCTGGTCTTGCTATGGTCTCTCTCTGGTCTCTCTGGTCCTTCTCTGGTTTCTCTCTGGTCTCTAAGGTCTTTCTCTGGTCTCTGTGGTCTCTCTCTGGTCTCTATCTCTGATCCCTCTAAGGTCTCTCTCTGGTCTCTTTCTGGTCTCTCTCACCACAGCCGCCCCACTGTGGCCCCTGTTGTCCCATCCCAGTAGTAATCCTATCCTGCTTTGCTTTAGAGTTCTGACGGGACCTGGCTTTCACCTGCAGGTGGCGCCAACATACACAGTGTTTTCTGGACAGAAATGTTGCCAAATCATCAGTGTCAAAGTTTAAACCCAAATTATGAAGTAATCATTATGTATAGTTTTTTGCTTGTACATAACCTTTTTATTGGTGCCGATTTTTTTAAATGACGTTGTGCCTGGTCCCGTCGGCAGGCGGGGGAATCTCCAGTTACGCCGGGGAGCGTGGAGCGGCGGCGCAGAGTCTGGAGCCGTGTCTGGACCAAGCTCTGAGCGACGTCCCCAAAGAGCGGCACCGGAGCACCCCTGTGTACCTGGGGACCACCGCGGGCATGAGGCTGCTGCAGTGAGTCACTGCAGAGAGAACCAGGACCCACAGAAACGGCCACCAAGCATTCTCTGTGCTCCTTTTGACCCCTGACTGTGATCTTGACAATGTGCACTTACTATACTCTATTTTAGCTATTTTAACCACAGCAAAGAAACTGAAGAAACTGCAAACTGAGAGGCAGACCACACATTCGACTTTTATTTATCAAATATGACTTCTTCTTCTTCTTCCCTCAGCATCTCCAGCCCGCTGCAGTCGGCTCAGATACTGGAGGAAGTGCAGCAGAAGTTGCGTTCGTATCCCTTTGACTTCAGGGGAGCGGCCATTTTGAGCGGAGCGGAAGAGGGAGCGTTCGGCTGGGTCACGGTCAACTACCTGCTGGAAAACTTCATCAAGGTGAAAGTTTATAGTTTTGGAAGCATAATCACTCGGCGCATGTACATTTTTGGTCTTTTGGTACATTTCTATGTTGTTATTTTCAATCATTTTCTGTTGCCTGGAAACCAACTTTCTATAGCAATAAAACCCCTTTTCAAGGTGCTGGTCTTGGACTCGTTCTGGTCAAGTTCTGGACTTGTCCTGAGCTGGTCCTGGACTGGTCCTGGACACCAGAGAAGAGCCAGTTCTAGTTACCATAGCAACACACTATTTTCTTTCTAGCAGTTAGCATGTAGCCTTACAACAAGCTATTTGTGCCGTATTTCAAGTTATATTAGCTCAGTTTTAGCTCATAAGTACAAAGTTTTTACAGACTTTCTCTCTACAAAATATCCAAGCAAATAGTTCTTCAATGTGAAATAAGCATTTTTTGAAAGATTTGTTGAAAAAGAAAATGTACTGTTGTTTTCCCAGATTATATCAATTAAAAGTGATTAAATGTATGTAAGTTTGGAATAAATGTCTTAAATTTCTATTGGATTGCCCTAAATCTTTAAACACAGGGAATGCAGTGAAAAACAGACATTAGTTAATATGGGGCTGGTGATCAATGTCCATAAATATGGTTGAATGTCAAAAGTCCTGGATCATCACCACTAAATTATAATTCGGGGGGATTTCTCAGAGACCCAGTGTTTAGACGACACCGGAGCGCTGAGGACATTTGCTGGAACTTTAACATCTTTAGGGAAAATTCCGTCTGCAAATCTTTAAAATGAAATGGCAAACTTGGTCCAGACGACTCCTGGGTTAACCTCTTTATGTCCATGTTACGTTTGTTTTTGCAGTATAGTCTGGTGGGCCGCTGGTTTGGTCCGGACCGGGGCACGGTGGGAGCGCTGGATTTGGGCGGGGCCTCTACACAGATAACGTTTGTCACTGAGGACGAGGTGGAGGAGCGGACGGACTCACTCAAGCTGCAGCTGTACGGACGCCACTACAGCCTCTACACACATAGCTACCTCTGCTACGGCCGCGACCAGCTGCTCAAGAGGACCCTGGCCCACCTCGCCGCGGTAACACGGGCTCACCAAAACAAATAGCCAATCAACGCAAGTAATTGGCGATTTTAGCCTCAAGAAGAACTTCTAGCTAAACCCAGCACGTACATGTCCCCCCACCCCTTCTGAGTGCACTGTTTGAAAAAATACTCTCATTAAGTAAAATGATAATAATAATATATACAGTATAAGGTACTTTTTATATAGAGTACATTTCATACACTGGTGATGGGAAACTACTTTGGCCACAGCCGCCCTGGGGCACACTGTCAGAAGCAAAGCAACCAGCATGTGGCATCAGCCTCACCGACCACTACCAACCATTCACAAACACACCAGACTCATTGTCAGCAGTTTGGGTGAAGTGTCTTGCCTAAGGACACAGTGACAGGCTCTTTACAGCCGCAGCTGCCCCACTGTGGCACCTGGTGTTCTCAGAGGTCTCCCATCACAGTACTAACCAGGCTCTCTCCGGCTTAGCTTCAGATTTCTGACAGGATCTGGCATCACATGCAGGTAGCACCCCAACTATGACATCACCAGTTCTGTTCCGTTGCCTTTACAAACACGTGTATTAATTATTCCAGTCACAACTTTTGTCGATTCTTACTTTTTTCACCCTGGCTATAATCTTTTAATCCACTTCCTCTATGTATACCCATGTGTATTCCTGATTTATGAAAAAATATTGCTACAGTGATACAAATACTGCATGATATTCTCTCTTTAAGCACATTGTTATTATCTGAGTGTCTAAACCTGAGACAAAATCACAACATGTTTTCTCATTTTGTGTCCAGACACAGGGAGTGTCCAGCCAAGTCACTCACCCGTGTTTCCCCGCTGGCTTCAGTCAAAGCGTCCCTCTGAAAAGCATCTTCTCCTCCCCCTGCACCTCCTCCTCCAGGCCCCAGGACCCTCACACCGACCCCCAGGCAGAGCTCATGGTCCAGGGCTCAGGAAACTACCATCACTGCGTGGGGAACATCACACAGATCTTCTCCTTCGACAAATGCGCCTTTTCTCACTGTTCTTTCGACGGGGTCTTCCAGCCGAACGTCAGCGGTAGCTTCATGGTGAGGGACCATAACGAGCTCTGTGGGAGAGGGGGGGTGGATCGTGTTGTAGCTGCGACGGTTGGCACTTCTTCTTCTGTTATAGGCATTTTCTGCTTTTTACTACACTCACTCCTTCCTGCTGAAAGTCACCGGTGTGAACGTGAGAACTCCTGAACAACTGGAGGAAGCAACGAAGAAGATCTGTGGCCTGAACCTCGACCAGGTACGACTCACCTGTGGTTTACTGTGGGGAGGGTCTAAGGACAGGGAGGATCCAGGACATTTAGATTCTTTATTGATCCCCCATAGGAGAAATGCAGGTGTCCAGCAGAAACACATACAAACAAAACGAATAGCAACTTTAAGAATGATATATTTAACAATCGTAATGAAATACATCAACACAGGTGGTGTAGCCGCTCGGTGGGCAACGTGGCCCAACGGCACCTATGTGTTTGTTCTTACTGCATTCCCTGTGCGAACGGTTTGATTCTCTGATCAGTTGTTGTTGAATCCACAACTGTTGCTGTGATTTAGGGCTGTATACAAACATATTATATTGAATTGAATCATAGAAAAGGCGACCCTTTTTAGTGGCCCCTGAACTGGCAGCATTGATGGTAATATGACTGGTGAACTAAAGTGGCCTTCTCACTGAAAAGTTGCGTTAGATAATCCTGAGCTGAGACGCCACTGCGGGAATGAGGGTTGATGCTTAAAGGGTGTTGCTGCCCTCTGCTGGTCAGTGTGGGCAAAGGGCTGACTGGTGTGAGCATACCATGGATGTATTATAATAACTGGATAGGGTATTACTAGCTTGTAGCTGAATAACTCATGTGCTCGGGGGATTCTCGCGGTACTGCAGACTAAACCAGACTAAATTCACGTGGGCTATCCAGAAATTTTCCCCATAGAACTCAATGCATATTAAAACAGCTCAACCTCAGCTGAAAGAGAACCTACAGCTTTCATAAAGATCGGATTTTGTGGAGATTTTAGTGTCCCTTGTCATCCTGAACTTTTTTTCTTCTTAAATCCTTCGGTTTTGTTTAAATCCACACTTTAGTGCCACAAACTCTGCTCGTCTGGCTCTCGCTCTAACTCCCGCTCTGATGAACTGCTCTGATTGGTCAGAGCGCGGCCGAGCCCCTCTGTGCACGTGCGTGAGACCCGGTGTGAGACCCACACACGCGTGTTTGACGCAACGCATTATGGGAGATCATCCACTGCGCAGAACCGGGAGGACCAGACGATGCCCAAATACAGGAGAGTTTCCCATAGATCTTTGCGAGTTTCAGGCGACTTCCGCTAATCTTTCAGCCTCCATGCTGTCACAAAGCGCCACTGAGCAAAACCATTCATTTGAATAGGGCGCCATCTTGGATCGCCGGGGCTTGGAGCATACCTACCCATTAGTTTCACAATATACGCTCAACAAAAATATAAACGCAACACTTTTGTTTGTGCTCCCATTTTCCATGAGATGGACTTAAAGATCTAAAATTAATTCCAGATACACAAAATTATATATATTAATACACAATTTCTCTCAAACCTTGTTCAAAAATCTGTCTAAATGTGTGCTAGTGAGCGTTTCTGCTTTGCTGAGATTATCCATCCCACCTCACAGGTGTGCCACATCAGGATGCTTATCTGACATCATGAGTAGTGCACAGGTGTGCCTTAGACTGTCCACAATAAAAGGCCTGAAAGGTGCATTATTTAGCTGACCTAGGTGTCAGACACAGTAACTTAATAAAAGTTCAGACAGACAGAAATAGTTCTAGCGGTAGGGTTGTTAAATGTGGTTTAATGAACGTCAGATCAATCTCGTCTAAATCGCTTCTCATAAACGAACTTATTATAGACAAGGGCTTGGATCTGTTTGCGCTCTCGGAGACTTGGCTCCAACAGGACGACTACGTCAGATTGAATGAGTGCACTCCTCCGACGCATGTTAACTACCAGAAAGCCAGAGCTACAGGTCGCGGCGGTGGTGTTGCGATTATATCACACACCAACTTGGTTCTTAGTCCCAAAACCAACAACGCTTTTCACTCGTTTGAAAACTTAACACTTTCAATCACCTGTCCTGGGTGGAGAAAACAAAAAGCAGTACTATTTATAGTTTTATACCGACCTCCTGGTCCTTACAGCGAGTTCCTAACAGAATTCTCTGACTTCATTTCAAACCTAGTTTTGGAATGGGAAAACATAGTTATAGCTGGAGACTTCAATATACATGTGGACGACAGCACTGACAGCTTAAACAAAGCTTTCAGCGCCGTACTAGATGGTGTTGGTTTTACTCAGAATGTCGAGGAACCTACTCACATTCATAACCACACCTTGGACCTTGTCCTGACCTACGGCTGTGATGTCTCCAATGTTGACATCCAGCGTCAAAGCTCGTTGCTGTCTGACCATTTCTTGATCACGTTTGATCTCGCTTTGGAGGACTTTCCTGTCCCGCAAGATAAAACCATAATGAAAAGAACCTTAAATGATAAATCTATCACAAGGTTCAAAGAACTAATACAGCCTATGTTGAATACTGCTGCAGGTGAACCTGTTCACAGCAGCTGCAGTCCCTCAGTCATTGACCAAACGGTGGGCAACACTATGGAGTCTTTAAAATCTGCATTAAATGCAGCAGCTCCTTTAAAACAGAAAACCATTAGGATTAGATCATCGTCGCCCTGGTACAGTGTTCAACTCCACACTTTAAAACAGGACGTCAGAAAATTGGAGAGGCTATATCGCCACTCCCACTCGGAGCCTGTCCACAGGGAGTGGAAAGCAGGTCTCCGAAACTACAAGAAGGCCCTTCGCGGGGCTCGAACTCAATACTACTATTCAACTTTAATAGAAGCGAATAAAAACAACAGTAGATTTTTGTTTGGTACCGTCGCTAAACTCACAAACTGCCATAGCGCAATCGAGCCTAAAATTCCAAGCTCACTGAGCAGTGTCGACTTTCTCCACTTCTTTAATAATAAAATTACATCCATCCGTGACAAGCTGGAGGAGGTTGCTCCTGCTGTTAGTGGTGGACAGGTTGAAGCGGCATACGTGACTTCCCACTTAGACTCTTCAGTGGGCCTTAATAAATTCATGGCTGTGAGCCAAGCAGAGGTGATCTCTGTGGTCACATCCTCAAAAGCCTCAAAAGCCTCAACTTGCATGTTAGACGCAGTCCCGACATGGCTCTTCAAAGACATACTTCCTTTGATAATTGAGCCTATCGTAAATATAATAAACGCATCCATACAATGTGGCTATGTCCCACAAGCTTTTAAAACCGCGGTAATCAAACCCCTTCTGAAGAAAACAAACCTGGACCCAGAAATACTTACAAACTACAGACCGATCTCGAACCTCACTTTTATATCTAAAATCCTGGAAAAACTTATAGCTGAGCAGCTCCGCTGCCACCTGCAGGAAAATGATATGTTTGAAGTCTTTCAATCAGGATTCAGAGCTCTCATCATAGCACTGAAACGGCACTAGTCAAAGTCACAAATGACTTACTACTAGCTGCCGATAATGGACAAGTGTCAGTGCTGGTCCTACTGGACCTTAGTGCTGCATTTGACACAATAGACCACAGCATTCTACTGCAGAGGCTAGAATGTGATATAGGTCTTAGAGGAACAGCCCTTGGCTGGTTTAAATCCTATTTATCAGATCGATATCACTTCGTCAATGTGAATCAGGACTCGTCGCCTTATTCTGGAGTGGAATTCGGTGTGCCGCAGGGTTCGGTACTCGGACCGATTCTTTTTACTCTCTACATGCTGCCACTGGGAAACATTATTAAAAAGCATGGAATTAATTTCCACTGCTATGCAGATGACACACAGCTTTATCTGTCGATGAAGCCTAATCAGACAGATCAGCTAGAAAAGCTCAGTGCCTGCATAAAGGACCTTAAAATGTGGATGACTCTTAACTTCCTACTTCTCAACCCGGAGAAGACAGAAGTGATCCTACTCGGTCCGAAGCGCCTGCGTGACTCCCTCACTAACCAGATGGTTACTCTCGATAATGTCAGTATAATACCCAGTAACACTGTGAGGAATCTTGGAGTCATTTTTGACCAAGAACTCTCCTTCAAGGCTTATATAAGCCAAGCAACTAAAACGGCGTACTTCCACTTACGGAACATCGCTAAAATTAGGAATTTCCTTCCTAAAAGTGACGCGGAAAAACTCATTCACGCGTTTGTCACCTCAAGGCTTGACTACTGTAACGCTTTACTGGCAGCGTGCCCTAAAGCCTCTTTGAAGAGCTTCCAGCTCGTTCAGAATACAGCAGCTAGGATCTTAACAGGTACCAAAAGGAGGGAGCACATAACTCCGGTGTTAAAATCACTCCACTGGCTCCCTGTGGAGTACAGAATAAAGTTTAAAATCCTACTCTTAACATATAAAGCCATAAATGGCTTGGCTCCTTCTTATCTCCAAGACACGTTAGTGTCGTATCAACCAGGTCGAGCGTTGCGCTCACAAAACGCCAGACGTCTGGTGGTCCCTAAGGTCTCAAAGGTCACTGTTGGTGGCAGAGCATTTAGCTACCAAGCTCCTTTACTGTGGAATCAGCTTCCCATTTATGTTAAGGAAGCAGATACGGTCTCCACATTCAAGGCCAGGCTTAAAGCACTTTACTTTAATTTAGCATATAATTAGGTAATATATAATATGTAGTGTATATATTATATATATATGCTGTATTATGTTATATATTATGTTATATATTATTCAATAATGTATTGTGTTATGTTGTATATTATGTTATATATTATGCTGTATTGTTATTCTTTATTCAAGGCTAGGTTTAAAACAGTCCTCTTTAGTTTAGCATATGGCTAGGAAGGTAAGACTCGGAGAAGGTTAAACTCCTCAGAGTGTTAGTCAAGCTGCATAGGGAGTCAGTTTGCTGGGAGAAGTATGGTAACTTGAGCACTATCCTCTCCTCCTTCCTACTTTATCTGTTTAGCATTTTTAGGATTCTGACTGTAGTTTGTTCATTGCTATTCACCCGTTGTCCCATTGTCTGTTTCATGGTACGATGACGGGATCTCTGAGCCTGGCCTCCTCCATCTACACCTGCGGACGTTCAGCGGCCACTGGTCCACGTTCTGTAGCTAGCTTAGGTCCTAGATCATTAGCCTGTCCGTCCGGAGGAGCGGATCCCTTTCTCATATGGGTCTCCCTCCCTGTGGGTTTCCCTAGTTCTCCTCCAAGGTTTCTCACTTTTTCCCACTGGGTTTTTTAAGAGTTTTTCCTTGTCGATGCAGGAGGGTCTTGTTGGACAGTTAGTGTCCAACAGAAAGGATTGGTGATGATCAGGACACTTTAGCATTCTACAACATGTATGGACATTTTCTTCTGTGTGTGCTTTATACTGTATTCTTCATGTGTTTTAACTGTTGATTCTCTGACCTGTGTTGGTGATTTCAATGGTTTTGTTAAGTCCTCTGAGATGACTTCTGTTGTGACCTAGGGCTATACAAGAATAAATTGTATTGTAAATTGTATTGTATTAGCTTTATTGGGGGTCTGGGGACTCAGAGCCAGTCAGTATCTGGTGTGACCACCATTTGCCTCTTGCAGTAAAACACATCTTTGCATAGTGTCTTTGCGTGCGTGTGTGTGCCTGTAGTAAGTGTGTGTGTGTGTGTGTGTCCCTGTATATGTAAGAATTATACTGTATGATGTGGCCTTTTAGTGATTTATTTTATTTATGTATTTGGGAATCTGTTCACACACATGGAAGACATTCAATTCAGCGTTTGTCATTTGCACAAAAATAGTGCAATTATTGACAAGGAGTACACTCAGAACATGAGGCTCAAAAGGAGTAGAGGGAAATGTAAAACTGTGATGTTTGTACACATGCTAACAATGGATAGTAACCTCTGTATTCTGGATGCACAGTAACACGAGTATTCCAGTCTGTGTGTAAGGATGCACAGTAACATGTGTATTCCCGTGTGCGTATGTTTCCAGCTGCTGCTCGCGGCTCCAGAGCAGGAGTCCCGTCTTCAGGATTACTGCAGCTCAGCCGTGTTCATGCAGGTGCTCATGCTCCGAGGATACGGCTTCGACCAGAACTCACTCCCACAGGTTTCTTTCCAGAAGAAGGTACATTGTGTTATCCTCAATATGTGTTATATTATTGTAGAAGCTCCAAATCTAGATTCACATTTGTGTGGTTATGTTCAGTGTTTCCCCACTCACAACAGAAGTGTGAACTATCACACTTCTGAGACACACTGAGCTTTAGTACACTTTTAGAGGTTCAATAAGTTGTGTGTGTGTGTGTATGTGCGTGCGCTATTTCTGTAATGTAGTCCCCAACTTTTCAACTTTTTGCTGGACTCTTTTGCATGTTCCCCTTTTTTCCTGTTAAACAAAAACTAAAATGTAAAAAAAATAATAATAAATTGTGGCCCCAAAACCGAACAAGTCATTTGTGTCTCCCATCAGTTGCTGCCCTGCTTAGCTTCAGAGGCTCGACAGGCTCTTGCTTTCACATGCAGGTGGACCAATTTTAACCAGTGGTACCTTGACAAAATACTGTACATACTCCTGAAATGGGGTTCATCTTTGGACCCCAATGACCAGGGCCAAAGATACAATTGACAAGTCGGGTTCCATCCAGGTGTAAATCTGTTTGAGTTTAGTTGGTTTAGATTTGGGTAATCATTCAACAAATGTATCTTTATTCATCAAAATCCCCTTGCATCTTCAGCTCGGTGCTATAGCGTGCCTTCATGTCCGCTCCCCTCTCCTCTGCTCCTGTAGGTGGGCGACACCTCCATGGGCTGGGCTCTGGGCTACATGCTGACCCTCAGTAACCTGCTTCCTGCAGAGAGTCCTGGACTGACCAAAGCCCTGACGCCCGGAGCCTGGGGGACACTGTTGTTCCTCGCGGCCCTCCTCCTGACGCTCGCTCTGGGCTTCAGTCTGTGGAAAGTCTGCGGAGGGAAAGAGGAGAGCAACGACAGCCCCATCTGACCAGCAGAAACCACAACAGCATCTGAACCATAGACTGTATACAGATGGGCAATGCTAACACGCTAGCTCTATGAAGATTAGAATCTCCAACTCGCTCCAGCTTCTATTGACATACATGTAAAAGTGAACTCCTCTAGCTCAGTTACCGTTCATGTCACTGATACTGTATATGTCTTTGATCCCGGTGTTTACATTTCAATATTATCTTTGTAAATCCAGTTATGAGCCATAAAAAGATTGACCAATCAGATGCCTTCCTTCGAGGGAGAAACTCCAGTTTGCCTTAGCAACCATCATAGCAACAAGTATGCCCCTGTTACGGCGTGACGCTGACGCCGTCAAAACAAATGCCCATAGAAGGAAATTGGCTCCAGCTATCTTTTGCCACTTCCGCATTGAGGCTAACACTATGGTGATGTCACACTTGGTTATTCCACTCCTATTATACGATCTATGCTCCCTAACTCTAAACCGTTCACTTATAAAGTAAACTTCTCACACTCCATTTTGGGCCTAAAAATCCATGGTTTAATGCTCCTGGTGTTTACATCTGTAATCAGAATCAGAATCCTTTGTATTGCCATGTGAGTAACAGGAAGTCAAAAACTAAAATTGTTTTGGCTCTCAGTGCAAACAAGTTAAAGCAGAATAAAAACAAGAAGGGATTCAGAAATAAAAATCTACAGTAATTTTTAACTTTATACGTTTGACCCAAACAAAGATTTAACCTTTTTCAGAATTAGTCCTAAAATCTCTTCTTAGCGTGTTTAAAGGTGATGTCTGTAACTTCAATTACTTTCAGTTTGAAAGTAATACATATTGTACTTTTGACAATATGACCCTGTAGTCTCATCTATTAGAAGTATTTTGCATTAAAACAGTCCCTCCCCTTAGAATGAGCATCAGCAGTGAGATTTGCTGAAGGAGAATAGATCGTCCAATGGGAAAGAGCCTCAGTTGTCGATCAAGGATTTGAAATTGGAATACTGTGGGGCCTTAGCCAGCCGTACACTCCGCTCAATTATCATTTCCTGCATATAACGTCTGGGTCTAGTCCCTGTTTTTGCGATTACAATCAGTTGAATTCAATCCGACCAATCAGCGAGCGTGGGAGGCGGGTGTTGTAGTTAGTTGTGGGTGACGTCAAGAGTTTGCGTCGAACGGGCAGGTTCTTGTTTGGCAATGGCGAAGAATGCGATAGTAAAGTAATCCGGTCTGGTTCTATCAAGAAATTGAAGCCAGAGCAAGAGGAATGTTTAGCAAATGTAATCGCTGGAAAAGATTGTGGCGCTACTCCCCACGGGCTCTGTTAGCGGCAAAGGAGATGGCTAGGCTAAATGCTAACGACTCACTAAGGTGCATTACAGATGACGAGGTAAACTCAGATCCAATCGTTTCAATCTGCAAAAGGAGTTAACCCCTCCCACCTGTAAACAGAGTTCAATGGAGCACCTGCAAACCTTAGTACGAAATGTAATCTGTACTATGGTGTGGTACAACCAGGCTACTGTGGGGCGCTTCTTTGTCACAATTTGAAAAGTTATTGTCCTTTCCTTTTAAATAAATGAAAAAAATATATATGTCTAGAATCTTTTAGTTGCGATATCCGAAGTCCGACCAATCGGGTGCTTTTCCACTTCAGATTTGACTTTAGCCAACAGCGAATACAAACAAACCAGCGCTGTCCTGATTGGCTCGTTGGTTGCCAGGTTGTTGCTACCCTTTCATTTCCAGATGCCCGCCCATGGAACAGTCTATGAACCGACCACGACACTGGAGACTTCAGAAGAAACACATCTGGGATATTTCTATGTGGGGGAAAAACAGAATTTAATTGCACTAAAATATTTTTTTTAACGCGTGGAATTTCCGTGAATTTGAATGAGTTTTTATTATTATATTTATTACGACTTGCTTTTTAACAAATATGATTTTCGTTGTTGTTTTTTACACTGTTATTTTAATACAGATTTATGTGTGAGAGAAATATAATGAAGTCAGCAAACAAGTCCATCTCACTGACTGCGACTATGAATGTGCACTGTAGAATAAAAACCAACAAAAGATCACTTGGTTTATAATCATAACATGGGTAAATGATTCAGGGTGGAAAAAAACCCTAATTGCTAATCTATATTTATTATTGTATTTTTTTTAATATCTTTTAAATGTGATTTTCTAGGATTCTTCTTGACTTGAATGGATGTTTATCAAACCTGGAATTCATAACTCACTTATCACTTCTGCAGCACTTTTCTATCTGTCTTGGTTTTAAAATGTGGCAAAAGTGGAAAGGACTGGATTGTGCTCAGCCTACTTTGACTTTTGTACTTGGTTAATCTCACAATGTATTGATTGCTTTTTTGTTATTAATTCCTGCTGTTGAACTGTGTGTTTTCTTATATCTTGAAATGGATAAAATAAATGACATTAAATATTTGATTCTGATCCTATGGTTATTTTTTTATATATATTTGTTTTTGCCATTTATTGGAACAACAAACGGACACTTATGACAGGTTCTGGCTCCATCCAAAATCATAAAAATAAAATTTATTCTAAAAAGCTGACAATAGTAATAATCAGCAACAGCCCTTCAGGTCACAGCAGCAGAAGTGGAGTAGCCTCTGGGTGGAGCAGGACGGGTCACAGCAGCAGAGGTGGAGTAGCCTCTGGGTGGAGCAGGACGGGTCACAGCAGCAGAGGTGGAGTAGCCTCTGGGTGGAGCAGGATGGGTCACAGCAGCAGAGGTGGAGTAGCCTCTGGGTGGAGCAGGACGGGTCACAGCAGCAGAGGTGGAGTAGCCTCTGGGTGGGTGGAGCAGGATGGGTCACAGCAGTAGAGGTGGAGTAGCCTCTGTGTGGAGCAGGACGGGTCACAGCAGCAGAGGTGGAGTAGCCTCTGGGTGGAGCAGGACGGGTCACAGCATTAGAGGTGGAGTAGCCTCTGGGTGGAGCAGGACGGGTCACAGCATAAGAGGTGGAGTAGCCTCTGGGTGCAGCAGGACAGGTCACAGCTGTTTTGATATTTAAAAGCAGGCACGACCTAAAGAGTTATTCTGAAATGTTCGCATGGTCGGAACAGGGCCTTTCTGAGTGGAGTTCATGTTCTCCCCGTGTCTGCGTAGGTTTCCTCCGGGTACTCCGGTTTCCCCTACCACTAAAACACGTACAATAGGTCTGACATGCGCCTCCTGTACTGGCGACCTCACTCTCATCTCTGAGTGGAGTGAGAAAAATGCCCTCAATTGCAATGGTGTAGGTTTGGTTCCAATCTTGGTGGGGACATTCACTACGACCTGAGTCTACACCCATTGACACGGGGTCCAGAGTTTCTCCCCCAGAATTTGTTGTGTAATCACACACTATATTTGCAATAGTGTGTTGCCTTCTACACTAAACTCAGCTGTAGACTGAATGAGAAGCAGTTAAGGATTTTTTCTAATAGTTAAAACAAAATCAATTGGATCAGAGCTTCTGAGTTTTGTGTTGCGTTCATTCTATACTGACTTAAACCTAATCCAAATCTACATAATAGCCCTCACCTGAGGCTCTAACAGTTCAGGAACTGCTCTCGATACTTGAAATAAATCATGCTCTGATCTTTCAATTTCCTATAATAAATAAAAACAGAGGAGAAAATATTGAATTAGAATCTACAGTGAGTAGCTCACTACATTGTTTGACATATATGATTAATCTCTAAAAACAATACATAGTCCCATGCATACCTACAAAATTCCAACCTCACCTGATGCACTGAAGGGCCTGTTGCTTCTACCTCAACATTCCCTATATTGTTCTCTCTTGTTGGTTGAGTTTCCTATGTATGTTAACAGAAGATTAATCATCACAATTCATAATTTGCGATTACTTGTGATTTCTCTTACTTACTTTCCAACTGTTAAAAAAGCTCCTGATATCTTTTATCGTTTTTTGTGGAGGTGGCATTTTTTCTAAATTATATAAGAAGGTATAGACAATCAAAAACGGACATTCATATACATGAACTGCAGAATAATTTATATAACTTGGCCAATGTCAAAAGTTACATAGTATTTCTCAATACAATGAGTTAACAAGAGTTTGGCAATAAGTAACAGTGTGGATTTTTCTATATTTTCTTTTTTTTTATTCCACTCTCAACCCAAAAAGGCAAGTAATGACTCACAGGGCTCTCAAGTATGCAAAATAAAAACTTAAATGACCTGTTGTGGTGTGTTTTGCGCACAACCAGCATGCATCGTTAACGCAATGGAAAATTTACGTATCCGAGCTTTAATTTCGGGAGCGCTGGTTGCGCTTTGGGAAGAGTCAGGGGAGAGACATGTCAGAGACACAGGGGAGAAACGGGGGAGATACGAGGGAGACCCGCACTTGCAACATGGTTCTGTCTGCATATGGTCCGAGCTCGGTACCATGTTAGAGCTGTGCTTTCACTGAGCGCCGCGGCTGTCATTACAAAGCGGCAGCAGCTGCACCAGAACGTGCACATTCGAGTGCATCGCTTGAATGTGCTTAGAGCAAATAACAGCAAGTGCCCGCTGTCACACATTTCACAGAAATCACATTATCAGCAGATAAAGGTTGTAAATCGTGGATCCGTGGAATATTTTCATCCCTAGTTTATCCTGATTCACACAACACACCCACTCATACATTTTGGATAGTAAGAGCACAATAAGTATTTTTTCAGCCTTTCACCAGCTGTTTCTTTATTGGAGCCAGTTCTGTTCTGTCTCTGTGCCGTGTGAGCTCCTCGGAACATTAAACAGTGCGCTGACAGATTAGAAATAACGTAAGTACTTTGAATGGTAATAGATCTACAGTACTTTCCTCTGATTACTCACGTGCTACAACGCTCAGGGAACGAAATAAAACACTTGCTTCACGCTGGCTAACTTTTAAAAATTAAACAGTTACTCAGTGCTTCAGTTTGGCGCTGAAGAAGACAGCCAATCACTGCAGAGAACGGAACGGGTCACGTGCTGCTGCTGCTGCTGTTGCTCTGGAGGCGAGGAGGAGGCGTGACGTATGCACAAACGGAAGACATGTGTCCCGGACCGTCCGGGTCACGGGACATCATGTCATTTTGGTGGGGACTTTTTAGTCCTCACCATATATTGGTGGGGACATGTCCCCATGGTCCCCACGCAAACCTACGCCCTTGCTCAATTGTAAACCGCTTTGTGACTCTGGTCTGTGAAAGGCGCTATATAAATAAAGATGACTTACTTTTAGAACGCTCGTGGGCTGCTTTCGTCTTGTCACATTTCCTTTTTCAGCCAAAGAAGTTATTGAACAGTGAGTGTCCTGCACAGATTTGTTACATTCCAAATGTAATATTGAGGAGAAAGTTTGTGTTTTTTGCACCAATATTGAAACAGAAGAAGACTTTTCCTCAGTTCATTCAAACATATGTTGGGATAGTCTCTGCTCTTGGACTTACAATAATAATGTGTATATTATTGACTTGCATCATCAGGACATAAAATGTGGTGTTTTACTGGAGACAAAGACAAGGATTTTCTCATGAACAATCTCATTATTATGGCTGTGTTTTTGATCACAAATGTAAATGTGCTCATCCAAAGCCTGTGTTCGTTTTTTTCAGATTTTTTTTTTTCTAGAAGGAGCTTAAAAGACTCTTTGAAACACTAGTGGCGCAGTGGAGCAATTGGCTGCAGGGCTTCACCATGGATCTATTATAATGGGCTCTATGCACGCACCACTTCCGCGTTTTAGCTAAAGCCCCACTTCACTTCCTGTTTGCGGGAAAGGGCTTGAGTTTCACTGGAGTAGTTCAGCAGTTGTTTACACGAGTTTCCCAAATAATGCGCAAACGGGAATTAAACTGTGAGGATACTGGGCATTTTTGGACACAGCAGTGCTCTTTGATTGTGCTGTCATTGTGTTTTTATAAAGTTTAAAAATCGCTCTGAGTGGCCACAGTCGAAGCTCTACCTCAGAGAGAAAGCACAGCATCACTTTTGGGTCAGTCTCACAGGTGAAGGTGTCAATCTAATTACTAAAAAACGTCACTAAAAGCCACAGGATAGCAATGGTCAGGAAGCGGACGGGCTGGGCTTTGCTAATAGGAAATTACGTCACACCTCCCCATGCATATAACTGTGGTCAGCACCATAGACGTCAGCACTGGAATCGGGACGGAAGCGGAAGTAAATATAACAAACTACCTATCCATGCCTAAACTTAACCAGCCGTTCCCATAAAATATCCCCAACCCAGCCTTAACCCTAACCTTAACCATCTTGCTCAGACGCCTAAAACTTAAAGCTGCACTAACTGACTTTATTTTTGTATTCATTACGAAAATGCTATCCATGTCCATGTAGTGCATTGGGATATACGTCCTTTTGAAGAATAATTAGCGCAGATTTGTGCTGGCGTGACATTATATTTTAGATCGAGTTTTGATGAAACAAGGAAGAGAATGTGTTTCGGGTCGCAGATTGTGACCAATCACAACGGACCACTGGCCCCCACTTTCGTGAGAAATCTACAGGTCCGTTAGCATAGACGGCTGAGTTAGCACAACAAGACGAGGAGCTAACCTGAAGCTTCGTGTCTTCGTCACCGGTTACTGCTTACACAGCAAGACAGCCATCCAAAAGAAAGTCCCGTTCCTCTGCGCTTCCCGGTTCTATCCACGTGCAAATCCATATTCATGTATTATCCATATTGGGAGACACTAGCTCCGTCCCAACAGTGGGTGTGTGGGGGGGGCGATAGCTTCGTGGGTGCGGGGAGGGGAGCAGAAAGAGAGAGGCCAGAGAGTCCACGGCTTCAAAATCCCAAAGTCAGTTAGTGCAGCTTTAACCAGTCACCACTTAAGGACTTATTAGTCTAAAACTAATTCGAAAGTAGGATTGTTGTATGATCTAGTGCCGACCATATAACTGGCTTCACTGCTTCTTGCGAAAGGGACGACCCGGAAGTGACGACAGACACGTGGCAGAATCGTCTCTTTATCACAGCTGCTGTTTCCTTCTCTCCTTCAGAGACAGATGTAAGTACTTTATTCACCACAGACTGTGGCTTTGAGCCGCGGGGGCCTCAGGCTTCCATCTTTTACTTTGTTTGTGCCAAGATCTGAGTGATTCTGTGTTAGGGCCTAATGCTACACAGTAATACTACAATTCCCATAATGCTCTGCTGATGTTTTGGCGCTCCAGCCACGCTCTCCTCATGTTCGGTAGCACTTATCTATGTGAGCAACTTTTCTTCTCATTGAAGATGACAAAAAAAAAAAATATTGAGAAATATTGAGGTAAAGTAGCCATTTTGGTCCAAAATGGCTACTTATAACTCCATATTTCTCCAGATTTCTACAGTAAAAGTTCCTGCTCTTTGGTACAGTGGTAGAGGGCAATCATGAGGTCGCGAATCCAGTGAAATTAGTCGCACACCTTTTTACAATAAAAAGTTACAGTAGATCAAAAGTGACATGTTTTGACCATTTTTAGGCTATTTTGGACCAAAATGGCTACTTTAAATCAATATTTCTCAATATTTATACAGTAAAAGTGTCTGGTCTTTGGTACAGTGGTAGAGGGCAATCATGAGGTCATGAATCCAGTGAAATTAGTCGCACACCTTTTTACAGTGAAAAGTTACAGTAGATCAAAAGTGACATGTTTTGACCATTTTTAGGCTATTTTGGACCAAAATGACTACTTTAAATCAATATTTCTCAATATTTCTACAGTAAAAGTGTCTGGTCTTTGGTACAGTGGTAGAGGGCAATCATGAGGTCATGAATCCAGTGAAATTAGTCGCACACCTTTTTACAGTAATAAGTTACAGTAGATCAAAAGTGACATGTTTTGACTATTTTGGGGGTATTTTGGACCAAAATGGCTACTTTAACTCCATATTTCTCCAAATTTCTACAGTAAAAGTTTCTGGTCTTTGGTACAGTGGTAGAGGGCAATCATGAGGTCGTGAATCCAGTGAAATTAGTCGCACACCTTTTTACAGTAAAAAGTTACAGTAGATCAAAAGTGACATGTTTTGACCATTTTTAGGCTATTTTGGACCAAAATGGCTACTTTAAATCAATATTTCTCAATATTTATACAGTAAAAGTGTCTGGTCTTTGGTACAGTGGTAGAGGGCAATGTTGAGGTCATGAATCCAGTGAAATTAGTCGCACACCTTTTTACAGTAAGAAGATACAGTAGATCCAAAGTGACATGTTTTGACTATTTTGGAGCTATTTTGGACCAAAATGACTACTTTAAATCAATATTTCTCAATATTTCTACAGTAAAAGTTCCTGGTCTTTGGTACAGTGGTAGAGGGCAATGTTGAGGTCATGAATCCAGTGAAATTAGTCGCACACCTTTTTACAGTAAAAAGTTACAGTAGATCAAAAGTGACATGTTTTGACCATTTTTAGGCTATTTTGGACCAAAATGGCTACTTTAAATCAATATTTCTCAATATTTATACAGTAAAAGTGTCTGGTCTTTGGTACAGTGGTAGAGGGCAATGTTGAGGTCATGAATCCAGTGAAATTAGTCGCACACCTTTTTACAGTAAGAAGATACAGTAGATCAAAAGTGACATGTTTTGACTATTTTGGAGCTATTTTGGACCAAAATGACTACTTTAAATCAATATTTCTCAATATTTCTACAGTAAAAGTTCCTGGTCTTTGGTACAGTGGTAGAGGGCAATGTTGAGGTCATGAATCCAGTTAAATTAGTCGCACACCTTTTTACAGTAAGAAGATACAGTAGATCAAAAGTGACATGTTTTGACCATTTTTAGGCTATTTTGGACCAAAATGGCTACTTTAACTCCATATTTCTCCAGATTTCTACAGTAAAAGTTCCTGGTCTTTGGTACAGTGGTAGAGGGCAATCATGAGGTCATGAATCCAGTGAAATTAGTCGCACACCTTTTTACAGTAATAAGTTACAGTAGATCAAAAGTGACATGTTTTGACCATTTTTAGGCTATTTTGGACCAAAATGGCTACTTTAACTCCATATTTCTCCAAATTTCTACAGTAAAAGTTTCTGGTCTTTGGTACAGTGGTAGAGGGCAATCATGAGGTCGTGAATCCAGTTAAATTAGTCGCACACCTTTTTACAGTAAGAAGATACAGTAGATCAAAAGTGACATGTTTTGACCATTTTTAGGCTATTTTGGACCAAAATGACTACTTTAAATCAATATTTCTCAATATTTCTACAGTAAAAGTGTCTGGTCTTTGGTACAGTGGTAGAGGGCAATCATGAGGTCATGAATCCAGTGAAATTAGTCGCACACCTTTTTACAGTAATAAGTTACAGTAGATCAAAAGTGACATGTTTTGACTATTTTGGGGGTATTTTGGACCAAAATGGCTACTTTAACTCCATATTTCTCCAAATTTCTACAGTAAAAGTTTCTGGTCTTTGGTACAGTGGTA
This sequence comes from Knipowitschia caucasica, assembly GCA_964034765.1. NCBI lineage: Eukaryota > Metazoa > Chordata > Actinopteri > Gobiiformes > Gobiidae > Knipowitschia > Knipowitschia caucasica. Next base: position 46,336,268 of record OZ035823.1, on the reverse strand, counting down.
GAGGGCAATGTTGAGGTCATGAATTCAGTTAAATTAGTCGCACACCTTTTTACAGTATGAAGATACAGTAGATCAAAAGTGACATGTTTTGACCATTTTTAGGCTATTTTGGACCAAAATGGCTACTTTAAATCAATATTTCTCCAAATTTCTACAGTAAAAGTTCCTGGTCTTTGGTACAGTGGTAGAGGGCAATGTTGAGGTCATGAATCCAGTGAAATTAGTCGCACACCTTTTTACAGTGAAAAGTTACAGTAGATCAAAAGTGACATGTTTTGACAATTTTTAGGCTATTTTGGACCAAAATGGCTACTTTAACTCCATATTTCTCCAGATTTCTACAGTAAAAGTTCCTGGTCTTTGGTACAGTGGTAGAGGGCAATCATGAGATCATGAATCCAGTGAAATTAGTCGCACACCTTTTTACAGTAATAAGTTACAGTAGATCAAAAGTGACATGTTTTGACCATTTTTAGGCTATTTTGGACCAAAATGATTACTTTAAATCAATATTTCTCAATATTTCTACAGTAAAAGTGTCTGGTCTTTGGTACAGTGGTAGAGGGCAATCATGAGGTCATGAATCCAGTGAAATTAGTCGCACACCTTTTTACAGTAATAAGTTACAGTAGATCAAAAGTGACACGTTTTGACTATTTTGGGGGTATTTTGGACCAAAATGGCTACTTTAACTCCATATTTCTCCAAATTTCTACAGTAAAAGTTTCTGGTCTTTGGTACAGTGGTAGAGGGCAATCATGAGGTCGTGAATCCAGTGAAATTAGTCGCACACCTTTTTACAGTAAAAAGTTACAGTAGATCAAAAGTGACATGTTTTGACCATTTTTAGGCTATTTTGGACCAAAATGGCTACTTTAAATCAATATTTCTCAATATTTATACAGTAAAAGTGTCTGGTCTTTGGTACAGTGGTAGAGGGCAATGTTGAGGTCATGAATCCAGTGAAATTAGTCGCACATCTTTTTACAGTAAGAAGATACAGTAGATCCAAAGTGACATGTTTTGACTATTTTGGAGCTATTTTGGACCAAAATGACTACTTTAAATCAATATTTCTCAATATTTCTACAGTAAAAGTTCCTGGTCTTTGGTACAGTGGTAGAGGGCAATGTTGAGGTCATGAATCCAGTTAAATTAGTCGCACACCTTTTTACAGTAAGAAGATAGATCAAAAGTGACATGTTTTGACCATTTTTAGGCTATTTTGGACCAAAATGGCTACTTTAAATCAATATTTCTCCAAATTTCTACAGTAAAAGTTCCTGGTCTTTGGTACAGTGGTAGAGGGCAATGTTGAGGTCATGAATCCAGTGAAATTAGTCGCACACCTTTTTACAGTAATAAGTTACAGTAGATCAAAAGTGACATGTTTTGACCATTTTTAGGCTATTTTGGACCAAAATGGCTACTTTAACTCCATATTTCTCCAAATTTCTACAGTAAAAGTTTCTGGTCTTTGGTACAGTGGTAGAGGGCAATCATGAGGTCATGAATCCAGTGAAATTAGTCGCACACCTTTTTACAGTAAGAAGATACAGTAGATCAAAAATTACATGTTTTGACTATTTTGGAGGTATTTTGGACCAAAATGGCTTCTTTAAATCAGTATTTCTCAAAATTTCTACAGTAAATGTTTCTTGTCTTTGGTACAGTGGTAGAGGGCAATAATAAGCTCATGAGTCAAGTGAAATTAGTCGCACACCTTATTCCAGTAAATAGTTACAATACTTGAAAATTGCACTAGCGGACCAAATTGTGTACTTTATATATGTAAACAATAGAGTGGCTATCCTCCTGAGGACTCACAATCTGCCGGAGGAATCGTAGGGGGCTGGTGCTATGTGTCATCTCTATAAGGTTTAAATCACAAAAACGTGTCTCCCTGACCCCAGCGCGCTTTCTGTTCGATAAAAATGGGTGACTCCGAAAGGACGTTCCGCTGTTACCGTAAGTTCTCAACAAAACGCGCACCGTCTTTTCCCCGATGCGGCCCGCATGTTCATAGAGCTGAAAGATGCGGGCCACTTTACCGCGGTCAATAAATGCACTGCTGCAGGAAACAGTCCGCGTCTCCCCTCTCCTCTCGCTCTCTCTCCTCGAAGCGCGATTAAACGCCCTAAATAAAGCTCTGATACCTACATTTTGTATTGCATTAAAAGTTCATGTTTGAGGCCAAAAGTAATATGTTGTGAACAAATTAAACAGATTTAGAGCCAGCAAATGGCTGACAATATGCATTTCAAACTTTATTGACCAATTCTCATCCCTGTAACAAACAATAGTGTTGTCTGTGTCCACCTCCCTCACTCTGAGACATGTTCATTACTCTCTTGTAATGTAGACTATATTGCATTTTATTTTATTGTTGAAACTGCACATATCCTGATCCTCTACAGTTTTTCCTTCCACATACTGTATAAACTAGGAGTCGGCAACCTGCGGCTCCGGAGGCTCATGCGTCTCTTTCCTTCTGTAGAAGGAAAAACGTTCTTAACGTTTTTAAATGCTGTAAAATTGTGCATAAGTAATATTCAATTTAAACATTTCTGTCAACGTAGTGTGTCATATCCTGCGACGTAGGCCCGCGCCAGGCGGCCGATATTGTAAATAAACCGGCGTGTGAGCATCATAGACTGTGCGCATGGATCCCAAAGCTAAAAAGAGAAGAGTCGATAATAAGACTGGACTAAGAATGAAAATTAACATTTGCTTTCAGTCAATGAGGAAGGCCTGCTTCATGTTTGCGATGTAATGAGAAGTTTCTATGAGATAATTGTATCTGTGCTTAAAAACTACGAAAATGGCCGCTCGGGGTGGAGTTGAACCTGTGTCACCTGGATGGGGGCGTGGTCAAAAGCGCCTCATTTGCATTTAAAGAGACAGCACCAAAACAGGTTGCTCTCAGACGCACCTCAGAACAGGTGTAGAAGAAAGGCCCGTGGAGCTACAAATAATGAGACTCAGACCCAGGCATTGCAGTTACGCTTTATATAGGCCACAAATTAATGATTTAGATGTAAAAATCAATTATTTCAAAACACAATATGTCCACTTTAATGTAGCTTTTTTTTCAAAATTAGAAAATGTATTTGAAAACTGCAGCTTTCAGTCCAAATACATGTGGGTCGTATTTTGAGCTGAAGAAACTTTTGTCCATCCATCCATCCATCCATTTTCTACCCTTTAATCCATTTCTGGGTCAGGGGGGTGGCAGTCAGAGATGCCACCCAAGTCTCATAGCACCAGCCCCTCACTGACCCTCTGCAGGTGGTGAGTCCACAGGAGGATGGCTGCTCTCTGAGTGTGAGCATAGCCTTGATCTTTCAGTGGGGGCTTTGGGCAAAGTGGGGTTAAGTGTCTTGCCCAAGGACACAACGACAGCAGTCATCAGTGGGAGTCGGTGGAGAAGGTGTGGAGGTGGGAATTGAACCCACAACCTTCTGGCCTTAAGGCCAATGCTCTACCAACTGAGCTACTGTCGCCCCAAGAAACTTTTGTATTAATATATATTCATGACGCCCCATTATCTACAGAATGGGGTTCACCTGTGATCAGTGTGGAAAGACCTACAGCTCTACTTCCAAACTAAAGAGACACTACAGAACTCACACTGAAGAAAAACCATAAGAGTATTTGTATGAGTGGAATATGACAGTGACTCTTGTTCTGACTGTTAAAACAATCGCTAACATATTTAATTGTTATAGTATTTTCTTATTGTGTAAATGAGAATTAAAACATTTCAAATTTCTGTTGTATTAGTTTAATGAATTCCCAGGGGTAACGCAATGCAGTAATAAATACAGTATGTGCAGTACTCGTATCGGTACTCTGTAACAGTAAGTACTCAAAGTAAGGTTACTGGTTGGTTTGGATACATCACTAACTTTTGTACATTATCTTGTTTACTGCACACACATATGTGTTTATAGACTATTAGAAATGTACAATCAACACACAAGCAGTGTTTTCCATCGTTCCATGGGTTTTAGTATATTTACAATTTCAATCTGTTTATACAAATGTATTTCTGTTTCCGAGTGGTCGGCTCTAAATGGAGAAAGTAAAAAGGTGTAGCCTCCCCATGAACATACAGAGCATATATATTAAACATGTTTCTTCTGCCGCTTTAGGACAAAATATGCATTTTAGCCTTCAGCATCTTTATGTTGAAGCTGTTTCTGACACATTCATATGTACTGCCCTCATTCAAAGAAATGAACTGAATACAAATGTCGTCTGTTTGGGACCATGAAGGAAGATCAAAGGAGGAAAACAAGTTCAGTTGATTTGTCATTTCTAAATCCATATTGATTGTTAGAATATTGTGTTTTCCATTCTATTTATTAATGTTTATTAAGAGGAATAACCCCTTGAGATTAATCATCTCGTTTCCGAGGGGGTCCTAAATCGAATTTTAAAAAAAACAATACAATAGCAACAGTCAATTATGTACAAAACAAAATTATTGCATTAAACACAAAATAAAGGACAAAAGCTCAACACTCACACATACACGCACTCAGCCCTCAGAGGTTACCCAGTACTCCCCCTTTTACTACAGCAAAGTACAATACAAATTATGAATCAAGGAAGGAATAACTGCTTTAATTTTTTTGGTTAGGAAAAGGCTTGTTTCTCAGTTGATGGAGCGGTATAAAGTTTTTAAAAATTAATTTAATGTGATGGTCTAATGAATTAAATTAAATTTTTTTTAAATCAACTGAGAAACAAGCCTTTTCCTAACCAAAAAAAAACACGTAAAACACCAAAATTAATTTAATGTGATGGTCTAATGAATCGGTTCTGTTCACTGTATTTATGGACAGAATTTCTAGGCGCAGCCAGGGGCCGGAGGGGGTCCGGTTCGGGGACCACAGGATTTCATCTCTACTTTTTGCGGAAGATGTTGTCCTGTTGGCTTCAACGAGCCAGGACCTGCAGCATGCACTGGGACGGTTTGCAGCCGAGTGTGAAGCGGCTGGGATGAGAATCAGCACCTCCAAATCTGAGGCCATCGTGCTCGACCGGAAAAAGGTGCCTTGCCCTCTGCAGGTGGGTGGAGAGGTCCTTCCTCAAGTGGAGGAGTTCAAGTATCTCGGGGTCTTGTTCACGAGTGAGGGAAAGATGGAGCGTGAGATTGACAGGCGGATCGGTGCAGCGTGCGCAGTGATGCGGTCGCTGTATCGGACCGTTGTGGTTAAGAGGGAGCTGAGCCGAAAGGCAAAGCTCTCGATTTACCGGTCAATCTTCGTTCCCTCCCTCACCTATGGTCATGAGCTTTGGGTAATGACCGAAAGAACGAGATCGCGGATACAAGCGGTCGAAATGAGCTTCCTCCGCAGAGTGGCTGGGCGCTCCCTTAGAGATAGGGTGAGGAGCTCGGTCACACGGGAGGAGCTCGGAGTAGAGCCGCTGCTTCTCCACGTCGAGAGGACCCAGTCGAGGTGGCTCGGGCATCTGTTCAGGATGCCTCCTGGACGCCTTCCTGGGGAGGTGTTCCGGGCACGTCCCACCGGGAGGAGGCCCCGGGGAAGGCCCAGGACACGCTGGAGAGACTATGTCTCTCAGCTGGCCTGGGAACGCCTTGGGGTCCCCCCGGACGAGCTGGAGGAGGTGTGTGTGGATAGGGAAGTCTGGGCGTCTCTGCTTAGACTGCTGCCCCCGCGACCCGGCAACGGCTAGAGCGGAAGAAAATGGATGGATGGATGGGTCCAATGAATGAGTTTTAAAGGAAAGGGTTGAATCCAGCCAAAGGCCAGAAGGGTTGTCTTCTGAAAAAGCATGGTATATGATTTGGTTGTTTTTAAAATTAGTTTATTGGACAAGAGAAAATTTTGAACTAAATCGAAATCATATTGCAGGGAGTTGAAAATATCTGAGACGTTTGGTTTTGAACAGTGAACAATGGTATCATCTGCATATAACTGGATGTCAGATGCTCTGGAGGTCATTCTGGAAAATTATCAGGGAAATGATGATTGACGATGAAGTGTGGATGGCTACTGTGTGCGTGACTTGTTGAAGATTTGTAAATAAAGAACACATGGTTGTCACGTGGGCATCTTAGTGCATTTATGATGTATGTAATGATTCTCCACAGAACAGTGTTTTATATGAACTGCTCTAAATGAAAACGAATAAAAAAATAAAAAAATACACACTCCTGACCTGTGCTTTTATATTGAAAGTCAAACCCCACCGGAAGTTCCTTTTTGTTGCCGGAAGTGTTGCACGCGCGGCTCTATCAACTTGAATGAGACCCCTGCTCCTTTGCACATAACTTCCATCCGTAAATCCTTCTGTCTCCCCCGGGCACAGACACGGCTCTTCCCGGGACCTCCGCGGTGCTCTTGCTGCTGTCCTGCCTGCTCTGTGGTTCCGTGCGTGGGGAGGCCTCGCTGACCATGTGCACCCAGACCAAAGCGGCGGCTCTCATGGCCAACATCCCCCGGGCGGAGATAGACCCGACTGGGGTGTTCAAGTACGTGCTGATCCGGGTCCACAGCCGCGAGGAGGGCGACGACTCCGAGATAGACATCGTGAGAGGCTTCGGCTGGGCAGAGTACCACGGTCTGTCCATGTTTAAGGCTAATGCAATAAGCACAGACAGATGAATGGCCAAAGCCTTGTCTGCATACTGTTATCTAGGTCATTTAGTGTGTGTGTGTGTAAGTGAGTAAGTAAGTAATCTAGTAATCTTTATTTATATACCGCCTTTTCACTGCAGACCAGAGTCACAAAGGGGTTTACAATTGTTATTTTTGGGCATTTGTCTCTCGCTCCACACAGAGATGGGAGCGGGGCCAGTACAGGAGGCGCATGCCAGACCTGTTGTGCATGTTTTTAGTGGTAGGGGAAACCGGAGTACCCGGAGGAAACCTACGCAGACACGGGGAGAACATGCAAACTCCACTCAGAAAGGCCCTGGTCCAACCGGGATTCGAACCCAGGACCTTCTTGCAGAGAGGCGAGTGTGTGTGTGTCCCTTAATCACAACTGTAGTTATCTCGAAGGACTTTACAAAGCTGCCGATTCGCAAAAACAGATCAGAGAATCAAAGTTAAAGAACGCAGGAAACTTAATGATAATTGATTGGCCGAGTTAGGGTGATCCATCTTTTTCACTTTTCTATTTGAAAAAGATGATAGAGATGTGACGCAGGCCAGCCAGAAAAACTTGCATGCGGAAAGCCGATTATCGAACCAAACTCGTTACATGGAGGCTATTATCTATGTCAAGTATTTGTGGTTTGAAAGTTAGGTACCCGAGCTTTTCTGAGCTGCCCAGTACACAGAGCACCAGCCTCTCACTGATCCCCCTGCAGGTGGTGAGTCCACAGGAGCTGAGATCTTTCAATGGGGGGGGGGCTTCAGGCAAAGTGGGGTTTCTTCTTTCTGAGTTGCAATTGCTATAAATGCACTTGACTCTAGGCGAGTTCTGTAGTCCTAGAAGTAGTTAGCACTCTCGCTTCTCAACAAGAAGTTTCCTCGATTCGATTCGACCTTCAGACAGGGCCTTTCTTTGTGAAGTTTGCATGTTCTCTCTGTGTCTACGTAAGTTTCCTACGGGTGCTTCGGTTTCTCCTACCATTAAAAGTATATATAATAACACCCTTCTCTCTGGGGGCATGGCTCCCTTGAAACAGATATTCTGAAATTCCAGTAGGACTTTCCTGGTTGAATAAAAGTAATTAAAACTCCATGCGGAACTGACACACACAACACACAACACACACATATTAGATATCTGCTGATCCACACTGACGACAGCATTGAATCCTTGATGTGGGGGCAGTTCTGATCCTTTGTGTGGTCTGCAGCGGACATCTATGACAAGGTGGCGGAGAAGCTGGAGGAGGGCGGTTTCCTGGACTGTGAGTGCGTCGGTGGAGGACGCATCCGCCACCAACCAGAGGCCAAGAAGATCCACGTCTACGGGTATTCGATGGTACGAGCTGCCGAGGGTTCACTGTGGACCGGGGGGAGGGCCACGGGGAAAGGGCAGTCTGTTCATGTCTTCATTCACCATAAACAAACCAAAGCACAGACAATGAACTTCATTTATATACCACAATTTATAAAAACAAGCTTCCTAAAAATTCAATTAAAACTATTTACACAAAGCTAATTATAGAGTTATTTCTTAGACCCTCCTGCATCCAAAAGGAATGACTGAAATAGAAAACAGTGGGAAACAAGTGAGAAACCCCAGGAAGACCCACATTGAGAGATGGATCCACTCCCAGAGACGGACTAGCCATAGACCCAGGACTCAGGCTGTAGAACGAGGACTCAGGTCAGACTTTTAAAGCAATAAATTGTTTTGTTTTTTCGCAGGGATACGGTCAAGCAAACCACGCGGTCGCCACGGAGAAGCTGAAGGAGCGCTATCCGGACTACGAGATCACATGGTCCAACGACGGATACTGAACCTGAGCCACACCAGGGCTGGGTCTATGGTCTGAGTGCAATAAACATCCAGTCCTGAGCCGTCGTGTAGAGATGGGTCAAGCAGAGACTCCCAGAATTACTGAGGGAGCTGTCATTTTTCACTGCTCCCATTCAACCCATTAGAATTGGTTCCTCCAAATATGTTTAGGGTTCTACCAATGCTCTTTCAAACAGTGTATTTTATACTGTTTCTACGCTTATTCGATTTTAATGAATGCTAAAACTGGTGAATATAATTGACAGCCCAACATTATCACAATTAAAATACACTTATTTGCTGCACCGCTATCAAGACCTTCACTGTCACTATCATCTTAACAAACGGGGAAGTGATCTTGTTGCATGTTATAGAAATGTTTGTGTTTTGGAGCTCTGAAAAAGGATTACTGCAAATGTAAACTTTTTATTAAAATCCAAACACATTGGGTGGAATTCATTATTTGTCATTATATTGATATGACTTGTTTTAGAGTCTTTGTCCCTCGCCAGGAATTAATAAAAATGTGTTTCTCCGTCAGAATAAAGCTCTTTTTATTGTCCTTTTACCGAATGAAAGGTTTAAACTAGTGATGGGCAGATGAAACCCCGTAACACAGAGACTTTCTTTGCCAGACCTTCTGAATACTTGCTATGGCACCAGTTACCTTGGAAACCATCACTATGAAAACAACCAGCTGTTACCATGACAACGGCCTGTCTGATGAATCTTGTTTTAATGCAAATTTCTTGCAAGTTCTTTTTTGGGAGTTTGTTTCCTGTTGCTACTGTGATGGTTGCCAGAGTTACAGTTGCTATGGCTATAGTCACCCTGGCAACCATTGCTATGGCAGTAGTCATTATAGCAACCGTTGCTATGGCGATAGTTACCATGGCAATGGCTATGGCAATCAATTTGGCCTTTTGATTTAAATAAGAAAAATAGATGAGTTGTGTTTTGAAAGTTAGGTACCCCAGCTTTTAGGGACATGCACTTTTCAGTCAGAGTGATGAGAAACACAAATCTTTGTATTATCTTATCATATTCAGTCTGTCTGTATCCCCTCTGTCTCTGTGTGGTCCCAACATATGAACCTGTATCTGCCACGGTCCTTCAGGGTGAGCAAATACCTTTATGGTTTGTTGCAGGTGCATTGTGGGTAATCCTAAAGTCCAGGCCTTATCTGCAGAGTCCTCCGTGTGGAGCGGAGCAAAGATGAGGAGTCTCTTTGTTCTGCTGTTTACTCTCTGGGGTAAGACTACTACGACTACTGCCACTACTGCTGTGTGTGGGAATAGGACTATTGAGGTTGTGTGGCTTTAAAGCTGGGATACTTAACTTTCAAACCACAAAAAATGAGCTATGTTGTAAAATCCGTGTTTAGATCTATGGCTCATTCTATCACTAGTTTTCTCATGCATGTATTTCAGGCCTTTGTCAAATCTATAGAGCAGCTTTATAGACAGAAAAATACTGTTGAATAGTGACTCACAAGTTTTGTTTACAAGTATGTAAAAACAAAGTGGTCTGATTTGTGATTGTTCTCTCTCTGTTGGGCTGGGGGGGGGGGGGGGGGGGGGGGGGGCTGGGGCGTAGATACCTCAGCTTTAATGGAGATAAATTAGATAAACTCTCCTTCAGGGACTTTCTTGAAAACTCACCTTTTCACTTAAATCTCAGTGTTATTTTCCTCAGTAAAAACTTAATATTCGGTTTTCTTTTTTCTGGATTGCTTTCACAAAAAAATACGCACAAAAAAACGATAGAAACGATTACACAAAGCATTAATCATAAATACTCCATCATGGCGGCTCTGAATGTACTTCAAACTGAGTACAATGAGTATAATTAGCCTTTGAGTATTTGACCAGCTTTAATGATTGGCATGGGAAATTGCCTTCAAAAAACATGTCTTTTAATTGTATTATCTTATTCATAGTAATTACACATGATTTAAACAGTGTCTTGTATAAACCCTGTGCTAATACAGCTACAACTTGTGTTCGCACATGTTGTCATGGTACCACCAACATAAACAAATATTGAAGATTTCCCTCAACACAAAGACTCTTATAACAATGGAATGGGTTTCATCATTTAATTCAGGCTAAACAGGACAAAATTATTTTAATGTACAGTATTTACACATTATACGTGATACAGACATACATGTAGATCCAGGACTGAGGCTGTAGATCCAGGACTGAGGCTGTAGATCTAGGACTGAGGCTGTAGATCCAGGACTGAGGCTGTAGATCTAGGACTGAGGCTGTAGATCCAGGACTGAGGCTGTAGATCCAAGACTGAGGCTGTAGATCCAGGACTGAGGCTGTAGATCTAGGACTGAGGCTGTAGATCCAGGACTGAAGCTGTAGATCCAGGACTGAGGCTGTAGATCTAGGACTGAGGCTGTAGATCTAGGACTGAGGCTGTAGATCCAGGACTGAGGCTGTAGATCCAGGACTGAGGCTGTAGATCCAGGACTCAGGCTGTAGATCCAGGACAGCTTTAGAGCCTGGTCCAAGGACAGAGGCTGTGTGGTGCAGGACTGAGGAGGCTCGCAGGCGGGGGTTGCAGACCACGAGTCCGGACCATCTCATCTCATTTTAGGGGGTTCCTTAGTTCACTCAAGTCGATAAAGTAAACAAAAAATATCAGTGGTCGAAAACTGCTGCTCACTTAAGATCTGCATCTAATCTGACTGAGCATGATTGTTGAGTAAGGAAGAATGGGCAAAACATCCAGGCTCTATATGTGCAAAGCTTAGACATAAAAAACGATATGTATTGGGTAATTTCTAAAGACAAAAACCATGTACCCTTTTGCTGTCGCTGCATTAGTCTATAAAAAATCCCAAATCCACTGTGGTAGTAGCAGAGAGATATGTGCAGTCCATAACTACTTCATATTGTACTGCATATTGTATCTCATGATTTTGTCCGAGGTGAAAAATGTCTTTTTAGAGTAACACAGTGTCGTAGTTTAACAGGGCGTTGTCTTGTGTTTCTTTGGAGAATTATAGTAGCCTTTAATAATCAAGGACGGTGATTTAACTGACTCATTTCGCAACTTATCCCAGTCTGTTTTATGACCGAATGGGAACTCAAAGGGTTCAAAGGCCACTGTTACATTTGTGTTGCCGGTAATTGGTGCTCTTCCTCAACCATGGAACTCCGAGAATTCTGATCTACTGGAACTCCCAGAGCTGTTATTATTACTGCTGCCATTATTTTCTGAAATTCACTTGCGTTCTATACATTACCCTGTACGTTTTTTTGAGCTGAGTAATAATGCCTCCAAAACTAAAAGCCGTCAAATTGACTGCCCAGGGAGTTCTAGTGTGAAAGTTGCACTGTAATTTTTCTATCACCAGAGAGAGATGCAGTAAGCGATTTTGTTAGCTTAGCCGTAGCACCGACTGGAAACCACTCCCCCTCCCCTCGCCTCTCCACCAAACCAAACATCCAGAATTTTCTTTTCTTTATCACAAGAGAGAGAGTGGGCGGCAAACGTGAAATTGGCATTTTCTGTTCAGCCTTTTGAGGTTTTAGAAAATAATCCGATAACTCAGGTACATGCACTCATGAGAAACAGGAAGAGGGTGAAGGGGTAAACGCATCCCATTGGTTTATTCTTTATTGGTCCGCTCACATGATAACTTGACTACTTTTAGGTTTTAAGGACGTTTTCCCGCAATATGTAAAAAAATGCATCTGGAAAAAAAATCACTGACTGCATCTTTAAGCCAACTTTTAAAACTGTATGTAAAATGTAATCAAATTCTTGTTCTCAAAACAATATGGTTCTAGTTTTCAAATAATAGTAATAAAGCCTCAGTTTTATCCAGCGCGTTTTACTTCTTCTTTTTTATTGTATAGAATGCTGAAGAAGACCAGACAGCTGATAAAAAAGGCTGTTTTTAAAGATTAGTATACATACAGGAGGGTCCAGGACATTGAACAACATTTATGGGGATCTATTCACATGTATAGACAGTGGTCAGCCTCTTTTGGACCAATGGTTCTGTGTTTGTGAGTATGAATTTAAAAGTCCTCACTAATGGAAAGTGTTGTGTTACAGTGTGTGCAGCAGAGACTCAGAGTTGTGTGACTCCAGAGAAGAAGTGCAACTTTATCTGCGACTGTCCCGACTGCGAGGATGAGCTGGACTGTGGTCAGTACATGTCTTCATCTTTGATTTCATCCGGAGAGACGAGACGGGCACAGATATGTTGGTTATCACTTGGCACATAGACCCCGGCCCGGGCACTTGATAATGGAAGATCTTTGCTTAATGTGAGATGAGATGGTCCGGACTCATAGGCTGCACCCCCGCCTGGGAGCAGCCTCAGTCCTGCACCACACCCTCAGTCCTGGATCTACTGCCTCGGTCCTTTATCTACAGCCTCAGTCCTGGATCTATAGCTCCAGGATCTATAGCCTGAGTCCTGAAATATTTCCTGAAATTTGACCAATTTATACTTTTGTTGCTGTTGTTCCTTGCCGATGCAGAATGGTCAGACAGTCAAGGACAGTGGTAATGATACAGGACATTTAAGTATATTTTTAGACGTTGGTCACCGGCCCCTTTATGGACCAATGGCTCTACGTGTTTTCTACCATTGCATTTCCTGTGTTGAACTGCTTGATTCTTTGGTCTGTGTGGGTGAATCGACAACTTTGAAAAGACCCCTAAGATACTTACTGTTGTGATTTAGGGCTTTACAAAAATAAATTGAATTGAGATATAGATATATTTAGATACAGAAACAGTTGTATCTATATAAAACAAATAGTTGTTGTTCCTGCAGGTTTCGCGGGGCAGACGTTTGGATGTGACTTTGAGCAGGGAGCATGCGGTTGGACGGACGGGTCCTTGAACGCATCGTACACCTGGGAGAGACGACAGCGGGGCGATGCCTTCACGGACACTGGGCCTTCCTCTGACTTCAGCGTGGGAACAGCCGACGGTGAGACCACCATCTGAAAATGATCCCACGGCCCTTCAGTTGAGAACCGCTGTTAAAGACTAGGACTTCCAGAATTATGAAATTACTCAAACTCCCAGAGCCACCATTTTGACTGCTCTTGTTCAAACCAATTCTGTTTAATTTCCCACCAGTTTGAACAAAAGTAAAAAAAGTTTTTTATCTTTTTTTTTACCTTGACTCACTTCTAATCAGTGCTAAAACTGGTGAATAAAGGGGCCTAGACCCTGGTGGTCGGAGCTAAGAGAAGGGTGAAAGAGCTGGTCAGGCGGTGATGGGGAGGAGGAGGGTTGCTGCATTAATGAAAGCTGAAGCTTGAATGAATCTCCACATGTTATGAAGGCTTGATGACAGGTGACGCTTGGCATTGAGTTAAATTCTTCTGTCTACCAGACTGAACCTTCGCTTTAGCTGTGTCACCAGGAAAAAGGGGCTTTAACTATGTTGGTTACTATGCAACTAAAAAAGGTTAATAAATACCCAAAAATACAAGATAATTTCATATGAAAATATGATTTAGAAAGAAATTGCATAAACAGAAAAAGTCGCAAAGACATAAAGACCAAACATGTACATACGCTTACAAAACTAACAGCCGTCAAATTGACTGCTCTTGACATAGAAACCCATTTGGACTAATGTTTTAGTGTTAAAATGACTGGTGTTTTCAGGCTGGTTCATGGCTGTGACTGCGGTGAGCACAGGGGGGGTCAGTCGGGCGGTGCTGGTGTCTCCAGAACTGAAACCGTCTGCTCCGACCTGCCGGGTCAGCCTCCGGTACTTCCTCTGGGATTCAGGTACCGTTCTGCTAACTCACTCCACTCTGATCTGTCTCTGGTCTATCTTTCTCTCTGGTCTCTCACTGGTCTCTCTCTGGTTTGTCTCTGGTTTGTCTATGGTCTCTCTCGCTGGCCTCCCTCTGGTCTGTCTCTGGTCTCTCTCTCTGGTCTCTCTCCCTGGTCTCTCTCTGGTCTCTCTCTCTAGTCTCTCTCTCTGGTCTCTCTCTCTGGTCTCTCTCTGGTCTCTCTCGCTAGTCTCTCTCAGGTCTCTCTCTGGTGTCTCTCTGGTCTCTCCTTCTGGTCTCTCTCTGATCTCTCTCTCTGGTCTCTCTCTCTGGTCTCTCTCTCTCTGGTCTCTCTCTGGCCTCCGGTACTTCCTCTGGGATTCAGGTACCGTTCTGCTTACTCACTCCACTGTCGTCTCACTAGAAGTCCTGTTTTAAATGTGTCATTAGAATAATGATTGGTAAATGTGCAGTGGTGAGGTCACTGTATCAGACTGTGTTGAGGGAGCAGCGTCTGCAGTCAAAGCTCTCAATTTTTCTGCTAAGTCTACCCCCCCTGCCCAACCTCTGGTCACGAATTTTGGTCAATGGACGAGATATTTTCTGCCTTTAATTTTTTTTCACTTTTCTTCATCTTCAGGTCTGACAGGTCTTGGCCTCGCCCCTCTCTGGGCATCGGTTCGTTACCCCGGCGAGGAGGAGGAAGCGTTGCTGTGGCGACCGGAGCCCAGCAGCGTCCGCGGATGGAGGGAGGCAACCGTGTTTGTGGGGCGCACCAACTCCAGCTTCAGACTCGTGTTTCAGTCCGAGAGACAGGACGGAGGCAGCGCAGACGTGGCTCTGGACCATCTGCAATTCCAAAACTGCGCACTGCCGAGTATTTGAGTTTAAATTCACTCTCTGGACTAATACTGGAGCGAGAAAGTCCTCCGAGAGACAGGATGTAAATCTCCCCACTAAGATTCAGATTCATTGTATTTGCCATTTGCAGTAAAACCACTTTGGAATACACTTTCAAAAGTCCCCAGAGAGCTCGGTTTAAGAGACTGGATTAATAAAAAAAACCCTCCTGAACAAAAAGCTCACAGCTCCCAGTCGTCTTGGTCTCTCTCTGGTCTCTCTGTTCACTCTCTGGTCTCTCGCTGGTGTCTCACTGGTCTCTCTCTGGTGTCTCACTGGTCTCTTTCTGGTCTCTCTCTCTGGTCTCTCTCTTCTCCCTCTGGTCTCTCTCTGGTCTCTCTCTGGTCTCTCTCTGGTCTCTCTCTGGTCTCTCTCTGGTCTCTCTCTGGTCTCTCTCCGACCTCTCTCTGGTCTCTCTCTGTTCTATCTCTGTTCTCTCTCCGACCTCTCTCTGGTCTCTCTCTAGTCTCCCTCTGGTCTCTCTCTGGGTGTTGGTGTCAGGTGTTGTGTTGTTGTGTGTCTGTGCAGGTCCGTCCCAGACACCATGTGGTGATGGGAGTTTCTCCTGTAGCGATGGGTCGTGTGTGGAGCAGAGGTTTGTGTGTGACGGGACCAGTGACTGTGGGGACTCCAGCGATGAGAACGACTGTGGTCAGAATCACACACACACACACGCGCGTGCAACAAAAACACACACACTACAAACACGTACACACACATACACAATAAACACACGCAGACACGAAGACACATAAAAACATACTCAGGTCAGCACATACTGTACACGTATACATACTACAAACACACACACACTCTACAAACACGCACACACACACTACAAACACACACAGACACTACAAACATACAAATGCTACTAACACACACACACACACTACAAACACGCACACACAGACGCTAAAACCACTTACTACAAACATACACACACATTACAAACACAAACAGTACAAACACACACATACTACAAACACACACACAGACGCTACAAACACACAAAAACATACACAAACACTAAAAATACACACAGACACTACAAATAAACACACACAGACACTAAAATCACACACACACACTACCAACACACACAGACATATTACAAACACACACACACCGACACTAAAATCAAACATACACACACACACTACAAACACACACAGACACATTACAAACACACACTGACGCTACAAACACACACACAAACACACACACAGACACTAAAAACACACACACACTACACTAACATATGGGCTGTGAAGCTCTTTGTGTTGCCCTGTGTAGGTATAAGCGCCATACAATTAAAGGTGATTGTGTGATTGTTCCGGTGCAGACGATTTCCACAGCTGTGACTTTAACGACAAGGACCTGTGTGACATGTGGGATCTCAGGTCTGTGTCTCCTCTCAAATGGATCCGGACCAACCAGAGGAACCTGTCCAGCTCAGACCCCCGGGTCGGACCGGGACGAGACCACTCCAACAACTCTGCATCAGGTGCGGACTCCACATAAGTGCTAGTCTTTCGTATTTCAAGCTGGGGTTCCTAATTTCCTATTTTGCTCCATGAAAGACCTGCATTTTTTAAGAACCATCCACGCTAATATCAAGAACTATGATGTCATTGTACCACCATGGGTTTGCAGCCGGTAATTTTCTAAAAGAAAAAAAAATATAGGGTAGGGTAGGGTAGAGTAGAGTAGAGTAGAGTAGAGTAGAGTAGAGTAGGGTAAAGTAGAGCAGGGTAGGGTAGGGTAGGGTAGAGTAGAGTAGAATAGGGTAGGGAAGGATAGAGTAGAATAGAGTAGAGTAGGGTAGGGTAGAGTAGGGTAGAGTAGAGTAGAGTAGGGTAGGGCAGGGTAGAGTAGAGTAGAGTAGGGTAGGGTAGGGTAGAGCAGAGTAGAGTAGAGTAGGGTAGGGTAGGGTAGGGTAGGGAGGCGTAGAGTAGAATAGAGTAGAGTAGAGTAGAGTAGGGTAGAGTAGAGTAGAGTAGGGTAGGGTAGGGAAGGGAAGGGTAGAGTAGAATAGAGTAGAGTAGGGTAGGGTAGAGTAGGGTAGGGTAGAGTAGAGTAGAGTAGAGTAGGGTAGGGTAGGGTAGGGTAGAGTAGAGTAGAATAGGGTAGGGTAGGGAAGGGTAGAGTAGAATAGAGTAGAGTAGAGTAGAGTAGAGTAGAGTAGGGTAGGGTAGGGAAGGGTAGAGTAGAGTAGAGTAGGGTAGGGTAGAGTAGAGTACGGTAGAGTAGAGTAGGGTAGGGTAGAGTAGAATAGGGTAGGGTAGGGAAGGGTAGAGTAGAATAGAGTAGAGAAGGGTAGAGTAGAATAGAGTAGAGTAGAGTAGAGTAGAGTAGGGTAGGGTAGGGTAGGGAAGGGTAGAGTAGAGTAGGGTAGGGTAGGGTAGGTTACGGTAGAGAAGAGTGGGGTGGGGGTGGGGTGGGCTGGGGTGGGGTGGGGTCTGGGTAGGGTAGGGTAGGGTAGGGTAGGGTAGTGTTATCGTTGCTGTACATACTAGGCCCAAACAAATAGATATAAAAGAGGACATTTAATGACACTGAATTATAACAAGATAAATACAGACATAACAGAAAATATCATACCCAAAGGAGAGATGGTTGGAGAGAGAGAGAGAGAGAGAGAGAGAAAGAGAACCCTGGAGGCTCTGGACCTCAGTATTACGCTGCTACATGTTGCAGAGAGTTGTCACCGACCAAGAGCCCAAACTAGTCCATCCCAGCTCTCTATATACTGGCTGTGAGGTTACTCTCAGGTTCCACTGGATTGGTCAGGGGGGTCAGTCAGGAGCAAGCCAGCCCCCATGGAGGGGAGACATGGATATCAGATAAAGGGGAAAATCCATACCAACCGCTCAAGACCTTCACCATCGACTCCCACCGACTACTGTCGTTGTGTCCTTGGCAAGACACTTAACCTCTGGGAACACCAGCCACAGTGGGGCGGCTGCGGCTGTAAAGTGCCAAACTGCCGTTGTGTCCTTAGGCAAGACACTTCACCCCCATTGCCTAGAATGAGTCTGGTGTGTGTGTGAATGATTGGTGGTGGTCGGAGGGGCCGATGGCGCATACTGGTTGCCTTGCTTCTGTCAGTGTGCCCCAGGGCAGCTGTGGCTACAGCAGTAGTTTATCACCACCGTGTATGGAGTGAATGAATAATGACACATGTGAAGCGTCTTTGAGTGTCCAAAAAAGCGCTATATAAAACCGATGCATTATTATTATTATTATAAAGGGGAAAATCCATACCAACAAGTAGGGTAGGGTGGGGTAGGGTAGGGTAGGGTAGAGTAGAGTAGAGTAGAGTAGAGTACGGTAGGGTAGGTTAGGGTAGAGTAGAGCAGAGTGGGAGTAGAGTTAGGCTAATTAAGGATGGTAGAAACAAGGATATTGTTGTAATACGGTTAAAAACTCAAAAGTCAATTTTTCTACATTACATATGGCCTGTGTGGTGTTTTTATATGTTTTTTATGCTCTCATGTGGATGATGTCATTTGGATGCTCTCATGTGGATGATGTCATTTGGATGATGTCATGTGGATGATGTCATTTGGATGATGTCATGTGGATGATGTCATGTGGATGATGTCATGTGTTGCAGGTCACTTCCTGTACGTGACCGTCCCGGAGTCAGGACTGACCACAGACTGGGCCGTTTTCCAAACCAAACTCCTGGATCCAACAAACAGCTCCCACCCCTGCAAAGTAACACCACATACTGTTTACTGTTACTGTGAAAGAGAACCAGGATGTGTTCATTATCAATTTAAATTATAATTATAATTTGAGAGCAACTGACTAGTTTATCTCATGTCCCTGATTAGAAGTCTCCATCCCACAGTTTTCAGTAGCCTGTATTTCTCCTTTTATATCCGTGACCGCCTGGATATCCGTCGTTGAAACTATTGTGCCACCACTTTCGCTGTCTATGGGCAGTTTCAATATGGCCACGGGGGCTGGAAAATGTGAAAAAATGCATTTGCACATCAGCTGAGTGCCTTCAAAATTCCACAGCGACTAAACTAGACTGGTCCAAAAAAATTCACTTTCCTCAGCATTGACACACGTGGACACGTGTGGAACGGAGCTTTGGGCCAAGAGCGACTTTAGGACCATCCTGTAAAGCCATTTTTGAGAGGCAAGAAGATACATACATTAGCATCGGCTAGTTCTTATTCCGGGTCCACCCCCACAGGCCTGGGGTGGTATTGCAAGCAAGTCAGCGCAAGTCACTTTGGAAATTTTTGAGCCAGGACCCGCTCCCACTGGCTTCTGTGGTAGTTGTACTCTCTGGTCTCTCTATGATCTCTCTCTCTGCTCTCTCTGGTCTCTTTCTCTGGTCTCTCTCACTTGTCTCTCTCAGGTCTTTGATGATGGTTAATACTGTGATGGGAGACCTCTGAGAACACCAGGTGCCACAGTGAGGGGGCGGTTGCGGCTGTAAATGATCAAACTGTTGTCGTGTCCTTTAAGCAAGACACTTTCCCCACATTGCTGAGAATGAGTGGTTTGAATGGTTGGTGGTGGTCCGAGAGGCCGATGGCTCATATTGATTGCCTCGCTTCTGTCAGTGTGCCCCAAGGCAGCTGTGGCTATGTAAAAGTATCACCACTGTGTATGGAGTGAAAGAATAATGACATGTGAAGCGTCTGAGTGTCCAAATAAGCACTGAAATCAAACAAAACTGCTTGTCCAATTGGGAACTCAAATCATTTTTGTTGATTCCAGTGCGCACATACAGACCACAAACATATAAGATAATATAAGAGAGACTGGAGAATTTTAGATTTGGCACATTTGGTATAGATTGATTCTTTCAGATTGCGCAAAAAGACAGTGCGCGACATGTTAAGGTTAAAATACAGTCTGTGCAGGATGTAATTATGTAGCAATAAAAGAAAGAGTGGCAATAGCAGTGCAGGTGTTTTTTCTTTCTTTTTTTTCTTCACTCTTGACTCACATGGTCGTGTCCTGCTGCAGATGGTTCTCTACTCGCACCAGTTTGGCCCTCGCTCCGGGGGCCTCACGGTGCTGGTGGCCGGTCACAGCATCTCCCCCGTGTGGGAGAGGGGAGGGGCTCTGGGAGACCTGTGGGTGAGAGACGAGGTCCAGGTCGTCGCCAACTCCACCTACCAGGTCAGCTCTATGTTGTGTTGTCATGGAAACCGGTCTGGAAGCACTCGGCTCTACTATTCTCTACTCTACTCTGCTCCACTCTGCTCTACTTGACTCTACTCGGCTCTACTCTGCTCTACTCTACTCTACTCGGCTCTACTCGGCTCTATTCTACTCTACTCTACTCGGCTCTACTCTACTCTACTCTACTCTACTCTACTCTACTCTACTCTAATCGGCTCTACTCTACTCTACTCTACTCGGCTCTACTCTACTCTACTCTACTCGGCTCTACTCTACTCTACTCTACTCGGCTCTACTCTACTCTACGCTACTCTACTCGGCTCTACTCTACTCTACTCTACTCTACTCGGCTCTACTCGGCTCTACTCTACTCTACTCTAATCGGCTCTACTCTTCTCGGCTCTACTCTACTCTACGCTACTCTACTCGGCTCTACTCTACTCTACTCTACTCTACTCTACTCTACTCTACTCTACTCAGCTCTACTCGGCTCTACTCTACTCTACTCTACTCGGCTCTACTCGGCTCTACTCTACTCTACTCTACTCGGCTCTACTCGGCTCTACTCTACTCGACTCTACTCGGCTCTACTCTACTCTACTCTACTCTACTCTAATCGGCTCTACTCTACTCTACTCTATCTCGGCTCTACTCTACTCTACGCTACTCTACTCGGCTCTACTCTACTCTACTCTACTCTACTCTACTCGGCTCTACTCGGCTCTACCGTTCACTCTAGCCATACACACAGAACTCATTGCAACACATCAGTACCACGTATAACTCCGCCCTCTAGCCGGGCCTGTATTCATATCAATGTGCGGCACTATATACCATACACGCTAAAACATTGTTATGGGAGGTTAGAAAAAAGTCGGGCTTGATACGGGTTTGGGCCTGAGAATTCTGAAAACCTGTCGGACTGGGCCGGGCTGGCACTCCACTCCACTCCACTCCACTACTAAATGGAAAAAGTGAATTATGTCTTGATTTTATGTTGAAGGATTAGTGGGTTCTTCCAATAAGAAAAGTAAAGAATGAATACAATTTTCCGTGTCGCTCACTCCGACTACATCCATCTTCCTTTGGTTTGGGTTTCAGATCCTCATCATGGCCGCAATACGAGACCTAGAGTACGGAGGCATCGGCGTGGACAGCATCATGTTGTCTCCAGAATGCAGACTGTCAAAAGGTAGAAGAAGAGCAGAACGAGTGTACTGCCTGTAACTCCCTATGCTGCCACCAGAGGGAGCCGTGGAATTTTCTTTGTTTTGTTTTATTCCAAATTTGCAAACGTATACATGTGATTATGAGTGTTAATCATTCTGAGAAATGGGCAAATCTAATCTATGGGCAATACTTTTGATTTAAAAAGTAGAAAACTGCTTTAAGTGTGATGTCAAAGTGGTACTCCAGAGAGAGACCAGATAATGACATCATACTATTACAGGACTGAGACGGGAGCTTTTAGACAGAAGGGGCGGGGCTACATGTTTATGCCAGAAGTTTATAATATAAGCATGGATGGCTCTAAACACAACTCCAGGTCTGTTTCTGATGGGGAACAATGTTGTAGCATGGGTACAAGCCGGACAAAGTTGATGTTGAGTAATATGTCTCCTTTAATCTAAATTATTCACATTATCTCTGTGGCTGTAATGACATAAGATTGTGATTTAATTTTTTATTTGTTGACAACAGCGCCTTTCAATCATTAAAAACACAAACCTAGTGTTGTGTTTAGCTCCATCCAAGCCAATATAAGGAACTTCTGGCACAAATGGCCTGAATCAAATTAAACGAATGTCTTAATCTCATTGGTCAAATCAACAAACAGATATTTAGATACGACAAGAAACGGGTCAACCCATTCTCTTCCCATTTATTCATTGCTGGATTGCGGGGTCAGGAGTCTGGGCAAAGACTCCCTAATTTAAATCAATAAACTGTAAAGTGGCCTTTTCTAGACATTACCTTGTGTGAAAAAACATACTTCCATAGCTTGTACATCTTGCAGTCCTATGACGTATCACTTGAAATCAATACTTGTGTTTTGGCAGGAAACTGGACGCGGCCGATATTCCCCGAATCTCCCCCGAACCCCTGCGCCTCTCCGGAGAGAATGTGCGACTTCCAGACGGACTGTAGCGGCGCCGAGGACGAGAATATGTGTGGTACAGCCCAGTTTTTATGTGATCATGATCAGACTAGTCACAGGCCAAAACACTATAGTCCAACGAGGTTCATTTGGTAGATTCATCTGATAGATTCAACAGGGCAGAAAAACGACTTGTAGTAGGCCCAAACACTCTCTGACCTTACACCTCTCTCCCATCATTTGTTTTGCTGAATGTCTATTGTGTTTTTGCATTCCTTTACCTGTATTACTCTTATAACTTGTTTGCACCTTGAGCCAAAGCAAAGTGACTTGCTGTTCCGTATAATGGCATTACAAAATAATCAGACTATTATTCAGAAGTCGACAATAAAATAGTAACATATATTCATGTTTTAATTATTATTGATTTTTGAAAGATATTAAAGTCCAGGTTTTCTGTTGTAGGTGACTTCCAGTACCCAGACGGACACAAGGGCTGGACTGACTCCAGTGTTGGAGGTCAGGGCTGGACGAGGCATCAAGACGCCACATCTAAAGGTGCAGAGGTCATTGTTGTTGCCGGTCTTAGCTTACTGTGTTAGCTTACCGGGTTAGCTAAAAGAGTTAGCTTACAGAGTTAGCTTCAAAAGTTCCTGGAATCGGGAATCAAAAAAGGGCTAGTGGAAACACTCACAATCAGGGTAGAGTAGAGTAGAGTACAGTAGAGTGGGGCTGAGTAGAGCTGGTGGAAACAGGGCTTAATTCATATTTAGAGTAAGCTTCTCCTCATTTCCAGTATTCTATTGCCCTGGTCCACACTGTTGATTAGTTTATAAATGTGTTTTTTTTTTATAGCCATAGATGAAAGTTTTGACCAAAGTTAAGCTGTCCACGCCCAAAGAACTTAAGAAGGTTGTCAACGCCCTGATAACCACACGGCTGCATTACTGTAACTCGCTCTACTATGGCCTTGACCAGTCCTCCATTCACAGACTACAGCTAGTACAGACCGCAGCAGCTCGGACGCTGACTGGCACCAGACGCCACGAGCACATCACTCCTGTGCTCTAGTCTCTCCACCGGCTTCCTGACATTTTTAGAATTCAGTTCAAAATTGTATGGATTTTGTTTAAATCATTGCACGACCTGGCCCCCGTTGTACATGACTGATCTGCTTACTTTGCACACTCCGGCCAGAGCACTGAGGTCCTCTGACCAGCTTCTTCTGCACTGTCCCAGGTCTAGATTCAAGACCAGAGGAGACTGGACTCTGGAACGCTCTCCCTTATTATTGTGTCAGAGCAGCCCCCCCTCTAGAGAGCTTCAAATCACAATTCTTTGCTCTGGCTTAAAAATCAAGCTAAATTGAAACTGTTAGGATAGCAGACCATTATTTTATTCTATTTTGTAATGTCTGGAAAGCACTTTGTGGCAGTCATGTCAGTTTTTTTTGTGAGCTATATGAATAAACGAATTGACCTTTACCTAAAACTGCAGTATAGAGGCGACTAAATAACTATTGCTGTATGTTCCCGGTCTTTTCAGAGGTGCACCTGTACGTGGCGGCAGCAGCAGGACGCCTCCAGACCCCGGCTCAGATGAAGACCCCTCTGCTGGGACCCTCTGGACCCGCCTGCAGCCTCAGCTTTGACTACGCACTCACCGGCCCCTCCCCTCATATCGGTAACCAGCATTTAAGGGAAAATGTGTGTCTTTGTCAGACTCAGAATTATCTTTACAGGCTTTGTAAATCAATCAATCAATCAATGTTTATTTCTATAGCACAGTTCATACAGAATGCAACCCAAAGTGCTTCACATCAGCAACGTTTAAAAGCAATTTAAAAACCATTTAAAAACACACTGTAAAAACAAATACAAAAGACAGTTTAAGAAAATGAATAAATATATACATCAGAAATAAATTTATGATCCGATTTCTTGATGATCAGTCGTAGGCACGGCTGAAAAGAACCGTTTTCAGCCTGGACTTGAACATAGCTAAAGTAGGAGCCTGTCTCACACCTTCGGGAAGACTGTTCCAGATTCTAGGTGCATAGGTCTGGAACGCTGCCTCCCCATGTCTAGTCCCGACTCTGGGCACCAACAGGAGGCCAGTCCCCGCACTCCTCAGAGTTCGAGCGGGCTCGTACGGCACCAGCATGTTGCATATGTATTTTGGTGCGAGACCACGGAGAGACTTATATACAAGGAGAGCTGATTTAAAATCTATTCTCTGAGCCACAGGAAGCCAGTGCAGAGACCTGAGGACTGGACTAATGTGGTCGTCACACATTAAATCACAGGAAGTCACAAACTAGGGATGTTCTTTGGTACATGGTGCAGACAAGTTGTAAGAAGTAAAAAATATATATAAAAAAGCATGGATAAAAAGTGAGACAACCAGAGTTTCACAGCGTTTACCTAGTTTTAGACCTAAAAAGATGGACGCTCTTGTCAGCATCTGCCACAGTGCTGGTTCAAAAGTTTTCTTCGACCTTCAGATAAACACAACATGTAAAGTACTGTCTTCTGGATCTATTGTAACCAGCTCAGTATTAACATGCACTGCAAAAAATGATAAATGGTAATAATTGCTTGAAATCAAGTGCTTTTATCTTAATTAAAAAACGAAAAGCATGATTTTCCAATGGGACAAAGCCATTTAGTTTTAATTCAAGAGCTGTTGCCTTGTTTTCTCATTCCAAGGAAGACATTTCTTTTTAAAACAAGATCATTTTTCCCATTGTCCCATCGGCAAATCTTGTTTTAAGGCAGTCAAAATGTGCTCAAGTTAAAATACAGTTTTTTTCAATTTTGAGCCATTTTTTAATTATTTTTCATCACTTTTTGCAGTATAATTGCATAAAAAAGTCTTCTAAATAATCCATATGAGTTTTACTTTGATAATTACATGTATCGATAAGCTCAAGTGAGAAATCTCTATCATTGGGATTGTACTTCTTCTTGTAAATCTTCAGTTCAATTCAATGTATTTTTGTGCAACCCTAAATCACAGCAGGAGAACTCTTGAGAGACTTGACAAAGTGGTCGATTCGCCAACAACCGATCAGAGAAACAGACATCGGACACAAGAAACGCACACATAGAAGCCATTGGTCCATTAGGGACATAATGACAAATGTCCACAAATGTTGATAAATGTCCCGGATAATCGTCAAGGAACCACTCAATAACCCAGTGAGGGAGAGGCCCATGGGTTTTCTCTACCACTAAAAACAGGCTTTTCTCATTTAACTGTGGTTAGTAACTAAAACTACAGCCGGATTTTGAGGCCTACTAAAAACAATTGTTCTTTTTTCTAAAGTGCTCCGACAATATTTGCATTGGTCTTGTCACTAAAATCAACTGATATTACTCTAACCAGTCACTGAAATGTGTTTTCATTTGATTTTTAGATGTCTCCTTTTGTTCTAGTCGGCAATCTCTTACATTGGGATTAGTTTGGATCAGTTTAGATTGAGTTGTAAATGGTATTTCAGTATTGGTGCCAGCTATGATCGCTGTGCAGTCAGACAACAATCTATAACGGTAGAAAAAAAACGTACACTTTTTGTCGTGCAGGATCTGTGTCACTGCATGTGATGGACAGTGAGCTCGGTCCGCTGCCAAAACTCTGGGAATTTTCCGGAAAAACAGGAACCGATCCGGAAATCTGGAACCGCACCGAGGTCCACATTGGGCAGAGGGCGTCACGCTTCCAGGTGCGAGTGTCGATCCGTGCGTTTTCAGCTTTGGCTCGTTCTTCTGTTTGTTCAAATGCATGTGTCTTGTTCAGCTGGTGTTTGAAGGAGAAGCGGCTGACACACGAGCTTCGGCTGAGATCAAAGTCACGAACATTTCATTCCACGGCTGTTCTCGAAACTACTTCCCCTTCTCTCCAACTGGTAAGTGAAATTTAGTATTAACCTCTGAGCTTTTATCTCCATTTGTATACTGTATTTATGTCCACATTATATACGTAATGAACCCTTATTTTAACGTGCTTTTGTTTGCCGTTCATTTACAAACAACTTGGTATAATTACAAAAAGTACATGTTTAGAGCTATCTGTGGGTTAAAAGGATAGGACCATAATTCCCAGTGCTAAAAACGGTGTGTTTTTGGTATCCTGAGCTTGACATAATTGTCTAGATTTTTGAATGTTCAGAAATTCCCACACAACTGTTTTAGTATGAGGTTAACCAACTTTCCAATGACTTAAGAAAAGGTGATACATGTTTTATTTGCCTCCACAAAAAGTAAAATGTCATGGAATCAGATCTTAATTTTAAGGGCTGAGTGAAGGCGGTCCACTTTTTATCAATTCTCTAGACTGAAAAAACTGAACCGAACAGTTTTTGAGGCATGGATTTTAATACTACCGTTTGTAGTTCCACAAAAACGGTAGGTAAAATAGTTTGACCAATTATTTATCCCTTCACCATTTCTTATGACAGTGGCTCAGTTGGTAGAGCATTGGCCTTTGAGTCTGAAGGTCTTGGGTTTGAGCCCACCATGAGACCTTCTCCACATACTCCCACTGATGTCTGCTAGTGTTGTGTCCTTGGGCGAGACACTTCACCCCACTTTTCCTGAAGCCCCCGCTGAAAGATGGAGGCTCCTGGTGCTCTGTGTACTGACTGCCACCCTCGACCCAGAAATGGATAAAGGGGAAGAAAATTAATGGCATTTCTTATGGTTTTACAATTTTGCTTTAGAAATACTAACATTTTGAAAGAGTGAGGTCTAATTGATGTTTTTTGTGGTCCTCTTGAAATATGAAACATTTAACTCCCTTTTCTCTCTGGAAGCTCCAAACATAAATACAGTGGATTCAAAATAATAAAAATGTTGATATTTTTGAATACTTTGGGGTGAATAACTGTGTGTTTGTTCCAGGAGCGTCCTGTAACTTTGAGGAGGGTCTGTGTGACTGGTTCCAGGACAACAGCGATAACTTCGACTGGACGCTGCTGCACGGAGAGGACCACACCGTTGGAACTGGTAAAACAAACCGGATCCAGCCAGACCTCTGAAGCTCAGCAGGGTGTGTGGTTAGTGTTGTGATGGGAGACCTCTGGGTCAGGCATGTAGGCTAAAGCTAGGCTAAATGCTAAATGCCTCACTCTCTCGGTCGCATTAAATACGCCACTGTAAACTCAGATCCAGTCGTTTCAATCTGTGAAAGGAGTGAACCCCTCCCACCTGTTAACGATTCTCAATGGAGTGAATCCAGACCTTAGTACAAAATGAAATGAGTACGGTGGTATGGTAAGACCAGGCTACGATGGCACATGGTTGCTTTTATCAGTGTGAATGGGACAAGAAGGTCCTGAGCTCGAATCCCGGTCGGAACAGGGCCTTTCTGAGTGAAGTTAGCATATTCTCCCCATGTCTGCGTTTCCTCCGGGTGCTCCGGTTTCCCTTACCACTTAAAAAATGCACAATAGGTCGGAATGATATGAGAGAGTGAATGGATGGTGTTGTTCGGAGGCTTTGGATGACCTTGGTCTGTAAAAATTTGCTATATATATCAAGGTCACATACTTAATTACTAATCGAGAAAATTAACATCTACAACTGATTAATTGACTGTGATTTTGGATTTAGAAAGCACAGTTTAGAATTTGACTTTATAGCTGGAATATTTTGGAATATATCAGGGACGCACACTAATGCTTAGAAATTAAACAGGAGTAAATTTTTGTGTGTGTGTGTGTGTGTGCTCAGGCAGGAGTGTGGTGGTGGACTTTTGGAGCCAGTCTCACCGCGGTGCATCAGGGCGATTGGTGTCGTACAAACAGCCTCCAACTTCTTCCGGAAAGTCCCTCTGCTTCTTCTACAAACTCTACGGCCCAAATACAGGTACAGAGACTCCAGAGACTCCAGAGACTACAGAGACTCCAGAGACTACAGAGACTCCAGAGACTCCAGAGACTACAGAGACTACAGAGACTACAGGGACTCCAGAGACTCCAGAGACTACAGAGACTACAGGGACTCCAGAGACTCCAGAGACTCCAGAGACTACAGAGACTCCAGAGACTCCAGAGACTACAGAGACTACAGAGACTACAGGGACTCCAGAGACTCCAGAGACTCCAGAGACTACAGAGACTCCAGAGACTCCAGAGACTCCAGAGACTACAGAGACTCCAGAGACTCCAGAGACTCCAGAGACTCCAGAGACTCCAGAGACTCCAGAGACTACAGAGACTCCAGAGACTACAGAGACTCCAGAGACTCCAGAGACTCCAGAGACTCCAGAGACTACAGAGACTACACAGACGCTCTTTACCAAATGTTGCCTATTTCTGGCTAAGAAGGAGCGAGGAGTACTGACTATGAACTTGACTACAGAGTGGAAAGAGCCGTCTCACAGTGGAAACAGTCACAGTCTGGGTCGAGTAGAGCAGGGAGTAGAGTAGGGCCAAGTAGCGTTGGTGGAAACGGGGCTAAAGTTGTTTGATTCTTGATTTTCCATGTTTCTGTGCCCCTGGATCCACTGTTTTTCACATTGTTTTTTTAGTTTATTAATGTGTTTTGTATGGCCATAGATTAAAACTACAGCATACAGGTAACTACAGCATCACAATTTGTTTAATAACTGTTGTTTTTTTTATAATAAACATCCTTTTTGGCCATTTAATATACGTCATCAGCCCCATACCTCTCTCTTGATCAAGTCTCTCTTCATTTGAGTTTATTTTGAAGATGGATGTTGGCATTTCTCATTCAGAACGAGACATTTCATCTCCATCAAAATGTGTTGTTCAACTCAAGTCTGAATGTGTTTAGTGAATTTAGAGTGAAAAAATACAGACTACTAATTTCAATATTTGACATTTTTGCAGAGAATGGTTGTATTAAAGGTTAGGATTGTGTTCGTGATTGGTGTGTGATTAGTGTACGAGGTAAATACTTCATATTTGAACACTTTTTCTTATGGAACGTACAAAAATCGCAATCACAATCGGACATATCGAAAGCCAACAGAGATGGAGTGTCCCAGTTGTTGGTCCTCCTGTGTGCTGCTCAGTGGGTAAACCGATAAGAAGACGATGGGAGTCACTTTGGAGTCCTCCATGCTCCAAACAAACATGATCACTGCAAAATAAGTGAAAAAATATGTCTAAAAAACAAGATTTACCAGTTGGACAAAGCAAAATCTATCTTGTTTTTAAAAAGATCCATCCATCCATCCATCCATCCATTTTCTACCCTTTAATCCATTTCTGGGTCAGGGGGGTGGCAGTCAGAGATGCCACCCAAGTCTCATAGCACCAGCCCCTCACTGACCCTCTGCAGGTGGTGAGTCCACAGGAGGACGGCTGCTCTCTGAGTGTGAGCATAGCCTTGATCTTTCAGTGGGGGCTTTGGGCAAAGTGGCGTTAAGTGTCTTGCCCAAGGACACAACGACAGCAGTCATCAGTGGGAGTCGATGGAGAAGGTGCAGAGGTGGGAATTGAACCCACGACCTTCTGGCCTTAAGGCCAATGCTCTACCAACTGAGCTACTGTTGCCCCTTGTTTTTAAAAAGATACAAGAGTTATCTCCCTTGGAATGAGAAAATATAGCAACAGTTTTTGAAATAACACTAATTGGCTTTGTCCCAGTGGCAAATCTTATTTAAAGACAGTCAGAATGAACTCAAATTGAGATAAAAACCACTCGATTCAATAAATTTTTACCTCATATTTAATCATTATAATTTTTACCAAAGTGAGTGTGAACCTGCAGCAGCTGTTGTAACCCCGCTCTGTCTTCCAGGTGCTCTGAATGTGAAGCTGGAGGATCTGTTCGGTTACGAGCTCACTCTGTGGTCTCACACCGGAGCTCATGGAAACATGTGGCACGAGGCTCAATGCCCGGTACCCCCCCAGCACACCCCCTACAGGGTAAGAGTCTGACCTAGGATTGTTTAGATATGAATACAACAGATTTAGAGTCATTTTATTTGCCATTTGCAGTAAATCACATAGGAATACATTTGCAAAGGTCCCCAGTGTGCACCAGACATAGATGCCCAAGGGTAAATGTACTTAATGATTTAATCTCATGTCATTCTTTGCAGACACCCCACACACACCTGCAAAGACTGACGTGCGATTCTACTAGGATTGTTTAACTATTCAACTCAAAGTGCAACAATCACGCAGGGCATACAAATCATTAAAAATACATGAGTTGTATGCAGCTAAACAGAACTGCTTATAACCTGGAATAGAACATTGTCAGAGAAGAAGCCTGTCTCACATTTTCAGGAAGTCTGTTCCTGATTTTAGATGTATAAATCTGAAACGCTGCCTCCCCGTGTTTTTGTCCTGACTCTGGGCACGAGTGAGCAGGCCGTTACAGTAATCCCACCTATTGGAAACAAATGCATGATTAGGAATCTCCAAAACTGCTTTAAACGCAATGTTTTTGATATATATGTTTTTAGATGGCAAAGGGCTAATGCTAAAGGTAGATATTTATACTTGCTTGGTGTTCACTTATCTTGTGCTGTATGCTCCTTATTCCTACTGTTTTTAACTGATGATGCAACACTGACATTTCTCCACTGGGACGAATAGAGAATCCCCTAATCTTATCTGCATGAATCGCCTGAAAACCATTGTAAAATCCCGGGGGCAAAAGTGTAAAGTGACATACAAAGCTGTGAATGGTTGTGTGTTTGGTTGTGCAGCTGGTTTTGGAGGCCGTTCGTTCGGGGTTCGATGGTCGCGTGGCGGTTGATGACGTGGTGCTGCGTGACGGTCCGTGCTCGTCGCTGCAGAGGATGTGCTCCTTCGAGGGGTCGCAGTGTGACTTCAGCAGCTCCGGAGCCGTGCACTGGAGCCTCACCTCCGGACACAGGTCCCCCGTGGGCCCCAAGAGAGACCACACCCTGGACACAGAGACGGGTCAGACAGCTGCCAATACTCACTGTTCAGCTCTGCTTTAGTTTGTTCATATAGCAAAAACTACATAAACGCAAAAACCATAAACTGAGGAGAAACAGGAATCAAATATTATAGATAAAAACAAAGGGTTATAATGCTGTGTGTAGTCTAGTTGTTTTCTCCGTTGTTGGTCACTAAATAATAATAATGAGGCATCCTTTTTATACAGAACTTTTCGGTTCACTTAAATACGCCTCAGTCATCCACGGTGGTGATAAACTTCTGTAGCCAAAGTTGCCCTAGGGCACACTGACAGAGACGAGGCAACCATATTTTTTATTAATTGCCTAAGTCAATATTTCTGTGATTGTAAATTATTGTTTTTCACTAAGTTTAACTTTTGGGAATATAATGTCCCACACTCTCCAGGTCACTACATGCTGCTGAACACCAGCTCAGACCTGCTCCCAGAGGGGGCCTCCTCCTCCTTCACCTCCCCCCTCATCCTCGGGACGTCCCACAGAAAGTGTCTACATTTCTGGTACCACATGGATGGAGTCAGTCCTGGTGAGTTTCCCTGACTGAGGTCCAGACCTCAAATGTGCAGGATTTTGTGACACAAGCAAAAAAGTGAGAAACCTTGAAGAGACCCACAGAGTCTCTTCAGAGAGAGGGATCTACTCCCACGGACGG
Source organism: Knipowitschia caucasica (assembly GCA_964034765.1). Taxonomy (NCBI): domain Eukaryota; kingdom Metazoa; phylum Chordata; class Actinopteri; order Gobiiformes; family Gobiidae; genus Knipowitschia; species Knipowitschia caucasica. The sequence continues at coordinate 46,304,311 of OZ035823.1, read as the reverse complement.
ACAGGCTGAGGCTGTAGATCCAGGACTGAGGCTGTAGATCCAGGACTGAGGCTGTAGATCCAGGACTGAGGCTGACTCAAATATAGATGTTCTGATCTTTATAGCAGGGTACAGCATGCGTATGCTGGTGGCGCTGAAGTTTGCTGCATGACACTGAAATTATGATCTCAAAGACTACTTTGTGTTGGCAGCAGTGGGCCACATAAAAGGACACATAGGACCGGAAAGGGCTCGCAGGCCTTAGTTTGGACATTCCTGATGTAGCAATGTGTGTGGTCACAAACAAAAATCTTTGTGTTTGTATTTTTGGTCAAATCTGGGTCTTGTGTTGAAGGCTCTCTCACCGCGTACATGAAGCCAGAGGGGGGCGAGCGAGTGCAGATCTTCTCCAACAGTCTGCCTCAGGGGCAGGTGTGGCGCCAGGGCAGTGGAGACGTGTCCCCAGATCTGAAGGACTGGCAGGTGCACGCACACAGACACAAAGACAAACACACACACAGAGACACACGTACACACACTGGTACACACATATATTACACACACACTGGCACACACACACATACACACACACACACACACAGCCCTCCATCTAATGCATCACTTGTTTGTTATCACAGTAAACGTGTTGTTTTGCAGCTGGAGTTTGCGGTGGTTGGTGCTGGCGGTGAAAACTCTCACGTTGCCATCGACGACGTCCATCTTTCTGCCGATCCCTGTGAACCTCAGAGTAAGAACCAGCAAGAACATCATACCTACTGTGAAGCATGGGGGTGGTAACATCATATTTTTGGGGATGCTTGTTCCTGTAAAGGGACCAGGACGTTTGATACGTGTAAAGGAAATATTTTAAGTGAAAACCTCCTTCCATCAGTGACTGGGTCTTTCAGAATGACCCCAAACACACATGTCCTGGAGTGGCCTTGCCAAGTCCCAAGATCTCAACTCATAATTAAAAAACTAGGGGTTAAAAAAATCCAAACAAATTATGTGTTATTAGAGCTTTTCGAGCATTTTAAAAAGGAAAAAATTGCATTGCTTTTTTCAAAGAGGGAACATTAGACCAAACCTTTCTCTTTCTATCAGGTAAAAAGAGACAAGATTTGGGTTTTTGTATGTGTTTTCATTGATGCTTGGTTTTTTTCACTTGTCTGTACAGCACTTTGGGAATTCTAGGCTGTTTTTAATGTGCTCTACAGATAAAGATTGATGCTTGAACATTAAAGGGTTAAGACTTACAGAAAATATTTTACCTCATTGCCAACAAAAAATTGAAATTTTTAAGTTCTTTTTAGTCTGTGCATTTTGAATACAAGTTTGTAAAAAGGCGTGCTGTTTAATACGATAAACCCTGACATATGTTGTTTGTGTCCAGATGTGAAGTGTACTCTGGAGAAGGGCCTTTGCAGCTGGAGCAACACCCAGGACCTGCACAAGGACCAGCTGGACTGGGAGCTGAGCAGCAGAGAGGCAGAGACCCACTACTCTGTCCCTGAGACCGACCACACGCTGGGGCACGACAAAGGTCAGGACCAATGTACTGTACGTCCAAAGGTCTGGCTCATCTCTCTGCTGTGGCTGTTTCTAAAATAAACCAGAGGGAAACAAGTGTCTTTCAAGGCAAGGCAAGGCTGGATGTCAAAGTTAGTACATCAGAGGGCCAAAAAAATAAATTTACTACAAGCCGACTGCCGGACTGGTTCAGTGTATCCTGTCGAACCAAGACCTAACACAGTGTACCCTATATAATCTAATGATTAAATGAATAATCTGATATCTTTGTGGCTCTGGCTGTAATTTCAAGTGTAAAAAAACTTTCAGCTCACACACAAAAAAAACTTCCTTCAAAGAGAAAACACATGTCTCTGTGTTGTTGGTTCTAATACTAATCAAATATCATCCCGGGGCCAAGATACTTCGTTCATACACAAGGCAACTAAAAGTGCTGAACAAAACAGCTACATTATAATCACACAACCATTGTTATTTTTTACGAGGCAAATACAAAAAGTTGTGAATGAGAGTCAGTCAGATAACCTTTGTGTGAGATAAGACAAGATTTACACTTTCACTCAGCATACACATACGCAATAAAGTCTAAGTATATATTTGTGAGTATTTTTCTTTCTCAGGTCACTTCCTGTTTCTACCCAGCAGCAACCGGACCGCAGCCAATCAGACGGCGTGGTTGTTGAGTCCGCATCTCCCTCCCACCAAAGGCACCTGTCTGAAACTTTGGGCCAATATGCCTTTTTCTGGTGAGTTTTACAAATTATCTCCTGGAGACATTTTGTGGCAACTCTAAGGAACCACAGATATAAAGACCAGGATTATAGACTGGGCTAAACCATAGACTTTTAAGCCCAAAATGGTGCGGCTTTGGGCTTCATATTGAGCTACGCGTTTTGCATTGTCCAAATACATATAAATTGTCCACTCACCTTTGGCCCTCCGCGGGCGGTTATCCCTCTCTAAGCTCGGGTCCTCTACCAGAGGCCAGGGAGCTTGAGGGTTCTGCGCAGTATCTTTGCTGTTCCTAGCACTGCACATTTCTGGACCGAGATGTCCGAGGTTGTTCCGGGGATCCGCTGTAACCACTCATCTAGCTTCGGGGTCACTGCCCCGAGTGCACCGATCACCACGGGCACTACTGTCACCTTTACCCTCCAGGCCCTCTCCAGCTCCTCTCTGAGACCTTGGTATTTCTCAAGCTTTTCATGTTCTTTTTTCCGGATGTTACCATCGCTTGGAATTGCCACGTCCACCACCACGGCTGTCCTCTGCCCTTTGTCTACCACCACGATGTCAGGTTGGTTTGCCATTACCATTCGGTCGGTCTGTATCTGGAAGTCCCACAGGATCTTCGCACGCTCATTTTCCACCACCTTTGGAGGAGTTTCCCACTTAGACCTTGGGGTTTCCAGCCCATACTCTCCACAGATGTTTCTGTACACTATGCCAGCCACTTATATATATATATATATATATATATATATATATATATATATATATATATATATATGTATGTATGTATGTATGTATGTATGTATAAATATAAATATATATGTAGATAGATAGATAGATATAGATATACATACATAACATAAAGATATGTATCCATGTTTTTGTTAAGTAATTCGTTGTATGCTTTATGGGTAGTAAGTTCCCATTGGGCTTTCATGTTGAGTGTGTATATATAAGTGTGTCTGCGTGTGTGGTCATATGTGCGTGGATACATATGTGTGTGTGTGTGTATATATATGTGTGTGTGTGTGTGTGTGTGTGTGTGTGTGGATGTATATGTGTTAGTGTGTTAATTGAATGTAAAAATATGTATAAGTAATGATATTGAGGAGCTACCTCAGTGGCTAATAGGGGCCTTAATAAACTAAACGCTATAGTCTATGGTCATACTATCAGAAATACAATTAGCATGACCGCATTTGAATAAAAGTATTTCCTGAAGCTGTTTTTGAGCCCTGCCTCTGTGATCTCCTTTTAGACCTGAGTGAGCTGAGGGTGTTGCTTCACTCTGAAGGGAAACAGACACAGATCCTCAGCACCAGTCAAACCGAGGGAACCTGGAAGTACTTCAATGTCACTATCACCTCCACCGACCAATACCAGGTCCGACTGCTGATTTTTGAGAGCGTATTTAAAGCTGGGGTACCTGACTTTCAAACCAAAACAACAAATATGTAAAACAAAACAGGTAACTAGTTTCTGGCTGTAAATGAGATAGTTCTATCACTAGTTTTCTCGTGCATTTGGCTTCCATCCGCTGCACCGATCCGCCCGTCAATCTCTCGCTTCATCCTTCCCTCACTTGTGAACAAGACCCAGAGATACTTGAACTGCTCCACTTCCTCTCCACCCACCAGGAGAGGGCAAGGCACCTTTATCCGACAAACACAGTGAACAGAACCTGTGACAAAGGGCAGCCTTGGCAGAGGCCAACACCAGGAACAGGTCTGAGGGTCATACAGGGACGGCCATCAGCAGAGGACCCCGGACACTGTACTCCCGGAGAACCTCCCAAAGAACACAAAGCATATAGACAGGTTGGGTGAACTCCCATGAACCCTCGAGTATCCAATGGAGAGAAAAACTGCACTGCTCCTTCTGAATCCGAGAATCGACTATCGGTCCAATACCTTGGAGTAGACCTTACCGGGGAGGCTGAGGAGTGTGATTCCACGATAATTGAGGGACCACCAGCCTGGTCTGCGACTCCATTGCCAAGGGGGAGATTTCATATTTTAGATTGCAAAATAATATCTTAAGTAGAAAATAACGTAAGTGCATAAGTACATGATGACTGCTGTTGTTGTGTCCTTGGGCAAGGCACTTAACCCCACTTTGCCTGAAGCCCCCACTGAAAGACCAAGGCTCCTGTGGACTCACCACCTGCAGGAGGATCAGTGAGGGGCTGGTGCTATGTGTACTGGGTGCAGCTCTGACTGTCACCCCCCCGACCCAGAAATGGATTAAGGGGAAGAGGATGGATGGCATAAGTACATGTATGAAGGGTAAAAATGCTTTGTGCCTGCAACTCCCTATGCTGCCACCAGAGGGAGAAATCAACAGAAAGAGTCTTGTAAAAGTATAAAGTCTTCATTGTATTAGAGAATCTCTTTTGTGTAAGAGCCCTGTGAGTCACTATTTGATGCTTTGGGCTGAGAGCTGATTGGCTGAGTGAGGGTGGTCCTCTCTTTGATCTACACAGAGGCCAACAATAAATGCATCCAGAATTTAATGATAGAAATAGGAAATAGTACACATTTTAATACATAGATCTTTTGTTGTTTGTGTGTTGTTTGAAAGTTACATACCTCAGCTTTAATGAACATGAGAAAAGACAAAGACATCTAATATTTAGTGTTTTTTCTTCTCCCAGATTGTACTGGAGGGAATCAAAGGCAGCTCCGGGTTCTTGGCTCTGGATGACATTGAGTTCACTGTAGGAGTGGACTGCACAGGGAGAGACACCGACACCGGCAACAGTAAGAGCGCAGGGCTTTATATACAGTCTGTGATAGGAGTGTGAGACAGCAGAGGGGAGGGGGAGACAGAGGGGAGACCAAATGCTAACTGCTGGCAAGTAAACAGTGTGTTACTACAGTAAACCAGACCAGAACCAGTCCAGGACTAGCACATTGAAAAAGAAAGTTATTTAGTTAAAGTCCAACATATAGAGCGTAATTACAAAATCACTAAAGCCGTCAAATTGACTGCTCTGGGAGTTTTAGTGGTAAACCATGCATTTTTGTCAGTCCTGCATTTATTCTGCGTCCACACCAGCATTGTGTAACAATCCTATCAGACATTAAAGAGCACAAAAATCAGTTGAGAATTAATATAAATGTTGCATTAGTTTCATCTGGTGAGTATCCACATGGTTCCTGGTTCATGTTTTGTGTTGTGTGTGTGTGTTATGTGTGTGTCTGTGTGTGTGTGTGTGCAGAGGGGGGGCTGCAGGACGTGGGGGGGATTGTGGCTGCAGTACTGGTGGTTCTCCTGCTGGTGGCGACTCTCACGGCTCTCTTCATCTTCTATCTGAGGTCCAAACACAGTCGGAGCTCAATGTCTGCGGTGGGATTCTCCAATCAGAGCTACAACGATGACCTCACCGTGAGCCCAGCGCCGAGTCGAGCTGAACGCAGAATATAGAACAATAATAATAATAATAATAATAATCATAATCATCATTTTTCATACAGCACATTTCACAGAGCAGACTCACAAATTGTGTGTTATTGTTTTTCTCTCACTCCTCACAGCGATGAGAGCCATACAGGAGGTGCTTGCCAGATCATATTGTAGTGGTAGGGGAAACCGGAGCACCTGGAGAAAACCTACGCAGATTTGAGGAGAACATGCAAACACCACTCAGAAAAGTCTGGAAGTGGAACCAAACCCATGACCGTCTTGCTACTAACCACTGCACCATCATGCTACCCGTAGTAGTGGTTGTGGTAGTAGTAGTAGTAGTGGTAGAAGTAGTAGTGGTAGTAGTGGTAGTAGTAGTAGTGGTAGAAGTAGGGGTAGAAGTAGAAGTAGTAGTAGTAGTAGTAGTAGTAGTAGTAGTAGTAGTAGTAGTAGTGGTAGTAGTAGTAGTAGTAGTAGTAGTAGTGGTGGTGGTGGTAACCGTAGTAGTAGTGGTAGTGCAGCAGACGTGTTGCTATGGAAAGCTGGAGTTTCCTGTATTTACCAAATTTACAACAACAACAAAAACATTTTAAACCAGCAATATTTTTGGAAGTCATCAGGAGTGAGTTTGAGCAAACCTTTGTGGAGCTAGCGTGTTAGCAATTTCCATCTATATACAGTCTATCAACTTTATTACTGTGATTTTTTGTGATTTTAAAGTTAGGTACCTCAGCTTTAGCAAAACAACTCATCACATGCCTTCGTCTACTGTCCAAACTTCATTTTAGCCCCTGGTTTTGATTCCAGGTTTTTTTCTATTTCCTTCTATTAAAAACGTACAAAGAAGGCTAATATATACACACACAAAAATCTTTCTTTTATGTAAATGAGTTCTCCATGTTTTCAGGAGGATTACGTAAGTCTGCCACCTGCTGTAGACCACCAGAGGGCAGCAGACTTCACCCATTTCTCAGTGTAGTAGTAGGTAATCTTTATCTATATACCGCCTTTTCACTGCACATCGGAGTCTCAAAGCGGTTTACAATTGTTATTTTTGGGAGTGGGGGTGCCAGTACAGGAGGCACATGCCAGACCTATTGTACATGCAAACTCCACTCAGAAAGGTCCTGGGTTCGAATCTCAGAAAGGCCCTGGTCCAACCGGGATTCGAACCCAGGACCTTCTTGCTGAGAGGCGAGAGTGCTATCCACTCAGCCACCGTGCCGCCCTCAGTGAGCGTCACAGTCAGAGCGTTCAGGGAGGAGACAGAACCAGCCCAGAACAATTTAAAACAATGAATTACTAAATTTTGCTTTTGAATCACTCTAGGATCAACAGTGTGTGGTTGATAACGGCTGTAAAAATGTCTCTATTTCATGTCATCCATTACATATTCACGTTAACTTACGATACAGGTTACCATAACATATTTAAAAGAATGAACACTTTATGTATCACAAAGCTGATTCTCCAGGCAGCGCTCCTTCTGAATCATAAATTTAAAAAATGTAGGCAAGGCAAGTTATTTTGTATAGCACAGTTCACACACAAGGCAACTCAAAGTGCTGAACAGAACAGGACACATTAAAATCGCACAAGGGATTAAAATTAGTATATTCATAAATAATTACATTTAAAGAAGTAAGTATATCAATTATAACAAAACTTGAATCAGAAAACAGACTTATTTACACTTAAAACGCACTATGCTAACAATGTTGATTTGCCTACAGCTGATTAGTGAGTCACTGGTCTAATTAAAGCTGGGGGTCCTGATTTGTGTTTGTCCCAATAAAAAGAGTCTTGGAAAATGTTGTGAACAAACCAGACCACAACATGTCATCTTTTGCGTATTTTAAAGAAATAGACTTGTGGGTCACTTTTTGGCGCTAAGTGACAGAATCAAACCCATACAGTATCTCTATTTGGAATATAGGTACCCCAGCTTTAATGCCAATCTCGAACCCAAATTATCTTGCCGTCGTTATTGCAATACTTTGTGGTGAATACTTTTGCGTTATGGTTTTCTTTTGCTGTGTTTCCAGGACTCTGTGGAGCTGGACTGAGCTGGACTGACCTGGACGACGTAAACGCATATAAAGATACTGGGATTTCAAAACAGCAACAAAAAGCCTGGTGGCGAGACTAGGAACTGCAGCACTTAATGTCTGGACCGAAATTAAAGGGAGTTGATTCAACTGTCTTCACTAAAACAACTGTAATGATACTGACATAACAAGAGAGTATTTGTAAAAACTTTGCTTTACTCCTCCCTTTTGGGCCTCAATCTATTTATTTCACTAAATGTATAGAGCTGTATAAGGATTTCTCTCCCATAATTCATTTGTTTTCTTTCTCTGTATGTATGTGGCCCTGGATGAATAAATTAATGAATAAACTGTGTTTATTAACAAACATGACCTATAGAACCTGCATTGCTTTAATTAGGGTAGGGTAGGGTACGGTAGGGTAGGGTATGGGTAGGGGTAGGTTAGGGTAGAGTAGAGTAGGGTAGGGTAGGGTAGGGTATAGAGTAGAGTAGAGTCGGGTAGGGTAGGGTAGGGTAGAGTAGAGTAGAGTAGAGTAAAACAAAACATTCTTTAAGGCTGTGTTATAGAAAAGTATTTGGTAAAAGGCTAGCTAAATACTAACTGCTGCAAGTAAACAGAGTGTTGCTATGGTAGCGAGCACTTATTATCCTCTGGTGGAAAACCAAACTCAACCCAGAACCAGTCCAGGACCAGGACCTGGGGTAAAAGGGGCTCTAACTCCCATGGAAGACCAAACAGGGCTATATTTGAATTTTACCTTATAATGAATGGAGCCATCAAAATGACTGCTCTGGGAGGTACGAGGAACAGGTAGAAAGTCACTGTTATGAAGACCTAAAAGGTTCATAAGCTGAGTACTTATGCTTCCATTGATAAAAGCTGTCATATTGACTGCTCTAGTGTTAATTCTTGATTGTGTAAAAGAATCACGTTTTAAAGATGATTGTTTAGTCATTATTTTCCACCAAGGGCTTTGATCAGATCTGCCTGATGCTGATGCTGAGGAGTCGCCCCTAGCAACCGAGGCGTCTCTACGGCAACATGCTCTCTCCCCTCTCCCCGTCCCTCTCCTCTCTCTCGTCTGTCACCCATAGAGACCTCGGATGCTGCGGATTGCCAGCTCCACGCGCATACACGTACACACACAGACACACACAAGGACACACACAGACACACACGGGGATACACACAGAGAGAGAGACACGGAGCTGGGCACATGGACCCCGCGGTGCTCATCTTCCTCCTCTACGTGATGATCGCACACGAGCTGGTGAGCGGGTGGGTCCAACATCGGAAGCAGAGCGGGAAAACCAGACCTCGGACCGGAGCGCCGCCCAGGACCAGGTGAACACTGCATTCCATTAGTCTGGGTTGGGACTGGTCTCGTATGGTTCCCTCTATCAGCCAACTCTCCCTCGCTCCTGGTCTGTGGCTCTCAATGGGAAACCTATCTCATGATCTTTGTCATTGCTGATCAGTTTTGGTCAAGTTACTTCAAAAACCTTAATCTAGTACCTGTTACTGTAATGTGCTATACTACAACATTACTGTCTCTGAAATGAAAAGCATTACACTACTGGATTACTTTGAAGTTACTGAGTTACCAATAGTGTATTCAACCCTTATGCTCGGGTCAAAGTGAACATCAGGAATAAAAAAAATACCATAAATAATTTGTTTCAAGCTGAATTTTGATGATTTTGGTTTCGCCCAAAAATGTTCTGCACATTTTTGTATAAATAATAGAAGTATTCACATCTTGAAAATGTACTATTGTCTGACAAAGTGCTTTTTCTGCTTCAGCTTCAGCCGTCTTCGACCAAACAATCAAAATGCACCTGGCTGCCTGACCCACACTTTAGAGCCAGAGTTACGACTTTGTGATGGTTTCCTTAATGGAACAACATTTACAGTGTGGACATTGGTCATCCGCCCCTTATGGACCAATGGCTCTCTGTGTTTTTATCGTTGCATTTCTTGTGTTTGAACTGTTTGATTCTCTGATCTGTGTCGGCAAATTCAACGGTTTTGTAAAGTCCTCCAAGATAACAACTGTTGTGATTTACGGCAATACAACATAAATTGAAATAAATAAAATTGGCTCTTAATTGGCTCAAACTTTAACCATAGTAACTTTCACATGTGGACTTGTGTAACTCAATTAGTATGTCGTGGAAAACAGGTAGCTAAACGAAGGTTCCTACCTGAAGATTTTCAAAGTAAATACAATAAAATCACAAATAATTCTAAAACGCTTGTTGTTATTATTAATCATTATAAGTGTTTGATAAGTGTGTTGTTTGTGGCAGGGTGCGGATGTGTGGCGGAGTGCGCAGGTCCAGCAGCCAATCGCAGAGAGAGCTGAGAAAGAGCGGTCGCATCGTCAGAAAAGCCTGAAAAGAGAGAAGAGAAGTTGAAGTGAAGAGGCTTTTACTGATCCAGGACCAGTCTGTGCTGTGGCCAAGTCGCAGAAGCAGAAACGCAAGGGAGCGTCACCAAATTGTAGCACATGCTTTTGACTCATTTTCATGTCTTGTTGTCGAGGAGAATGCATTGACATAATCTATAACATAAAGGCTCTTTATGTTTTTATATCATTGTATTTCTTGTGTTTGACTCTTGGCGAATTCGTCGGTTTTCTTAAGTCCTTCGAGATATCTACTGTTGTGATTTAGTGCTGTACAAAAAATAAATTGAATTGAATGTTACTCACACACCAACAGCTGTTTTAATGTATTTATTGATTTCAGGCAATGGCATAGATAAGCACAAGGTAAACAAATACATTCAAGTTACAAAAAAGACATCAAATAACTTTATGGTACTACAGTACATAGTCCCAACCCAATCAGTAATGGAGAAGCCAAGTGCGTAAGAAAGAAGATAATAATGATGATAATAACCATAGTTCTTCAGGGAATGAAAATATCTGTATTAAATGTAAATAAAAGTATAGTTTTTACTGTTTATGATGAAAAACAACTGCTGTATGGCTCGTTACCACAAAGCTAATAGCAATTGTATTAACACTCCTTTGCTCGTAAAGAGGAAGAAGAATGCTGTTTTTCGAGTTCTGCTTTTCCGGAAACATTTTCAGTGTTGTTGTTATTTTAAGAATAGACAAACATTGGCCGGCTTTCTTTTGACTGACAACAACGAGTCCTGATATGAACTTGACAAAAGCAGTGGAGGAATAACAACTGTTGTGTGATGTGGGAGGCGACACGGCGAGATTCTACTCAGACTTAAGATCGTTTCAATCTCTCTTATTCGTGGTATATTCATCCTTCTGAAAAAGATACAGGAGCAAGTTTTTGACACAAGAACAGAAAGAATTTTGATCATGCTTTTGAATCTGTTTGTCTGAAGGTCGATAGTTATCAAAGGGCCATGTTACATTTAGCTCATTGTTCTAATGTCTTGGTCTTGGCCTTGTCTTGGTCTTGTCTTGGCCTTGTCTTGGTCTTGCCTTGGTCTTGTCTTGGTCTTGCCTTGGTCTTGTCTTGGTCTTGTCTTGGCCTTGTCTTGGCCTTGTCTTGGTCTTGTCTTGGTCTTGTCTTGGTCTTGCCTTGGTCTTGTCTTGGTCTTGCCTTGGTCTTGTCTTGGTCTTGTCTTGGCCTTGTCTTGGTCTTGTCTTGGTCTTGTCTTGGTCTTGTCTTGGCCTTGTCTTGGTCTTGTCTTGGTCTTGTCTTGGTCTTGTCTTGGTCTTGTCTTGGCCTTGTCTTGGCCTTGTCTTGGTCTTGTCTTGGTCTTGTCTTGGTCTTGTCTTGGCCTTGTCTTGGTCTTGTCTTGGTCTTGTCTTGGTCTTGTCTTGGTATTGTCTTGGTCTTGTCTTGGTCTTGTCTTGGCCTTGTCTTGGCCTTGTCTTGGTCTTGTCTTGGTCTTGTCTTGGCCTTGTCTTGGTCTTGTCTTGGTCTTGTCTTGGTCTTGTCTTGGTCTTGTCTTGGCCTTGTCTTGGTCTTGTCTTGGTCTTGTCTTGGTCTTGTCTTGGGCTTGTCTTGGTCTTGTCTTGGTCTTGTCTTGGCCTTGTCTTCTAAACCTAAACCTGTTCAAACTGGCCCTTATTTAACCACAAAAATGACCATATAACAGAAGGCATGTAACCAGTTCATGGCTCTGAATCTGTTCCATCCACAGACTGTGAATATTGACGTCACACTTATCTCTGTCGTTAAAACTATTGTGCTTTCTTTTGCCCTCTTCTTTTTTTATTTTAGCGCTGTGCGAACTTTCGCAGTTGTTTTTGATTTGTAGAAAGTAAATACACTTTGGCCTAAACCATTTAAGTCAGAACTATGTTTTACGATATAATGATAATACGATATACAATAATATATATGTATATATATATATATATATATATATATATATATATATTTAGTTATTCAAAAAGTAATCCACCAAAAGGTTGAGGAAACTATTAAAGTGTTAAAAGCTTCACAGGTTTTGGCCCAAGATTTCTTTTCCTCTTTCTGTTTGGACAAACAACTTGTATTATACAGTATATAAAACAAATGTGTGACACAATGAGACAGTAACTGTGCGTGTGTGTGTCTGTGTGTGTGCGTGTGTGTGTGTGTGTGTTTATGAATAGAATTGTGGCCAAAAAGAGTTTGCCCGGATCTAAAACTTTAAATGCCCAACTTGCATATAACGTCTGCTGATCCCTCATGCTTTGTCCCCTGGGTCATGGTGCCCTGGGTGCTGGTCCCTTGGGTGCTGTTCCCATGGGTACTGGTTCCCTGGGTGGTGTTCCCTGAAGCTCTGACTTTGTGGAACGGCAGTTTGTGTTCACTGGGTTGTAAGACAGTTTCAGCGTTCTTCCTCCAGGCAAAAACACTCACGTGAACACAAGTCCCAACAGCAACACACTGGAGTCATCAGGTTTTGTCCACAGGGAAGAAGCCCAAGAGGAGGTATGACTAGGTCGGTCCAATGTTTGGATTTACAGAATATATTTGTATTGGGTTGAATTACTATGAATGCTATGATCTTTGCAAAGAAATGAACAAAGAATGGGCTTTATCGACCCAAAAATACTTATGCATCGGTGGTGGTCTATCCAGTGGTCATTTATTGGTATTGCTTAAAAAATAAATGTTGGCTTCGTTCAACCTCTTTTTCAAACGATTTATTGAATGACTGCAGTCATTATTTGTTCCTGTATTCTTTATTTTCAAAATGGTCGGACTCATCGGATTACTTTTGGTACTTCCACCTTTTGTAGTATTTGCAGGATTTGCAGTACTAAGAGTTTTAATTTTTCCCACCTTTTACAATGGGACTTTGTAAATATGTGTAATTAGGTGTAATAATGTACACACTCTCAATGTGTTCAGCAATTGTACAATTTATTGTTGTTTCGTGTATTGTTCTTTATTGTTTTTCTTTGGAATATGTTTGAAATAAAATCCTTCCCACCCACTTTATCATGTATTAACCCTCAATCATTACTGCTGAAGTCCCTCGCTCTAACACACTTCATCTTTCGTGTTTGTGTGCAATTTTGCGTCAAAATAAAACAAATATCACAATATCTCAACTCTTCTCATTGAAGGAAACAGGAAACTACATGATATTATCAGACTGATCATTTTCATTAGAAGTGACGTGCAGAACTATTTGTTTCTGTGTGTAAAAAGCGCTTACACACAGAGTGGGCGGGACCAACCCCAGGGCTAATGAGAGGCCTGCCATTGTCACGGTAACTGTCAATCGTGGGCCGGCATTCCTCTTTAAAAGCTCTACAGGTTTTGGCCAGAGATCCACAGACTCAGAGAGAAAGCGAGAGAGACTCAGAGACGCAGGGAGAGAGACTCAGAGGAAGAGAGAAGACAAAGAGAGAGAGAAAGAGAAGACACAGAGAGAGCGAGAGAGAAGACACAGAGAGAGAGAGAGAGAAGACACAGAGAGAGAGAGAGAGAAGACACAGAAAGAGAGAAGACACAGAGAGAGAGAGAGAGAAGACACAGAGAGAGAGAGAGAGAAGACATAGAGAGAGAGAAGACTGGGCTCACCTGGACAAGTGAGTACTCTGAAGGTTTTATAGAGATGTCAGTAAAGAGAAAAAATAGGCATCCTTGGCCTCTTTATTCTCTAAAGTGCTTCTGGCAGGTTTAGAAGCATGGCTAACCACTTTACACCTGTATTATTGAACTTTCATCGTGGATGTTTTGCTTTTCATGAATTTAGAAGAATGGCTAACCACCACACACATAAATATATGAACTTAAAATCAGGGTTAACCAATTCACACCTGTATTATTGAACTTGGGCATGGCTAACCACTGCACCACAGAATGGCTGTCAATAGATAAGTACACATCTGATGAAATACTAAATAAAATAACATACAATATAATCTATAACTTGAGCATAGTAAGGAAGCAGTCTATAATCTATAATAGGAAGCAAGAATTAAGTACAACATTTCTGACTTTAGAATAATGAAGAAGTAAGTATAAAGCATCGCTCGTGTTGAGAATGGCGCTAACCAAGGAAGTGTTTTTAAAAGAAAAAAAAAGAAAAATTAAAAAGTGTTTTAATCGAAACCTGCTCATATTTACTTAACTTTTTTAAGTCTCCAACACGCATCTGAGTCGACTTTGAAAGTACTTTATTATGTATACTGTATGTGCAAACAGATTCACAATTGCATGCATTTTGTGAGCCCTCTTCACCCGGTTCTACAAAAACGTAAACCACAACATTTATGAAGAAAAGGGACATTTATCTAAAAGGAAAAAAATGGTAAAAATGTAAAGAATACATACTATGTTTTTGTCGACTACATTTAAAATCCATGAAATCTCAATATAGAGCTAAAACAATGTCATAAAAGTCTATTCTGTGTCTATAGTTTTGCCGTATCGCTCTGATCTCTGCCCCTGTTCCCGGCTCTAAAACAGTTCTATCACTAGTTTTCAAACACATGTATTTTTGATCTCTGTCATATTTTCTGACTAGAGTTTTCAAGTGAATCTCTCAAAACAAGATGAGTGTAGAGCCCTGAAAAATACCAAAGAAAAAGTGTTGAAAATTATTTGTGCTTAACAGACGAATAGATACTACAATTGGCTATGACTTCATGAGATTAGCCGTCCAGATTATAGCAGCATAAATCTGAAACACTGCCTCCCCATGTTTAATCCTGACTCTGAGCACCAGCAGGAGGCCAGTCCCTGTGCTCCTCAAGAGTCCCAGCAGGAGACCAGTCCCTTTGCTCCTCAAGAGTCCCAGCAGGAGTCCCTGTGCTCCTCGGAGTTCATAGGGCACTAACATGTCTCAGATGTACAGTACTTTGGAGCGAGGCTATGGAGAGACTTGTACTGTACTGGACTAATGCGAGTTGCTTTCAGTATCAAAATATCTGTATTAAATGTAAATAAAAGTATAGTTTTTACTGTTTATGATGAAAAACAACTGCTGTATGGCTCGTTACCACAAAGCTAATAGAAATTGTATTAACACTCCTTTGCTCGTAAAGAGGAAGAAGAATGCTGTTTTTCGAGTTCTGCTTTTCCGGAAACATTTTCAGTGTTGTTGTTATTTTAAGGATAGACAAACATTGGCCGGCTTTCTTTTGACTGACAACGACGAGTCCTAATATGAACTTGACAAAAGCAGTGGAGGAATAACAACTGTTGTGTGATGTGGGAGGCGACACGGCGAGATTCTACTCAGACTTAAAGCAGCAGTAAGCGATTTGGTCGTTTCCGGCAGTTTCTTCTGCCTGAGCGAGTTAGTAGCCCCGCCCCCGTCCCTACGTCACACCACATGAACGCGCATCGTGTTGGTGATGGCAGCAGCAGGTTCATCTCCGTCAGGTCTACTCGTAAGTATATTAACAACAAACTCTGGGAGTGAAATATTAGCATAGAATAGCTCAGTTGTAACCTAGCTATAACACTGGAAGCAGCTTGGTGTTAGCTAGGATAGCATCACTAAGAAAGAGATAAAAACAATACAGTCTTTTATAGAATAATACTGCTTTTATAGTTGGTACACTGATAACTGTTGTGATAAACATACTGTTGCAGATTGCAGTGTGACGTGTCTCAACATTATGCACTGTAACATCTGTTACAGTGCATATGTATTAGATGAATGTAATGCATATACATTACAACAACAAAGCTTTACATGAAGGTTATTTAAAGTAATACATTACTGCTTTCCTCACAATTTGTATATTTGGAGTTCTTTATAGACAACACTGTAGTAATGTATTATGTGAAAGTAAAGCTGCATCTCACTGGAAGCTGCCTTCTCAATGTCACAAAATAAAGATACATTTATTGATGTAATCAACATCTGTATTATGTGCTTATTGTTCAGAGAATGAAGACAAAATCAAAGTGTATCAGAGCTGTACAGTGAGATGTGGGACTGAAAAACAATTCCAGTAAAGCTTGTCCGAAACGCAAAAGTACTGTCATAACCAATTACGTTACACTATTACACTGTAAGGAAACCACTTTGAAAGAAAAGCTACAAGTAACAGAATATATAAAGTCATTAGTCATAACGGTTCTTTCAGGAAGCACTGAACGCCCTCTGTCCAGAGAAGCTGATGACCAGATCCTTTCCCTGATGCGTCTGTGAAAGGTGCCAACAGACATTGAAAACGTGCTTTCCTCAGCGGCCCCCATGGTGCACGTCCTCAGCGGCCCCCATGGTGCACGTCCTCAGCGGCCCCCATGGTGCACGTCCTCAGCGGCCCCCATGGTGCACGTCCACTCTGCAGTTCTGAAATATGTTTGTAGTTGTACTATTTCAAAATAAAAAAAAATACATTCACCTCTTTCAATGTGCTTTGTTTTATAGTAGGAAAACAAATACAGTCTGTAACGAGTCTAAGAAACTTTATTATGTAAAAGAAGATTTGAAGTTATAGCCGGAAAAATATACACAATGTCCCTACTAAGACAAATAATTACAAGTGATGGTAAGGCAACGTTTGTGTTATCACTTTTTGCTCAAATGAATAACACTGTTATTATCCAGGTCCTTATCCATCGCTGCTGCAGCGAACACTATCAGAGATATCTAACAAAATGTTAATCTTTATGTTGTAGTTTGTTTGAACACATTTCCTCAAAATAATTCATAAGCAGCCACGCACACACAGCCACAAGCACACACAGTCACAAGCACACACAGCCACAAGCACAGTCACACACACAGTCACACACAGTCACAAGCACAGTCACACACAGTCACAAGCACAGTCACAAGCACAGTCACACACAGTCACAAGCACAGTCACACACAGCCACAAGCACAGTCACACACAGTCACAAGCACAGTCACACACAGTCACAAGCACAGTCACAAGCACACACGCACACACAGCCACACGCACACACAGCCACACGCACACACAGCCACAAGCACACACAGCCACACACAGTCACAAGCACACACAGTCACAAGCACACACAGTCACAAGCACACACAGTCACAAGCACACACAGTCACAAGCACACAAGCACACACGCACACACAGTCACAAGCACACACAGTCACAAGCACACACAGTCACAAGCACACACAGTCACAAGCACACACAGTCACAAGCACACACAGCCACACGCACACACAGCCACACGCACACACAGCCACACGCACACACAGCCACGCTTCAGGGGCCCAGGTTGAAGGAACTGGAGTCTTCCTCTGGCAGAGATTTTCCTTTGAAACACAATAGAGGAGACATCAGTTTTATCTACTCAAATATGACTTTGATATATTCATCATCAACAACATCAGTATTTATTGGTCACCAGGAGTGGCCCCTGATTCACAGGATCCTTGTACATGTTTATTTGGACTGTGAGAGACTGTGCATTGTGAGAGAAAGACACTTACATCGGCTGTTTTGGGAGTCGAGTGATTATCTCACTCCTCTTGATTGTTGAAGAAACTCAGCGACAGTTTTGTCAACACTGACTCCTGGAACATGATGGATATTCATTTTGGACCTCAGGGCAGCAACACAACTGTAGGGATGAACGACACACACATCACAACATCATTATCATAATCACTGCGTCCCATATATGCATTCACAACAACCTACATGACAAATGTGGGGTGTAAAGTCTTCCTCAGGAGATGACAATGGCCATTCTTCTAATTTGGAAGCAAAGTCTTGTCTTCCCAGTCAATACTAGAGAAAGAAGAGGTCAGCAGAAAAGTATCTAGTCGTTATGGCATTGTTTTTTTTTTAATAGTTATTTAACTTGCATTATGGAGGCTTTTGAACTCTTGTACATTGAAGACCTCATTCCAATTGATTTAGGCCATACTGGAAAAGATACAGAGAAAAGAATGCAATGAAGACATGTAAATTATTACAATGTCTATATTATATCATGCTCATAATTTATTTGGTAGTAGTCAGCAAGACTCTTACTTATTCTCAATACATAATAATAAAAATGTATGTAGTGGTCACGGAAGTTAGATTTGAGGTAAAGAGATATTGTTTTTATAACAATAAAACTAATATACAGAGTGCAAGTTGAAAAACTTAGTCATTGAAGAATGAAATGCAGACCTACATATATATATAGTGCAAGCAACTATGTTTATTGGAAAAAAACAAACGATTCATACAGATCAGAAGTGATCGTAGCAGCCACATCATATTCACAACTACAGACAGCTAATGCTAACAGCTAATGCTAACAGCTAATGCTAACAGCTAATGCTAACAGCTAATGCTAACAGCGAACGCTAATGCTAACACCACTTCACGGGGGAACTCTGGTGATATGGTCATTTAATGTTGTACATGTGGGGAACTAATAATTGACCGGAGTTTATGGATGGCTGAGGCTGGGCTAAGGCTTCGATGTTGTGTTGTCTGTTGTTGTTTCTCAAAGCTAACCCAAGGTAATGCGCAGTTATTGCCACAAAATGCGGCCGTATTTCTACAACAGCTGGGGATTTTTAACTAGCTAACTTGGTGAAAACCCGCATTACAGTCTCAGGCAACAATATGTATAAATAATACAACTACTACTGCCACTACTGAGTCCCATGCTCACCTGTTCAGTCGGAGAGAGGAATCCACGGAGCTAGAGGTCGCCAACATGAATGCAGCTGGTCACCATGTTGCTCCTACTTTTTGTCGTTCCTCTGTTTCTGGCGTTTTGCCTGTATTTAATAGATCCATGCCATGGTATTTAGTCTGCAGCAGCAGCAGCGCTGGAGGCGGCTTTTCCTTCTCCGCCATGTTTGTTTTGAAGAGTGCGCGTGGATGTGAGGTTTTTTTATTAAATATGTGGGAGAAGACTGGAAGGACTGAGAGATCCGTGTTTAGGTACAAACACTCTATATAAGTGATGGCTATTGGAATATATCAATATTTAAGACGTATATTAACACCCAAAAATCGCTTACTGCTGCTTTAAGATCGTTTCATTCTCTCTAATTTGTGGTATATTCATCCTTCTGAAAAAGATACAGGAGCAAGTTTTTGACACAAGAACAGAAAGAATTTTGAAAATGCTTTTGAATCTGTTTCGTCTGAAGGTCGATAGTTATCAAAGGGCCATGTTACATTTAGCTCATTGTTCTAATGTGTTGGTCTTGTCTTGGTCTTGTCTTGGTCTTGTCTTGGTCTTGTCTTGGTCTTGTCTTGGGCTTGTCTTGGTCTTGTCTTGCAGTAGGTCCCATTTCGTTTTGTCGCCTTTCACGCGTGAATAGCACGAGACTCACGTGTGAAACACGCGTCTTTTATTTTATATTTTTCCCCCCAGTGATGCTGCAATGACCCAAACAACCACCAGGTGGCACTTGTGAGCAAGGTTAGGAACATTGGCTTCTCACCGCTCATTCTTCTCTCTTCACCTGACAACTTTCCGTGGCTTTATAGCTCAATGATAAGGAGCTAGACTCTGGTGCGAGAGTACCCGGGTTCAAGTACAGGCTATGACACTTTTGATTTTGTTGACGTTTACATTTTTTCTAAAACATACTTACTAATTAGGCCAACACATTTAAAGTAGTTGCTAGACTTTAGTAAACTCGTAAAACGCGCTGGGTGTCACACATGGCTGGGGGCATGAACGCACGGGTTGCCACTATTCATTCTATTACTATTACTATTACTATTCATATTCCTGGAAAATTTTCATTTCCTCTATAAATTCATTCATGTCATTGATGGCCTAATAATAGCGTAGTAGCCTACATAGGATAAAATATATGCAGCATAATATGAATTAATACATATTTATATAAATATTGCATTAATTATGAGGCAGGGTGACCAATAGTGACAGATCTGCCAGCCAATCACAAAAGATTATACTTATTTGAAAGTAGTGATTTCATCCAATGGGGAGTAAGCTTCATCCAATGGGGAGTAAACTACTAATGCACTTGTGAGATTTCATAACACTTTTAAGCAACTTTTGTTAAAGTTAAACTCATCATTCTATCAATGTGCAGAAGCCAGTACTTTCCCCTTGTTTTGTCTATCTGAAGGCCAAGCTACATGGCACCGTGGAAGCTGCTGATTGGAGGTCTCCATGCCTCCGCTCTGTATAATACACTTGCATTCTGTTGTATCTGTGTTCGTGCTGTCTCTACCATCGACAATAAAACATGTCTTCTGTCTGAATTAAAGACGCGATCCCAGACTATGTCATCTTCTTCAGGTGGTGGAAGGATGCGGGCCTTGTCTGTAACATCTACAGAACAGAAGACTTTTTTTTTACACAAAAAAGTGTTTTTTTTTTCAAGCCAAAACTGAGAAACCTCAAGAGAATGCATCTTGATCAGCACACATGGACAATCTGCACAGCCCCTGATTCCACTCAGGCTGTGAGCTGCTGAGACATGGACAACACCAGCGTCCTCTTTTGCATGGACATAATTTGGAACAATTGGATTTCTGAATTTGGACATAATTTGGACTGAATTGAATTGCTGAATCTGGACACTAAAGCTGAAACGTGTGATTGAAAGACACGTCACAGAAGAATTCATGGCTCGACACAAATGCAGCCTGAAGAAACCAACACGGAGAAGTGGGAGAGACTGTTTTCAAAGCAATATCTGGAACCACCATCGACTGATGAAGTTTGGTATTTTACTGAAGATTGTGTGAGATTTCATAACACTTTGAAGCAACTTTTGTTAAAGTTAAACGTATCATTCTATCAATGTGCAGAAGCCTGTACTTTTCCCTTGTTTTGTCTATCTGAAGGCCAAGCTACATGGCACCGTGGCAGCTGCTGATTGGAGGTCTCCATGCCTCCGCTCTGTAATACTGGACTCAGACTTAAATTTTAATAGCCACATCAAATCAGTAACATCAGCAGCTTTTTACCATCTAAAAAACATTGCCAGGATCAAAAACATAGTGTCTAAAGCAGACCTGGAGATTCTTATCCATGCATTTGTCTCCAGTAGGTTAGACTACTGCAATGGCCTGCTCACAGGTCTGTCCAAACAGGCTGTAAAACAGCTGCAGTACATTCAAAATGCAGCAGCTCGAGTCCTGACAAGAACCAGGAAGTACGACCACATTAGTCCAGTTCTCAGGTCTCTGCACTGGCTTCCTGTGGCTCAAAGAATAGACTTTAAAACAGCTCTGCTTGTGTACAAGTCTCTCCATGGCCTCGCACCAAAATATATTAGTGACATGTTAGTCCCATATGAACCAGCCCGGACTCTGAGGAGCACAGGGACTGGACTCCTGTTAGTGCCCAGAGTCAGAACTAAACATGGGGAGGCTGCTTTTCAGATTCATGCTGCTAAAATCTGGAACAATCTTCCTGAAGATGTGAGACAGGCCTCCTCTCTGACAATGTTTAAAACCAGGTTAAAGACAGTTCTGTTTAACTGTGCATACAACTGAGGGATTCTATATTTTTATCTTTCTTTTTAATGTTCTGTGATAATTTATGATTTTAATGCTTTCTTGTTTTGTTCAGCACTTTGAATTGCCTTGTGTATGAATTGTGCTATATAAATAAACTTGCCTTGCCTTGCCTTGCCTAATACACTTGCATTCTGTTGTTCGTGTTGTTCGTGCTGTCTCTACCATCGACAATAAAACATGTCTTCTGTCTGAATGAAAGACGCGATCCCAGACTATGTCATCTTCTTCAATTGTTGACAAGTTTTATGAAAGATCCGAAGATGTTTTATGTGTTTTTGAAGTATTCCGAGTTCTGAGTTTTTGAAGTACCGAGTGAAGTACCGAGTTTGAGTTTTTGAAGTATTGAGTTATGATGTTATGTTGCTGTTTATCGATCCTGATGGTCACACATGAATGTGTGACCAGAGGGGGGAATGTGAGATTTCATAACACTTTTAAGCAACTTTTGTTAAAGTTAAACTCATGATTCTATCAATGTGCAGAAGCCAGTACTTTTCCCTTGTTTTGTTTATCTGAAGGCCAAGCTACATGGCACCGTGGAAGCTGCTGATTGGAGGTCTCCATGCCTCCGCTCTGTATAATACACTTGCATTCTGTTGTATCTGTTGTTCGTGCTGTCTCTACCATCGACAATAAAACATGTCTTCTGTCTGAATTAAAGACGCAATCCCAGACTTTGTCATCTTCTTCACACTGTAAACCCTGACAAGTAAAGTTTACTTGAAAAAACCATGGAAATAAATTGCGTATTAACTTCACTTGAATTCCTCGATATTACTTGATATTACCAAGTAACTCAAGTGATTGCAATAAAGTTTATATTTCTACTTATGCTCCGACTGGGAATCGTACTCAGAACCCTGCAGTTGAGAGGCAATGGTGCTACCCACTCAGCCACCAGGACACCCTGCCATTGTAACACCTGCCTCATTAAAGACTCTACACATCTGATATAGCCAAGCTTTAAATAAACTAACAATAAATGAGTAATATCTACTTACTGGGAAAAAACTTTGATATCTGAAGTAGGATTGAAGTTAGGGTTTACAGTGTGGGGAGTAATCCCACGTGGGCTGGCCACGTGTGATTTTTCAGCCAATCACGAGTTTGAAAGTAGTGGTATATGCTAATTAGGGCCATTAGCGCTCGGCCGGCCGCAGTCTTTCGCTGCATTCATATGCAAAGTAGGGACATTAGCATGGTACGGATGCGGCAGTTTGGAGGACAGGGCACCCTAACTGCGCCTTTTGAAAACTGCCTGAGATACCCGAAAAAGAGCGTGATTTCCTGCCGTTTAGGGTGACGAAAATCTAACTTTTCATGCAGTGCCTCATACTGTAGTCGCTCATACAGACTCCAAACTTTCCAGTCTTGGACGTAACAACATTTAGAAGGTTTTTTCAGAGGGATTTTTTAATAGCCTAGCCTGATTTATTCAGCTTTGAACCCAAAAAAACAGGCGGAATTGGAGTTTTTACAGATTTGTTCATTATGATTAGTCAATTGAAAAACTAAACAATATATCCAAAATCCCATCTGCTAAAATCTTAGTTACTAATATGTCAATAAAATGAAACCATACATTTTAATCTGGCGCAATCCATTATTTTTATTCCGTTGCCCAAAATATAGGCAATTTTGGCCATTTTTATGAACATGTCTTACTTTTTATATGGAAACATAAAATGACAGAACATTTTCTGTTCACCTGCCTTAAGCGGAGATAATACGAAGGACATGAGGTCCCTTTTAATGTTCGTATGATTGAGGCTGGTTCGATCTACTGGTTGTTTGGGTAAGGCAAGCGCACAAGTTAAAGCTGCGTAGGAATTGAACTGTATTGTGGCTCGAGTCCACAGGAATGTCGAAAATCCAGTTTATCTTGAAGCACCAGTGAAGCACCCGGTCAAAATGCATGTTTGCTGCTGGCTATCCCATACTGTAGAAGAAGTCAGAAAGGAACTTTTGAGAAGAAGTGTTTTTATTAAAAAATAAGAAGTAAAAATAAGTAATGAAGTAAAATACAATTGTATTGTTACAGTACTTACAATACAGTGCAGTAAGTTAGTACAGTGTTTTACAGAGTCAATCCTTTGACTTTAAACCGCGTTTTGATAGGCCCGAAGTGAGCAACAAACCTCACCGCGCGTCACTGGGTGGGGGATGGGGGTTGTGGCACAGTCTTGTTTGTCAAACGGTCGCTATTGTAAAACACACAACTCACACTGAGAGAGGGATTCAGACTGCAGACATCACTTAAGTCCAAACTTTAGCAGGACTTCTCTTGTACTGCTTTTGTAATGAGCTTGATAAACATGTAAAACTTTAAATACAATTGGAATTCAACTCCACAATCAGCACCAACCAAATTGCAGGAATAAAAATGCCAATTTTACAACATGACATTTCCTTTTGACAAGGAAAGAAGATAACAAGCTGATAACGTTACGTAATTGCACACAAGCAACCAAAAGGTGTGCAACCAAAACTGCCTCAGACAAGAATCGAATCCGGATCCCCCGGGTCCTAACCTGCAACGCTAACCATTCGGCCAACATAGTATCATTAGGCAAGTCAAGTTTGCACACAGTTTTAATACCTGAGCGTTTAAGTCGCTGGCAGAGCTAAAGCGGACTTAACCTGCCACCTTGTGGTGATAAGATGTAATATGTTTCACGCAGCTGCGTGATTCATGAAAAGCGTGAGTGAAGACGACAAAACGAAATGGGACCTACTGTAGTCTTGTCTTGGCCTTGTCTTGGTTTTGTCTTGGCCTTGTCTTGGTCTTGTCTTGGCCTTGTCTTGGTCTTGTCTTGGCCTTGTCTTGGCCTTGTCTTGGTCTTGTCTTGGCCTTGTCTTGGTCTTGTCTTGGTCTTGTCTTGGCCTTGTCTTGGTCTTGGCTTGGTCTTGTCTTGGTCTTGTCTTGGTCTTGTCTTGGGCTTGTCTTGGCCTTGTCTTGGTCTTGTCTTGGGCTTGTCTTGGTCTTGTCTTGGGCTTGTCTTGGCCTTGTCTTCTAAACCTAAACCTGTTCAAACTGGCCCTTATTTAACCACAAAAATGACCATATAACAGAAGGCATGTAACCAGTTCATGGCTCTGAATCTGTTCCATCCACAGACTGTGAATATTGACTATTGTGCTTTCTTTTGCCCTCTTCTTTTTGATTTGTAGAAAGTAAATACACTTTGGCCTAAACCATTTAAGTCAGAACTATGTTTTACGATATAATGATAATACTATATATATATATATATATATATATATATATATGTGTGTGTGTGTATATATATATATATTTAGTGACTCAAAAAGTAATCCACCAAAAGGTTGAGGAAACTATTAAAGTGTTAAAAGCTTCACAGGTTTTGGCCCAAGATTTCTTTCTTTTCTTTCTGTTTGGACAAACAACTTTTATTATACGGTATATAAAACAAATGTGTGACACAATGAGTCAGTAACTGTGCGTGTGTGTGTCTGTGTGTGCGCGTGTGTGTGTGTGTGTGTGTGTCTGTGTGTGCGCGTGTTTGTGTGTGTGTGTGTTGCAGGTGAAATGGAGTCTGTGTCTGTCAGTTCTCAGCTGAACAAAAGCGTTCGTCAGCAGTACATGCAACTGCCTCAGGGCGCCAGGTGCCAGGTGACCTACGTGTGGATCGACGGGACCGGAGAAGGACTGCGCAACAAGACCCGGAGTCTGGAGCAGGAGCCCAAGACCCTCCAGGGTACAAACACTCAGCAGGCATCAGGCTCACATCAGATACTGTAGATACATGAGGACACACCATAAATAGACATTTTGTAATGTTTACAAAGATTCTATTCTACATTTTATTTTGAAAGACCACAAAGCAGTATTTATGGGGACTTGCAAAAATATTCACACAATCCAATCCACTTTATTTAGGTAAAAAAAAGTGTTTTTTATCATTTGAAAAAAAAAAAAGAAATCCTCCTTCTGCTGCACAGATAAAAGTAACACATTTAAATATACAAGGTGCAGCTTCGCCATAGAATGTCGGCTGCCCAAACCCTTTCCAGGCAGGCGTGGCAGATTTGCAACAACTTCATCTCTTGTCACCTAACTACTCCATATCCATATCTTTGACCTTTTACTGCTCCACTGCTGGACATAGTTGATCTTTAGGAACACACCCAGTTCCACCAGGGGGCGGAGCTGTGGGTCTTCTCAGGGTTTTTCCGAGGGTCAGCTCTATTTACCACAACGTTGCAAATCTGCAACATCCCAGAATGTATTGCCTGTGCAGGTCTCTCTCTTTAAAAAAAGTCAGGATAGTATATTACTACCCCATATTATATTTTTCCCAAATATTATATATTTCCTATTATTAAAATTGAATTGGGCCTTGACACGGTTTAAATAAATGGCAGCGGAAGATAACGGTAGATTTTGTTTAAAAATTAAAGATGACTGTGTGTAAGAAAGTGCCTGTGTGTAAGAAAGGGAAACTACAGTCCTCACGCTTTAGATTTGTGCAGCCGGTGACAGGGGGTACGTTTCTGTGATTGATGTGGAGGTGTGTTGCCCGAGGACACAACCCAGACACATGTGAGCGTTTCTTTCTGAGAAGTGTGCAACGTCACTTTGGTGAGAAATGTAGGTTAAAAGTTTCTGTGGGCTACAACAGAATGTACTTAAACCACATAGTAACCCTTAGAACTAATCTATAACTATTTTTCCTTTCAATGATGATTCTGATATTTATTACCATGACATTTTTTTTTATCTTTGATCAGCTTTTTCAAACCAAGGCTTAGATCCAGGTCTGAGGCTTAGATCCAGAACTGAAGCTGTAGATCCAGGACTGAGGTTCAGATCCAGGACTGAGGCTGTAGATCCAGGACTGAGGCTGTAGATCCAGGTCTGAGGCTGTAGATCCAGGACTGAGGCTGTAGATCCAGGTCTGAGGCTGTAGATCCAGGACTGAGGCTGGAGATCGTTAAAATACATACCACAGAAAGGTGAAGAAAGTGAGAACCACCCTCACTCAGCCATTTCGCTCTCAGCCCAACGCTTCAAACAGTGACTCACAGGGCATTTGAAGAATCTGAAGATAACATCATTTCTAATAGGTTCAAGATTGAGGTTGCTGTCTGTTTTGTTCTTAAATGTTAACAAGACTCTTTCAGTTGGTTCAAATCATTTTGCAAAAAGTGATGAAAAATAGGTTAAAAAAACGCTCAAATTTGGCAAAATGTATCTTAATTTGAGCACTTTTTGACTGCCTTAAAACAAGATTTGCCAATGGGACAAAGCAAAATGATCTTGTTTTAGAAAAGATACAAGAAACGTGTCTCTTGGAATGAGAAAATAAAGCAACAGTTGAGGTGCCCCAACTTTAACTGTACATTTTGCTCGTTGCAGACATCCCAGAGTGGAACTTCGATGGTTCCAGCACGTACCAGGCCGAGGGCTCAAACAGCGACATGTACCTCATCCCTGTCGCCATGTTCAGAGACCCCTTCACCCTGGACCCCAACAAACTGGTGCTGTGTGAGGTGCTCAAGTACAACCGGCTGCCGGCGGGTACACCAGCTTTCAACGTCAAAACCAGACTCAGTTTATTTGCCGTTTCCAGTATACCCACATTAGAACGCAAAGAGTAAGATTACCCCAGTGTGCACCCGAAACAGAATCGGAATCATTTGTATTGCCATTGTGAAAAACAGGGAGTCACAAACTAGGAATTTGCTTTGGTTATATAAGAATAATAGAAAAGAATAGCATAAGGTAGAATAAGGGAAAAAAAGAAAAAATGTACATAATGTTTCTTAAAACTACTTCCAGACGAGTTCATAACTAAAACAAGCTAAAATGTACAAGAAACCATTGTTGCCGTGATACCAACAAGCAGCTTCAATAACGACAAGTGCAAGATCAAAAAAGTGCTTTTTTCAGACTGAGACAACAGATAGAAACCATTAACATATGAAGATGTCGAGCAATATCTTCTGCCGGTGAAGAAGAAGCTGGAACATGGCTTTTCCAGGGGCCAGAAGGGTTATTGATTATTCTCAGACGTCAGTTTAAAGGTATATAGGAAGATTTTCCGAAATTTTGGGAAAGAATTACCATCTCCACTTTTTGAACAAAACTCTTTGGTCTTTTGGAGGTCCATTAAGTCTTGATGATCCACCCGGAAGAAGAAATTCCTCCTATATACAGGACCTTTAAAAACCTCCAGAGCAGGTGTAGCTCATAAGGAGCACACTAGATATTAATTTTCAACAAGGGTCAAAAAATGCAAGTGTGCAATGTAATAACGCAAAATCTATTGAAATTAGTCTGCCCTGTTCATTATTTGACTTTATTATGAGCAGAATGTGTTTGTTTGTGTGATGCAGAGACGAACCACCGGGCGCGCTGCAAGAAGATCATGGAACAGGTGAAGGAGGAGGTGATCTGGTTCGGGATGGAGCAGGAGTACACTCTGTTTGGGGCGGACGGACACCCCTTCGGCTGGCCCAAGAACGGATACCCCAGACCCCAGGGTGAGTCTGCTGCTGAGGGGGGAGCGGGACAGTCACAGGGTTGGGGCACAAACAGGCCCTGTCATGGTTTGGGTTCATTTTGTGTTTTATTTTGTAATTTGTGAACCCCTGTGTCTTCTATAGTTGTACTTCCTGTTACCTGATTACCTGCTTTCGGACAGACTGTAGATTTAGGACTGAGGCTGTAGATCCAGGACTCAGGCTGTAGATCCAGGACTGAGATTGTAGTTCCAGGACTGAGGCTGTAGATCCAGGACTGAGGCTGTAGATCCAGGACTGAAGAGGCTCCCATCATCACGCCATGAAACAGACAATGGGACAGTGGGTAAATAGCAATGAACAGACTACATATGGTTTGGTCCTTGTCTCCTCAGGTCCGTACTACTGTGGTGTGGGTGCGGACTGTGCTTATGGCAGAGATGTCGTAGAGTGTCATTACAAAGCCTGTCTTTACGCTGGACTCAATATCTATGGCACCAACGCGGAGGTCATGCCAGCACAGGTATGATTTCAACACAAACTACAGACCAACTTTAACTTTTATTTAAAGCTGGGGTATCTATGTATGTGTGTCTCTGTTTATGTGTTTTTCTGTTTGTCTCTGTCTCTGTCTGTGTAGTGGGAGTTCCAGATTGGCCCCTGTGAGGGTCTGGACATGGGAGACCACCTGTGGATGGCCCGGTTCCTCCTGCACCGCGTGTGTGAGGACTTCGGGGTGATCCTGACCCTCGACCCCAAACCCATGATGGGAAACTGGAACGGAGCCGGCTGCCACACCAACGTCAGCACCAAGGCCATGCGGGAGGAGGGCGGACTCAAGTAAGTGCTTTTATCACCGAACATAGATCAGGGGGGTCAAACCGGTTCCAGAAAGGGCCGGTGTGGCTGCAGGTTTTAGGTCCAACCTAAAACCTGCAGGTTTTAGGTCCAACACAAGACTCCACCTTTTTCCTCAAATGTTAAGGGTAAAACCATAGACTGTAACCACCTAACACATACATACACCACCAAGTAGTAGTAGTAGTAGTAGTAGTAGTAGTAGTAGTAGTAGTAGTAGTAGTAGTACGACTGTGTTTGCGGCTGTTATAGAATTACATACCCCAAAACAAGGAGAAAGCCCAAAAGTATTTGTCTTAAATCAGGAGCGTAAGTTTATTGTAACGCACGTGCGGAGAGCTAGCATATCCACCAGGCAGCATACCCAGCTCTGGCTCGCAGAGCCCCGAGTTTCCTGTTTACAAGACACACACGAAAGACAGTCCCGCCCACAACAGATCGGAGGGGGCCACCGGTGAAGGAGGCGCATAGGAAGCGCAGGCGTCATGCCCCTGTGGTGAGGCAATCAGACACAGGGCATGGAGGTGCGAACAGACAGACAATGGTAGAAGATGCAAGCATACAGATGCGAGATGCGAAAGACACAAGGGTGTGACAGACAGCAGGGGCCCTCACAAAGCTCAGAATGGCGTCAGAAGGTCGTCTCTGCATTGATAAAAGGCCTTTGACGTCCGTGTATTTGCTGCGGCTGGTTTTATGTAATTACTCCAAAAACTGTCACCACACTCCCCTCTTTTGATAATTCAAAACCATTTTTGCATTAATCAGTTAAATACCAGAGGCATCGTAATCACACCACCTTCAAGCTTGAAACACTTAAATTATTGCTGTCCAAAGTGGACAAGAAAAGAAACATGCTTGTCAATAAAAGAAAGAGCACATTATAATAACACAATGGATCCGGACAGCGATAAGAGAAGGCAATATTAACATAATGAACACGGTCAGCACGGAAAGTAGTGTCAGTGTGGCCAGCATAACAGTCCAAGGGCCCATGCCGGTCTTAGCCGGGCTACGTTCGGTAGTCTTTTCCGCGGGAATACTCACGAGCAGTGCCGTCTCGCAGTCAGTGGCACCGCTCCCTATGAGCGTGTGTGGAGCGTTAGTGGCCATGGCGATGTTTGGTCTTGGAGCGGCAAGACTCTAATTGCGTTGAAGCCTTGGCCTCAGCACTCGGTTGGGCAGAGTGCTCGGGGTTTGGGGTGTGGAGACCATGGCTTGAGCACGCTCCAGATCGGCCAGGCCCAAAGCTCGTTTGATGGGAGACCTCATGACAGCACGCTTCACCATGTGCCTCATCAGGAACTGTAGAGCAGCCCTCATCTCCACCTCCTCCGGACACACGGGAGACGAGACACCAGGGGGCACTCCAGCAGAGCTCAAATCTGCATTATGGCCAGAGGGAGCAAGCTCTGGAGAAATCTTTGGAATGGGCAGCAGCTCTGCATACTTGCTGCAGCTGAGCAGAGCGCTCAGGGCCTTCATGGCTCCCAAGCCTTGGGATCCGGGGGCTGGGGAGTTGGGCAAAGGGGGGTCGCCTCGGGAACGCTGGGATTCTCTGGGTGTTGTTGTTGGCCTGCTTCACCGACGGTGGTCGCACGCCGGCCGACTTCTTCAGCGTAGGGAGCCGCGGATGGGCCTGGTCCGTCCGCGCCCTCGGTGTCCTCGTCTATGGCCCTCAGTGGCAGCACCGCCCGACAGTGGTTGGCGTGGATCCAAGTTGTCCTCTCCGCGACCTTAACGGCAGTGTCCGTCACCAGGAGGACGAGGAATGGGCCGAGCCAGCGCTTGGACCGCCAATGCTTTCGTCTCGTTTCCTTCATCAGGACCCAGTCGCCTGGCTTGATCCTGTGCAGAGCCGCCTGCGCAGCCTGTGGCAGGGCGCTCCTGACCTGGGCAGAAATAGAGGACAAAAGTGCATTAATTTCCTTACAATAGGACAGCATGTCGTCATCACACAAAGAGGTGCTTGGCAGATCTCTGTTCGGGGGTCCCGCGCCCAAGTTGGGTGGTCTGGCACAGAGGATTTCGAATGGGACTCTCATGCGCATGTACATGAGTGCCATTCTCTCGCTCGCACGCGCCTCCGGACCAGGGGGCGTAACTGCAGTGTTTACGTATATCAATGCCCAGAAATTCACCCACTTCCTCAATGACTTTTGCTACAAAGTGACTGCCATTGTCACTAGAGATTTTCCCTCGGGACACCCCATCGTGGCACAATTTCTGTGAGCAGAGCTTTCACCACCGCGTTGCTCGTGGCGTGTTTGCATGCAAATATTCAGTCCATTTGGACCAGAGATCCGCCAGACCCAGACAGTACTACTTACCTTGGCATGGTGTGAGTTCAACAAAGTCCCTTTGGACATGTTGAAATGGGCGCAGGGGCGGAGGATGAGCAGCCTGTTGGATACTTTTGGGACTTACCTGGGTTGTGCGCGAGGCATATAGCGCATGTTTGGCAGAATCTCTGTGCAAATGCCGTAAACCCCTTTGTATACCAATTTTGTGTGATTAACTCACACATCCCTCCTTCTGAGGCATGGATACTTTAATTGCAAACTGTCTGAAGAAATGCCGTGGTAAGCACGGTTTGCTGTCTGGTCCCAGCCACACACACCATGCCGTCGTTGAGCCCCATTCCCCTCCCACAGCAGCGTCTCTGCTGGAGTAGCCAGTGTCTGCATCGCTGACAGAGAGGAGAAAATATCAACGTCTTGAGTGAGGTAGTGTGTGTGTGTGTGTAGAGGTGCGTATGCCGCTGCCTTGTCCGCGCGCCGATTCCCTGCAGAGATGGGATCAGTGGCATTAGTGTGGGCCTGGCATTTGCATACAGCGATCTCTAAGGGCAACATTACAGCTCTCAGCAGACGTTCAACCTGTGTGGAATTAAGAATTGGTTTACCATCAGATTTCATGAAATTGCGGTGTTTCCACAGTGCCCCCCAGTCGTGCACCACAGAGAAACCATAGCGCGTATCACAGAATATGTTAACAGTTTTGCCCGCTGCCAGCTCACAAGCCCCGGTGGGCGCGACCAGCTCAGCGGTTTGTGCTGAATGGTAGTGGGGCAAACTACCAGAGTCTATAGTATCAAAATCAGAACACACAGCATAGCCGACTCGGTTCTTCCCAGTGTTGTCACGTGACGCGGCTCCGTCTGTATAAAAAAAATCAAGTCAGGATTAGTCAGAGGCACCTCTTTCAGGTCTGGCCTGGGAGTGCATATCTGTTCTATTGTGGCGATACAGCAGCGTGCCTCCCCTTCCTCTGGCGTGGGCAGCAGTGAGGAGGGGTTCAGCTGTGTGCATCTTTTCACCGTAGTTCAAAGAGCACCGTGTTGTATTTCAGCCAACGAGCCGCAGAAAGGTGAGAGGTTTTCTGCTCTAGCAGGATCAGGGAAACAGCATGGGGCACAAGCAAAGTTAGTTCAGTGTATCCCACAAGGTCACGTGATGCTAGGGCCGCTTTCTCAGCGGCAGCCACAGCCCGCAGGCAGCGAGGCAACCCTGCTGCCACGGGATCGAGTTTTGCTGAGAAGTAAGCAGTGGGTCTCAGTGGCCCTCCGTGAGACTGCAAAAGTACCGACACCATGCACCCACATCGCTCATCCACAGTCTGAGTGAATGGGCGGGTTGGGTCAGGGAGACCTAGTGTGTGTGTGTAGATTTGCTGTTCCGTTCATCTCCAGTTGCTTTTCTCCCGGATCGTCCTCAATTCATATTGTGGGCTTTTGTGCCAAAGTGGAGGCTCATTTCCTCCTGATCCATACTACTGTCATCCCTGGAGCAGGGGTAGTTTATCTCTCATCTGAAAAAGAAATATCAGAACACAAAAAAAAAAAAAAAACACAAAAAAAAATGCCCACTTTCGCTTGTCAATCTTTTTCCCAATTGGGCAAAACATAACTGCATTGACAGACGGTGTGTGGCATCAGGGCGGAGGCTGTAGCCAGATACAGAACAACAAAATGTATGTTTCTAATTTTATACTCCCCTAAATGTGAGTTTACCAACCAAAGTTGTCCTTCAACCAACGACAGCTCACTGCGGTTGGACCGAATCACTGTCAGGGCAAACAGCAGAGGGAGGAACTCCCAATATCTTCAGCGAGGTATTTCATCTCCGAGTACTTTCCGCAGAGTACTTTTCTCAGAGTACTCATCCCAGAGTACTCTCACTTTTACACCTGTTCAATAAAGCTTGTTATCTTTGAATCTCTAGTACTTACACCGTATGCTGTTGACAAAAAATAATTATTCCATGATCACATTAAAACATTACAGACACATTTGTTATTCCATGATTCCGTTCAGCACTCCTCATTTCACACATCACACTCATATCACAGTCACATCACAGGCCGATTCCCCACGTTAGTATTGGTCCAGAGTTTGTTAAGGTCAACGTAGTGTACTTTGACATGACACACAAACATATAACATACACAAAACATATAACACACACCAACATATAACACACACAAACATATAACAACACAGAAGGCCTGTAATTTTAACTTTGTTATATTTTTCCATGTCCAATTCCAATTGTCTCATGAGCTATTTCTATTGTTGCAACTTTCAGAGCCTGCAGAGCTTTAAAAGAGTTTTCCTAAAAGGATCCATTTCCAACTTTAGTGTTTACCACGTGGTCTGTATTTCGGGCTTATCACAGATTGTGTCCCCTATATCTCTAATGAGCTCTTGTCACCTAAAAAATGTTTATTAGGCCCGAGCCCCGAACGGGGTAAGGGCCTATTGCTTTCACAATGGTGAAAACAAATGGTGGCGGTGCGTGACGGACGCGTCAGCGCCCGTCACTCACCAAAACGTGACAGTTGCGTGCGTAAACTCAAACGCTTTAAAATGATGTATCACATGCCATTGAAACCTATATTGTTTTTGCTCGAGACAAGTCACAAAAAATTCCTTTTTTATTTATTTATTAGGCCCGAGCCCCGAACGGGGAAAGGGCCTATTGTTTTTGCTCGAGAGATGTCAAATTCTGCACTTTGAGCCTTTATTTCACCCCCTGAACATGCATGAAAAGTTGTAAAATTTTGACCAAACATCAGACCTGGTGAAAAATTTGATATTTTGGTGTTTATTTTTATGGGACTCAAAAAATGCCAGAACAGCGCCACCTACAACAGC
This sequence comes from Knipowitschia caucasica, assembly GCA_964034765.1. NCBI lineage: Eukaryota > Metazoa > Chordata > Actinopteri > Gobiiformes > Gobiidae > Knipowitschia > Knipowitschia caucasica. The sequence goes on along the minus strand of OZ035823.1, from coordinate 46,270,215 downwards.
CAATGGGAGTTTCAGAGGTCAAGTTTGTCGTAGAGCCATGAAATTCGGTACACATGTTCCTCAAGTCAAGATACGACCGAAATGTTATCATGGCTCCGCCCTCTGACAAACAGGAGGCCCATAAATTTCACTGCAAAATGGAAAAATGAACAGCAAAAGTTTTCATACATGTCGGTTGGAAAGCGACTCCTCCTCGGCCGTTTCACCGATTGGCCTCCATATCACTCCACATTGTCTAAACACATGTACCATCAAAATGACCTCAGGGATTTTTGATCAGTGAAACGTTGTTTGAGCAGCGGAGCGGCAAAATGTGAGTGTTTATTGGCCGTTTTTCACAACCTTCTATTTGCTCCCGTTTACACATACAAATTCCGATTTGCACAAAACTTGAATCCATGGTTCAACTCTAGGGTCTAGGTCATTTGAAAGTGAAATAATTGAACTTGGCTCATTAACGCCCCCTACAGACTATTTCAGAGTTTTTAGTATGAAAAACTCTGAAAACTTTGACTCCATCTGTAGGGGCACTAATGAGCCAAGTTCTTTTATTTCACTTTTAATTGACCTAGACCCTAGAGTTAAACAATGTATTAAAGTTTTGTGCAAATCAGACTTTGTATGTGCAAACGGGAGCAAATTTAATATTGTCCAAAACGGCCAAAAAAGGTCACAATTTGCAGCTCCCCTGTTCGAACAACGTTTCACTGATGAAAAATCGCCGAAGTCATTTTCAAGGTACATGTGTTGAGATGATGTGGAGCGATTTTGAGGCGAATCGGTGAAACGGCCGAGGAGGAGTCGCTTTCCAACCGACATGTATGAAAATGATTGCTGTTCATTTTTCCATTTTGCAGTGAAATTTATGGGCTTCCTGTATGTCAGAGGGCGGGGCCATAATAACATTTTTTTCATGTCTTGACTTGAGGAACATGTGTACCGAATTTCATGGCTCTACGACAAACTTGACCTCCGAAAAATCCCATGGGGGTTATTATTAGGCCCGAGCCCCGAACGGGGAAAGGGCCTATTGTTTTTGCTCGAGAGATGTCAAATTCTGCACTTTGAGCCTTTATTTCACCCCCTGAACATGCATGAAAAGTTGTAAAATTTTGACCAAACATCAGACCTGGTGAAAAATTTGATATTTTGGTGTTTATTTTTATGGGACTCAAAAAATGCCAGAACAGCGCCACCTACAACAGCCAATGGGAGTTTCAGAGGTCAAGTTTGTCGTAGAGCCATGAAATTCGGTACACATGTTCCTCAAGTCAAGATACGACCGAAATGTTATCATGGCTCCGCCCTCTGACAAACAGGAGGCCCATAAATTTCACTGCAAAATGGAAAAATGAACAGCAAAAGTTTTCATACATGTCGGTTGGAAAGCGACTCCTCCTCGGCCGTTTCACCGATTGGCCTCCATATCACTCCACATTGTCTAAACACATGTACCATCAAAATGACCTCAGGGATTTTTGATCAGTGAAACGTTGTTTGAGCAGCGGAGCGGCAAAATGTGAGTGTTTATTGGCCGTTTTTCACAACCTTCTATTTGCTCCCGTTTACACATACAAATTCCGATTTGCACAAAACTTGAATCCATGGTTCAACTCTAGGGTCTAGGTCATTTGAAAGTGAAATAATTGAACTTGGCTCATTAACGCCCCCTACAGACTATTTCAGAGTTTTTAGTATGAAAAACTCTGAAAACTTTGACTCCATTTGTAGGGGCACTAATGAGCCAAGTTCTTTTATTTCACTTTTAATTGACCTAGACCCTAGAGTTAAACAATGTATTAAAGTTTTGTGCAAATCAGACTTTGTATGTGCAAACGGGAGCAAATTTAATATTGTCCAAAACGGCCAAAAAAAGGTCACAATTTGCAGCTCCCCTGTTCGAACAACGTTTCACTGATGAAAAATCGCCGAAGTCATTTTCAAGGTACATGTGTTGAGATGATGTGGAGCGATTTTGAGGCGAATCGGTGAAACGGCCGAGGAGGAGTCGCTTTCCAACCAACATGTATGAAAATGATTGCTGTTCATTTTTCCATTTTGCAGTGAAATTTATGGGCTTCCTGTATGTCAGAGGGCGGGGCCATAATAACATTTTTTTCATGTCTTGACTTGAGGAACATGTGTACCGAATTTCATGGCTCTACGACAAACTTGACCTCCGAAAAATCCCATGGGGGTTATTATTAGGCCCGAGCCCCGAACGGGGAAAGGGCCTATTGTTTTTGCTCGAGAGATGTCAAATTCTGCACTTTGAGCCTTAATTTGACCCCCTGAACATGCATGAAAAGTTGTTAAATTTTGCCCAAATATCAGACCTGGCGAAAAATTTGATATTTTGGTGTTTATTTTAATGGGACTCAAAAAATGCCGGAACAGCGCCACCTACAGCAGCCAAAATAATACCCCTATGGGACTTTTAGAGATCAAGTTTGTCGTAGAGCCATGAAATTCGGTACACATGTTCCTATAGTCAAGACAAGAAAAAAAATATTATTATGGCTCCACCCCCTGACAAACAGGAAGCCCAGAAATTTCACTGCAAAATGGCAAAATGAACAGCAAAAGTTTTCATACATGTTTGTTGGAAAGCGACTCCTCCTCGGCCGTTTCACCGATTCGCCTCAAAATCGCTCCACATCATCTCAACACATGTACCTTCAAAATGACCTCAGGGATTTTTGATTAGTGAAACATTGTTTGAGCAGCGGAGCGGCAAAATGTGACCTTTTTTGGCCGTTTTTGACAACATAAAATTTGCTCCCGTTTGCACAAACAAACTCTGTATAGCACAAAAACTTTAATACATTGTTCAACTCTAGGGTCTAGGTCATTTGAAAGTCAAATGATTCAAATTGACACAATATAACCCCTATATAACCCCTACAGACTATTTCAAAATTTTAGATGGGCATTTTCAAATTTAGTTTTTTCAAAATGTTTGAAATTTTGCACAAAAATCTGTTTTGCCCTCTTGATTCATAAAGTCAATAGGGTCCAAGGCTTATTTTTTACCCTGTTGCCTTGGCGACGACAAACGCTCCCCATTCATTGCAAATGTACACCTCACACAAACATCAAACCAGCCGTTCGGCCGTTTCACCGATTCGCCTCAAAATCGCTCCACATCATCTCAACACATGTACCTTCAAAATGACTTCAGGGAATTTTGATCCGTGAAACGTTGTTTGAGCAGCGGAGCGCATCATTTTTAAACTTGCAAAAAACTGATCACCACCAACCATTCACACACAACCCAGACTCTTTCTTGACAATGTGGGAGAGGTGTCTTGCCCAAGGACACATTAGCAGTTTGGCGCCCCACTGTGGCACCTGGTGTTCCCAGAGGTCTCCCATCACAGCCTTAACCCGGCCCTGACTTAGCTTTAGAGGTCTGACGGAATTTGGGTTTCACATGCTTGTGGTGCCATAAATGTAGCGCCTCCCTCTGGTGGCAGCAAAGAGAGTTACAGGCAGAAAGCATCTTTTATCCTTGATACTTGGTTCACCGTATACGTTCAACTTAATATTGTTTCACATTCTAAAACATGAAATGAGAAAGTAAAACGCAATTTCATTATATGTAAATAGGCTAAAAGGAATGCATCACATTTCATATTTAAGACCAATTCCATTTCAATTCCCTTCAATTTATTTTTGAAAAGGCCTAAATCACAAGAGCTGTTCAAACTTGTTAAATACACTGAGGAAAAACACATAGAGCCTTTGGTCCATAAAAGGCAGATGACCAATGTCCGTAAATGTCCATAAATGTTCCTAAATGACCGTGTAAGCACCAGAACTTGCGCTATCCTCTGTTGAGTCCATCCCAAACCTCTGGTCCTCAGGTTCATCGAAGAAGCCACGGAGAAGCTCGGCAAGCGTCACAAGAAGCACATCGAGCATTACGACCCGCACGGAGGCCGGGACAACCAGCGGCGCCTGACCGGCCTGCACGAGACCTCCAGCATCCACGACTTCTCCACCGGTGTGGCCAACCGTGCCGCCAGCATCCGCATTCCTCGCCACGTGGGTCAGGAGAAGAAGGGATACTTCGAAGACCGCAGACCTGCCGCCAACTGCGACCCTTACTCTGTGACCATGGTGCTGGCCGAGACCATGCTCCTGCCGCCTGAGCTGCACGACAAAGAGTACAAATTCGAGAAAGAATATATGTTCGACAAGGAGTAGTGTGAGTTTGAATAAGTAATATGCAAGGAATGATTGTACAACTCCTCTAGCTCAGTAAACGTTTGTGTCACACTCCCCCTTTTTGGGCTTAACAATCTGTGGTTTAGGACTCTCTGTGATTCTGGAGTTTATTTTCTAAATCCAGATATGAACCATAATGATTGACCAATCAAATTGTGAGGGTAAACTCCAACTTGTCTAAGCAACCGTCTTAGCAATTGTCGTAGAAACCGTCTCAGCAACACATCTGCCCCTGCCAAGGACTCCCTAAAATATTGGTATTTTGTCGCACTGCAAGCTCACCATTGCCTTCTCGACACTAGCCTTAACCAAATTAGCGGTTTGTAGCCCTAATAGTTGTTTAATTGAGGAACGAATACAAAGACTTTAGTCAGTCTTGCCCTTGCTACAGCACAAAGCTAATTCCGTTGGATCAAATGCTAGGATGAGGAAATTGGAAAACTGGATTTACAAAGTGTCCAACAAATCGCCCGGTCCCTAATATTATTTTTTCTTAAACCGTTATGATATTTTAACCTTTTAAGTAAGTTACTGCTAAGAACTTGAGGATACATACAAGACATATCCCAAAGCCAATACCACGGTGCTCATTCTGCTCATTCAAGTTTCACCTTCTACCTATCCTCCTTTTTTCTGTCCTTCTCGAATGAATCTAAGCATCTCTTGGTCCTTTTGAATGTTAATTTTTTATTATTTATTACATATCATTTATTTTCAGATTTTAAGTTACTGTCAAAAACAATCAAACAAAAATTATATTTTTTGATGTACTGAGTGTGTGCTTGTTTTTAACTTGAAAATTTTGTCCTGAATGTCAATGTAAATTACAAAAAATAAATTGATGACAAACTGTCTTCATACAATAATAATTAATATTGTTGTACTTTATGTCTGTATTTTCTCAGGTAACTTTTTTTAATCACATGTGTATGGTTACAGTCCGTAATTTTCACACAAAATTCTCAAAAACATGACATGATGCAGTAAAAAGTCTCATTATAATTGTTAACAGTCAAGAGTAATGCGTGATATTTCTTAGTCAAAGCGGTTCGTTTTGCCATTGCAACAGTTGTCCACTAGATGGCCTCAGAGCTTGTAGTTTTTTTCTGTTGCAGGAACAGCGGCTCTTATGGGAAGGTCACCGTTTGTATTGTTCGGTGAATGGGACAAGGACACGTGGGATTAGGACTATAATGAATAATTTATCAAAAAGACCAATTGGGTCAGGTGTCGTCTCCAGAGATTAAACCCGCATCTAATTTAGACCCTGAAAAACACCAGACCCTCTCACTGCTGCCAACATGTACAGAATGTATACATACAACTGTATATTTCTTGCGCTGGAATATACAGTAATTTCATACTTTTTTTATACTTGCTTCTCTATTATGCTAAAGTTAAAGATTTTATTTTAATTTAGAGTTATTGGGCACTCAAATATGCTTCACATGTAATTATTCTTTCACTCGCTGATGAACAACCATAGTCACAGCTGCCCTGGGACACCCAGACAGAAGCAACCAGTATGTGCCATTAGCCCCTCCGACCACCACCAACCACACACTCTGGGGTGAAGTGTCTTGCCAAAGGACACAACAGTTTGGCACTTTACAGCCATGGCCACCTCACTGTGGCACTTGGTGTTCCCAGAGGTCTCCCATCACAATATTAACCAGGCTATGCCCGGCACAGCTTTAGAGGTCTGATAGGATCTGGTTTTCACATGCAAGTATGGCTACATATCACTCATGAGAGGTCATTTCTGTGTAGGCTTTGCATGTTCTCCCTGTGTCAACAGGTTTCCTTTCTCATTCCAATACAAACATGCCCAATAGGTCCAGCCTCCTGTGGGGCTACATCGCTTCTATCACGATGTGGAAGTAGAGTCGAGAAGAATATAGTAGAGTATACAGTACAGTAGAGTAGAGAATAGAGTAGAGTAGAGTATAGAGCTGGTGGCAACAGAGCTATAGTTCATACATACTCCTCCCCCTCGTCCCTGGTCTGTCTTCATGGTACTGGTATACACGGTACCAAAAGGGGAGCAAACCTGACCAAACGCTTAGAGAGATAAGGACGTGAGAAAACCTGGCAGCCATGGATGAGACAGGGGCGACTGGGACTTTTTTGTTTTTGCTATATTTAGTCTGAGGTTATTACGGCACGAGACGAAGCTCAGTGTTCGAGATTCAAAAGGAGCAAACGTTCTACTAAACAGAGTCTGGTTTTAAATGGCTTGAAACAAAACCAACCATGGCTAAAAACCAAGAAAAGAAGATTATATTTCTCTACTAGACTGATTTATGTGACAATAGAGGTTTGAAATCATTGTGTGTGGATTGAAACAATGAATAATAAAGTGTCTTTTTGACTCTGTCTCCAAGAAAGACAAGTTAACATTATATTATCTGTTTATATAAGAGATAGGAGACATGGATACTACAAAAACACATATTTTCTTCTCTCAAATTCACCATAATGGAAAACTATCCATCCATCCATTTTCTACCCTTTAATCCATTTCTGGGTCAGGGGGGTGGCAATCAGAGATGCCACCCAAGTCTCATAGCACCAGCCCCTCACTGACCCTCTGCAGGTGGTGAGTCCACAGGAGGGTCATTTGTAAATCATTTTCACAAGAGCTCGGACGGAGCAGAGGACAGTGTAAATATTATGTTACAAGTCGACCTTTTTTTAAAGCTGGGGTACTTGACTTTTGTTTGATTAATAACTAATGTTTGTACCAATAAAATGGTTCTTGTAAGAGTAAAATGTGATGAACTAATCTGACCATAAAACAGTGTCTTCACTATATTAGAACCATGTGAGTTACTACTTGACGATTATTTGGGCTGAGAGCTGATTGGCTGAGGGGAGGGTGGTTCTCTCTTTTTCCACTTTTCTGTCTAAAAAAAAGCGGATCGAAAGATTTGACGGAAGATTTGACGGAAGCAAATACATATACATGTGTAAAGGAAACAAGGGATAGAATGAGGAATGGATGACATAGATTCAGTTCTGGTTTGAAAGTTAAGTACCTCAGCTTTAATGAATGTCAAAATGGTCTTTCTATAATACACAATGGTCGACAACATTGCATGATTAAACGCCCATAAGATTTTCTGTCGTAGTGCTGAAATACCACTAAAAGAAAGAGTAAAGTATTCTGAATGGTCATGGACAACAACAACAAAAATATATATAGAATCTAGAGAAACAGATGAATAAAAACATGAAAAATAAGCATAAAATTAAAATAAATACATACATATAATATACATTAGAATAATAACAATAATAATAATGAATAACAAACAGAACATATAATATAATAATAAAACAACAACATATTAATAGATTTTTAATAATGATAATAACAGCTAATACTTTTTTGAATCAACATAAAGGAAAATACGTTAAAAAAATTACTATACAATAGCAGTAAACAAATATTAATAATAGCAATAATACTACTACTAATAATGCTAATATTAGTAGTAATAATAATAATAATAATGTAAATAATTATAACAACAATTACGGCAATAATAGCCCCATTTTAATCACAGCCCATTGTTTATTTACACTTCCTCTTCCCATCAGTATTTTACTACATTTCCATAACCCTCTCGCACCCGCTGTCGTGATTGGGCGCTGCTCGTGTGACGTCACTGGTCTCTAAGGGTGAGGGAGGGGGTTAAGGAGAGGGGAGGGGAGGGGGTTAAGGAGAGGGGAGGAAGGGGGTGAGGGTCTGTGTGCGTGTGTTTGTAGAGGAGGCAGGTGTGGACCGCGTCTCTCGCTCCACCGCCGTCATTACGCGCACACGGCCGGAGCGCGCACTCAGCCATGGGGAAGCTGCAGGAATTTGACATCACTTTTACCAACAACAAGGTGGTCTACAGCCCCGGGGACTCTATCACCGGGACCCTGAAGATCCGGACCGGCCACTCGCTGCAATATAAAGGTAACAGGAAATTCGATTCTCTCTCTTTTTTAATCGAGTTTGGGTTTTCTTTCGCTGTCTGAGTGTCGCTGCTGCGCTTTGAAGTTAGTTTCTTTGGTTTTGGCTCGCGTCTTTTTGCATCTTGGTTTGTTGCTGTGGTCTGTGGCAGTGAATTAAGTCAATGAAGCGTTTGTTGGAGTTGGGATGGTCTTGGAAAGTGTGGTCGAGCTGCTGGGACTGTTGATTCTGCTCGGTCTGGTTCCTGGTAGTTCCTCCTGGTCTGACTCTGGTTCTAAAGCTGGTTCTGTCTGGTTCCCTAAGGTTTACGGTCTAGGTCCCGGTCGATTTGAGTTAGAATGGTCTTGGAAAGATCCCGGTCGGAACAGGGGCTTGCTGAGTGATGTTTGCATGTTCTCCCCGTGTCTGCGCAAGTTTCCTCCGGGCGCTTCGGTGTCCCCTACCACTAAACACATACACAATAGGTCAAATCTGGTAGTATTGATGACCAATCGAGGCATCAACAGCGGTATTACAGCGACCACTGCTCCTGATAGAAGCCCTTCGCTGCCCTTGTGGCATCAGGATGGGTCAATTTGTCCCACGGGGATAAATAACGTGCACCTTATCTTTCCGGTCTGGTTCTCGGTCTGGGGCGCGGTCTGTTTGAGTTGGGATGGTCTTGGAAGTGCTCGAACTGGGCGGACTGATTCTCTGTCTGATTCACTTTCTGGTTCTCGGTCGGGTTCTTGGTCTGGTTCTCTGTCTGGTTCCTGGTATGGCTCCTGGTCTGGTTCTCTGTCTGGATCCTGGTCTGGTACTCTGTCTGGTTCCTGGTCTGGCTCCTGGTCTGGCTCCTGGTCTAGCTCTGGTCTGGCTCCTTGTCTGGCTCCTGGTCTGGATCCTGGTCGGGTTCTCTGTCTGGTTCCTGGTCTGGCTCCTGGTCTGGTTCTCTGTCTAGATCCTGGTCTGGTTCTCTGTCTGGATCCTGGTCTGGTTCTCTGTCTGGTTCCTGGTCTGGCTCCTGGTCTGGTCCCTGATCTGGCTCCTGGTCTGGTTCTCTGTCTGGATCCTGGTCTGGTTCTCTGTCTGGTTCCTGGTCTGGTTCCTGGTCTGGCTCCTGGTCTGGCTCCTGGTCTGGATCCTGGTCTGGCTCCTGGTCTGGTTCCTGGTTTGAATCCTGGTCCGGCTCCTGCTCTGGTGCCCTTCATCTTTTGGCACCATAGACTTGAAATTGAAACTGCTTTATGGCCGCATCCTCTCTCCGTTTTATACACGTATTTCCAAGTCAAGTCAAGATTATTATTGCATATAGCACAGTTCAGACACAAACTTTCTCAAAGTGCGTAACAAAACAAGATGGAACCATGAAAACCACACAGTACATTAACAAGAGTTAAGAATGCAAAATTACACTGTTGTAAACTTAAATGTCCAGATTTTGGGAAGGTGGATACATGTGTAATAACATTGAGATTAATATTAAGTCTTACATCTGTCTTACACACAACCCCTGTTTCCACCAGCCCCAACTCAGACTTACTCGGATCTACTAGGCCCTGTTCAACCGGTACCAGGTACTTTTATTGTACCTGCTAGGGTCTGGTTCTATCCAGGGTGAGCCAGCTCTAAAGTGGGTATGATCCAAAAATTGTAATGGAAATGCAAGCAGGTAGAGTAGAGCCAAGTAGAGTAGAGTAGGGCCAAATAGAGTAAAGTAGAGTAGAGCTGAGTAGAGTAGAGTAGGGGCAAGTAGAGTAGAGTAGGGGCAAGTAGAGTAGAGTAGGGTCAAATAGAGTAGAGTAGGGCCAAGTAGAGTAAAGTAGAGTAGAGCTGAGTAGTGTAGAGTAGGGGCAAGTAGAGTAGAGCCGAGTAGAGTAGAGCTGAGTAGAGTAGAGTAGGGCCAAGTAGAGTACAGTAGAGTAGAGCTGAGTGGAGCTGAGTAGAGTAGAGTAGGGGCAAGCAGAGTACAGTAAGGGCATGTAGACTAGAGTAGGGGCAAGTAGAGTACAGTAGAGTAGAGCCGAGTTGAGCCGAGTAGAGTAGGGGCAAGTGGAGTATATGAGTATGGCCATGTAATTCTGTCTTGTTTTGGGTTTTGTTGCTTGGATACGGCACCAGATCAGAGAGTAGAGCCGAGTAGAGTAGGGCTGGTGGAAACAGGGCTCTAGATTCTGTCGATTCTACTGTTATTTATCCATTTTCGTCCCCTCCGATTATCCTGCAGTAAGTTTGAATGTGTAAAAAAAAGGTGAGTTTCCCGGTGTGCAGCAGGTGAGCGAGCACAGAGGGTCTGTTGTGCACTGGGGGTCCTTGCGGGGGATTGCCCTGTGATAATAAAGACCCTCTATCAGGTCCATGGAATGTTAATGGACTGTCGCTGTTTACGGAGATCTGCCCACACAGCTGAGGGGAGGCCGGGATCTGAACTGCCCTGAGGAGAGTTAACACATACAGGACAGTAGCAGGAGCATGCAGCATCAAATAGTTTTATTCTGCTCTATATAAAACAGAATAGATTGAAAATTTGAATGGTTATACATCATAGTGATAATAATAATATTTAATAATAATAATATATGGTAATAAATAATAATAGCTAATACGTTTTGAATACACATGAATGAAAAGATAGAACACAATAGAATTCAAATAATATTCATAATACTACTTTATTCGGTCCACAGTGGGGAAATTTCAATGTTGCAGCGTGCAGACTGGACAGTAGTAAGAGCTAGCGGTAAATACTTCAATATCACTGTATCGATATATCTCTATATATGGTGAAAAGTTTTGTACATATAGGGCAGGATAAGTATAAAGTGACATTCTGAAGTTGCAATACTGCACTTTGCACATGATTACAGTATTTACTATTTACAGATGAATGATCAGCAGTTCTCATTGTACAGTCTGACAGCAGACCTGCGGAACCTCTCCTTCACACGACGAGGCTGAATAATTTGCCAGCAAAAAGAGCCTTGGAAGTAATTTTCTTTTATCTCATTAGAAAACCTGTTAGAGTTGAACAATTACAAAAAATAAAAAATAAAAATAACGCTAATAAAAATTAACGCTATTATACTTTTGGCCCCAACCAGCTTTTACTTTTAATTTTTTTCCCCCTGGGTTAAAGCTAAGGCTCCTTCCTTTAAAACTCACTCCCAGACCAGTCAATATGACGGCTTTTAGTTTTTGTCATGCAATTATTCAGCTCATGTACCTTTTTTGGTTGCCCTAACTGTAATTTCTTCGGTATATTCACCTATATTCACCAGTTTTAGCACTTGACAAAAGTTAGTACAGATAAAAGCCTTATAAATGACTTACTTTGAATAAAAAAATATGGAAAGCTTATTCACTTTTTTTGGGTTTGAGTTTTGATAGTGCTAATTGTTGTGCCCGACGGACTCCATATTATTGCATGCATTTTGTTATTGTTATATTTTGCAAACTTTTAAGAAAGAGCCCTGTCAGTCACCATTTGTCTTTTTGGGCTGAGAACGAGGTGTGTGGGGGTGTAATTTTGTTGGGGTTTATAAGTTACGTACCCCAGCTTTAAAGTCTGTTGTAAGCAGCCACAGATGAAAACCAGAGACGACTTCCTGCGTTCTGAATCGGATTATAGAGCTCCGTATTGTCCACAACGCAGGAAGTGCAGCTCTTCTTCTGTCAGAGAACTGCTCTGTGGCCTCTGAGAGTTTGTGTGAGGCGATTATGAACTCACTGCGGTGAAAAATTACAACAGATTTATCTACTTTCACCTGTCGAGAACCGAAAGCAATGGGTAAAAGATTCGTCTCACTACAGACATGGAGTAGAGTCGACTATCATGGCTGCAGTTAAGAGGGAAGTCCCGTCCATCCATCCAGTTTTTTTTGCTTATTCATCGCAGTTCAGTCTAAGCAGAGACGCCCAGACTTCCCTCTCCACACACACTCCCTCCAGCTCATCTGGGGGAATCCTGAGGCATTCCCAGGCCAGCTGAGAGACACAGTCCCTCCTGTGCGTCCTGGGTCTTCCCCTGGTCTCCTCCCAGTGGGACAGGCCCAGAACATCTCCCCAGAGAGCTGTCCAGGAGGCATCCCAAACAGAAACCTCTACCCTCCCGGATGGCTATCTCTAAAGCCTAGCGTACATCGGACTGGCAACTGATTATATCCGTCGCCTCTGAGTTGCTGCCCCGCGAAAACGGGCAACTCTGAGTCGCAGGCCAGTCTCTTGAATAACAGCGCGTACATCGACAGCAACTGGCCTCAACCACAGTGTGTTTTCTGACAACAAACTGTTGCGGGCTCGCAATACACGCAATACACACACGTTGTCGGAGCGGCGCATGGAGCGCGCACATCGGAGCAACTGAGGACAACTAGTTGCCGAAAAGTAGAACACGGGCAACTGACTGGAACTGGAGACCGACTGATCATCTCCAGTTGTAAGAGCGCGCACATCGACCAATTTCGGCAACTGATCATCTCCCACCATCTCCTCTCAGTTGCCAAAAGCCGCCTTGCAACTAGTTGTCCCCAGTTTCTCTGTCGATGTACGCTAGGCATAAGGGAGCCCCTTCCTGTGGACCGCTTTTTTGTTTTTTTTGTCGTCCAGAGATGACCCTAGGGCACATAGATAGACCAGTAATTTAATAGCTTTGACTGTAGACGCTGCTACTTCTTCACTGCAACAGTCTGATACCCCAATCAGGTTTTTTTTCCCCCCGACCGATACGAGTCTCGATCCGATACTTCAACAATATTATATCAATACATAAATCATAATATTTTTATTAGTAAAGAATATTTCCAAAGTTCTTAACATAGGCAGTGTTCTTATAGTTTGCACACAATCAGTCTGGACCAGTTGATGCTAATGCTCAATATTTAGCATTCTTCTTTCATCAAAAATACCTGTAGCTTCAGGTTGAGGGTGAACAAGTTTCTTCTGACTTGTGATTGCATATTTCACACCTCCAGAGAGATTTTTGTTGTTGTTGTCTAACTCACTGCTTCCTCAAGAAAGGTCTGGAAATATATTAAGCTGCTGATGTGATGTGGCTGGTGATATTGAAGTCAAAGTCCATTGTTGTCCCTAGAATTCTCACTGATTTGTTTTAAGAGTCATAAATTACACTGTTATGTCATGACGGGAGAGGGCAAAGTTTCTATCATAAATATTTGCAATTATTAACTTGTACATGTTCTCTTGTGTTGGATTTATGTTGTTTTTGTTTTTTATCTGTGACATTTTTACACTTTTTGGAGGTACCTGGAGCATCTTCTTTTAGGCTAATTTTGTATTGTGTGTTGTGAGTGTTGTTATTGTGTCTTGTGTAGTGTGAGTAAGAGGGGTCGGAGCCTAATAAGCTTTTACTTCGTCCAATCCTGTGTTAAACTTTAGTATATGTACTAGGGGTGTGCGCTGATTACATTTTAAACCCAGCGTTTTCCACAACTGAATAAGGCCGTAGATCTGCTGCTTTACATAACCCTATAGCAGGGGTCTCCAACCTGTAGCTCGCCACCCCCTTCCAGGTAGCTCGCCAAAGGATTTAGAAAATAATAAAATCCAATAATATACTTAATATTTCAGATTGTATTATTCATTAGCATTATTTGTTATATTTATTACATTGTGCACTGATAAAAGAAATATGCGTTGATAAGAATGGACTGTACCCAATATCAGGCTTGTTCACACCAAAATCACCACATTTTTCCTATGAGGCTCATAAAAGGAGTAGCTCTCTGCCTTTATCGTCCCAGGAAAGTAGCTCTCTGGGTGAAAAAGGTTGGGGACACCTGCCCTACAGAGTTAGTTTGTGGTGCGTAAGGAGCGGAGTCAGAGGCCTAGTGTCAAATTGTAGTTGTTTTAATGCCATTTAAGATCATCATAAAACACAACAGAACCAGGGCTTTCCTCACACAACAACTCAAAACAGGAAATTTCCCCCAGGTATATACTGTCCCCCCGGAACACTGTGCGGGTAATTAACGTTCCATGGGTGAATTATAAACTCATTACAAGTGGCTTTAGCGTGAGCCGAGGTTTGTGGAAGTCTGATCGCAAATGAGGATGGAATGAAGGATGGCGTTTTCCCAGTTGTCAAATCTATATCTTTGTGACATCAGGAAATGTGAACTGCCATGTTTTGTGTTGTTTCCTGTGGCTGGTATGGTACACGCCGCACATAGCATCTTTGCATATACAGTATTAGCATATCATAGCATATGGTCTGCTTTGTAGGTGCCGCAACGACGTGGACTTTGTCAACATATCTCACCGGGAACGCAAAATATTTCCACACTGGTGATTTAAGAGAAACAGGAGTGGCTTTAAGCTCAAGTCTCCTTTATCTGCACTTGCCATGGTGTCATTAACTGCAGTTAGCTAGCGTTAACTACCTGGCGGGAGGTGACCATGACGTCATTTTGATTGTTTTGGATAAAAAAAATCGAAATTGTGACACTCCTAATGTGTACTATTGTATTTCTGTGTAGACTTCCATCCATCCATCCATTTTCTTCCCCTTAATCCATTTCTGGGTCTGGGGGGTGGCAGTCAGAGCTACACCCAGTCCGCAGAGCACCAGCCCCTCAATGATCCTCTTGCAGGTGGTGAGTCCACAGGAGCCTTGATCTTTCAGTGGGAGCTTCAAGCAAAGTGGGGTTAAGTGTTTTGCCCAAGGTCACAACAACAGCAATCATCAGTGGGAGTCGTGAAGTATGTCTCGCCGTGGGCTTGAACCCACGACTATCAGGCCCAAAGGCCAATGCTCTACCAACTGAGCCACTGTCGCCCCGGTGAAGTGTATAAATATAAGTTATATATAAATACTAACCCAACTAACCCCCAAAAAACCTACTTAAAGTGACTGCAACTATATTGGTCAAAGCTGTCGAAAAGTAGATTTCTGTTTGTCCCATTTAAGAAGGCACTGGCTCTGACCCCTACACTGTGGGATGATTACCCAGAATGCCTCGGTGCCCTCAGACAGATGGTGTTACAGGCAGGTCACCGCGGCCGGTCATTCCCAAATCTAAAGCAGGAGATCAGGAGCTGGAGGGACAAAATATATAGTTATCCGTTATTTCAAAGTTGGGCACTGTCTACAGGAATTATCAGGAATATGGGAATAAGAGGCCTTTCTGAACGTCGACTGATTATTAACCTTCACAAAACAACTTTATTGTTCAAATACACAGATCAGAGAGAGAAATATGGATATAACAAACACGGATATGTGGTTATTTATCTATTCTTTCAAAAATGTCATGGTTGTCATTTTTAGTAGAGATGTACCGAATCCAGGTTTTTGGGGTTCGGCCGAATACCGAATCCACTGGTTAAGATTCTGCCGAATCCGAACCCAAATACCGAATCCTATTCCATCCTCAGTCCATTTATATTTCATACGCAAATGTTTTAACAGCGGCGGTGTTGTGTACTGTTTAGGGTCCTTACCACCACGAGACAAATCGGCGTTGCAAATTGGACATGTAGCTCGACCAGAATCTATTATTATAACATTTATAATAATTTTTATCATTAAACACAAATTCAGTTCACACATTCAGTTCACAGCAGTGTAAAACTTCAGTGATAAAGTACATATATTACTGTGCATGTCATGTAAAAATAAGAGCTAAAGCACCATACATGCATAAATAGCTTCCACTGGTTCAGGTCAAAACATTATACATATGGACATTTGAGAAATGTGCCAAACTCGTCAGAGACAAGTTGAGAGAAGCTAATGCTAAGAGGCTAGTTGCCTAAACATGGACTCACCAACTCTGCTTCCACGGTCATACGCAGCTCAGATGACAAGTACCTGGCACTGGTAATCGGCTCCATAAAGTTGGTGAATAGGCAGTTAGTTTATGATCCCATCAAAACCGCATTCCAGGTGAAAACAAGAATCATAACATCCACTCGCACCGGCATATGACTAGAGCTAATTGGACCACAGGGATCACATGACCAGGAAGAGACCTCAGCGCACCCGAAGAGGAACAGAGAGCACGAGGATATAAACCTCTGCTAAAGTGCATGTTTGTTTACACTTCCGAACGAATCTGCCACAACACGCATAGTGTAAGTGCAGGGTTCGGGTTCGGTGGGGAAAAATTATAAGGTTCAGCCAGAAACCGAAGCCCGTCAAAAAAGCCAATATTCTGCCAAATCCAAACCCGAATCCTGGATTTGGTACATCCCTAATTTTTAGTGAAAGTTTCAAATAAGGCCGCACATCCCTGTAGTCTGGGCGAGCGTGCTGGATTAAAAAGTTGCAAAACGTAAAAACAGTGAAAAAAATCTGCACAGCTACGTAGCTCCCAATCAGTGTCTTTTATTTACAGACCACGTCGTAACGTTTCAGGCTGAGGCCCTTCATCAGACATGATTCAATTTCAGTTCCTTTTTATTGTGTATGATCATTCTGTGTCTTTTAGAGTTTGACTTCCTGTTCTGTTAAATCACTTGTGCTCTTTCCCTCTTGTTGTCAGTCCATTGTTTGTTTGTTCCGCAGTGCTTGTCTTTGTCCTCGGTTCTTTGTTTTTTACATTCAGAGTTGTTGTTTTTGGATTCTTGTTCATCAAATTATATTATTTGGTGCAGTATTGTATTTCAGGTCCTTAATCCTTTTTTGAAACTTGACACAAAAGGCCCTGAACCCGGGACCTCCTGTTTTCAAGACCTGGTTAACTACTTAGTCCTTCAAATAATGTGTTTCCAGGAGGGCTGTCAAACGATTACATTTTTTTAGTTGATTAATCGCATAGTAACGGTGAGTTCACGATTAATCGCATTCCTAACAAATCTATAGGGGTGGGCGATATGGCCTAAAATTCATATCGCGGTATAATTTGGGTCATAGACGGTAGACGGTATATATCGCGGTATAATTTGGTGTGTGAATTTCAATATAGGTCTAGCAGGTTCTTGCATAAAATAGTCAAGATTGTTAATTATTTATATATTAGAATCTAATATATATTTTTTGAGTTAGAAAATCAGTTGTGAGACGAATAAAGAGACAAATAACATACATTATTTATGTATGTTACAGTAAATACCATTCACTGTAAAAGCAATTTTTAAAAAGAAAAACATATGCATTCATTTAAAATATAAAAAACTCACAAATGATGAAAACAAAGTCTGTAGGAGTTAGACATGGTCATTATTTATAGTGTCTGAGAGTTTTGTGCAGGTGCATGACTTCAGTAAAAGCTGTTTGTTTACAAAGCTGGTCTTGCCATTTGTTGACGCTCCCTAAGCGCTTTTCTCTGCGCTGGATGATTCAATGGATTTTATGTTCATTAAAACAGCGCATTGGATTTGAACAATTGATGTAAATGATCATTTTGGCACAAATAATTTTGTTTAACAAAGTAGCTTTCGTGAGATATTGACCGCGGAGGTCCGAATCTGACGCAAACTTTCCCAAACTTCTGATGTGATGCTGCTGCGGACACGGCACATGGATCTATTTTGGCTCACACTGGCGCTTCGAGCCTACGCCCCTTTGACACCGATTGGCCAAAAGGTAGACTCTTAAACTGTGATTACTGTGTGTGTATTTACCTCTGCTGGGGCCGCTGTGACAACAATACATAGACAGAAACACTGTGTTAATGCCGTGCTGTTGTTCGTTGTTTCCAGTGGTGTCCAATAGTGCTAGGCTAATGCTAGGCTAATGCTGCTGAATGCCGGTTTGTTTTGGTCCTTTCTGCTGGCGTCAGAGCCTGCGCAATTTAATGACATAATGACGTATCGCAATATGCCGGTATAACAAAAATCTCTACCGTGGGCCAAATTTATACCGTCTACCGCTTATACCGTTTATATCGCCCAGCCCTACAAATCTATTTAAAATTCACTCCATTGGAAGTTAAGTGAGATTATCAAATGGAATGACACATTGTCCTTCATACCAAATGTATTTAAATCTGTTTGATTTGCTCAGAACCTTTTACTTTTGGGCACAACCAACATGAGCTGTTAATGAAAGGGAAAATGTACGTACCCCAGCTTTAATTTAGTGAGTTTAGTTGCGTTTGAGTAGAGGACAAGAGGCTCCATAGTTCAGCTTCAGTATATGTGTGTTTATTGCTGCACAAGTTACGCACAGTTTACACAAAGACACCCACACAACATGCAGAGAATAGTTCTGTGCCTGTATGGTCTTGGATCACGTTACCGTGACGGCGTTCGCCGTGTTGTTGTTAGCGGCTCTCAGCCAACTAACAACAACCAGAGCGGCCGCAGCTGCCCCGGGTCAGAACGCTGCGGCTCACGGAGGATGCAGATTTCAGTTCATAGCAAACAACAGCAAGTGCCCCGCGGTCACATATTCTTTTAAAACTTGAATTTCCAGAAGGCCTTCCTGCTCTGTCACTATCTCTCACATGGATGTGTCCGTGGCATTCTGAGTGATATTATGGGATACATGGGCCGATCATTCAGACATGCGTCAATGCGTTGTTTATTTTTTAACGCGATTAATGGAAAATGTAATTAACGTGCGTTAACGCATTAATTTTGACAGCCCTAGTTTCCAGAAAGTCTTCACAATTATTTTCATTGTTTAAGAGATGACAGTACATTTGCCAGAAGTTAGAAAACCAATGACTCAGAGATGTCTGTGGTTTCAAGGAGCTGGAGCAATTTCAGCAGAAAGATGAAAATATGCATTTCCTTTTTTGTATTTAAAGGCACACCGTGTAACTCTTGGCCACTAGGGGCGCTAGACCTGCAACTTTCACGTTTAGCGCCCCTAGTGGCCACAAGCAACTCAGCACTGTCGCAAAAGTCAACAGTCAGCCGGTGTCTTTTGAGTGTGTATTCAGACAGCATGCACTGGTGTGTGTGTTCAAACTGTAGAGACATGCCTACAGATATTGAGAGACTCTGCTGTGGTCAGCCTCCAGACCGCTGCATTAGTAATCTACCACACATGGACTTCTATATCCTGGATGAGGGAGTTCTGCGTCTAGCTCGTGCTGCGTGGAATGACATCTTTGCAGTCGATGACATCCAGGAACCAGGTGAACAGCAGCGCTCATACAGACATGCAGCTTACAGCACGATCCCTTTCGCGTTTCCTCTTTTTAGCCTCCTCCGAAGGTTTAAAATTTTTCCTTGCCTCAGCCATGACCAGGAGTCGAGTAGGTGAAAAATGAGTAGCAAAAGCCTTAGCTCCATGAGTATATCAGCGCCTGTAGCCGTAAAGCAAGTCTTTCTTCCAAGTCACGTGACCTGGTGGCAGACGGTCCGTCTGCTCGAAACTTACATGGGCGGTATTTCAAGAGGGCAGCCCCGCTCGGAGCATTGCAAGTGTCAAGCGCTGTATATTGGCCCAAGTATTCATATAAAATAACTCATATGTGTCAACTCTTTAGGTCACAAAGTCCGCGGTGTGCCTTTAAGAAAAAAATTACAGGAATGAATGATTTTTTTAATCATCATCAACTTCAGCGTAATACAAAGTGTTTATTCTTTGGAACTTGTTTTGTAACATGAATATGTAATGGCTGCACATGTTGTTTTACTTGTTCTCAAATAATGATAAATAAAGTGAAACTGAACCAAACTTGTGAACATTAAAGGGTGACGTCCTGGACACTTGGATAAAATACCATATTCCATACATTCAAGAGCACCAGCTTCTACTACTGTAGCTTCTGGGCCTAAACGAGTTTTCACACATGTGAATATTTGGTTTCTGAATTGATGTCAGCTTTTTCAGACAGAAAAGTTTGCCTGAGTGACCGCCCTCACTCAGCCAATCAGCTCTCAGTTTGTAAGACAGTGTGTCGTGACAAACCAGAATGTATGAAACAAAATAAAAGTTAGGTACTCTTTAGCTTTATGAAACAAGTGAAGCCAGGACACAATGATTATGATACAGACAAACACACACACACACACACATATACACAAATACACACGCGCACACACACCCACACACAATTGCAATATCCCTTGGCATAATAAATAGACAACCATAAAAAAAACATATTCTATCTTATTCACTTTAACTTGTTCAAACGGTTTGCTTTTTCCCAAAACTCTGAGTCATAAAAAGAATGTATTTTCTGTTATTGAGACTCTGGTGAAGATGCAGCAGTTCCAGAGGTCAGATCGACTACAGCCAAACCATTGTGGTCAGATTCAGAACTAAAAAATATCACACAAAACACACCGACTGCAGGATGTGAAAGATCGTTTCACACCATTCGCCACAGTAAGAGCATTCATCTGCTAATTATCTGAATTTCACACTGCTCTCTTATCCAGTTAGACGAAGACTTTATGGAATAAGTGGGAAATTAAACAAAATGTGCCTCCAGAATATTAACCAAACGTTAGGTGGTCTGTGTCTCTGAATTTCAAAATAGGTCATTGTTATGTTGGGACATCGGTCTACCACAAAAAAAAAAAAAAATCCTTCAAAGTAAGCAATCATTTATAAGTTCATGTTATATAAAATGGGCAAAATTGCATTTTCGGCTCTGGGTAATAAACCAAGTGTGTAATAATAAAAATAAATTGTTTGATTCCTGCTTCTCTAAGGTCCATAAAATCACTTGCGGCGTCCCCCAGGGTTCGATTTTAGGGCCAGTTTTTTTTAACTTTCGTGGTGGTGTCTTCAGGGGACAAAGCTTCTAGTCTAAATCTGAATTTCTCCTGATGTCACCAGTCCAATGGGGGCTCTTTTTAGCTGCATATTATTCCTTATATTTTCACATTTAGACCTTAAACAGAAAGTACAGCACAAAGGAATAAAACCTTTGCCCAAACTCCAAACACAAACATTTAATCATTCACCATCTTTCATTCAGCCATTTGCTTTCTTGTATTGTCACAAAAAAGCAACAGTTTTGACGGCTCCCATTCACACCAATGGAATTTGGAAAAAATTGTGTTTGCTAGTTAGTTGCCCACGAGTTTTATTACGGATAAGTTCACATGCTCTGCTCTGTTTTGAATAAACTAGGCGACTCTGCTCAGAAACAGAAACAGGACAAAACCAGAAACAGAACCAGACCAGTCCAGGACCAAAACCAGAACCAGCACGTCAAAGAGAACGGCCTTTTTTAAATGACTGAATTGGAAATTGACAGAATCTCAGAGCCTAAAGTAAAAACACTAGTCCATAAATGTGATGAAATAAAAATAAAATGCTCATAGGAACAAAAAACACTACGTTATGAAGACCACAAAGGTACATGAGCAGGGTAATTACACTTCCAAAACTTAAGCCGTCAATTTGACTGCTCTGGGAGTGTAGCCAGAGTCTGCCCCATTCTCACCACGGAGACGCTGATGCATGCTTTTATCACCAGCC
Organism: Knipowitschia caucasica; assembly: GCA_964034765.1. Lineage (NCBI taxonomy): Eukaryota > Metazoa > Chordata > Actinopteri > Gobiiformes > Gobiidae > Knipowitschia > Knipowitschia caucasica. The sequence goes on along the minus strand of OZ035823.1, from coordinate 46,248,697 downwards.
GTAGGGACCACTGTAATGCTATGGCCTTCCCACTTCAGGACCACTTCAGGACCACTTCAGGACCACTTCAGGTCTACGATTGTTTCATATCTATGTAACATTAAGTACGATCACAAAGCGCTTCACAATTAAAAACATACAGTAAAAATTCGTTAAAAAAAAATATATACAGAATGATCATAAACAAACTTCAGGTTTACAGAAAGGTCTTCAGTTGCGACTTCAAATTATCCACAGACTCTAACATGCGCAGAGACATTTCACCAGTTCACTGCATTCCCTCATCGTGTGTCTCTGTTTTTATATCGAACTCTAAAGCACATAATTGGGGAGAATAATTGGTTCACTCCATGTTGGTGAATATATCTAAATCTGGCAGAATTTCACTCTTAAATCTCCTGTGTCTTTAAGTGTGTCACATTTATATTATTAAGAAAGCTGTTCACTCATCTATCTCCTTCTGTTTGTCAAATTCCTCCATGTATCTTCAGAGAAAATTATCCAGAATGTTCCCTATATTTTTATATTTTTCATATTTTTTAATTTATCTTTACACTTTTGAATGCACTGTGGTTATTCATTAATGTTTTGAGGTTTTTAAATACTATTTTATTGTGTGTATTTCAATGCCCTGTGGGACTGTATTTTTTTAATGTGTATGTAGATTTTAATGTTTATGATTTATGCTGGATGTGATACAGTATGAGTTGAGAGGGGTTTTGTGTGGCCTTGTGTAGTAAAGGCGCTCTACAAATAAAAGTTGACTGATTGATTGATAATAATCCACATTTTATTATTTGTTTAGACTTTATCAAGAACTCACATACAAGCACAGGATTCATAGCTGAGACTAATGAAAGAAAAGTTACAAAGAGCAGTCTTAAAAACAACATAATAATCACGTAGATATTCACAAATTTACAGCAAAAGAGCGCACACTGCACTCAGCAAACTCTGACTGGCACTGCTGTTTCTCACTTTTCTCCCACGGAGTTTTTCTTTGCCAATGCAGGAGGGTCTGGTGGATTGTTTGTGTCCAACAAGAAGGACACTTTAACATTCTACAACATGTATGGACATTTATCAACATTCATGGACATTGGTCTCTCCCTATCACATGTGTGTATTTTGTGTCTTAACTGTTGATTCTCTGATCTGTGTTGGTGATTTCAACGGTTTTGTTAAGTCCTCTGAGATGACTGCTGTTGTGATTTAGGGCTGAACTTCACCCCATGACAGTTAGAGCGTAGAGTAATCTTTTATTTATATACCACCTTTTCACTGCAGATCTGAGTCTCAAAGCGGTTTACAATTGTTAATTTATTTTTTTTGGGCATTTGTCTCTCACTCCACACAGAGATGGGAGCGGGGTCGCCAGTATAGTAGGCGCATGCCAGAACTATTGGACATATTTTTAGTGGTAGGGGAAACCGGAGTACCCGGAGGAAACCTACACAGACACAGGGAGAACATGCAAACTCCACTCAGAAAGGCCCTGGTCCGACCAGGATTCGAACTCAGGACCTTCTTGCTGAGAGGCGAGAGTGCTATCCACTCAGCCACCGTGCCGCCCAGAGAGTAGAGTAGAGAGTAGAGTAGAGAGTAGAGTAGAGAGTAGAGTAGGGCTGGGTGATATTGCTGAAAACTATATCACGATATAAGTCATTCATATCAGTCGATAACGATATATATAGAGTTTTTTTTTTTTTACCTAAATAAATATATTTGTCGTGTGGGCTAACCAACCTTAGCAGCCTTGTTTACAGTCACGGGGCGATGAGGCTGGAGGAATATGTTCACACTGTGTCCCTCGTTGTTAGTCCTGGTTTAATCCTGGTTTTTTATTCCTGGTTTAGCTCCTGGTTTAGCTGTTTGAGGGTCTTGTGTCCCCGTGACCGCTCCGTGTGGCTCTCTGTGCCGCACATGCTTCCCGAGGAAAAAGTTAATCTCTTGCTTTCGCCGAATACATTGTGTCTGTCCACTGCCTCTGCCGCCGCACATGTTATTCCGCGCACGTACGTGCATAACCATTGACACGGCATTGAAACACGAGCTATAGATCCATGGACGCTACGCATGGTGCGGTTGTTGGTGTTTTTGCATTTCCCACAAAGTTTTGCGGTTCCTGCTCGGCTGTTATTGGTCGAGAAGCCTCTGCCTACATCCCCCACAATGCCATGCGCTTATGAGTCGGCGTTACTTCCGGTGTTTTCTTCCTGTTTTTCCTGACGGAGTTAAGTTAAACTATCGAACATTCTATCGACCCCATTCTCTATTGATATCGAACACATGTCTATCGCGATATATATCGTTATCGTTTTATCGCCCAGCCCTAGAGTAGAGATACCACATACCACATTCATGTAATTTATTTTGTCCTCACAATCATGACAAAACTGTAATGGTTTGGTCCTCCAGTACAATTTGTCGAGTAAGCAGAGCCCTTCCCTCGTAGTTTGGGCTTTTACGCTGTCTGCTAATGTTCCACTAATGCATCACCAGCAGCTGAAGGCTCGCGTCTGCTTCAGAAGTCTGACTCACTTCACTTCTGGGCAGAGCGCTTCCTGCCTTTGTGAGCGTAACGGTTCATTCATGCTTTGGTCGGACAGAGCTGTTGTTGTCTGAAGAGGCTTGCTGTGCAAAGACATCATTAACAGTGACGTAGAAGATCAGATATTCAATTCCATTTATTTCGCAGGTGCATGTAAAACAGGCCAGATTCAGGGGTCCCATCGTCGCGCAATGAAATCCAATCCAATCCACTGTATTTATACATATATAGCACAATTTATAAAACAAGTTTTTAAAATGCTGCACAAAGAGATAAAATTAACACATTTAAATATGCAGGTTTTCCCGCCTTATATTAAAAATAAAAATAAAACAATACAAATTTAATAAAAACAATAATATACTAGTTTTTCGAAACAGACAGTGGCACAGTGGGTGAATAGCAATGAACAGACTACAGCTGAAGACATAATGATGACAGATGAAGTAGTAATAAGGATAATCGTACATTGCACTTATATAGCGCTTTTTTGGACACTGAAAAAAAGAAACAAAACTAAAAAATTTAAAATAAACAATCTTTTTTTTTTTTTTAGTAGGAAGAGGAGGATAGAAGAGGATAGTGCCCAAGTTGCCCTAAATCTCTCCATAGGCAGCTGATCTATTCAAGATGGCGCCGGGTATTGTCACCTCGGTTCTCTGGTGCGCCCTTTTTCTGTAATTTTTCCACTTTATGCCTTATTCTCCTCTCCTTTTGACTTGAGTGCACCGAGAGCCAAAGCAAATTCCTAGTCTGTGATTTCCTGTTACTTACATAGCAATAAAAATGATTCTGATTATGACATATATTAGGTTGTATATCCAAGTCTTACCTGTTGGACGCTATCCTGAATTAAAGGGGAAGGGTTTAAGCTCGACCTAGAATGGAGACACAGTGTGGGTTTTGCAGAAATGTCAAGAAATTGTCCTTGCCCTCAACTGCTCTCGAAATCTTCCAGAGTTTATTTCAAGGAACTAGACATATCCTCCCACTCTACAAATGAGTTTCAATGTCGGACTTGTTGTGACTGTATAGTGTGTCTTGCACTGGGCCAACCGACTGAGAATCTACATCAATGTTTCTCCCCAAAAAGAATCACTTTACACGGACCGGCTCCAAACTGTGGCCGTTTTTAGTCCCATACTTATGTCATTGTTTTAAGAGTGGAGTGTGCTGTGTTACCAAAAATGTGTGTGAAAGAAATCCACGTCGATATTAATAAACTCTCAATGCTTTTTTTAAGAGACTGGAATCCAAGTTCAGCCGTGTTGTATTATTGATGACGGGGCCCATTAGATCGCTCTGATATTGATCGGACTGATGCGGTCGTTACAGCGCGGCCTTGAATGTAGCCAACTCATAACCGTGGACTGATCAGCCAATCACAGTCTGCACTATTGTATTTTTAACCACTCCTTGTGCGAGTAGTGAGCGTAGCCTGTGTACAGATGCACAATAGGGAAGGGCTACATTTGACTCTGTTCGCTCTGGCTCCTATTCCCTTATATTGAAAAGTAAAGTCAATATTTGATCCTGGTGTTGAAATTGTGATGTCGTCTGTGTAAATCCACCTATGAGCCCTAACAACTGACCAATCAGGAGCCTTCTCTCGTCTATTTTGGCTTTAACCGGCTACTGATTGGCTGTTGGTTACTCTGCTGCACAACGATCGTTATTTTTCATACATTTGGCTCAAAGTTTCCGCTCAAATAGCCTGTTCGAGTATGGGGTGCCGATTGTAAAAATTCTGTTAAAATTTTTTAGCTGAACATTTTTCTACATTTAGCTCACTTTCCTCACATTTAGCACATTTTCCTCACATTTAAGACATATCTATATCTAAATATTATATCTATATCTAAATGTTAAATGTTATATCTAAATATTATATCTATATCTAAATGTTATATCTATATCTAAATGTTAAATCTAAATGTTAAATCTAAATGTTAAATCTAAATGTTAAATCTAAATGTTAAATCTAAATGTTAAATCTAAATGTTAAATCTATATCTAAATGTTATATCTATATCTAAATGTTATATCTATATCTAAATATTATATCTATATCTAAATGTTAAATGTTATATCTAAATATTATATCTATATCTAAATGTTATATCTATATCTAAATGTTAAATCTAAATGTTAAATCTAAATGTTAAATCTAAATGTTAAATCTAAATGTTAAATCTAAATGTGTCGCCAAGTGTAAAGCTAAATATATAGAAACCACGCCCACTGCAGTGGCTTCAAATCCAGTGGGCCCGCCTTCCGTGCCGTGTGGTGAGAACCCTACAGGATTACACAGGAATCTCACGGGACTCCACGTGGCTTAGTTTACAGTGAATACACTCTGGCTCCAGCAAATAAGCAAGAATCTTCACAAAAATGCAAATTTTGTGCCGTGGCCAAGGACGATGGCGCCGGAGACCCAACATGCCTTGAGCCGTGACGTCGGTCCACGTGTATTCCTATGTTCAAAACACGCGGTACCGCCCCCACTCACCACACGGCACGGAAGGCGGGCCCACTGGATTTGAAGCCACTGCAGTGGGCGTGGTTTCTATATATTTAGCTTTACACTTGGCGACACATTTAGATTTAACATTTAGATTTAACATTTAGATATAGATATAACATTTAGATATAGATATAATATTTAGATATAACATTTAACATTTAGATATAGATATAATATTTAGATATAGATATAACATTTAGATATAGATATAACATTTAGATATAGATATAACATTTAGATTTAACATTTAGATTTAACATTTAGATTTAACATTTAGATTTAACATTTAGATTTAACATTTAGATTTAACATTTAGATTTAACATTTAGATATAGATATAACATTTAGATATAGATATAATATTTAGATATAACATTTAACATTTAGATATAGATATAATATTTAGATATAGATATGTCTTAAATGTGAGGAAAATGTGCTAAATGTGAGGAAAGTGAGCTAAATGTAGAAAAATGTTCAGCTAAAAAATTTTAACAGAATTTTTACAATCGGCACCCCATATTCGAGGGTTAGGGTTAGGATTCTTATCTGCCTCTTCCGCATTAAGACTAACTCTATGGTATTAATATACTTGTTAGTGAACAGTATAGTTTATTTAGTAACTGTAAATGCAGTAATAGTAACATCTGGCAGGAGCTTTAGTGTGTGCTATCTTCCCTGTCTGGTGTAAACTGGTGCAGCCTGGTCTGGGGTAGTCTACATGGTACAAATATATTTTCGTACTTCGGTCTGGATTTGCTCCATCGAGCTCCGTTAACAGGTGGGAGGGGTGAACTCCTTTTGTCTAATGCACCTGGGAGCGAGGCATTTAACATTTAGCCTAGCTTTAGCGATCTCCTTTGCATCTAACGAAGCCCGTGGGGAGTTTAGTCAATGACATTTGCAAAACATTCCTCTTGCTCCGGCTTAAATTTCTCGATAATTGGAGCCGAACTAGAATGGATTACTTTACTATCACATTCACCGGCATTGCCAAACTACAACCAGCTAAAAATTAGCGCAAACTCTTGACGTCACCGACACCTCCCTACAACACCCGCCTCCCTCGCTCGCTGGACGGTCGGATGATGGGATACAACTGAGGAAACTGCAGACGCTAAGATCAGACCCAGACGCAGATGAAGGGAAAGAATAATTGACCGGAGTTTACGGAGGCCAGGATAACGCTAGGGTAGTTTTGCACAGTTTTTCCAATGTGGTTTTACTGCAAATGACAAATACATTCAATATGGGTTTTCTGTGACTTTTTCCAACACAGATTTTATTTTATTGGCTCTGGACTGATTTTTCTACAAAGACATTCACTACTTTTACTGTTCATCACCACTTTACTTGTTATTCTGAATCAACTGGGATTCATCTTGCAGCCCTACAGCAAAACCTTCCTCCTTGTCTGGTGAGTGGTTACACCAAGCAGACGAATGAGTTTGGCTATTTTTACAGATTTGAAGTGGTACATTTGTGACAGTGCTCTGCTGAAGAATCTGAGCCTGAGCAGAGTGAGCGGCGTGGACGATGAGGATTCTGTCTGCTCACGAGCCACCTGACACCACTCCACACGGGTTATTAGTACTAACAGCCACAGACAACCTTTGTTTGGGATTTGGGACCTGTTATTGTGGTCCACAGTATCAACACTTTTCACATAATCCATGCTGAAGCTTGTATAGAAAGCTTATACTACAGTTCTTTCACAAACATTGAAAATGAATGGACCTTTGCAACCCTTGTGGCGCCCAACAAAGAAATATTATGCCGTATTTTTTGGCCATTCAAAAGTTAGGTTGGGGATAATGAGACCAACTATGGACAATTGAAAAACCCAGTGGGAATGAATGTGAGAAAGCTCGGGGAGGCCCACATTGGGAGGATTCGCTCCCACGGACGGGCGGACTGAGGCTGTAGATCCAGGACTGAAGCTGTAGATCCAGGACTAAGGCTGTAGATCCAAGACTGAGGCTGTAGATCCAGACTGAGGCTGAAGATCTAGGACTGAGGCTCTAGATCCAGACTAAGGCTGAATACTCAGGACTGAGACCATAGATCCAGGACTGAGGCTGAATACTCAGGACTGAGACCATAGATCCAGGACTGAGGCTCTACAATTCAAGGAAGAAATAATAATTTTGGTTAAATATTAACCGGCAGTACATTTTCTTCTATGATTTTTGTCATTGTCTTTGTCATCTGACCACATTTTAGCTGTAAATAATTGAATAGGTCAAATTTGTGGCTAAATATGACTTTTAATGTGAGACTTCACACTCAAGTATCCATTGCAATGTGCTTTTGTACCATTTTTCTGTCGTCTATTTTGTGATATATATGATGCAATAGGCATGGTTATTTGTATAGCACAATTGGGAGGTTGTTTTTACTGTGGAGGGCTCTGTCAGTGATGAGCAGGTGCGAACATCTGAACACAGTGATGGTGATGGATGGTGAAGTGTGTGTGTCTCTGTTCTGTGCGTGCGTTTGTGTGTGTGTGTGTGTGTGAGGGGATTGTGTGTGTGTCTATGATCTGTGCGTGTTTGCGTATGCGTGTGTGTGTGTGTGTGAGGGGATTGTGTGTGTGTCTATGATCTGTGCGTGTTTGCGTATGCGTGTGTGTGTGTGTGAGGCTCCGGTGACAGAAGACTCTCCAAACATTCACTGAAACTGAACCTCTCTCTGGACGCGCCCACATCAGTGTAAACACGACAGGTTTCATGTAGCACTTGAACAAACTTGAATAAACATTGGGTTTTCTTCCTCTATGTGTTTGGAAGTCAGTTCTATTTACTTATATAGCGCTCTTTGTTTGCGGTTACAGTGTTGTTGGTCTGATGCACGTCCTGGAGTTTATAGAGCTCATAGCTTTGGAAATATTTATGATTTTGTAGCCTATTTGGATTCTATAAAATGTCTTGTTAAATAAAAAATTATAAAGTAGAGAGAATAAGAATAACTACTTCCATTTGACAAAGGTTACATATGAAGTGATAGCTTGGCCTTAGCCATCCGTACACTCCGCTCAATTATCATTTCCCTGCATGTAACGTCTGGGTCTGGTCCCTGTGTTAGAGATTACAATCGGTTGAGTTTCGACCGACCAATCAGCGAGTGCGGAAGGAGAGTGTTGTATTTAGTTGTGGGTGACGTCAAGAGTTTGCGCCGAACGGGAAGGACGTAGTTTGGCAATGACGAAAAATGCGCTAGTAAAGTAATCCGGTCTGGTTCTATCAAGAAATTGAAGTCGGAGCAAGAGGAAGGTTTAGCACAGGGGTGCCCAAAGTGGGGCCCACGGGCCAAAGTTGGCCCGCCAGACCATTTCAGTTGGCCCGCCAAACATTGCCCACCTCCGCTGTAAGTTTCTATCTGCGTCCCTCAGCCTCGCTGAACAAACAGTGACGTGTCTGAGGTCGCGCGGGCGCAGAGTAGCTCTCTGAACTCCGACTGTCCAGTACTTATCGAGATACACTCCTCACTCATGGTTCACATCAACTTGCACTAAACTGTTTTTTTAAATCAAACACATCTTTCAAAACAATTGGGTGCAAGGCCCCTTTATGTTCTTTTTTTTCAGCCTACTATTATTATTTTTTGGAGCTATTTAATGTTTTATCAAATTGAGAGGATTGTGCTGCCGAACTGCCACTCCCCCTCCTCACCGGAGGGAAATGGCGAGTGGAACTATTCACCTGCGCAATCCGCACCCACCCGGTGTGTTAAAAAGGACGGACACAAACACTTCAGAGTGAGTTCAAGCAGGACAAGTAGGGATCGCAGCGCACGATCCACGTAAGTAGAAGCAACAAATACTGTGCAAGACAAACCCTTCTACAACCCCATGAAAGAAGCCGGTAAGCGCCGTCCTCACTCGCGATCATTGAATGTCAGAACTTACGCAGAGTTTTATGGTGCGTTCAAGAGCCCTTTGGAGGAGCGGAAACTCGGACTCTTTAACAGTTACTTTGTTTTGATTGTTTATAAATTTTGTACTGTGTTTAGGCAAAACAAAACAAAACTCCAGGAACAAATCATGGTTAACTGGTCTGATTTTGTTAGTTTAATATTCAGTTCACTACTAATTGAGAATACTTGTCCTATGTTAAAAATATTAAGTTAAAAGAGTTAAAACCTGATCATGTTTAGAAAATGCAGTTAGCAATTATGTTCCCAAATTCATTACTTAATGTTAAAATGTATTGTTTAAAAGTGTGCTAAAACCAGATCTACTGATCAGTGATGTCTCCCCTTTTTGATAAAAGCTAAGATAAAGTAATATGATTCAAATGTAGTTAAAAACTTTTGTTCAAAATAAATATATGAAAATAGACTTGGAAATTGCTTTGGCTCAGTGCAACAGAGATAATAAAAATAAAGAATAAAAAACACTTCTAAGGAATAAATTTAAATTTAAAATAGAGTTAGTTACTATTTACAATATACAAGTGCACATGGTGCACACAAAATGTATGTTTCTGTTCTCTTTTTGAGGTTTTATTATATGATTTTAACCTACCATGACAGAAAATCTCCCTCCTCTGGACCCTGATTACCCGGCCGGAATCTTTCCGTACTGTAGTCTCCTCAAACCTGCATATTTCCCTGGAGTCTCCATTTCACTAAGACTGTGTTGATTTCATTCATTCAGCTGTGATTTGCACTTATAGACAATAATTAATGCATTTAAAAGAACTTGATCAAATCTACATTTATTTGTGTTTCATGCATAATATTGGTGTATTTGGCCCGCGGCCGACTGGCAAATTTTTACTTTGGCCCTTGGAAGCAAAAGGTTTGGGCACCCCTGGTTTAGCAAAAGTAATCGCTGGCAAAAATTGTGGCACTACTCCACACGGGCTCCGTCGGCGGCAAAGGAGATGGCTAGGCTAAATGCTAAATGCTAACGACTCACTCGGGCGCATTACATACGTGACGGTAAACTCAGGTCCAACCGTTTCAATCTGCAAAAGGAGTTAACCCCTCTCACCTGTCCACGGAGCTCAATAGAGCAGACCTTAGTGCGAAATGTAATTTGTACTATGGTGTGGTACGACCAGGCTAATGAAGGTACAGATAGACACAGAGAGACACAGGTGAAACACATCAGGTCGGGGCAGACAAGCAAGACACAGGAACAGGACAGTAAGTAAAACTAAAACCGAACCACTCATACCTGAAGTCAAATCAAAACCAAAGTACAAAATAACTTAAAATCCACACCATGACAAGATGTCTCTTTTTATATTCTCCTTTTATTTTACATCCTAACTGAAATTAATGTCACTTATTCCACAAGAGCAACAATGGCTCCTTGCAAGGGAACTATTTTTTTTTCACTCGAGTGGATACCCAAAGAAATGAGTTTACCCCCAGAGGAAGAGGTGCAGGAGGTGTGCAAGAAGAGCTCGATGATAATGAAACTGCTTGACCCAGTTTTTCCTTCTGCATATTGTCTCTCTGGAGCCTGACCTTAGCAGAGGTGTAATCCAGTTTGTGAATAAGAATGGCTTAATCAGATTGTGTGTGTGCGTGTGTGGGACTCATGATAATTAACACGTATAACAATAACGCTGTAATAACACCCACCTCCTATTTTTTGTTTAATTTTCATGTGTAATAACAGGGACATTAGCATATTTTTGGACAGGAGAAACTCAGGGGACCCACGCAGGCAGGTTGAGACAGCTTGGGGGGGGGCTTGGGAGGTCCTAATTGAAAAGTGTGCTCAGACGAGGAATGCGTGGTGATGTCGTCTCTCTTGTGTTTCAGGTAACAAGAACTGTTTAAATATATTTTTATTTCATTTGTAACAGAATACAAAAGCTAAAAAACGTTCTATGTGGTATAACTAATTGAAAAGTGTGCTCAGGCGAGGAATGCGTGGTGATGTCGTCTCTCTTGTGTTTCAGTGCAAACCACAATTAAAAATAAGGATAATCCTAAACACTCTGAACTTTTATTTATCCGACCACAAGTGCTACATATTTTTTGGGGGCTCGTCCGGGATGGATAAAGCGTTTGTGAGTGTTTTCCCGACCGACGAAGCGGCGCACTGAAACTTCCACGCTCCTGCAGTCTGTCACGCGCATTGGCGAAGGAGGCGCGGCCCCGCGACACGGCAACATGAGTCTCGAGGAGATCGCAGAGCAAGTGTCACAGCAGCTCTGGATGCTGAAACTGGAAGAGCTCAAAGACGTGTGCGTGCGTGCTAAAGTTGATTACAAAAATGCAGCGACCAGACGAGCAGTAGTGAAAGTAATAATGGAGTCAATAGACGACGCTATTGAAAATGAAGAAGAAGACGTGGCTACACAGTATTTGACTACGTTGCTTAACTTAACCAAAGCAAGCCCAGTTCAGACAAATGCGTCAGAAATAGCAGAAAATCTGGAAAGAACGTCCATAACAACTCAACCACCTATCAATGACACCCAGAGACCAAGTGACATAGTAAGTCAAGTTTCACCACAATATGTGCCTGCTGCTCCTATAAACCCCAGCTTGCCCACCCATAGGCTCCAAGAAGTCACTATAAGGAGAGAATTCAAGATAAGTGGCCAGATTGGTGAAAGGGGACAAAAGGATAAACTCTCATTCACAAATCTCATGCACCAGATGGAAAGAGGGTTAGTTAAAGGGCACAGTGAAGATGAAGTGGTTGAGGCTGTGGTCAAAGCTATCAGTCCAGGTCTGAGTTTAAGGGACATGCTTGAAGTTAAAAGTGACCTTGCATTATCTCAGTTAAAGACTATATTAAAGGGTCACTTTAAAGAAGACAGTTCTATGGACTTATATCACAAGCTGGTGAATGTTACTCAAGATAGCCGCGAATCTCCCCAGAACTTCCTGTTTAGGGCCATAGAACTCAAGGAAAGGCTTTTCCTTGCCTCTAAAGAATCAGGCTCAGACCAATACCAGCCAGAGATGATTCAAAGAAAGTTTTTGAGATCAGTGAGCACAGGACTGATTAGTGATCACATCAAGTTTCAGCTAAAGCCATATTTAGATGATAATACTGTTACTGATGAGATTCTCATTGAAAAATTGAACGAAGCTGCAAGTGTAGAGTGTGAGCGACAGTCTAAACAGCGCAAACACACAATAAACAGAGCTCCAAAAGTAAATGAGCTACAAGCTGAGGCACCAGCAGAAATGCCTCAAAGTAAAGCTGTTTCTGAAATGAGAGTGCAGAACCAAACTGAATCCGTCAGACCAAAGACCCGTAAAGCTCCAGCACAACCCAGCTCTCGAGACACTGAGTTGTATGAGGTAGTACACCTACTAAGAGAGGAGGTGGCTGACATCAAGAAAAACCTGCAAGGCCAACGGCAGCACGCTCCAAGTTTAAACCGCACCCAACGCAAAGCCTGTGCAGCATGTGAAGAAAGTGGACTGAGTAATCAATGTAACCATTGTTTCAAGTGTGGTTTAGGAGGACACTTCTCAAGAGGTTGCAGAGGAAGTCGGGGTGCCACTCACAACCCAGGCACGGTCAACGTCAAACCCCACAAGGTGGCGCCAGCAGCATACACGTCAAAGAAACCACCTGAAAGTGAGAGTAAAGTCCAAGAGCTTCTGTTGGAAAGAATCAAACTGCTTGAAGCTCAACTTGAAAACACTAACAGACACCAAGGGGTGAGTGCCACTTATGCTAATGCCAGTTCTTCACATCGTCATGCCAAGCTGCACGCTCTCATAGGGAAGAAATGTTTAGTGGACTGCTATTTTGAGGATGTACCAACTAAAGCTTTATGGGACACTGGTTCACAGGTGACTATTATTAATGAGAGCTGGCGTAGTACTTACCTCCCGCACATGGAGACCCGTAGCCTACAAGAGCTGCTGGAGGAAGATGAGACCCTTGTTGGTAAAGCAGCAAACCAAACGGTCATTCCTTTCTCAGGGTGGGTTGAGTTGAAGTTCAGACTCAATACCACAAAATCAATGTGTCCAAGAACTTACAGTGCCAGTGTTGATTTCAAATGAGCTAGGAGTTGCGGAGCCACCAATAATCGGTTACAATATAATCGAGCAGTTAGTCAAAAATGGAATGGAACAATATCCAGAGTTCACATCAGCTGCAGTACAGGAAGCTTTTTCACTTGATTGTAAAAAGACTGAAATATTTATTCAGCTGGTAAAGAAAAGTGATATTGACTTGAGGGAGGGAATAGTGAGAGTAGGGCAACCAAGAGTAACTATTCCCGCAGGACAAACTGAGCTGGTGAAGTGTAGTGTTCGTAGATATCCCTGGGCAGGAGACCAAAATGTTTTGTTTGAACCCGTAGATAGCTCCAAGTGGCCAGATGGACTAACTTTCACGGAGGCAGTAATAAACCTGCAGAAGAGCGGCTGGTCTAAAGTATCTGTCCCAGTTAGCAACGAGAGCAGTCGTAGTATCACTCTCACTGCACGCACTGTGTTAGGCCAGCTCCAATCAGTGAAAGCTATCTATCCAGCCAATGCACAGCCCCTACAGACACAGCAGAGCGGCGACACCGCCACCGCCACCAGGACTCAACAAGCTGTTGCAAACCCTAAACAAGACAAAAACAAACTATGGGATCCAGCAGTGGCTCTCGACCATCTGTCACCAGTGCAACAGGAGAAGGTACGTGCTGTATTAAGAGAGGAGTGTGAAGCCTTTTCGAAAGGGGAACAAGATGTTGGTTCGATTCCGTCACTAAGGCTGAAAATAAGGCTTAAAGACACCACCCCTGTTACACGCACATACACTTCAGTGCCCAAACCACTTCACAAAGAAGTGAAGGAATATTTAGAAGATCTCCTTAATAGGGGATGGATACAAAAGTCTCGTTCTCCATATTCCTCACCACTAGTATGTGTCCGCAAAAAGGATGGGACACTGCGGCTGTGTGTTGATTATAGACAGTTAAATCTAAAATCCATACCAGATAGACATCCCATTCCCCGTGTGCAAGACATTCTTAACAGTCTGTGTGGCAGTGCCTGGTTTTCTGTGCTCGATCAGGGGAAGGCCTACCACCAAGGGTTCCTGGAGGAGGAAAGCAGACCACTCACCGCCTTCATAACGCCGTGGGGTCTGTATGAGTGGATCAGGATTCCCTTCGGCCTCTCCTCAGCGCCTGCAGAGTTCCAGCGCAGCATGGAGGAGTGTCTAGCAGGTTTGAGAGATGAAACCTGCCAACCATACTTGGACGATAACCTGTTGCATAGTAAGTCCTTTGATGAACATTTGCATGACATGAGAGCAGTGCTGCGCAGATACAAGCAACATGGTGTGAAACTTACACCGAAAAAGTGTGAAGTTTTCAAAAACAAAGTCAAATTCTTGGGGAAAATTGTGTCCCAAGACGGATACACAATGGATTCAAGTGAACTGGCGCCCGTGCAAGCTCTCAAAGACAAGAAGCCCACAAATATTGGTGAACTGAGGAGAATTCTAGGGTTCATTTCCTATTATCGGCCCTACATTCAAAACTTCTCCCGTATTGCCAGGCCATTGTATAGTCTGTTGTCAGCTGAGGGCACTCCCAGGGTTCCCTCCCACAAAGGGATAGGGAAGAGAGCGGGAGGAAAACAAAACAAGACCAACCAGTTGCCCTCAGGTCATCCTATCAACTGGACTGAGCAGCATCAGAGTGTACTTTGTGAACTCATAGACCACCTGCTGCAACCACCAATACTAGGATACCCTGATTTTGAGAAACCGTTTGTGCTGCACTGTGATGCATCTCAAGAGGGTCTAGGGGCAGTACTCTATCAGAGACAGCACAGTAAACTAGCTGTCATTGGATACGGCTCACGGACATTGACCCCACCTGAGAAAAATTATCATTTGCATTCAGGCAAATTGGAATTTTTAGCATTAAAATGGGCCATTTGTGAACGGTTCAGAGAGTACCTCTATTATGCCCCATCGTTTGTCGTTTACACTGACAATAATCCTCTAACCTATGTACTGTCGTCTGCTAAACTCAATGCCACAATGCATAGGTGGGTGGCCGAACTTGCAGATTTTGAGTTTACCATAAAGTATCGGCCAGGTAGGGTTAATGGGGATGCGGATGGGCTGTCACGAATGCCACTGGACATGGACCAGTTTATGTCAACATGTTCCAAAGAGGTAGAGCCAGATGTTATTGCCACTATCACCCAAGCAATACATGCAGAGTTTCAAAAGCATGCTCCATGGATGTGTCCTGTCACCATCTCCACTGCTTGTGCACTAAATGAACGTGTGACTTCCTCAGTAGACATTATCACTGAGCAGGACCTCATAAAAGCACAAGAAGAAGATCCAATTTTTGGTAAAGTGAAAAACAACATCAAGTCAAAACAGTGGCCTCTAAGCAAGGGAAATGGTCAGCATAAGGAGTTGATGGTGATGCAGAAAGAAAAGAAAAAACTGTACATTGATGATAACGGACTTGTTTACAGAAAAACTGCTGCCGGCTCACAACTTCTCCTACCCAAAGTTTTCCATCCTCTTGTGTATAAAGAGCTACATGAAGAAATGGGTCATCTTGGGGTAGAGCGAACATTGACTCTCATTCGTGAGCGATTTTATTGGCCACACATGCAGAGGGACGTGGACCACTATGTGACTAAGGTATGTAGTTGCCTCAAACGCAAACGACCCAACAGACCCACTAGAGCACCTTTGATGAACATAGTGACCACTCTTCCCTTTGAACTAGTTTCAATAGACTTCCTACACTTAGAGCAGAGTAAAGGGGGCTATGAATATATACTAGTTGTCATGGACCATTTTACAAGGTTTGCCCAGGCCTATGCTTGCAAGAACAAGTCAGCCACAACAGCAGCCGAGAAGATTTTTGGAGATTAAGTCTTAAGTTTGGGTTCCCTAGCAAATTGCACCACGATCAAGGCCGGGAGTTTGAAAACAAGCTGTTTTACAAACTCAAGGAATATTGTGGAATACAGGGGTCACATACAACGCCATATCACCCGGCTGGGAATGGCCAGGTAGAACGATTTAATCGAACATTGCTCTCCATGCTAAGAAATCTCCCTGACAAAGCTAAGATTGACTGGAAAAAATCATTGGACAAAGTCGTGCACGCATACAATTGTACGCGCCACGAAGCAACTGGGTTTTCCCCACATTATCTCCTTTTTGGTAGGAGCCCAAAGTTGCCGATTGACATTATGTTTGGTCTGACCCCTGGTGGTGACGAAGAAGAAAGCACGTCCCATAGTGAATATGCTGACAAGTGGCGTAAGCGGATGTTAGAAGCTTACAGAATAGCATCCAAAAGTGACAGTAAAGGGCAGGCCAGAGCAAAGAACTATTACGACAGGAAAGCTTATGGTGCAGAGCTACAACTTGGTAGCAGGGTTCTGGTCCGCAACCTTTCTCAACGAGGCGGCCCAGGAAAACTCAGGTCTTACTGGGAGGAAAAGGTTCACGTCGTAGTTGAAAAGAAGTCTGATACGCCTGTTTATGTGATTAAACCGGAAAGAGGCCCAGGCAAGACACGTGTCATTCACAGAAACCTACTGCTGCCTTGCGACTATCTGCCCATAGAGGACATGTTACAAAAACCAAAACCTGTACAGAGAAAGATAAGTGTGAGAAGAGCTGAGGACAAAACCTCAGACACAGAGGACTCTGACAGTGAAGCTGAGTGGCAAGTCATCATCTCAGAGCCAATAGAAAGTTCCGCTCCAGCAAAAACATCGACGGAGAACAAATGCAGAGGAGTTCCATCCACAACAAACCCCTAGACATCGAGACACAAGCATCAAGGAGGAACATCACTCTGGAAGGGCACCCGAAGGTCAGCTGAGCAGCGATGACGTCAGAGGAGTCGAGCAGGCGGCGATGGAGCAGGATGAGCCGGGGGACGGTTGTGTGGTGGACGAGTGCCCAGCAGCCGCATCTGATGAAGCAGATGATCCAGCCACCCTGAGACAGTATCCTTCTCGATTCAGAAAACCACCTAAGACCTTTACCTATAACACATTAGGTCAGCCTTCTCTTACGTAAATGTAGGCTTCAAAGCATGTTTTTGGTTAGTTGTTTTGTTAACTTGTTCTAGTTAGTATTCATTAGTTTCGCTGTATGCACAGAGACCACACACATATGCACACATTTGAACCTTTTAGGACAAAACACAGTTGCAAAATACATATGAGCATATTTTAGGTAATAGCTTATCAGCTTGTACAATGAGTCATAGCCAGGAGTATAAGAATCATCTTTCAGTGGAGGTACTGGCCTGTAAAGCAGAGCATTTATTAGATATCACTTGGCCTGTGGTGTCTGGCTGTATACATGGTTGAAGAGGGAGATATGCCATGTAAAGAACTGTCAATGGACATGTGGTACCTTTTCAACGTGAACTGACTCCCACTTCGATGGCTTCAACTCTGGAGTTCAATACTTGTAACTAGACTGTGTAATGTCGGGACGCCATTTATTTTGCAGGGGAGTGTGTGGGACTCATGATAATTAACACGTATAACAATAACGCTGTAATAACACCCACCTCCTATTTTTTGTTTAATTTTCATGTGTAATAACAGGGACATTAGCATATTTTTGGACAGGAGAAACTCAGGGGACCCACGCAGGCAGGTTGAGACAGCTTGGGGGGGGGCTTGGGAGGTCCTAATTGAAAAGTGTGCTCAGACGAGGAATGCGTGGTGATGTCGTCTCTCTTGTGTTTCAGGTAACAAGAACTGTTTAAATATATTTTTATTTCATTTGTAACAGAATACAAAAGCTAAAAAACGTTCTATGTGGTATAACTAATTGAAAAGTGTGCTCAGGCGAGGAATGCGTGGTGATGTCGTCTCTCTTGTGTTTCAGTGCAAACCACAATTAAAAATAAGGATAATCCTAAACACTCTGAACTTTTATTTATCCGACCACAAGTGCTACACGTGTGTGTGTGTGTGTGTGTGTGTGACAGCCCTACGCAGGCCGCTGCTCTGTGGCTGCGGAGCTTCTCCTCTGAGGCCGAGTGACAAAACTCTAATCTCACCGAGTCGTCTCTCGAAGGAGCGGCCGGAAAAGCGGTGTGAATGAGGCCCAGGCAGGTTCCCAAGGCCGGGGTCGGTCCCAGCTGTGGGAATCCGGCTCAAAGAAACCAGCACGTTTTTCAATTTTCATTTAACAGAATGCATAATGAGAAAAAAAGGTGATAACAATATTCGTTAATATAAGATAAGAAATCCTTTATTTGCCCCACAGTGAGGACATCTCAATGCAAACATATATTGTTCTGGACTGGGTCTGGTTCAGAAGGACGGTTACCGTAGCAACACACTGTTCAGTTAGCATTTAGCCGTTCAACAGACTGTTTTAAGGATATTTCAGCTCTACTCACCAGTTTTAGTGTGAATAAATGATATACTTTTAATAAATCTGGTGAAACTTTTGGAGGGAATTTCTCAGAATTCTATTGGTTTGAATGGGAACAGTCAACATTTCGGCTTTGGGAGTGCTTGTGTTAATTCAAGAGGTTGTTATGTCTTCTTTCGACGTTTGACCATCTGGGGCAGGTCCCGGCTTCAAAAGGTCCATGAGCACGTGCTGACATGATTGGTGGGGGTGTACCCGGAAAGAAAAATGCCAATGCTTTTGTAAGGTGTCTTTCCTCTCAAAAACGGTTTTATGAGATGATCCAAAAGTCGCTCTTGGCCCAACACCAGGCTCCAGATGTGTGAGGGTAGTATTTTTTTTGGACCAGTCTAGTTTAGCCTCTGTGGACTTTTGAATTCACTTGTTAAATGCTAGTGCCGGCTAACACATGCAAGAATGCGTTTTTTCACATTTTGAAAAAGCCCCATAGAAGGCAAAAGGTTAGTTTCAACTACGGAGATAGGCGTGACTACGTCCGTTAATTTTTACAGTCTATACATTAGACCCTGCATGACGTTTCCAGAGCTCATATCGCCTTCATACTGGGTTACTGGGAAGCATACTGGTGCACCGCTCATCTGTCAGGACCTGCCTCTCTATAATAGACTGATCCATTATTAATGAGAGACGTGAATAGAAGCAGGTGTAAAATATTCATTTATGCCAACTGTATGACAACTGCTCCAGGGGGGGGGCAGACAAAGCTGTGACACGGGATCAGCAATGTCCGAGGCACAACCAGCTCGTAGTGTAGCTTTAAATATTTAATTGTGTCTCTATCGCACTGGGAGTTTGTAAGGGAGAAGATTGTTTGGTTGTTTGATTGACTTTGGTGAAATATTTTGGTGTGAATTCATGGTTAAGATAAAAGCTCTTTCTTTCCTTCACCACTTGTTTCCGGTGGTTGCGTGTAAAGCTGGGGTCGTTTCAAACCGCAAGAGATGGAACCATACGAGACCAAATCCAGTTCAATTCAATTTAATGTGTTTTTGTAGAGCTGTTGTGATTTAGGACGTTACACAGTTGCTGCTTCACCATAATGGAATCAAACAGAAAGAAGAAAACACAATAATAACAAACACATAGGAGCCATACGAGCTGTAGATTAGCCTCGTGATCTCACCTGCTTTTCTCCAATCTAGATCTAGGACTCATACTGGGGAAGATAATACATACATCTTGTCAGCGCCACCTTCTTTGGGAGATTCGGGATAGCAGAGTCCAAGGCTATGTGGCCTGCCAGGGACGTTCAATGCAGCCTGCGACTTTAATTGCCGTTGTATTTTGTCAACGTCAAACATTGCATGCTGCTATCGAAGACATGTGATTGTCAAGATCATAAGAATAGAAAGAAAACAGCTCTGAACATGACGTACTGCTGTAAGGAATCATCGATGCTTACCAGGTTTGATCAGTCCCCCCTTCAAGCCAAGCAGATTTTTTTTTTTTTGTGTTTTCCTGTTTGTATATACACCTGCAGTTTTGAAATAAATGAAAAAATTACAAAAAATCAAGACTGCAGCACTAACACAGAAGGGGCGGGGGATGTGTCTGTGCCTGCTGTTTGTAATATTAGTGTGGAGGGAGATAAAAATAGCCTCAGGTCTAATTTTGGTAAGAAGACATAGTTAAAAAAAGGTTATAAACTCAATTTGAGTGCATTTAGACAGTGTTGGGCTTCATTGAGCTAGCAGGTTAGCATTGTCCATGTACTGTATACACACTCTATGGTATCAGACATGCTAGTAACTACATTGTTTTTTTATTTGTTATTTTCTCTGTGCATTTGAAATAGCCACATCATTTCTCCAGTCCAGTCCAAAACAAACGACACAGCTGATCTCAAACATGCGAATCCAAGTCCAAGTGGATGCAGTGACGCCACAATCACATACATGAGAGACTTTTCTGCAGCTGTGGGCAGATGTGAGTCTCTCTGCTGGAGCTGTGCCTGCTGAACACTGAGGCCTGATGGGAAATGTGGGCGACACAGATTATAATCGCACACTTGTTTCATGCTGCGGCGTGTGCAAAATAAGCCTCTTACTCGGACACAGAGCTGCTCGCAATGTGGAGGGATGGGCCTGACTACTGAGATTATTGGCAAGAGACGGGGGAATAATGTCGAGTCCTCAGGTCCCTGCACTGGCTCCTGTGGCTCAGACTTTAAAGCTGCTCTGTTTGGTGCAAGCCTCTCCATGTTAGTGCCATATGAACCAACTCGGACTCTGAGGAGCACAGGGACTGGCCTCCTGCTAGGACTCTGAGAAGCACAGGGACTGGTCTCCTGCTGGGACTCAGAGGACCACAGGGACTGGCCCTCTTGCTGGGACTGAGCTCACAGGGACTGGCCTCCTGCTGGGACTGAGTATCACAGGGACTGGCCTCCTGCTGGGACTGAGGATCACAGGGACTGGCCTCCTGCTGGGACTGAGTATCACAGGGAGTGGCCTCCTGCTGGGACTGAGGATCACAGGGACTGGCCTCCTGCTGGGACTCAGATGATCACAGGGACTTGCCTCCTGCTGGGACTGAGTATCACAGGGACTGGCCTCCTGCTGGGACTGAGGATCACAGGGACTGGCCTCCTGCTGGGACCGAGGATCACAGGGACTGGCCTCCTGCTGGGACTCAGATGACCACAGGGACGGGCCTCCTGCTTGGACCCAGAGGACCACAGGGACTGGCCCTCCTGCTGGGACTGAGATCACAGGGACTGGCCTCCTGCTGGGACTCTGAGAATCACAGGGACTGGTCTCCTGCTGGGACTCTGAGAAGCACAGGGACTGGCCTCCTGCTGGGACTCAGAGGACCACAGGGACTGGCCTCCTGCTGGGACTGAGGATCACAGGGACTGGCCTCCTGCTGGGACTGAGGATCACAGGGACTGGCCTCCTGCTGGGACTGAGGATCACAGGGACTGGCCTCCTGCTGGGACTCTGAGGAGCACATATACAAATAAATGCAGATCTTACTACTGTATACAAGTGCACACAATAGACATTTAGCACAAAACAGGTCACGTAAATAATATTATAAATGATATATAACAGCAAAAATAAATCATATTCGGCAACCTTAATGCATCATATTTCTTCTTTAAGTCAGAATCAGATATTTTGATGCTTCTTTGTGGTTTTATTCGCTCTGAATGATTTGCAAAGTGGTTGAGTAATGAGTCATGTCTCTGCAACTTGTGCCTCGCGTCAGACCACAGAGAAAGACTGCATCTGGAACAAAAGCATCTGGAACAAAAGCACCTGCACCTCTGCCTTTGAATCAGTAGTTGAAAAATATGACTTAGTTCAAACCAGAGAAGGAGACGAAAAAAATCAAAAATGCTGCATCGAACCCAGCTCAAAGATGCCCCCGTTGTCGACAGGAAGTGAACTGTGCAAAACCACAACTGTAAAGACGTAACTGGAAGACTGAGGTAACAGCAAAACCATGAATATCACATGGTCTACGCATTTATAGTCTTTTTATTTGGAAATACCATAAGAAATACTATTACATCTGTACAGTGAGCCTGCATCTATTAGAAAACATGGTATTTTCTGCTAATTATGAGGTATTTAGACAAAATGATTACTATTTTTATTTTTTACATTTTAGCATTAATATAGATTCAGCATTCAGTTTTGTAAAAAATGGAAAAAGAGTAAAGGCAATACAGCCGAATGTCAACCCCAGGACCAAACCCGTCCCCCAACAGGGCCGTAGAATAAAACAACATTTAAAAATAAAGTAAATGCAAGTATAAGACACACACACTCATAAACACATACACACAAAGGAAAAAAATATGCATATTTTTTAACAAATAACCCATTTCCCATGTTGCAATAGTAATCCTCCTCCAAGTCATGAGGAAACGTCCTAGAGTCAATAAACTTAATGAAAAAGGATCCCAGGTCACACGACAAGACGATTACTTAAATTTAACCCGACTTTGGAGACGATCTTCTTGTAGATTTTTCTGACCAAAGCTATTGCAGTTACTGTGTGTCTGGACTGAACCTAAATGGGGTGAAAATGAAAGGATGGACCAATGATTTATATTTCTAAAATGAGATATAACACGCCATGGCAGCTCCTATACCTCACCATCAACGCTGCAAGTGAACAGTAATATTTGATTATCATTTCAGGGGCACAAAAAATGCTCCGGCGGGTCGCATTGTGTTTGATAACTGTCCTTAACAAAATATAGGCAGGAAAGTTTATTTGTATAGTCACAGTTCATACGGCACCTCAAAGTGCTTCATGTGCCTTTCTTGCCGATGCAGGAGGGTCCCCAACATTCATGATCATTGCTCATCCTGTTCCCTATACAGTATGTTTGTTATTATTGTATCATGATTCTCTGATCTGTTGTCGGACTTCCGAGACGAGTGCTGCTGTGATTTAGGGCTGTAATCACTGTGATTTACCCAACCAGACCTGTTTTAAAACCAAATCGTGGATATTTTACCGCTAGACAAAAGCTCGCAGTGCCATCCACGGATAGAAGAGGGAGCGATCAGACTGCGACACAAACAAACCAAGGAGAAATGACCGAGTCGAACGGATCTCACACCTGACAGAAGAGGAGTCACTCACCGCCCTTCATGGTCCCTCTGCTTTTTACAGAGAGAGGTCTGCTGTGGTCCAAAATATATAGAAATGAATATATATTTATTTCACATATTTAAGCCAGGTCTCTCCACTGGCTTCATGTGGCTCAGTGAATAGACTTTAATTAAATCAGCTCGGTTTGTTTCAAGTTTCTCCATGGCCACGCACCAAAGTACATTAGTGACATTCTAGTGCCCTATGAACTCATCTTAATGTGATTATTTATGAATTTCATTTCTTTTTTTTTGTCTTGTTAAACACTTTCAGCTGCTTTGTGTATGAACTGTGCTATACAAAAAAAATGGCCTTGAACAAATGTGACTATTCAAAAGGCTTAAATACACAGATCTCGTCCAAACAGCCTCATCGCCTCCAGAGCTGACGCAACACCACGCAATCACTGCGAAAACTTAAAAATCGATGTTATTCTGCTCAAAGTTTTCATCTCTGGGGTTTGTGTTTGATCAGGAAAACCATTGGAGCAAAGAGTGGAGTGGCAGCCGATTTCCCACGTGCCCTAGAGCAGCGCATTCCAGCCGAGGGAGAGGTTGAGGGGACATGGCAAACACCCAAGAGGCAACATTACACCTGCATCTGACGTGGACTGAGAGAGATCAAACACAGAGCAGTCGATTAAACAAAGCCATTTGAAACCGGTTTGTAAGAGGCTGTTAATGAGTCAAGGCAAAGGCAAGTTTATCTGTATGGCACAGGTCATACCAGAGATGTGGCCTCGAGTCATGAATTTGATGACTTTAGACTCGACTTGACAAAATATAAAAAAGACTTGCAACTCGGTCTTTAAAGATGCTATACCCGTTTTTTTTTATGAGTTCATTAAAAGGCTTATTACTACATACGAGTTGTTTTATAATCCGTAATTTAATTGAAAACTTGAGCTCATTGATTCAGCTGTGTATGAATTCAAGCCGTAAAAAAGTGTTGAGTAGAGACTTTAGCATGACGCCCGCTCTCCTCCAATCACAGAACGAGGCTGCGTCCTCTAGCCTCTACAGCGCTGCTAAACACAGTAGCATGTTAGCATAAGTGGCTATAACTCCACTTGCTGTAACTGCAGATCACAGCAAAACAGCACAAACGACAACAGTGAGGAAGAGAAGAGGGAACTAAAGCCAAAAAATTATCAAAGAAGAAATCGAGCCCAGGTGAACATAGCTAGCTTACATCGAGACCTGCGGGACCGCCTCGGACTATCTATGCTCGGACTATCTATGCTCGGACTATCTATGCTCGGACTATCTATGCTCGGACTATCTATGCTCGGACTATCTATGCTCGGACTATCTATGCTCGGACTACATTCGGACGCGGAACTAGCGGTAATCTTTCAGTTATATATTTTGATAGCAGTGCGTTGCTTTTGTACCATTTCATCAGTGATTGTTGTACAGCTTAAGTTGCACTAATGCTAATGTTAGCATCAGATTGCATGATGGCTCTGTGTTATGAGAGCGTAGGGGAAATGAGAAGCCTGTGAGCGAGTTGGGGGGCGGTGCTAAACATTCAAGCCTTGCAGAAACGGGTATAGCTCCTTTACCAATACCTCTGACTTTCACTTGAAATTGCTAGTTTTTGACTTGTAAAGACTTTGCTCCTTCTCATAAAAACCTTAAATATAAAAAGAGTGTTGACACGGACTGCTCTATCTCCGTTTATGTGTGTGGCCTGTGCATGTGCGACAGAGAGCCCGCAATCGGCACAACATCCTTACAAATCACATAGATTGTTTTGATTCGACAGCGACCAGCCACATGGAACTAGCTACAAGTCCGTGGGCCAGAGACCAACGTGAAAGCGGCAAAAAAAAAAAAAATCCTAAGATTATTTCGATTGCCTACAAACATTACATAGAGACCAGCAAGAAACAAATCAAAAACACTCAAAAGTCAAACTGTAAGACCTTGGATTTGACTTGGGTCTTGCCTGTCTTGACTCGGGACATGACTTTGGATTTGACTTGGGTCTTGACTTGGGACTTGAGGGATATGAATTGAGACTAACTTGTGACTTGCCAAAAAATGACTTGTCCCACCTGTGGTTCATACAAAAGGCAGCATGTTGCTAGGACAGTTGCTAAGGCGAGCAAGAGTTTCCCCATTGGTCAATCTTTATATGGCTCTGAATTTACAGAGACAAACTCACAATATATGGGGCGACAGTGGCTCAGTTGGTAGTGCAATGGTCTTTGAACCTATTGCGGTCGAGCATTAAAAAGACTTAAGAAATACAGGCCTTGAGTTTTTTGTGTAGGTCCTTTTTCTTACACAATGGCTCCAACCCTGATTTTTCATACTGACACCTCTAATCCTATGTTTACTGGGATTTCTAACCCTATTTTTGAAGCATACTTTGGCCTCTAACCCTATGTATACTGGGGCCCTGTTGTAGATGTATACTGACACCTTTAACCCTTTGTTGACGGATTTTTGGCTCTCTAACCCTGTTTTTAAGTAGACTAAGGCATCGTACTGTGTTTTTGATGTATAGACTAAGGCTTCTTAACGGGTATTTGACAGTATAATGGAACCTCTGACACTATAACGACGTGTATCTCGTCTTGATTTTTCCTACGTTCCCATGGTTTAAAGATGACAGAATTTTTCAGTCCCATATTTTTCCCCAATGTGTTTGCTGGTAGTGGAGGCGCTGACAGTGAGAATTGGCCTCGCACACACACACAGACCGACCGCAGGCTGAAAAGGCAGATGGCTGCTCACCACTCTCGCTGTCACACACGCTAATGTTCAATCCATTTTCATGCAATCTGCCCACATTCACAATAACAATAATGGAGAGAGAGAGCCAGACATGCAGACGAGCGAAAGGAAGGCCCCGACTGCAAAGGGACTACTTGTATAAAATATAAAAAGTAATCAAACAATCAATCACTTAATTTATAGAGCCCTTTACAGCGCTCAAGGTGACCAAAGTGCTTGACAATAAAACCACATAAAATCCAGTAAAACATAAAAAAGTTACAGCATTTCAGAATTCCCACCGCGATAATGAGTGTTAAAAGTGTTAAAAGCCAGTTTGAATTAATGCGTTTTGAGCCAAAGGTCAGTAAGCGCTCGCATATCAGCGGACAGCTTGGTCCATTCAAGTCAATTTATTCTTGCACTTTTCATGCCACTCTAAGAAACCTAATGCACAGATTTATTTGTCGGCTGAATGTGATCATAATGAGCCGGACCAACATCAGAGTCAATGCCCACTCTCTATCAGTCTGAACTGTGGCGTCACTGGTACTGTAGTCTTCTGTAAATATATGTGTGTTTTTTTTCATTTTCTTGGTGATGTCTTTTTTTGTATCCCTAAACCCCACAACAGTAGTTATCTCAGCGGACTTTACACAACCGTTGAATTCACCAACACAGATCAGAGAATCAAACCCAAGAAATAAAAGAGAAAACACACAGGTATTGGTCTATAAAGGGCAGATGACCAATTTCTTTACATGCTGATAAATGTCCATAAATATTATTCTGGAGCCTGGGGAGGAGCAACTGAGAAGGACTGGTCTCCCCAGTGTTTGGACCTGGTCCGAGGTACTTCCTGGAGGAGCTGAGTTGATGACCTCAATGATCGGCCGAGAGGGACGAGACCATTGAGGGCTTCAAAAACAAGGAGTAACATTTTTTAAAAAGTCGATATAAAAAACAGACAAAACAAAAACAATCTTCCTTCAAACATACCTCCTGAAAATTAAATGAATAATCCAATACTTGTTTATGGCTCTGTGCAGGCCGGTTCTAATACTAATCAGATATCATCCCAGGGACCGAGATAATTCATTCGTGGGCCGGATCTGGCTTGTGGGCCTTGACTTTGATACCCATGATCTTTATAGAGTCTATGAGAAAAATGGATTTACTCTGACATTTTTCAGATTTTTGACTTCTTATTTCCTCTGTCTCTGCAGCGATCAAGGTGAACTGCCAAGGCTCATGTGGCATCTCCCACAAAATGAACGAGGCGTCGTGGGCGGTGGAGGAGCAGTACTTCAACAGCACTCTGTCTGTGGCTGATAAAGGTGCGTCTGCTGCTCTTTCATTGATTTATTGAGACGGGTGTGTGTTAGATTAGGCCCAATGTGATGAAGAGAGACTCGGAGAAACCTGTTTGGTCCCATCACTGTGTACGTTTGAGAAATCTGTTGCTTTTTAAAAATGAGTCAAATTCTCAGTCAGTGTTTAAGGCTAATATACGACTGTGTTTTTCAACCTGTGGGCCGTGGCCAGTTAGTGTGCCCTGAGAGGTTGTTTGGTGTGTCTTTGGGAATGATCCAGGACTGAGGCTGTAGATCCAGGACTGAGGCTGTAGATCCAAGACTGAGGCTGTAGATCCAAGACTGAGGCTGTAGATCCAGGACTGAGGCTGTAGATCCAGGACTCAGGCTGTAGATCCAAGACTCAGGCTGTAGATCCAGGACTGAGGCTGTAGATCCAGGACTCAGGCTGTAGATCCAAGACTCAGGCTGTAGATCCAGGACTGAGGCTGAAGATCCAGGACTCGGACTGTAGAAAAAGGATTGAGGCTGTGCGGAGTAGGACTGAATAGGCTCCCAGGCGGCGAGGGGGGTGTGTCCAAAAGTCCAGGCCGGGGGAGACCAGTTCCCAGGTGTAGATGAAAGAGGCTGGGTTCAGCGGTCATAAAACAAACTATGGGACAGTGGGTGAATAGCAATAGCAACTGGTGACTCCTGAAATCTTGATTCTGACGGATAAAGCAACTAGATACAGATGCATATGAAGTTATCAGATTCTTTCAATTTGATACAATTCAATATATTTAGATGATTTGAAAAAAAATATAGGCTAAATAGAATGAGAAATTGCTAAAATCATGCATTTGTTTTTGCAATTTCTCAATGGAATTTGTATTCTTTGCAATCACAAACCTAAACACATTTCATACCTCCCTCTAGTGGTAGCATATGGAGTTACAGGCAAAAGCATTTTTCATCCTTCAAACCTTTTCACCATACAATATTATATTATGACTGTTAATGCCAGAAATAACGCAGGATATTTCCAACTTTATCTTGTCACATTTGTTTCAATCTTTGAACACTTCTGCAATCTTTCCTGTCCGTGTTTATACTAAGAAATCCGCAGGAATCATTGAAATATTTGCCAAGCGCTGGACCAAACCCAAACGCTCTCCTGGATCATTAACCAGCCGGGATTACACCCTCGAACGCCCACCATTAGCTGCATTAGCTGACATCGGCATTTCTCACACGTTCATGCACATTTTAACCAGACACAATCCGACAACTACATTTTCTGGAGTCGGTAAAGAAACAAATTGAGCCGTTTGAAGGAGAGGTTCCACAGGTCTTTTCTTCCTGCAGCTGTCAGACTGTACAATAAGAACAGCTCATCCTGCTCTCACAACTGTCCTGTATGTGCGCTGCAACATTGGGCGGCACGGTGGCTGAGTGGATAGCACTCTCGCCTCTCAGCAAGAAGGTCCTGGGTTCGAATCCCGGCCGGACCAGGGCCTTTCTGAGTGGAGTTTGCATGTTCTCCCTGTGTCTGCGTAGGTTTCCTCCGGGTACTCCGGTTTCCCCTACCACTAAAAATATGTACAATAGGTCTGGCATGCGCCTCCTGT
Source organism: Knipowitschia caucasica (assembly GCA_964034765.1). NCBI lineage: Eukaryota > Metazoa > Chordata > Actinopteri > Gobiiformes > Gobiidae > Knipowitschia > Knipowitschia caucasica. The sequence continues at coordinate 46,219,981 of OZ035823.1, read as the reverse complement.
TCGGCGACCCCGCTCCCATCTCTGTGTGGAGTGAGAGGACAAGTGCCCAAAAAAATAACAATTGTAAACCGCTTTGTGACTCTGGTCTGTGAAAGGCGGTATATAAATAAAGCTTACTTACTTAACATTGAATTTTCACCACTGTGGGACGAATAAATGATCTATTATCTTTTATTATCTTAGTTATCATCAGATTTATTTTCATCGCTGCTGTGGTCCGGTTATGACTCGGGATGCACCGACGCAGCGGCTGAACATCTATATCAGTCGATGTTTGCTTTGTAAACTACCATCGGCAAAAAAAATGGCATTGGCCGATGGTTGGCACGTGCGAAGGTAAAGGGCGGTAGAGGCGGCGGTCGTGTGTCATTTTTACAGTATCAGGAAAAGATCAGCATTATGCTGTTTGCAAAACGTGTTCCAGTGAGATTTCAACAGGAGAGACTGTTGGAAAATTATTTAACACGACAATTCTCATTGGACATTTGAGACACATGAAGCGGTAAAAACTGAAAATGAAGCCTGCAAAAATATATATACATTTCTCCAGTGTGAGAACAATAAAGTCTATCTTATCTTATCTTATATACGTATATGTAAAAAACCAAAAGAAAAAACATCGGCCCAAAACTCTGCAGGTCTAACCAAGACTCCTCCTGCTCCTTAAAGCTAATGAGGGAAGAGCAAAGCGGCGTGAATCACTTGATAGTGACACGTTAACAGCTCGATAAAGAGGAGAAGGAGGAGGTGCGGAGAGCGAGGAGCAGAGCGGGAGAATGTAATTGGCCGAACGAGTCTATAATGTGGATTATAGCGTGAGATGGAAGCTGTTTTAAAATGATAGGAGCGACTGTGCTGATCATCTCAGGTTATTTAACGTTTAATTAAATGTCCCGTCAAAAAGCCTGAAGGAAGATATACCAGAACTCACATAGTCCCACAGAATGTTCCCTGGTATGTTCCCTGGAATGTTCCCTGGAATGTCCTGGTCCCTCATTCCTTCTTCTTAGAATGAAATAGAATGGAATAGAATGAAATAGACATTTTAATAACAATATTCAATATTCAAGTTAAGATAAAAACCACTCAATTCAAGGCAATACACATTTTTACTGTCTCTATAGCAGGTAATGTGCTAGCAAGCTAATGTTTAAGTGCTAAAACAATAAAATGTGACCGTTACCTTTGGCTTACTAGTGTTTTTTTTTTTTACTACTTCTAAAGCTGATTTTATGTTTGTCTGTAGTACAAAATATTATAGTTGTTTATGAGAATATCTCTGGGAGGTTACGATCATATATTATTTTTATTTTTTATTGCCGTGAGTGGTGTTATTGATGTGTCTATTCTTTAGTCCGAGGGCCACTGTTTACGGCGGTGTCTCTATCACTTCAGTCTTTGTGGAATGGTTCAGACTCCTGTGATAGCACTTTTCCATCACTTTAATGGACCCTCCCCAGCTGCTGTCTGTGAACACGACCCACCCTCACACCGCTGTGTCCCACTTAGATCATGTGGTGTTGAAGTCACTAGGGGTGGGAACCTCAGGGTACCTCACGATACGATACGATACGCGATACACAGCTCACGATAACGATTATGTCACGATAACGATTATATCACGATAACGATTATATCACAATAACGATTATATCACGATAACGATTACATCATGATAACGATTATATCACGATAACGATTATATCATGATAACGATTATATCACGATAACGATTATATCACGATGACGATTATATCATGATAACGATTATATCATGATAACGATTTTATCATGATAATGATTATATCACGATAACGATTATATCATGATAACGATTATATCACGATATATTGGTCAGAAATATACCATATGCCAATTTATGGCATAAAAAAAAAGAAACATTTTAAGTGAAAAAACACACTTTATTTCATGATAAATGGAATGGAGATGTGTAATGTAGTCATATATTAAGTATTGATACTAATTTGAACAAAACAGAAAAATAATGTGTGATAATTCTTCTTTCATTTGATTTTGTGATTTTCGGTTCAAACGTTGGCTTTTCATGTAATATTTTCAATTCAAAGTAATTTTCTTGGAGGACATTACATAGTTTTTCGAACACAATGGAATACAGTTTTGGTGCTTTTCTCAGATCAGAATGAAACTACTATTAGTTCAACCTCCACAGCATTGAGTCATGTGTGACATCATCGCAGCAGTTTCTCCTTTGAACAAATGTCAAATGCTTTTGGAAAAGTATCAGTTACTTACAATTCTCTGCTGTTTTATAACATTATCGTTTGCTTCTGTCCTGTCAGTCAAAATGAAACATACTGATGAAGCTGAAGAGTCTTTCCCTAAAAAACTGCTTGAGTTGTTACAAACTAAAGTGTTGAACTAATTCAAAAATGTGCTGCCATCTTGGATACGCCTTCTTTACACTCAACCATGCGCCAGTGTTGTTACAAACAATGTTCGATCTGAATATTTTATTCTAAATAGAGGCTGCAGACAGGGTTGCCCCTTGTCTCCTCTTTTATTTGCCCTCGCTATAGAGCCTTTATCTATACATTTGAGATCTTCTTCACTCTTCACCGGTATCACCCGTATGGGCACAGAATTTAAACTCTCACTTTATGCAGACGACCTGTTATTGTATGTTTCTGATCCTAAAATTGTTGTTCCGAATATAATTTCCATCTTTCATAGGTTTGGCTCCTTCTCGGGTTATAGAGTCAATGTTTCAAAGAGCGAATGCTACCCTGTTAATAATTAAGCCATGCAACTCTCTCCATCTGATGTTCCTTTTAAGTTCACTCCTTCGGGATTTAAATATTTGGGGATTAATCTAACTAGATCCTACAAATCTCTTTACTCTGCAAATTTCTTACCCTTATTGACTGAAGTGAAGGCAGACTTTCAGAGATGGAATTCCTTGCCTCTCACTTTGATTGGTAGAATTAACACAATTAAAATGGTTGTACTACCAAAATTCCTGTTTTTGTTTCAAAGTTTGCCCATTTTTTTACCCAAACATTTTTTTAAACTAATCGATTCTACCATTTCAAATTTTATATGGAACGGCAAGGCACCCAGGGTTAGATTAAAGATACTTCAAAATTGTAAATTTGATGGGGGTCTTTCCTTACCTAACTTTCAATTCTATTATTGGGCTGTGAATATAACCAGAATGTCTTACTGGATGAGAGTCTCTGATGTGCCATGGTGTCAATTTGAGGCCCAATCATGCTCTATGTCATCATTACCTGCTCTCTTAACTGGCTCTATGGCTGTCAACCCCTCTGGCCTTACCAACAGTCCTGTTGTAGGTTCCAGTCTCAAGATATGGTTTCAATTTAGGAAGCAGTTTGGATTTTCTGATCCTTCTTCTCTTACTCCTTTGTTGAGAAATCATGTGTTTAAACCTACGTTTACTGACTCCGTTTTTTCCACATGGCATGAAAGAGGGCTGAAGTGTTTTAAGGACTTTTATAAAGATAGTGTGTTTTATTCATTTATAGATTTGGCACAGTCATTTGGTCTTCCACCCTCTCATCTTTTTAGGTATTTTCAGGTGAGAAATTGTGCAAAACTTTTATTTCCTGGCTTCCCACAACTTCCACCGGAGCAAGCCTGGGCTGAGCTTATTCTATTAGACCATTCTCAAAAGTCTCAGATTTCAAAAATATATGGCAAAATGCAAATTTACGATGGTAACCTGATCTCCAAAACTAGGGTGTCCTGGGAACGGGAGTTGGGTCTGGCCCTCGATGATGACTGGTGGGACTCTGCATTGCGGCTCATCCATAAAAGTACTATTTGTGCCCGCTTGTCTTTGATTCAGTTTAAAGTTTTGTTTAGATGTCACTACTCAAAGACAAGACTGGCCCAAATATTCCCATCCACTGTGGATGTTTGTGACAGGTGTGGTATGTCACCCTGTAATCTCACCCACATGTTTTTCTCTTGCTCAGCACTCACAAACTATTGGCAGGTTTATTTTGATAGTTTATCCAAAGTCCTCTCTAAAACAGTTGCTTTTTCACCTCATGTGGCTATTTTCAGTCTTCCAGAAAACCTTTCCATTTATTCATCCTTGCAATTACAGGTTTTATCATTTACATCTCTTATTGCCAGACGTCATATTTTGTTACAATGGAAATCTGTAAATGCCCCATCCAACACTCAATGGATGAACGAGGTTATGTCTTTTTTGAAACTGGAAAAGATACGATACTTATATGTGTGCAACATGTTATGTATGATTGTTTATCTTGTACTTGTTCACACTTCAATAAAACATATTAAACATAAAAATGTGCTGCCTTCAAGGGAAGACAACCGCTGATGTAGATGTACATACACACATGGGGGTGGGCGATATGGACAAGAATAAATATCTCAATATTTTTTTCCCAACTCCCGATAACGATATTGTCACGATATCTTTAAAATCAATCATTTTTACACAAAATGATCTGTAATGTTTTTTTCTGCCAGGACATCTATAGATAGAGACAGTGTAGATCAAAATATAAGCTTTTTATTTTCTAAAGTGCTTCACACATCTTTGCAAAACATGCGCTAACATATATCAACATTAAAAATCACATTCAAGTAACACAGAAAGAACACATCCAAAAAGGCTAGCTCATTTTTTACTGAAATGTACAAATAAAGCAGTGATTGGCTTTTTAGGCACACATTAGACGAATGGGCATCTTTCCTTCTCTAATTATAACATGTGTTGAAAAATTAAAAATGCGATAATACAAAAAAGCATATCTTCAAATTGACTCACGATATTATTGTCTACGATATATTTTGCCCACCCCTACATACTGTACATACATACATGCATACATGCACGCACGCACGCACACACACACACACATTGGGGCCAAAAAGTATTTAGTCAGCCACTGATTGTGCAAGTTCTCCCAATTAAAATAATGACAGAGGTCTGTAATTTTCCTCATAGGTACACTTCAACTGTGAGAGACAGAATGTGAAGAAAAAAAATTGAAGAATTCACACTGTAGGATTTTTAAAGAATTTATTTGTAAATTATGGTGGAAAATAAGTATTTGGTCACTTCAAACAAGGAAGATCTCTGGCTCTCACAGACCTGTAACTTCTTCTTTAAGAAGCTCTTCTGTCCTCCACTTGTTACCTGTATTCATGGCACCTGTTTGAACTCGTTATCTGTATAAAAGTCACCTGTCCACGGCCTCAAACAGTCAGACTCCAAACTCCACTATGGCCAAGACTAGGGGTGGGAACCTAAGGGTACCTCACGATACGATATGATACACGATACAAAGCTCACGATAACGATAATATCACGATAACGATATTACGATAACGATTTTATCACGATATGACGATTATTGATATATTGGTCAGAAATATACAATATGCCAATTTATGGCATAAATAAAAGAACAAATACTCTTGATTTCATGGTTAATAGAATGGAGATGCGTAATGTAGCCATATATTAAGTATATATTTATATATATTTATATATATATATATTTTTTTTTCAAAATCGATATTGATACTTGGTATATGCATATCGATAATCGAATCACGGGAGAAAGTATCGCGTCACTCCCCTAGCCAAGACCAAAGAGCTGTCGAAGGACACCAGGAAAAGAATTGTAGACCTGCACCAGACTGGGAAGAGTGAATCTACAATAGGCAAGCAGCTTGGTGTGAACAAATCAACTGTGGGAGCAATTATCAGAAAATGGAAGACATACAAGACCACTGATAATCTCCCTCGATCTGGGGCTCCACGCAAGATCTCATCCTGTGGGGTCAAAATGATCATGAGAACGGTGATCAAAAATCCCAGAACCACACGGGGGGACCTGGTGAATGACCTGCAGAGAGCTGGAACCAAAGTAACAAAGGTTACCATCAGTAACACACTACGACGACAGGGAATCAAATCCTGCAGTGCCAGACGTGTCCCCCTGCTGAAGCCAGTGCATGTCCAGGCCCGTCTGAAGTTTTCCAGAGAGCACATGGATGATACATGGTTTGGGAGAATGTCATGTGGTCAGATGAAACCAAAGTAGAACTTTTGGGATAAACTCAACCCGTCGTGTTTGGAGGAAGAAGAATACTGAGTTGCATCCCAAGAACACCATACCTACTGTGAAGCATGGGGGTGGAAACGTCATGCTTTGGGGCTGTTTTTCTGCTAAGGGGACAGGACGACTGATCCGTATTAAGGAAAGAATGAATGGGGCCATGTATCGTGAGATTTTGAGCCAAAACCTTCTTCCATCAGTGAGCGCTTTGAATATGAAACGTGGTTGGGTCTTCCAGCATGACAATGATCCCAAACACACCGCCCGGGCAACGAAGGAGTGGCTCCGTAAGAAGCATTTGAAAGTCCTGGAGTGGCCTAGCCAGTCTCCAAACCTCAACCTCATTGAAAATCTGTGGAGGGAGTTGAAAGTCCGTGTTGCTCGGCGACGGCCCCAAAACATCACTGCTCTCGAGAAGATCTGCATGGAGGAATGGGCCAAAATACCAGCTACTGTGTGTGCAAACCTGGTAAAGACGTATAATAATCGTTTGACCTCTGTTATTGCCAACAAAGGTTATTTTAAAAAGTATTGAGTTTAATTTTTGTTATTGACCAAATACTTATTTTCCACCATAATTTACAAATAAATTCTTTAAAAATCCTACAATGTGAATTCATGGATTTTTTTTCACATTCTGTCTCTCACAGTTGAAGTGTACCTACACTCTAAAAAAAAATGCATTGGCAAAACTTAATAAAATTGAGGCAGCATTTTGCATGCATCTTTTTAAGTTTTGCGAACAAGACTGTGTTTTAAGTATTCTTTGTAAGTCTTTTATCATTGGTCCAGCACAATTTTTTCAATACCACCAACTTGGATAATTGAGTTATAAAGACACTTTGTTAAGTATATTCAGCAAGTGTTTTAGCATCAGCTCAACTTAATTTTAACAATACTACCAACTTAAATAATTACATTAAAATAAATCTTTTTGAGTATATTCAACAAGTGATTTTCAGTCAGGAATATGTAATCTTTATTCAAATACCATCTTTCAAAGATTAGATTCACAAAATTGTTCACAATTGTTAATTTCAGGCAGTAGTCTCTCACTCCACATATATATGAGAGTGGGCCAGCACAGTCACTGGTAAACATGTCCACCTTAAAGTATCTGTTCAAAATTGAAGGGTGACACAGGGAGTATAGGACTGCTTTGGCTTGGCCCTCTCGATCATGGTTGATAAAAATAAATACAATTACTTATTTGGTCAAATTAGTTTATTCAGAATGTTGCTCAAGTATTTTGCTTTAGGACTTGCTTCATATTCAGTTTTAAAATTAATGCTCAAATGTAGAATTTTTAAGAAGTTTATATTTTTCACTGCAATGCATTCTGGGTAGCGTCACTGCTTCGCCACATTTTGTTTTCAATCAACACAATATATTTATTTTGAATCAACTCAATATATTTATTTTGAATCAACTCAATATATTTGTTTTTTCATTAATGGGCCACCAGGCTTACAAGAGGATTTTCATGTTGAGCAAACTCAATACTTCTCCGTTGTCCAGTTATGCCAGATTATCACATTCAAATTTGTTACAAAAATGAGTTAGGATTCTTGTATTAACTTTTAATTGAGACCGACATGTTTAAAATGAGTTGCAACCACACTAATTTAAGTAAAACTGGCAAAAATCAATTATTGAGTTTAGTTTAGTATGTATTTTGAGTTCAAAATACTAACCACCTGAATCATTTCTTTGAGTGTATGATGAAAATTACAAACCTCTGTCATTATTTTAAGTGGAAGAACTTGCACAATCGGTGGCTGACTAAATACTTTTTTGCCCCACTATACATACATACATACACACATGCATAGACACATACATACATACACACACACACAAATGCATGTGCACGCACACGCATACGCACATGCACACATACACATACACACACACGTGTCTTACACTCAGTAAATACACTCATGTGTAACTTTGTCACCAAGATCTGACTTTTTTTCATTGAAAATACAGAGAAAGTAAACTGTCACAATGAAAACATGACAAAGTCATTTGACTCTTGTTCATAAACACTGGAGTCAGGACTTATTATTTTGATGAGTTTCATTGACATGAAAACTTCCTTAAGTTTTGAGAGAGTGACACACTTTTGCAAGTTATCCACAAGGTTTTTGCAGTTTGTACTAATTGTACTGAGAAAAAAAACTGTTGCACCAAAGAGATTGAGAAAAACCATAATCACGAACACATAGGAGCCATCGGTTCACAGGGAGTGAGATGACTTAATATATGTTTGTAAGTATAGTATCATTTTGTGAACAGATCAGACCAAAACATGTCTTATTCGAAAATGTGATCTTAAAAAAAGCTTATCTATAGATGTGACGGAGGCTAAAAATAAAGGTATCTGAAAACTAATGCTTGAACCAAGGAACTAATTAAATATGGATTTCATTACAGAGTTACATTTACCGTGATTTCAAAGTTAGCTACTCCAGCTTTAACCCGACAAATTCCCGACACCCACAGAACGAAACCGGCTTGTTTCGTCCGTCACGTTCCCTCCTCCTCTGACATGGCTTGTTGCCCACAGGGACCGGCTGGCTGCTAATGTGTTATGTGCGATGTGAGTCTGGGGTCTGTGTGGGGGAGTGATGTCAGAGCAGTGTGAATGTGTCGACCTTCACAAACCCCTGGGTCTCTGTCTCTATCATCGCTCCACTCAAGAGAAGAGATGTCTGTTACTGTTGCAACTCTAAAAATATATAGCTGTAGTTTGAGCGCCTGACGTATTCTTGGACATCTGTCAAGTTGTTTATCCATACAGCCAGGTTTACCATTATTAATATTAGAAAAAAACATCAATTCTGTTCAGTATCGCAATATTTTGCGCACACATTTATATCGATACAGTACAGCAAAGTATTGTGATATTCAATTCTCTGTTTCCCGTTTGTGTTTTCTCTGCCTTTACTCTGGTCATTTACATCTGAGCTTTATGTGACTCTATTATGTCTGCTTTTTGTGACTCCTGTCTATTGGATTTGAATAATTTAACTTTTGTCTGTAATAAGGTCCTGTGTTTCTAAATGTTCTTAGCCATCTGTAAACTCCGGTCTATTATTATTTACCTACATGTACAGTACAGGATCTGATCCTAGTGGCTGCGCTCACTTCAGTTGTATCCCCTCCGACCAATCAGCGAGCGGGGGCGGTGGGTGTTGTAGGGAGGTGTCGGTGAATTCGCTGTTTGTAGTTTTTCAATGGCGGCGATTGCGATAATAAAATAATCCTTCTGGTTTGGCTCCAAATATCAAGAAATTGAAGACTAAACGGCTTGTCCCAGTGGAAAATAAATAAATAAAGCTTACTTACTTACTTACTTACTTAAAATCTTGTTTTAAGACATTCAGAATGGACTCGAATTAAGGGAAAACCCAAGACACACTCGAGTGACTCTCTCTCAGCTGGTCTGGGAGGAAGTGTGTGTGGAGTCAGAAGTCTGTGTACAGTGCCTTGCAAAAGTATTCGGCCCCCTTGAACCTTTCAACATTTTGCCACATTTCAGGCTTCAAACATAAAGATATAAACATTTATTTTTTTTGTCAAGAATCAACAACAAATGGGACACAATCGTGAAGTGGAACAAAATTTATTGGATAATTTATTAAACTTTTTTAACAAATAAAAAACTGAAAAGGGGGGCGTGCAATATTATTCGGCCCCCCTTGCGTTAATACGGAGACTAGCGCCACCTTTTGCCGCAATTACAGCTGCAAGTCGCTTGAGGTATGTCTCTAACAGTTTTGCACATCGAGAGACTGGAATTCTTTCCCATTCTTCCTTGCAAAACAGTTCGAGCTCAGTGAGGTTGGATGGAGAGCGTTTGTGAACAGCAGTCTTCAGCTCTTTCCACAGATTCTCGATTGGATTCAGGTCTGGACTTTGACTTGGCCATTCTAACACCTGGATACGTCTATTTGTGAACCATTCCATTGTAGATTTGGCTTCATGTTTTGGATCATTGTCCCGTTGGAAGATAAATCTCCGTCCCAGTCTCAGGTCTTTTGCAGACTCCAACAGGTTTTCTTCCAGAATGGTCCTGTATTTGGCTCCATCCATCTTCCCATCAATTTTAGCCATCTTCCCTGTCCCTGCTGAAGAAAAGCAGGCCCAAACCATGATGCTGCCACCACCATATTTGACAGTGGGGATGGTGTGTTCAGGGGGATGAGCTGTGTTGCTTTTACGCCAAACATATCGTTTTGCATTGTGGCCAAAAAGTTTGATTTTGGTTTCATCTGACCAGAGCACCTTCTTCCACATGTTTGTTGTGTCTCCCAGGTGGCTTGTGGCAAACTTTAAACGAGACTTTTTATGGATATCTTTGAGAAATGGCTTTCTTCTTGCCACTCTTCCATAAAGGCCAGATTTGTGCAGTGCACGACTGATTGTTGTCCTATGGACAGACTCTCCCACCTCAGCTGTAGTTATCTGCAGTTCATCCAGAGTGATCATGGGCCTCTTGGCTGTATCTCTGTTCAGTCTTCTCCTTTTTTTAGATGAAAGTTTGGAGGGTCTGCTGGGTCTTGGTAGATTTGCAGTGGTCTGATACTCCTTCCATTTCAATATAATTGCTTGCACAGTGCTCCTTGAGATGTTTAAAGCTTGGGAAATCTTTTTGTATCCAAATCCGGCTTTAAACTTCTCCACAACAGTATCTCGGACCTGCCTGGTGTGTTCCTTTGTCTTCATGGTTCTCTCTGCGCTTTAAACAGAACCCTGAGACTATCAAAGAGTAGGTGCATTTATACGGAGACTTGATTACACACAGGTGCATTCTATTTATCATCATCAGTCATTTAGGACAACATTGGATCATTCAAAGATCCTCACTGAACTTCTGGAGTGAGTTTGCTGCACTGAAAGTAAAGGGGCTGAATAATATTGCACGCCCCACTTAAATTATCCAATAAATTTCGTTCCACTTCACGATTGTGTCCCACTTGTTGTTGATTCATGACAAAAAATTAAAATTATATATCTTTATGTTTGAAGCCTGAAATGTGGCGAAATGTTGAAAGGTTCAAGGGGGCCGAATACTTTCGCAAGGCACTGTATCACCTGGAATTAATCAGCTATGGACTAAACCACACCGCTCCTACGACCAAACTAGTGCATGGTTCCCAGACTACAAATTCACATGTGATATTTACATTGGACATTTATGGACATTTATTCACATTTACAGACAGTGATCATCCCGCTTCATGGACCAGTGGCTTCTATTTGTTTGTTATTATAGCATCTCTTGTGTCTGATCTGCTTTTTTGGCGAATCGCAGAGATGAATGCTGTTGTGATTTAGGGCTATACATATTTACACTGAAGTGAATTTAGTCTTGTCTAGGCCAGGCCAGATTTCAAACTTTGATGCATTTGCCATTTGCTGTTAAAGCCATATTGAAATGCTGGTGAGAATGTTATAATTTATAGTTAATATTTATAATTGTTGCTTTATGATGCAGAAATACACACATCCTACAAAAGTATGGCTCCCAAAATTGCCTCTAAATTCTTGCAGTTCTAATGCCGTGAGATTTTCAGTGACGTTTTTGTGACTCCACTTCTTCTACAACTCACATTACTCAAAAATTTCCCCTCTGTGGGACAAATAAAGGTTCTCTTATCTTATCTTAAAACCAACTTGTAAATATATTTCTATGCGTGTTGCTTTTTACCACAGTACGTAAAAAGGAAAGTCCTGTGTTCTAAATGTCATAAAACGTGTATTGAATCCTGCCTACACCTTGTAAAGGCCCAGCTAAATGAGGTTAAAGCCCGTGCCAACACCCAGTGAAGCCGAGTGAAACCAGAGGGACGTAATCTAAACCAGAATCCAAACAATGAAAGTTCAAACACCAGGAAGTGTGCCGCAGCCTGCCCACAACCACAGGGCAGCGCAGGTGCAGGCTCCCAGGGAACTTCACACATGTATCAAGCAATGGAAACACTTTTCTGCACAGCTGGTACTCCCCAACAATAGAGTAGACAAGGCTCAAGGTGACTATATTTGTACCCCTTTATACAAAAAAAAACAATAAAAACACAACAGATAAGTAAAGAATGAAGGCAGACTGTATGTAGCTCAGGGAAGCCCAATAGGGAAGTGGTTGTCTGCTGTTATATACGTACCTGAATGTGTCATTTTGAGGTAATTGCTGACTCTACTGAAGATCATTCTCTGGGGTGATGGGACAGAAGTGAGACCCCCGGGGAAGACAGCCTCGAGATCCAGAGTTTACATGATTATCGTATGAATGGCATATGTGTTTACGTTGACTCAACCCATTCATAAGACCTCTCTGCTAAGTATAAGAACTTCCATATTTGCTCCTGTCTTGGTCCCTCTGCGAAGTCATCTTGAGCAGGGGCCTGGGCTATACAGCAGGTTTAGTCTGTAATTTTCTTGTTATCTGTAATATATACATTAAACCTCTGAAAGCCATATAGATTATTTACCACATGGTCATGGACTTCTCCAACTGTCTCTGGCTCCTATTGACTTGCATCGCAAATTAAACTCCTCTTGCTCATTCACCCTTCACAAAACTTTTTTTTTTTTTTTATTCTATGAAATACACTTACTTGCATTGTTAATAAAGCCCGCCATGTTTCACTTTTGTAAACGTTTCAGCTGGAGGTGTGTTATATAGTTTTCAATGAGAAAGGTTGGGGAACACTGGTTTTGCCCTCAAATGTCCTGGATCATCACTGTTCTTAGACTCTCCTGCATCGGCAAGGAGCGACTGAAAATTTAAACTATGTCAGACCTGGAATGAAGTGTTTCAATAATTAGTTACTTGGGGGCGACAGTAGCTCAGTTGGTAGAGCGTTGGCCTTTGAGCCTGAAGGTGGTGGGTTCCACGGGACCTACTCCAACTGCTCCCTCTAATGTCTGCTGTCATTGTGTCCTTGGGCAAGACACTTAACCCCACTTTGCCTTAAGCTCGCACTGAAACACCAAATCTGTGTCACTGTTAATGGAGCAGCCATCTTCCTGTGGACTCACCACCTGCAGAGGATCAGCGAGGGACTGGTGCTACAGTATGAGCGTTGGGTGGCAGCTCTCATTGTCACCCCCCTGACTCAGAAATTGACTAATAAAGGGGTAGAAAATGAATGAAATGAATGGTTACTTGAGATTCATCAATTCACTTGTGACAGCCATATTTACCTCCAAGCCCAGTGCAATTATAGCTCCAGAGTTTTATTTCATTTTGTCTTTTTCTACTTTATCATCTTGTTACTTATTATGTTATTATTTTAATTTGATCATCTTCAATAATAGACCATGTTTAATGTGTGCAATCTGAGTGCTCTTATTTCCTTCTTATTTTCCACTCTATGGTGCGCATTGATGACATTGTTTTAAATAATCTTAAATAATCTTATATTTTCCTCATATTTCTGTTTATTCTCCATTTCTTTGCATAGTTTTTGCCCAGACATGTTTACAGAGGATTCACACAAACCTTTGACACTCGATCCTAATCTCTATGTACGGATATCATTGTGAGTTAGTAGTGTTTGTGTAGCTTGTCATCTTCCCATCACGAGTGGCTTTTGTTTGGCCCTTGTCGTCTTTTTGAACATAAATCTGTGGAAATCCTCTCAGTATTTCAGAGCGACAGCCGCAGGAGCTGAAACTGTAGCAGTAGGAAAACGCTGCAGCGAGATGAGGCCGATAACCGCTCCGCAGTCTCAAGGCCACAGACAGAGCGGCTTTGTCCGATTTTATAGCAACCAAACCTTCAGAAAATAGACCAACAAAAATGCCAGCTCACATTGTGATTATTTACAACAGGGGTACCTAACTTTCGAACCACAAAAATGAATCCAATGTAATAAAATGCCTCTAAATAGTTCCCTACTTATGAACACAGTCTGGTCATATCACTGGTTTTCCCATGCATGGATTTGGCCTCTGTCACATCTTTAGATCGGCTTCTTCAGACAAAAAAGTAAAATCATGACCACCCCCTATCAGTTCTAAACCCAAAGTGTCAAATAGTGACTCACAGGTTACCTTCTTCCAAGTATACAAAAAGATACCAATTTTTTCTTAAAAGATAAAGACAGCTTGTTGTGGTCTGACTGGTTCTCAACGTTTATGGGGGGGAGGGGGGAAATTAGGTACCCGGGCTTTATTGTCACTCAAGAATGGAGAATATTGGGCGCTGTACTATAGGGCGACCAGTGCTCCGGACAGAGGCCCTAGTGGGGTCCCCAGGCCAGCTGAGAAACAGTCCCTCCTAACCTGTCTTGGGTCTCCCTGCGGCTCCTCCTGGAGGGCATCCAAAGCAGGTAGTTTTCTGCTAACATGGGATAAAGCATTTCTTAATCTTAAAAATGTGTTAATGTGTGAATTTATATTGTAAAAAGCTTATTATGGGGGGCAACAATGGCTCAGTTGGTAGAGCATTGGCCTTTGAGACTTTCTCCATTGACTCCCCCGATGTCTGCTGTCGTTGTGTCCTTGGGCAAGACACTTAACCCCACTTTGCCCGAAGTGCCTGACGTCAAATGGATGGATGGAAAAAGCCTATTATAATACAACACTATGCTTTACTTTAATTATGGTATTTTAATGAATTATATTGATTTGAGTTTTACTTATTCAGTACATCCTGCTATCACATTTGCTGTAGGTGTTTCTTAACCTATTATTATTATTATGGTATGTGGTTGGTGATGTGCCAGGTCTGTCTCTGCATGTAAATGGGAGGAGATGAGAGCTGCATGTTAAGTGCCTGTGTCTCTGGCCTCATCGTCTCGCTCATGGTTCACCTTGTGTTTCAGATCTGCAGCCCACTCACACGGAAAATCATTAACTTATCTTAACTTCTCTCCCTCCTTTGTCCCTGTGTGTGCATGAGTGTGCGTATGTGTTTGTGTGTCTATGTGTGTGTGTTAGTGTGTGTCAGTCCCAGTTTCGCTTCAGACACAGCTGAGTGTTTGTGAAATCCCATCCCACTGGGAAGTAGGTGACTTCTCTTGGGACTCCAGTCGACCAAAAACGCCGGGCAAAAACATGTTCCCGTTGTGTTTGTGTCAAAATATAAATGTTTGTTTTGTCAAGGTCATATTTTCTTCATCTTTGCCAACAATACTTATCTTTTTGACTCACAATTTGGTTGAAGGGAAATGATCAAAGAAAAGTGTGGTTCAGGAGATTTTGTTTGTTTGTGGAGAAAATGTATTCACACCCTTTAGTGGCAGAGTAGTTAGCACTCTCAGCAAAAAGGTCTTGGGTTCAAATACAGGTTGAAACAGGGCTTTTCTGAGTGGAGTTTTTAAATAGCGCTTTATACACTTTGGTATCAAAGTACAACTAATACCGCAGCCACAATTGTCCTAGGGGTGGAATGACGGAAGTGAGGCAACTGATCGGACCGGCTAACCTCCACACACACTCTCACACACACACACACACACACAGATCAGAATCATTCTAGGTAATGTGGGCAAGGTAATGACGTCTTGTTTATAAGGACACAGCCACAGCCGCCCCACTGCAGCACCCGGTGTTCTCAGCTGTCTCCCATCGCAGTACTGTCCAGTCCCAGTCCTGCTTTGCTTGTGATGTCTGACAGAATCATACCTGCATCTGTCCATACCGAAAACTAAAGAATTAATGCTAATAACACTAATGTACTGCCAATGTATCCGATTTACTGTGATTTGACTGTATCTTGACTTGCTTTCAACAATATATTTAGTAACATATGGTGAAATTCTCCAAAACCTTGTCTCGTATTTTGATTCAGTCTTGGCAATAGACTGTAAATATCTTATCCCATCAATGCTAACATGATGGGACAAGACCAGACAAGACCTTACATGCTCGAATGTTTACTCTGGATACAAAGTTGACTTCCCTAACTGCTTCTGTCCTTGTGAAGCCGTGTGCTAGCGTCAGCCCAGTCCTGCTCTGACCTAATCTGTGTGTTTTATCTGCTGCAGGGACGTTATCACCCGGAGAGCACACCTTCCCCTTCCAGTTTCTCATTCCAGGTGAGTGTGTGTGACTCCGCCCACTCTGTCCCAGTCAGACCATGCACTGTAAACAGCTAACCTGCTAGCTCCCTAAAGCCTACTGCTAGCTCCAGGGGTTTTACTAGGTTTTATTTGGACTTTTTTCATGTGATTTAGTTTGACTTCCTGTCCCTTTTCCCTGTTGATTGTCTGCTCCGCCCATAGGCCCCGCCCTGATGTGTTTCACCTCTGTACCTGTGCTTTTCTCCTCTTGTTGCTGGTCCATTGTCAATGTCTTTTCTTGTCCTTGTCTGTCGGTTTCCTGGTTCCCGTGCTCTGTTTGGATTTAGATTTTTTTCTTATCCTTGGACTTTTATTTTTCATCATTAAATCATTATTATTTTTGCCTTCCTGCGTTTTGACTCCTCCTTCCCTTCACCACATGACAATGCTAGTGTTTTGGTGCTAGTGCTAATGGTCCTTTTAATGTTCTTGTCAAGGTGTAAGAACCGTGGACAAAACACCAAGCTAAACTCAAATCATGACAAAGAGACTGTGAAGACTCTTTCACCATAACATGGAGTGAAAACTGCATAAAAATACAGAAAAACAAGAAATATTCAGTTTCACATAAATGATGTTTACCAGGCATACTACAAATGCAGCTTCTCTTAGCATAGCACATTTTAGCAAACTTAATCATGTATTTCAAATGAACTAACTGCAATTTTTTTATGAAATAAACTTTGATTCACACAAATATAAGTATCTAATCATGTTCCAGTTACTTACGACATTGATGGACCAGTCTTTAGCAAAAGATGGACATGGATTCTGTAGCTGCAACTAGAGGAGCTCTGTGCCATTACAGGGCTTGTAAACAGGAAGTGACGTCACAACTAAACTTTATCGACAAACTTTGAACAACAAAAGTGAACAGACTGACTTCTGCAAATTATAAACAACACAGTCCTAGTGCTCTTATTTCTCCTTCTATTCAGCTGTAATGTGCGCAACTATGACATTAAAATTTCCCCTCGAATAAACGTGACGGATAAAGGTTTAACGTGTCTTATCTTACATTATCTCGTTTTGGCTTTTCGTCCTTGTGCTAACGTATTTGCTAGTGCTAGTGTTTGAATGCTAGTGCTAATGGTCCTTGTGCTAATGCTTTGATCCCACCGTCTTTGGCTTCTATTGACTCACATTGAAAAGTTTGTATCTAAGTGTTTGTGTCATACAGTCACCAATTTGGGATTCAAAGTCAGTGGTTCAATGACAAAGCACATTTATTTGTATGGCACGGTTCATACACAAAGGTGCTCAACAAAACAAGATAGAAACAATCAGTAAAAAGAGTGAAGATACAGTCCTTCAGTTGTTTCCTGTTCCAGATATTAGCAAGATAAATATTGCAATCAAGCGTCGCAATCAGCTTCAGCTCGCAAATACTAAGCATAAACAGTCTAGAGTCGCTCTCGATTGGTTCTTTGGTTGCTAGGTCGTTGCTATGCACAAATTTGGCTCTAGAGCTGGTTTGAGTTGGCTCCATCAGGCACTATGGGTGATGTCAACTCTGGGTCAGTCCTTCCTTCTCTGGTCTGTGATTCAGACTCATCTCATGTTGGTGATGTCACACATATTAACACATAGTCATGACGGAATACTTTGCACTTTACACTTGGACGCACAGAAACTATCAGAACTTCCAGCGTGGCCGTTTTGACTGCTCCCATACAAACTAATGATTTCTGCGTAATTCCCCCCAAAAGAGGTTTTGTTTTCAGTTTTATCAATTTCAGTTTTTTTTATTTATTAGGCTAGATGCTAACTGCTGACAGCAAACAGTGTGTTGCTATGGTAACCAGCTCTTCTCGCTCTTCTCTGGTGGAAAACCAAGCTTACTCGGCTCAGATCCAGTCCAGAACCTGACCAGGACCAGTGCAGTCCAGTCTGGCCCAGTCCAAGACCAGACCAGACCCAGTCCAGCAACCACCATCTTTTTTTTTTTTTTGGTGCTTAATTTTTAATTTCGCTTAATCTGCCACAGAAAGATGGCTGCCCAAAAAAAAAAATAATGTTAATCTTGAAGCGACTGAAACAGATAAAGTCACGAACTTTGTAAGATCAATGTACATGTGCTGAGTAATTATGCTTCCAAAACTAAAAACCGTCAATTTGACTGTTCTGAAGTACAGGTCAGGAGGGCGGATTTTAAATAATGAAACTATAACACATGTTAGTTTTGGGTCATTTCATTGGTTCGGGGGAAAAAAACAGACCAAGTGTTGGTTGGACCCGTGTTGGCTTTTCACCACAGAACAGACAGAAAACTTGTCAAAATGAAAGAGTCAAAACAAAAAATCAGTCTTCTGAAGATGAACCAACGCAAACTCTGTGCTAATAAAAATAAACTCGCCTTCCCTTGCCAATACTCACCACTTTATTACCTTATGAGTCACATGACAAAAGTCTATGGAAAGTTTTTCATCACATGCAGCAATTTAGACACCAACATATTTTTACAAGGACTTGGATTTTTATGTGAAAAGACAGGTTACAATAGACTGAATAGAGCCACAAAATGAATTATCACAGCGTCCATTTCACCTAAAGATGAATATTGTATGTGTTTCCGACGGTTCTTGGGTGTCTCTGCTCAGACTGCTCCCAGACCTGGCTCCAGACATAGTCCCAAATCGTCCAAATTGTGTAATATTATCAGGAAAATTAAAACCCTCTCAGTGCTTTTGTATGGGCATATTTTGTGTAGAGTTTCCAAAACAGCATGATCTGATGTATGGACTTTGGACTTATTATTAAGACATGGCTCCCAATGTGAGTCCGTGGGTGCAGATAGGACACGCAGGGGGCACGTTATTTTTATCCTTATTTGTGTGGGATCTAATGAGTCCAGCTCCTCCTCTGACAACAGTGACGCTCAGAGGACGACACTGCCCCCTACTGTTCACAAGCTGTTTATGCGCTCACTAAACACGCAGCTGTGGGGGTCCAAGCAAAACGAAAGCCTGATACATATTTATCATATCTATAGTGAGAGTCTCTGTTTGTCACTTTAAAAGCACAAGGACAAGAGCATGGAGTGAATAGAACCAAAACAACATGGTAGTTATTCCAATGCACTGCTAAAAAGGATCAAATATGAGGTAATTAATGCTTAAACTAAGTGTTTTTATCTTAATTTGAGAGCATTCTGACCAGATCTGCCAATGGGACATTATTTCAAGAAATGTTGCTCGGTTTTTTGTGTTCATAAAATGAATGAAAAGAGAAAGAGAGACCAAAGCGAGAGACCAGAGAGCAAGAAAGAGAAGAGAGAAAGAGACCAGAGAGAGAGACTAGAGAGAGACCAGAGAAAGAGACTGGAGAGAGACCAGAGAAAGACCAGAGAGAGAGAGACCAGAGAAAGAGGCTAGAGAGAGACCAGAGAAAGAGACCTGAGAGAGAGAGATAGACCAGTGAGAGACCAGAAAGAGAAAA
Source organism: Knipowitschia caucasica (assembly GCA_964034765.1). Lineage (NCBI taxonomy): Eukaryota > Metazoa > Chordata > Actinopteri > Gobiiformes > Gobiidae > Knipowitschia > Knipowitschia caucasica. The sequence continues at coordinate 46,200,363 of OZ035823.1, read as the reverse complement.
ACCAGAGAGAGAGAGAGACCAGAGAAAGAGACCTGAGAGAGAGAGACCAGAGTATGAGACCTGAGAGAGAGAGAGAGGCCATAGGAAAAGACCTGAAAAAGAGACCATAGAGAGACCAGAGAGAGAGACCTGAGAGAGAGAGAGAGAGAGAGACCAGAAAGAGAAAAACCAGAGAGAGAGACCAGAGAAAGAGACCTCAGAGAGAGAGAGAGAGAGAGAGGCCAGAGTGAGAGAGTGGCCAGAGAGACCAGAGAGAGAGAGAGAGAGAAACTCATCAAACTAAACGGTGCTTGTTTATTACAGATGATGTCACTGCTGACGCTAACTCCATTCACTCTGAGCTCATGTGTTTTTATCTGACTCAGTGGAAAAAGAGGGTGAAGAGCGGAGCAAAGTCTGCGCTGGTTCCACCTTGTGCAACGACAACGAATACTGATCAGTCACCGACGTTATATTTTAACTTATTTTTGCTGAAACATGAAGCTAAGATTATACTGTAACTTTCTTATCAACTTTTTTTACAATGTTATCTCTCCTGTGACAGAGGGAAACAAACAAAACATGTTATATAGTGCGTACTTGAGAGAGAGCCCTGTGAGTCACTATTCGGCACTTTGGGCTGAGAGCTCTTTTTCACTTTTCTGTCAGAAATTGAATAAAAATGTATTGAGAGAGGTTGGATTTTATCACGTGTTTAGGGATCACAGAAATCAATCATTTCAATCTTAAAATCAATAATGCAACGTATACGACAGTCATAGTTTTTGAGTTTTTTCCTAGTTTGAAAATATAAAGTGCTAGTGTCTTCATTTTCCTTTTCAGACTCAGTGAAGTGAGACCTGCCTCTGTCGCCTCCAGCTCATCTCCCTCGTTTCCTTTCCTCTGTCCTAGTTCTGTGTCCTTTCCTGTGTCCTTATCCCTCCTGTCCTTGTCCTCTTTAGCGGTCTACATTCAGTGGTAATAATACATGTGCAAAAAGATTATAGTTAAAAACACGTTTCTATGTCTCTGCTTTCTACGTCGATAGATAAATGCACAAACTGGATAATAATGGTGTAAAAATAGCATGAAATATTTGAACATCATAAAAACTATATTTTGCATTATTGATTTAAAGCAGAAACAGATTATTGTCATTTGGGTTCATTTTGTCTTCTGAGTAGTTTTAGTTTGTAGCAAGCGACCTGTGACCCAGAGATAGAGACCAGAGAGAGAGGGACCAGAGAGAGACCAGAGAGAGAGACTTGAGAGAGACCAGAGAGAGAGACCAGAGAGAGAGACCAGAGAGAGACCAGAGAGAGAGACTTGAGAGAGACCAGAGAGAGAGACTTGAGTGAGACCAGAGAGAGAGACCAGAGAGAGACCAGAGAGAGACCAGAGAGAGAGACCAGAGAGAGAGACCAGAGATAGAGACCAGAAAGAGACCAGAAGGAGACCAGAGAGAGACCAACGAGAAAGAGAGACCAGAGAGAGACTAGAAAGAGACCAAAGAGAGACCAGAGAGAGACCAGAGAGAGACCAGAGAGAGAGAGACTAGAGAGAGACTAGAGAGAGACCAGAAAGAGACCAAAGAGAGAGACTAGAGAGAGACTAGAGAGAGACCAGAAAGCGACCAGAGAGATACCAGAGTGAGAGACCAGAGGGAGACCAGAGAGAGAGGGACCAGAGAGAGACCAGAGAGAGAGACTAGAGAGAGACCAGAGAGAGAGACCAGAGAGAGACCAGAGAGAGAGACCAGAGATAGAGACCAGAAAGAGACCAGAAGGAGACCAGAGAGAGACCAGCGAGAGACCAGACCAGAGAGAGACCAGAGAGAGACCAGAGAGAGACCCAAGAGAGACCAGAGAGAGAGACCAGAAAGAGACCAGAGACAGAGACCAGAGAGAGAGACTAGAGAGAGACCAGAAAGCGACCAGAGAGATACCAGAGTGAGAGACCAGAGAGAGACCAGAGAGAGACCAGTGAGAGAGAGACCAGAGAGAGAGACTAGAGAGAGACCAGAGAGAGACCAGAGTGAGAGACCAGAGAGAGACCAGAGAGAGACCAGTGAGAGAGAGACCAGAGAGAGAGACTAGAGAGAGACCAGAGAGAGACCAGAGTGAGAGACCAGAGAGAGACCAGTGAGAGAGAGAGAGAGACCAGAGAGAGACCAGTGAGAGAGAGAGAGACCAGAGACAGACCCAGTTAGAGAGACCAGATGTTGGACACTTTGCCTTATTATAAAAGCAGAGTTGTGATCCAGTTGTAAAACCCGGGTTCCGTTGTGTTCCAGCCGCGGTCCCCACATCGTTCGAGGGACCGTTCGGGAAGATCTTTTACCGCGTGAAGGCCGCCATCGACACGCCGCGTTTCTCCAAAGACTACAAAGCCCAGCGCCAGTTTTACCTCCTCAACATGCTGAACCTGAACATTGTCCCCGCCATCCAGGTCAGTGTGTGTGTGTGTGTGTGTGTGTGTGTGTGTGTGTGCGCGCGCCGGGGAAGTGGGAATTATCGGCATATTGTGATGTCTACTTTTGCTGCACGTATGGGAGTTGAAAATTTGCAATAGCTATAAACTCTTTATCGCAACTCTTTATCGCATCAGTTACAAGCTTGTTTTGTTCTATGTTGACTTGCAATATCCCTGTCAAATAAATGAATACATAAAATAATAAAATAATAAGGATTTTCACTAATAAAATAATACATATATATATATATATATATAAAAATAAATTAGTGGATCTTTCCTGTTTCTGTGCAGCATCCGAGTTACGCCGTGGTCACGAAGAAGTTCACGTACATGTTGGTGAAGACGGGGACGCTGATGCTGAAGGTGCACAGTGACCTGAGGGGCTACATCCCAGGACAGGTCATCAGACTGTCCACAGAGATACACAACAAGTCTGGGAAGGACACGGGCTGTGTGCTGGCCAGCCTCATCCAGGTAACCCCCCCCTCTTGCAATAGAGTGTAATCAAGATGTATCTACAGTTGTGTACTGTTACGGCCCGGCTCGTGGAACCGCAACAAAAAAGGGAGGACACGACAAATGGAGAGATTTTAAACCCTCGGTGGGGTTTTCATTTGAAAGAATCTGCAAGTAATGAATGAATGAATGAATGAATGTTTTATTTGGACATTTGAAATGAGAAACAACAAAACAAAAGCAATGTAATTATACATTGCTTTAGCAAAATAAATAAACATTTGATGTCCAAAATAGGAGTGGGAAGTGTTGCGAATGAAAGTTGGTAAGATAATGTTGTGTAGTGCAAATGTTGTGTTGTTGTGCGTGTAAATGTACCGTTGTGGCTGGTTAGGTCAGGACCGCAGGCTGATGGCGGCAGTCCAGGCACGCCGGTATGTGCCCAGAAGCCAGGTGAGAGAGTGAGAGAGGAGTAGGAAGCCACTTTTTACACATCCGGGAGCCCCCACGTGACTTCCCGGGCGCCTCCTGTAGTCTCTCCTTAACTACGTCTTCTTAACTTGTTTTTCTCTTTATTCCTCTCCGTCTGTGTCCCCATCATATATGTCTGGGGTTTGGCTGTAGACAGTGTTTTACTGAGCCAGCAGGTGTCAGCATTACTCTGTGTCTGTCTTGGTCAAAGATCAATGCCTGAGCACTCTGAGCAGGAGAGACAGAGGCGGAGCAGGCATGGAGGAATATAGTCAGGGACAGGCTATATTTGGAGGCAGTTTGAGCAGTAATTGTGTCTCTAGAGCTGACAGAGACCATGTGGAGGGTCATAGCAGCTGACCATGTGGAGGGTCAGGGCAGCAGACCATGTGGAGGGTCAGAGCAGCAGACCATGTGGAGGGTCATAGCAGCTGACCATGTGGAGGGTCAGGGCAGCAGACCATGTGGAGGGTCAGAGCAGCTGACCATGTGGAGGGTCAGGGCAGCAGACCATGTGGAGGGTCAGAGCAGCAGACCATGTGGAGGGTCATAGCAGCTGACCATGTGGAGGGTCAGGGCAGCAGACCATGTGGAGGGTCAGAGCAGCAGACCATGTGGAGGGTCATAGCAGCTGACCATGTGGAGGGTCAGGGCAGCAGACCATGTGGAGGGTCAGAGCAGCAGACCATGTGAAGGGTCAGAGCAGCAGACCATGTGGAGGGTCAGAGCAGCAGACCATGTGAGGGTCAGAGCAGCAGACCATGTGGAGGGTCAGAGCAGCAGACCAGCGGTGCACCCCAAAAAATGCCACAGAAAAGTGGACTTTTAATAAAACTATCACTGAGTCCGCACCAGGAGCCAGTGGCAAAGTCCAGTTATGGTCACAGCGCTCGGCGGACTAAACAGAACCACACTCTGTAGATGTAACCACACAAACGCACATGCGCGCGCAAACACACAAAGACACACAACAGTATTCTATTGCACTTATAGTATAAGTATATTGTCTGTTCACTTTGGTTTATTGTCATTAATAGTGTTTATCATAGTAATTTTGTTATTCTGTGATTTACTGTTATTGACATAAATATAGCGCCACCTAATGGATGAATACTGGCCATTCTTTCTGGCATAGTTTGTCATGGGCTCTACTTTCAATATGAAAATGTAAACATTTTTTGGATGAGTACTTTTTGAAATATTCGAGCAACACTTTGTGGATGTGAGTGTGTGTGCCATAAAATGTATTATTTTCATCAAAAACACTTTCTCATAACTTGTTGTTGTAAACTAAATAGTTACAGTCACTTTTCTGCAGGTTCGTCTGTTTTCACAAACACCTCATTTTCTCAGCTTTTCTGTGATTTTTTTCACACTCCCCTCTTTTCGACTGGCAATTACAGTAGAACCAAACAAGCTAGAAACAAACTTCTTTTTGCTGCTGAAAGTAGACAGTCCAGTCTCTCAGACTTTGGTTTCATATTTGTCATAGTCATAGCACACAATATTCTGTGAGTCTTGGAAATCAGTGAAGTCATCAAAAATGGCCGGCAGTCATTACAACAATATCAATACACTGCCACCAGAGCACCAGCAGAGGGGGCTGTCACATATACATACAGGTATATACTGTATTCTGCTGCTGGTTTTGAAGCTTTGTTTTTTTTAAGTATAGAGTTGTGCCATACTTCTAATAATACCTGGAGAATTAGGATTAGGGTTAGTATAATGTTGTGTGCTCCTCGTTACTGTTCTGTAACTTGTGATGCAACACTGACATTTCTCCAGTGTGGGACCAATAAATACATAAATCTCATTAGACACCATGTGGGAGATGGTTCCTGGTGCCACTCTCTGACCGTGCTCTGTGCGTCCACAGAAGGTGACGTACCGGAGCAAGCGGCCGGTGATGGACCTGCGCACCATCGCGGAGGTGGAGGGCGCCGGTGTGAAGGCCGGGAAACACGCCGAGTGGAGGGAGCAGATAATCGTCCCGCCGCTGCCTCAGTCCGCTCTGGCTGGCTGCAGCCTCATCCACATCGAATACTTCATCCAGGTCCGTGGTATCAGCAACACCACAGGCCTCTGCTGGTTTTATACGTGTTTCTTTGATGCTAGAGTTAGAGTTTTTGGTTTTATTTAAATTAGTATACTGTAGTTATTGTTTGTGTAAGCTCTCAGTCGTTCAGGGATTAGTCAAAGCCAAGGAAGGTTTCTCACCCATCATCTGTAGGATTGTGTTATTTGGAATCCAAATAACACAATCCAAATTTTGGATTCCCAAAAAACCTATACTAAACCTATTTACTGTATCTTGCTGTAACTCAAAAAATATAGTCTGTGCAAGATATTATAATTCCCTTATCCAGTGTTGTGTGCTCCTCTTTCCTACTGTTTTGTAACTTTTGATGCAACACTGAAATTTCCCCGCTGTAGGATGAATAAAGGATCTCTTCATCTTAATCTTTACATTAGGTCTCCCAGTGCAGTCATTCTACTCCCATTCAAAGTGGAATTCAAAGTAATTACAAAAAATATAGTTTGTTTTCCACCAGTTTAATTCACTGTAAATATTGTAAATGGTTCTTGTCTTTACTCACTTTTAGCGCTTCTTAAAAGTGCTAAAACTGTTGAATTTAATGTATAATAAACAGCAAAAACAGTTTGGTGAAAGGCTAAACGCTAACGGCTGCAAGTAAACAGTCTGTTGCTATGGTAAATACATAAGGGATAATGTATCGTACACAGATCATTATCGGAAAATAAGTACCGACAGGGCGAAGCGGACCCCGCCCTGAAGGTACTTATTTTCCGATAATGACCTGCGTATGATACATTATCCCGCTTATTATACGGCTTTGTACCAACAGAACACACAAAATAAACTTCAGTCCACTTTTAGGAATGCCATAAGGTTTATTTAATGACAGAAAATAAAATAGTTCCCAAAGGCTTTCCCGTGGCTATGCGGGAGGCTAGCAACTTTCAAAATGAGTTCTAGTTTGAAAGTTGCTAGCCTCCCGCATGAAAAGTGAACAAAGAATTGTGAACATGAGTGACCCAAACATGAACTGAACCTAAATCCATAATTTGATCCTCTGCAAATGTGTCCTAAAATGTCCCGGAATCTACTTCCGGGTTTTTTGCGATCGGTTTTTCTCGCATTAAAACAGTATTTTTGTCATGAAAACCTTAACAGAAATTTCTGAAATCCTCCGTGCATGTGTATTAAGAATGTATATGTCTAATTTATTCTCTGATTAACATTTAGATGTGTTGATTGATTGGTATTTGCGTTTATTGAGCGTTGCTAGCTCCGTAGTGGCTGGAACTACTTCCGGGTTTTTTGCGATCGCGTTTTCTCGCATTAAAACAGTTTTTTTGACATGAAAACGTTAAAAGAAAATTCTGAAATCCTCCGCGCACGTGTATTTAGCATGTGTATGTCTTGTGAATTCTCTGATTAACATTTAATTGTGTTGATTGATTGGTATTTGCGTTTATAGAGCGTGGCTAGCTCCGGAGTGGCCGGAACTACTTTAAGATAAGATAAGATATTCTTTATTTATCTCACAAAGGAGAAATGTACATGTCACATCTGGCATGGATAGAACACTCAAGATTGTGCAAAAAGAAAGAAATGTGCAAACATGTTAAAGCAGGATATATTGTGTACAACTTGCGGAGCAATCTACACACATGAATTACAAGCAGAGAGTGCGTTGCCATGGGCAACGGTCAATATTGTTTTGAGAGGTCCGTTATAAGAAATATAAGTATACATATTTTTTTTTTTTTCCAGGTGTCGCTGAAATCCCCCGACGCTGTAGTGACGCTGCCCATCTACATCGGGAACGTGGCGGTGGAGCAGTCGCCGTCCTTGCTCCCAGACCCCTCCTCCTGCAGTGGGATCGCTCCAGCCCCCAGCGCTCCTCCCTGTGAGGACCACCTGGACGACCTGTGCACCGGCGGCAGTGAGGAGCTCCCCACCAAGAGCCACTCCCAGCAGGTGAAGTGCTCATGGGGAAGATTCCACCGTTTGCTCCGTTTGTCTGAGTCTGGGGGGGCACTGTGACTCTCTCTTTCTCTTGCTCAATCTTGCTCTTTCTCTCTCTTGCTCTAACTCTCTCACTATTTCTCTGTCTCTCTCTCGTGCTCTATCTCTCACTCTCTCTATCTTACTCGCTCTCTCTCTCTCTCTTTCACCCACTCTTTCTCTCTCTTGCTCTCTCTCTCTCTCACTATTTCTCTGTCTCTCTCTCTTGCGCTCTATCTCTCACTCTCTCGCTCTCTCTTACTTGCTCACTCTCTCTCTTTCTCCCACTCTTTCTCACTCACGCTCTTTCTCTCTCTCGTGCTCTCACTCTCTCCCTCTCACTCTTTTTCTCTCTCTCTCGCTTTTTCTCGCTCGCTCTCTCGGTAGCTCTCTCTCGCGTTCTCTCACCCACTCTTTCTCTCTCTCGCACTCTCTCGCTCCCTCTCTCACTCCACTGTGTGTCCTCCACAAACACACACTCTTCTCTAAATGAGCCCCCTGAACTATTTAAACTAAAGAATCCAAAATCAACGCTTGTGGAACAGTCTTGTGTCAATTCTAGTTTTGGTATTGATTGATGGAGATATCATTTTTTACAATACCACAGTTGTGACTCCATAAATGCGTACATGTTTTTTGTCTTTGCGATATATCAATTATTTTATGTACAGTATGACAAAAATGTGACATCAATATGCAAAGAACAATGCCTCAACAACATATTTGCACTTTACACTTTTTGTAATTGTCAAATTCCTCCCCACAGGACTCCAGTGGACAGCCTGTGACCCCCGGAGCAGCTCTGCCCCCTGGTGGCCTGTATCCTGACCTGTCCGCTCCATTCTTCTGTTTGTCCACGGGGGCCACCATCCCCTTCTTCACCGAGGGCAGCGACATCACCCCCATCCCCACCTCCTGCTCCCTCATCCTGCCTCCAGAGTACAGCAGCTGGGACTTCCCTCAAGGTCAGACTGGAACTGGACTAAGTGACTGGACCAACAAAACCAGGATGAATGAAACTTAAAGTAGTACTAGAATTTAATATGCTGCTATCCAGAATATATAACTACAATATGTGTTTATAATATTTCGGGTGTTCATTTTGACATGTTTAGATGAATTATGTTTAAAAAACGGCTTTCAAGTGGCACCTTTATAAAAACGCTAGGGGGAGCCAAAATGGCGGCGATGACGTAGGAGAAGGACATCTCACAGCAGCAGACAGCAGTCTGGTTGGAAACTGTAGGAGGTTTCACTGTCATCTGAACAAGGTATAAACCTATTTTCAGCAGTTTTGTACATAATAGTGTGCAACTCTTTTAATCTTTTAGCCTTATTTGTGAGATTCAAGCTAATTAGTGTTGGGCAAGTTAGCTAACTCTACTTGATATCATAAAACATGCTAACAAGGCTAATATTCGTGTTTACATTATGCCAGGCTCACTCTGGTTGCCTTGAATTTATTTACCACAATGTACATTGTAATATTCAAAAATGCTAATCAAAATAACTTTAATTAAATAAATATTTTACTTTTATGAACAAAAAGCTGCAGAAGTTGAAAATATAGACTACATGTGATGCAATCATTGATAAAAATGCTAATTAAACCGTTAATAGGTGTTAGCATTTATGGATATTACAATGTACATTGTGGTAAATAAATCTAAGGCAACCAAAGTGAGACTGGCATAATGTAAAAACGAATATTAGCCTTGTTAGCATGTTTTATGATATCAAGTAGAGTTAGCTAACTTGCCCAACACTAGTTAGCTTGAATCTCACAAATAAGGCTAAAAGGTTAAAAGAGTTGCACACTATTATGTACAAAACGGATGAAAATATGTTTATACCTTGTTCAGATGACAGTGAAACCTCCTACAGTTTCCAACCAGGCTGCTGTCTTTTTTTTTTTTTTTTTATTATTAAACATTTACAAACAACAAGGCACAAAACCATTCAAATCTTTTCAAGGCAGATTCGGTTGAGTAGAAAAATAATCTATAAACAGTGTAATATGAAGGCAAGTTGAAAATAAAAAGTAAATAACATATAAGAAAGAAAATTAACTACAATAGATAAATAAATAAAAGAAATATATATATTATGATTGTTAATCACATTGATTATAATAGTAAAATAAATAAAAACAAAAAAAATTTTTTTACCTCAGATTTAAGGGTCAGTTAATTTGTATTGTTTTATTTGATTCAGAAGCTCTATTGCTTTGTTTGATTTCATAACTTTTAAGGATTTGCAATATATATTAAAGTCATTAATAAAACCCCTAAAAGCAGGAGGAGATTTGAAAAATTTGGATTTATGAATATAGTGTTTTGCTAGTATGAGGATTGCGTTGACCAGCAGGTTTTCTAATTTGCTCTCCAAAACCATTCCATATAAAATATCAACATATGACGTTAATTTAACTGATACATTCTTTTTTTCCAACCACTCTTCAATCTGATTCCAAAAAACTGTAACAAATTTACAGTCAAAAAAAATGTGACGAGTGGTTTCTACTTCAATTTTACAAAAGGTACATTCATTACTCTCAAAGTTAAATCTTTGTCGTAAAAATTCACTTGACGGATATATGTTGTTAAGAAGTTTGAAATGAATTTCTTTGGACTTAGGAAGAATAGGATACCTCAGATATTCTGTTAGTAATTTCTTGACTTTAAATGGCTCGTATTCTTTAAGATCTTGAATTCGGCTGTATTGTTTCGAATAAAGCTCACTAGTGAGTACTTGTCTAATAAATCTGTTATTACATTTTTTGTCAAAAAAATTTAGATCGTCTATGAAAAAAATTGGTAGCCTAGAAATTGAATTGGAATGAACGACAATCTCTCTAGCCAACAGCAAGAATGGTTTTGGAATTGCATTAATAAGACAGAAAAATTGTTTTGGGTGACAAAAAAAATTCCATTTCATGCTAAAGTCATTATATGAGAGCAGGTTACCATTTAAGTCCATCAAATCAAAAATGCACCAAACATTTTTGTCCATCCAGTCCTTGTAATACATAGATTTGTTCCTGTGAAGAATGTATCTGTTGTTCCAAAGTGAAGTCGTGTGAGGAGTGAAATTATGTTTGTACAACATCTTCCAATAAAAGAGAACCTGCTGGTGAAAACTAGACAACTTAATATTAAGTTTTCTGACCTCAAAATCACATTTTAACAGAAACTGTAACCCACCACAAGATGAAAAAATATTATTGGGGAATATATTCCAAAAGTTTTCTGGATTTTTCAGAAATGATTTTAGCCAATTATTTTTGATTGTTCCATTCATACATTCATAATCGATAGCCTTAAGGCCACCATGTTCATAATCCTGAAGCAAAACCGCTTTTTTTAAGTAGTGCGTTTTGTTGTTCCAAATAAAGTTGAAATTTAGTTGATTTATAGCTTTGACAAATGATGGCTCCAAAGCTAAAGAGTATGTAGGATGAAGGATTCTAGAAATACCATCGACCTTTGTAAGCAAGATGCGACCAAAAATAGTAAGATCCCTTTGTAACCAAAGATTAAAAATATTCTTACATTTTGCAAGTTTTTCTTCAAAATTTTCCTGATGTCTCTCTTTTGGACTTTTAGTTATATTTATTCCTAAATATTTTATGTTTTGTTTGACTTTGATTCCATGTATAGAGTTATGGGGCACACATTTGAGTGCTAAAAGTTCGCATTTATCCAAATTTAGAAATAGACCTGAAGCTTTGGAGAACACCTCGATTGCTTGTAATGCTGTGGGTATTTGTTTGTCATCTTTCAGAAAAAAAGAGTGGTATCATCAGCGTATTGACTAATAATGAGTTCCTGACCAAAAACTTCAATTCCTTTCAAAGTCTCAATACTTTTTAGATGGATTGAAAGCAATTCTGCTGCTAAGATAAACAAACCAGGACTGCAAGGACAGCCCTGAATAATACCTTTATTTATATCAAATCGACCTGTTGAACCATAAGATAATGCTACTGAGCTATTTCTATCTTTATAAAATACTTGCATGGTGTTAATAAATTTAGGTCCATAACCAAAGGTTTGTAAAGCTTGTGTTAAGAAAGGGTGCTCTAAGTTATCAAAAGCTTTTTTGAAATCTAAGAAAAGCAGCAAGCTATTGTCATCATTGATAAATTCTTCATAATCGATTAGATCAAGCACTAGCCGAATGTTGTCATGTATTGATCGGTTACTCATGAATCCTGTCTGAGTCATGCTGATGATCTCGGGGAGTGTATCTTTTAGTCTTGAAGCATATATATGAGAAAATATTTTATAGTCATTGTTCAGGAGTGTAATGGGTCTGAGATTGTCTATAAGTTTTTTATCCTTACCAGGTTTTGGTATAAGCACTATTACTCCTTGTTTCATTGTTGGTGGAAGGTTTTGTTTTTCAATTGATTCTCTAAATACTTCCAGCAACATTTCTCTTAACTCATTCCAAAAATGTTTATAAAAGTTTGAAGTCAGGCCATCAGAACCTGGGGACTTGTTGAGTTTTAGTTTCTGAACAGCTTTATCTAATTCATTTAGAGATATGTTAGAGTCACAGAGTTTGATAGATTCATTTTTTAGTTTAGGAGTGTTATATTTTTTGATTTCATTAAAAAAAGAAACTGCGTCTGTTGATGAAAAACCAGATCTGTATAAAACAGAATAGAATGAAGAAATTTCTTCTGCTATTAGTTTGGGGTCTGAACATTCTATACCATTTATTATTAATGAATTGATTTCATTTTTTCTTTGCCGGCCTTTTTCTAATTTGTAGAAGTATGATGAGTTTTTTTCCGCTTCTTCGATCCATTTAGCTTTAGATCTAATGAAAGCACCCTTTGCTTTATTTTCATAGAATTGGTCTAATTGATTTTGGAATTCAAGATGCTTCTGAGTTTGTTCATTTGATGGATATGTAATATTACATAGAACGTTTATTTTGATGACCAGATCTTTTTCTTTTTTATTCCTTAATTCAGCAAGTTTTTTGCTATAACTTATTGCAAATTGTCTTATTTTGTATTTCAAAAATTCCCATTTTCCACAGTGTGTAGCAATATCATTATCATTTTTAATTTCCTTAATCAATGCACTCACTGTTTGACAAAACTCTTCATCCAATAGTAGAGATGAGTTAAATTTCCAGAAACCCTTGTTTCTTTTTAAGGAGACTTGAGGTTTCATTTCCAGAGTAATGAGAGAATGATCTGTCATTGGCGCCGAATCCATTGCCACATTTGATATGATGTGGCTTAAGTTGTTGTTAACTAGCCATAAATCAATTCTAGATTTTGCACCGCCATTGGGTTTGAACCAGGAAAACTGCTGTGTATCTCCATAAGTTTCTCTCCAGATATCACTTAGATTTAAATCATTGCAAATGGTTTGAATTTGTGTATTATAGTGATTTTTATCATATTTACTTGGCCAACGATCTAACCATTCATCAGGCACACAGTTAAAATCCCCTCCTATAATAATTGCTTCAGTTGGATAATCTCTTTTTTGTTCTAAAATAGTGTCAGCAACTTTAGAAAGCAGTTCCTTATTTTGGGAAGGGGAATTGTAACCATAGATATTTGCAATAATCATGAAAGTGCTGTCAATGTTCATAACTATGACAATCCAATGCCCATGTTCATCTTTTTTGATTGATGTTAGTGAGCCTGTACAGTTATTTAATAAAATGGCTACTCCAGCTGACTTTGAGGTACCATGACTATAGTATATTTTTTCCCCCCATTGATTGTTCCAAAAATGTTCATCCGTAGATGTGGAGTGTGTTTCCTGCAAGAAGGTAAAATGAGCTTTTTGATTTTTACAGAATAAGAAAATGGCTTTTCTCTTGACCCTATCTTGTAAACCTCTAGTGTTTAAGGAAGAAAATAAAAGATGACTTTTAAAGTCCAACATAAATTAAAAAAATAACAAAAATATAGAAATAACAATATTAGGTTGAGAAAATATTAGCTTAAGTAACACGCTAGTACCACTAAAAAAAACGGTAGCTTTTAACGGTTAGCAGAACAGCAAACTTCAAGTAACAAGAGTCATTTTTCGGATTTACCCAAGTGTAAAAAATAGTTCAGAGTATCATCTTCACTCAGCAGCCGTAACCCGTTTCCCTTCCAAATACGCGTAGGGACCTTTGAAGCCCGCCTTCTTCCCCTCCTTCCTCGCCTTGGCGATGATGGGCCACACAGCATCCCGAGCCAGCTTGTCCTCCTTTATCATGTCCTCCACGAAGTGTATTTTCAGCTCCTCACAGATCTTATGCTTGTTTGTCGCTCTCCATACGTGGTCCCGGTCAACTCGCTTGACAAACTGCATTATAACTTGACGTGGCTTGTTGTCAAATTTTCTCCCTAGCCGATGAACCGTATCCACAGCCTCTTCCATCTTTGGGGCAAGTTGTGGTGAAATGCGGCATAAGAGATTGATGACATCCTGCCTTACATTTTCACCTTCTCTTTCCCTCAGCCCGTTAATTCGGAGATTCCACCTGCGCTTGTATCTTTCAACACCTTTGACTCTCTCACGCAGCTCATTGTTTTCCCGGGTTAGCGCTGCCATTGCACTTTTCATCTCGGCCGTTTGTTTTTTGCACTCCTCTATCTCTGTCATATTGAAAGCAATGCTCTCACTGTGTTCTTTGATTATAGTAGTCATGTCATCAAGCTTCTTGTCTTGTTTGTCAAAACGCTCAATAAGAGACTGCAGAGAGGCTTGAATGGCCATCAGCAGGGAAGTGTTTGAAAGTTCTGGCTCAGTGTCCATCTCACCGGTTTTCACTTTCTTCGTCTCACTCTTATTCGGAGTTGTTGGCGGGCGTTTGGCGGTGCCTTCTTTTCCGGCTTTTTTCTGAGTATTACCATCCATCTTCCCAGTGAAAATAGTCAGCGTTAATTGATGGTGAAGCTGGCGGGTGTTCGTATTGGCAAACCCCGAAAATTAAAGATTATTTTAAAAAGTTTGTGTCAGCTAACCGCAGTGCGTCCACTCAGACCGCCATCTTCCTCCCGCCCCCACCAGGCTGCTGTCTGCTGCAGTGAGATGCCCTCCTCCTACGTCATCGCCGCCATTTTGGCCCCCCCTAGCGTTTCTATGCGGAAGTGAAAAAGTGCCACTTGAAAGCCGTTTTTTTAACATAATTCATCTGAACATGTCAAAATGAACACCCGAAATATTATAAACACATATTGTAGTTATATATTCTGGATAGCAGCATATTAAATTCTAGTACTACTTTAAGGCAGACTGAGCTGGACTTGGCACAACTCAAAAGTCAATTCATTTTATTGTATTTTTTGTTTAGCGCTAAATTATTAAAATCATATGTACCTGTAAATACATTGTAAACGGCTCAACTACTACTACTACGAATGGTTAGTGGTGATCGGAGGGAACTATGGCACATACTGGGTGCCTCGCTTCTGTCAGTGTGCCCCAGGGCAGCTGTGGCTACAGCAGTAGTTTATCACCACTGTGTATGGAGTGAAAGAATAATGACAAGGGGCTGATGACCAATGTCCATCAATGATCACAACTGTCCTGGATCAACTATAACTTATTCTTAATCTTCTTCCAGAACCTCCGCCCACCTACGAGGAGAGCTGCAGCGAGGCCGACCGCGCGCCCGTCAACAGCAGACAGTAGTCCCGCCCCCATAGCCCTCTGGACCAATCAGGACGCAGGCTGTCTGGGTGCAGGCCGCCTCTCCAAAGACTTTAGACTTTTGAATATTCTCGATTCGCCGACAGCAGGTGAACGACACTGTGCCTAAACCAAGAGAACGGGCTCAACTGGGAACTTTGCCTTCAGATGTTTTAACCACTGAGAAATTCATATTTTTGGGTTTTACATTGTATTTAGCCCCGTTTCCACCAGCCCTACTGGGCTCTACTCTACTCCACACCGGCCTGTTTAACCGGTACCAGGCCGAGGTGGCACTAAAGTGTTGTAACTGGCAGAGATTGACAGAGATGAAGACACGGTTACCAAGGAATTTCCACGGATACTGGTTTGTTGTGGGTCGGTTGCTATGATACAGTACCAGAGTAGAGTAGGGCTGGTGGAAACAGTGCTTTAGTCTGTTAGGTTTGTCTCATCAAATGGACCAATGTAAAACGGATCTATTTCTCGTAAGTAGTTTTTGATAAATAAATTATACCTATATAAATATATATAATAAAAATTGGAAAAATAAAGGTAGGTTATTATTCTTCAATTTTTTGCCTGACCTAGATTTTTCTCTCATTAAACCAAAGCACACTCCAGTAGATCCAGACATATCAATGTTTTGCAAAATAAATATAAAACTTAAAAATATACAAGAACATGTGTTATTTGATGTAGTGTCTGAAGTGGTTTTCACAATTAAATAATATACAGGATGGATATATAAATATGGGTAATTTGTAATCGTATGTATTCCGCCCTCTTGTGGACATCGTATGTACTTCAGCTGCATCAGGATTATCAACAGCCTCTTTTGAAAAATGGAACAATAAAAAGGTCTTACCTCAAATACAACAAAAACATTAAAAAGTGAATATTTTGTTTGCTTTCTTTTATTTAAATAAAAACAGTGGCCTTAAACTTAAGTTATGAAGTGTATCACATAGTTGAAATCATTGATATCTATTCTTTGATTGATTGAAAGACGAACGGCTGGAAAACTGAATCAGTCTAAACACAGCATGCTCCAAACTTGATTTCATTTTTTTTTACAGTTTTACCCCGTTCTGTTGCTCTCTTTTTGATTATTCTAGCTCAAAGAATATAAACTACTTCATACTGCATTGCTAAGAAGTGCATTGCAGTTGTTAAAGATCCACTTCTCTATTTTGACACTATAACAAGGCTCATTGCTATTCCCAATAACCGCTCGGCATTCAACCCGCCTTGCGACTTATACGTTTGAAATGTTCATTCTGCTCCCAGTGGATGATAAACTTGCCATAATCCGTTAAACTGTGATCTCCTATGACTTTAGAAAGCTTGTTTTCAACACGGGTCCAAACAACACGCCAACCTTTCCCATTGTTGTCCTGGGTCGACCAAAGACTGTATATTAGGAGTGGACTGACCGAGTGTGACATCACCATAGTGGTAGCCTTAATGCCGATTTTAACATGAGCTAGCCTTTCTTCCTCGACGTTAGCTTTGCACCGCATCAAGGGAAGGCATGTTGCTAACGTGGTTGCTAAGGTAAACTGGAGTATTTCTCCCACGAATGAAGGCATCTGATTGGTCAATACATATATGGCTCATGTCTGGATTTTCACACAATATAAATCAGGATCACAGAGAGCACTAAACCAAGGATTTGCCCAAAATAGTAAAAAGTTATTGTGCTAGAGTTTGTAAGTCAATATGAGCCAGAGCGACATGGTGCAAAACTTTGTCCATGAGCACTTCCCTATTTGGCTTCATTGCGCTACCGGGTTAGCATTGTCCATCTATATACAGTCTATGGTGTGACCAAACAACCTATCCTATACAATCTATAAATAGTAACAAGGGAAACATATAACTTTCTCTTTTCTCTTTTTTTACATGTAACAGGAGTGTCTATATCTTTTGAGAGGAAAATAAACATTCCCTGTGATTTTTTTTTTTTTTTTTATCGTTTCGAACTGTTTGTGCTCAAATGTAGCAATCTCAAGGACACGAGCCGTCGCTGGAATGTGTGGAGTTTATCACAAAGATTTTAGACTGTGTATAATCTGTGTTTTTATCGTCGTCTCGTTGCTGTTGTTTTACTTTCTCTGGTATGAGAGATTTATTCATTATTTACTTTCTTCTCTTCTGTTTATCGTCACATATTTCAGATCATATCACCTCAATGAGTCATGTACCAGTAGGCCTACAGTTAATTTGTACCATGGTGTGAAATAAAAACAGGTTTTTTAATTCAACTTTTTTGTGTTTTTGTTGGTCTTTTAACTATATTATAACCTACAGATAAGTTCATTTGCAAAAAAAAGAGATATCTGCGTTTAGAAAAATTGTCAAAATGTTGTATTCCTCTAGCTACAATCTCCAATCTGTTATCTGCAGTAAATTTGAAACAATTTGCTCAAGAATGGGTGAAACTGTATTTGTTTGCCACTGAAAAACATCTGGCTTTTCAGAAAACTGTAAGCCTGCAAATAAATATGATTAAATTTTTTTTTTTTATGTTTGTAAAATGGCCATAACCTCATGCAAAAGCCCGTCAGATCTTTGATGTTAAGCAGGCCAGGGCCTGGTTAGCACTGTGATGGGAGACCTCTGGGAACGCCATGGGTGCCACAGTGGGACGGCTGCAAAGAGCCAAACCATCGTTGTGTCCTTAGACAAGACACTTATAGGTTGCCCCCCTTCTGATTAAATTACCAGCCTTTGACATTTTCAGCAAAACAAAATAAAAAATAAATAAATAAATACTGGTTGCCCCCCTTCTGTCAGTGTGCCTCAGAGTAGCCCTGGCCACAGTGGTCATTTGTCACCACCTCTGAGTATGGAATGAAAGGATAATGCCATGAGAAGCATCTTTGAGTGTCCTAAAAAGTGCTCTATATGCTATATATTTTTCTGTCCGTGGAGGAGAGATAGTAATGTCTTGTGCAGAGAACGAGTAGTGGAGGTCGTTTTAGTTCATAATTGTCCTGTTGAATGGGTAAGTGAGGGTCTATACAACGTCCCTTTTGTGTAGGGTGTATTTCCTCATTCATTCATTTGTCTACACTTGAAACTTGCTCATAGGCCAAACTATAGTTGGTTTTAGCGTAACTCTAGTTTACGTCATTACTGTCAATAGTATTATAGTAAATAGTATATTCAAGACCTACTTCAAGACTCCCACTGATGACTGCTGTCAATGTGTCCTTGGGCAAGACACTTAACCCCACTTTGCCTGAAGCCCCCGCTGAAAGATCAAGGCTCCTGTGGACTCACCACCTGCAGGAGGATCAGTGAGGGGCTGGTGCTCTGTGTACTGGGTGCAGCTCTGACTGCCACCCCCGACTCAGAAATGGATTAAGGGGAAGAAAATGAAACAATGAATGGAGTTTTATGCTATGCTGGAAGTATGCTATTATAGATAGATAGATGGATAGGTAGATGTGTCCAGCAGCAGAAACCATAAACTGTAAAGAAACACATCCATCTGTCATGGTGTGGATTTTATTTTTGTATTTTTGTTTTATTTTGAAATTGGTTTTCTGTGGTTTGGTTTTAGTTTTGCTTCCTGTCTTGTTCCCCAGTCTTGTTCCCCAGTCTTGATTGTCTGCCCCGCCCTGATGTGTTTTACCTGTGTCTCTGTGTATACATAGTTCCCACATGACGTCACTACATACGGGGATTTGCCGACCCGGCGCCATTTGTGTTGGCATTCTGTGGGCAAAACAATAGAAAAAGAAGCTGAAACGTGTTAATGTGGTGATAAAGTTGAAAATGGTCATCTCCTGCTGGGTCAATGGATGTTCAAATCGTGCCGGAGGTTCCGTTAAACTTGGATTTTACAGTATACCCATCATTAGACTTCATGAATGTGAGAAGACTAAGCTTTTGTCAGAACAACGACGGAGGTTATGGCTTGCGAAGATAAACAGGCAAGAAACTCCCTCAAAACACGCAGGAATATGCTCGGAGCACTTTGTGTCAGGTGCGTATCGTATCTTATAATGTGTTGACAGACGTAATTTACTCAGTACTAACTTGTGTATGCTGATATCTGGTAACTTGCAAGTTTCATTATTTAGCGTTAGATTACTTTATTATGAGGAGGATCGGTGTCGCGTCCGAGGCTCTCGAGGGCAACGTAAATGTATTAAATAGATAATAATAGTTCTATGGTGGGCTAAAACAATGTTCACAAACAGCATTGCTTCTGTAAAAAGATCTGTGTCATAAAATAAACTGCTCTTTACGCCTGGAAAAATCAGTTGCCCACCAGTCACCAAAACGTACGGTCAAAAACGCGGAAATAAACAATAACAGCAATCCAGAGTGTCCGTGTGGCATTAGCATTAATTAAATTAATTGTTAATATAATTAAAATAATTAAATGGAGCTCCAACTGGTATTAAATCTAAAGTTTTTGAGAAATGTTTGCATTGCTTGTTAATTTTTGCTGCATAATTTGATCAAATATGTAAAACATGTCCGTAGCACGTTAAACTGTGGTGCCATTGTATTAATATACAATTATTTGCTCAAAAGTTGCCCTTTTTTTCCAATTTGCGTTTGAATATCTACATTTATTCTCATTCTTCTGTTTAATGGAATGCACAAACACAGCAGCGTGCCATCAAAGATGGCGTCTCCGAGGAGGTCATGTGACATTCATTGGTCTGTGGGAACTATGTATATGTACCCTGTGCTTCTCTTTCCCTTTGTTGCTAGTCCATTGTATTGTCAACGTCTTGTCCTTGTCTGTTCCTGTTTCCTTGATTCTTTTTGAGCCTTTGGATTTTGAGTTTTACCTGGACTTTCATTTTATTTTAATTAAATAATATTTTTTTGGCATTCCTGCATTTTGGGTACCACGTGACACCATCCATACAAAAAAAATTACATAATTCTAAAAGTTACTATTTTCTTCCTTAAGATATTATTTCACTAAAAAGGAAAAGGCAACATCAAAAGCCTTATATAAGTTAAAAGTAATGCATAACATTCTCTCCTTAGATTCGCTTTTAAACATCAGCTTTTTCCGTGTGACACTTAAAGACTACACTTCCCAGCAGCCCCTCCGCTTTGTTTGTAGCCTCCATGCTAGCGTCACGCGTTAGCCGCTTCAGTGGAGCAGCAGCTGGGACCAGGACCAGGCGGTGACACGCTCTGCTCTGCACTTGCTTCTCTGGGGGAAAACATGGCTCCAGCTTGAATCTCTCCCAACAACAAGGAGAAGAAACAAAGAAAGAAACATATTGTAGTTTTTACGTGATATTTTTTTGTTTTTTTTTGTCAATGGACAGAGCTTTGGTGTAGCTGCGAGCGACTCCCCCAGCCTCCACCAAGATGTCTGTAAGTCTATCACGGAACTTTTGAAAAATATATCCATTATCGAAATAGACTGTTATTATTTTATTTTTGGAGTAATTATTTTTAAGCAACAGTTTAGGATTTTGCTAACTTGGCATTTCTTACGATCCTGTCACCTGATTTGAAGCCACCCCAACCACGTAACTCGAAATGCACTACCATAGAACTGTGTACAGTCTGTACTATATCTATTGCAAGGCGAGTTACTTGTATTGCACAGTATTTACACAAAGGTCTTAATAAACAAGATAGGGACAATAATCATCAAAATCATAATCACATTGAGGGTGAATATACAAAGCTGGTCTGAAGACATGACCAAGGCCAAAATGACATGCATGTGAAAACAAGGAATAACTATTGATTTATTTTTATTACAGAATAGATCCACTTTGTATAGTTTGAAAATTTCCAACCCCAGAGTCTCACTTGGTTCATATGGCACCAACATGTCACAGATTTTTTAGGTCTATATGTCTAAAAACCCCGGTCTATCAGGTCAAACTAATCTGTCTCACTACGGTCCTTGGTGAATTCTGCTTCACAATGATCGGAAGAGCCGACATGGAAGGATCAACATACATGTGTTTGATCCTCGGATGTGTGTGTGTGTGTTGTATGCACAGCTAAACAGAACAGTTTTAACCTGGATTTGAACATTGTCAGAGTAGAAGCCTGTCTCACATTTTCAGGCATTTTAGCAGCATGAATCTGAAACGCTGCCTCCCCATGTTTAGTCCTGACTCTGGGCACCAGCAGGAGGCCAGTCCCTGTGCTCCTCAGAGTCCCAGTTGGTTTAGATGGCACTAACATGTCATAGATGAACTTTGGTCTTTTATGTTTAAAAACCCACAGCTCACATTGGTCTATCATTATTTTCAGAAGTAATACCAAAGTTTGTGAAATAGCCATTAGATAAAGCCCTCCTTTAGAAAGTTAAACATTTTCTAAAAGCTGGGATTGAAAACTTTCAAACTATACAAAGTGAAACTGTAATACAAAGCAGTCAATAGTTATCACTGGTTTTCACATGCATGATGTCATTTTGGCCTTGGTCATGTCTTTAGACCAGCTTTTCAGACAGAAAAGTGTAGAAAAGAAGACCACCCTCACTCAACCAATCAGCTCTCAGCCCAACGAGTCAACTAGTGACTCACTTGGCTCTTTCATGCAATAGATAACCAGTTTTGTAATAAAAATGTTACTTATGTGTGTGCGTGCCTACAAGTGAGTAGCTGCTAAGACTAATAAATCACCTGAAAATTGTATATTTGCAATGTGTATTTTATTTTAAAGCTAATAATTTGTCTTCACGCTTCCCCTGACTGTATATAACAGAAAGCCCTTGTGCTCCGTCGCTCCCTTTATCTCCGGGGTCACAATGGTCTCCTTCTGTCTGTATTTGAGGCCTAATATCTTATGTGTACTATTCCAAAGAAGATAAGAAAGCAGTGTTATTCGATACAGATATGTGAGATCGTTTGCCCTACTTCAGTGTGCGCTTGCTCAGTGGTAATGATCATTAAAACAAAAGTAATATGAGTCTAGAGTCGCACCTGTCACACATCACACAGAACCAGTTTGTTCTCGCCATTTTTGTGGGTTGTGAGAGCTAGCTTACAGGGCGTGTGGCTGGTTTTCTCATGTAAGTATATGGTTATTACAAAGTACTTCAAAATATAGGTTTTTGCAGGTCTAGCAGTGACTCTAAAGACGTGTGTGTGTGCGTGTGCGTGTGCGCGAGAGATAAGCCAGTAATGGGTCCCTTGAGGTTTGTGTCTCTGTTGACTCAGCTCTCCAAACTTAACTTAGTTTCCACGGTTATATTTTTGTTTGTCGAGTTAGTCAGTGGGTGACAAGCACCAGTAATGAGGCAAAACCATGTGGCGTGAATATTGACAATCGTAGCCGTTCTCCATCACGGTTTGTAAAAGTGTTGTAATTTTGAAGGCTATAGGGGCGGATGGCACCACTGTGGGGCTACAGGAATAACCCAACCTACTTTATTTGTATTGCACTTTTCACAAACACAGTTACCAGAAGTGCTTGCCCAATTAAAGACTAATTAAAACAAACCGTTAGCAAAACAATAAAATCCTAAAAAATCAAATAGGATAAAAACCAGTACAACTAAACTGAGTCAAATCAATGTTTCAAAAAGTATGAACAAAATCACAATTTCGTTATTCTAAATTTGAGATTTAATGATAATAATGCATCTGTTTTGCATACCATTGTTTTGGATCCACTCCATACACGGTGGTGGTAAACTATTGTCGTAGCCACAGCTGCCCTGCATCGTCTCTTGTCTTTGATCTGGTTTTGTTCTGCACTTTGAGTTGCTTTGTGTAGGAACTGTGCTGAACAAACCTGGCCCTGGGGCTCCTGTGGCAGAGGCCTGAGGGCAGAAGAAAAGCAAGAAGTAGTGAACTAAAAAGGCGTCATGGTGTTCATGGTTTTTAACTAGTTTGCATTTGAGAATTTCCACTCTATAATCATTTGCGTGAATTGTATGCAAATTAAATTATGCAACCGGTTTGGTGACGGAAACACCTGGAACATACGGTGAACTTAAAGGGGAAAACACGCACACACACAAGTTTACCATATTAGTCGTCTATTTATACAACTAATATGTACAGAATACAGTGATATGTGTGTTTGCCTGCGGGGGTGGGCCACACTCTAGCCACTGTATCATAATAGCAAGGCAAGACAAAACAATAGAGAGACTATGTATTTATTCAGCCACCAATTGTCCTCCTACTTTCAAAACTTCACTGCTCTAGACTGATCTGCATGGAGGAATGGGCCAAAATACCAGCAGCAGTGTTTGACAACCTTGTGAGAATGTTTCTTTCTCTATGTCATTGCCAACAAAGTGTATATAGTGTGAGCAGCCTTAAGTATCGAGGTGGACTTGTGTTATTAAGGCCATAGGAGGATTATCTACTTCCGGGTGGATCATCAAGACTATTGGTCCTCCCAGATGTCAATCATTCTGGTGATACGAGCTCGTCCAATAAGACCAGAGAGTTTAGTTCAAAACGTGGAGAGGGCAGTTCTTTCCTAAAATGTTTGATAATCCTATATATTCTTAACTAAACACCTATTTTTCACCATACATCCTTTTTCTTCCGCTTTATCCGTTGCCGGGTCACAGAGGCAGCAGTCGAAGCAGAGACGTCCAGACTTCTTCTTATATCAGAGGTTTCTTTTAATATTATTTTAAATCATTTTTTTTCTCAAGCTGAGGTTTTCTTTTGATTTATTGTTAAGTGAGTAAATACTTTCTTGCCCCATTGGATATTTTAACCAGTATTATATCATATTTTTGTTTTGCCCTGGAGTGGCCCAGTGTGAAATGTTAATATTCATCACATTTTTGAACTGAATGGGCAGCCTGTGTCCACAAATGAGCTCGGTCCTCAGTGGTGGCCTCTGAGATAACCAGACCACACATTCCGGCCATTTTTCTACCTGCACAAATGAAACGCACTGGGGTTATGGGGCATTGACTGCAGAAAAGAAAGTCTGGGCCAGTAAAATTCACACTACTAAGATTTAAATCTGTCTTTTTACCGCGAGATAATGCATTTGACACACAAACATATGAATACTTTTAAAATGCTCAGACAGTAAAAAGTTTCCTCATTCTCCCAGGTTTAAGTCAGTGAGTTATCTTTATTCATAGGTGGGATTTCGAAGTTTCTAAAGTAGACGACAAGTAAACAATGTTAAAAAATGTTACAAACTCTAAATGAGTGCATCTAGACCAGGCGTGTCCAATCCAAGGCCCGCGGACCAAATGCGGCCCACTGTTTCATTTCATGTGGTCCTCTGCTTTGCTAATATACAAACTAACCATTGTTGAGGCACTTTCACCAAGTCATCCAGCCAACTTCAACTCCACCAATATAAAGCTGAAGTTGTACATTAAAAAGAAAGAGAAAAAAGTATGTATATAATCCCTCAGTTGTCTGCACAGCTAAACAGAACTGTTTTTAACCTGGGTTTAAACATTGTCAGAGAAAAGGCCTGTCTCGCATTTTCAGGAAGATTGTTTTAGATTTTAGCAGCGTGAATCTGAAACGCTGCCTCCCCATGTTTAGTTCTGACTCTAGGCACCAGCAGGAGGCCAGTCCCTGTGCTCCTCAGAGTCAGAGTTGGTTCATATGGAACTAACATGTCACCAATGTACTTTGGAGCCACAGGAGCCAGTGCAGAGACCTGAGACCAGTACTAATGTGATGGTACTTCCTGGTTCTAGTCATTTATAGTAATGTAGCTCAGAGCCAGACCTAAACAAGCTTTAAAACCGGACGGAGAAACATAAACTTATTCCTCCCACTGTGTATATAATTTACTATTGTTGGGGTCTGTGAAAGTTGAAAGATTTCTTGTAATCCACATTATTTCTTCTTCTGTGTCTCTGAGGCTTTACTATGTATTTGTTTTTTGACAGATGACTTTTGAAGCCTCCAGCAGCGTGACTTTGCTGTTTGACTTCTGGTCTGTGCATGGAGTCGGAGGTAAGATCTGAAAATAGTCGTCATCGCCTCAAAATCAAACCCCAGAGAGCATTTTAAAAACTGTGTCTGATTCTATTTTAGGGTGTGGGTGTCTCTTTAAAGTGCTTCCTTTGGCCTAAAATGCCAAGCGCTAACATGGGCTTTCTGGTCAATAATGTCCCATATAGTCCTGTGGCTTAAAATGGGTTTGATTCCACCTCCAGGCCTTTCTGCGCGGAGTTTGCATGTTCTCCCCATGTCTGCGTAGGTTTCCTCTGGGTGCTCCGGTTTCCCCTACCACCAAAAAACATAGGTTGACCAGAGGCTTTGTCGGTGGGGAGGGTAGAAGGTAGATTTCAATATCGCATGACATTTCAGTCTTTGTAACACGTTTGGACTAATAACTAATAACTAATAACAAAGAAAACACTTCCAGCTGGATTTTGCTTTAGGAGAGGCAATATTAAATCAAGTAAATTAGGATGCTCCTTTCACAGATATTTCTCCTGCCAAATGTTTACTTTAGTTTTCCATATTGTAAGTATGTTTTTTCTGAACATGTTGGTTCACCGTTGGGTCAGGGAACTAAATACAAACACAGAGGTATTCACAAAAATATCGGATCGCCATGCTGACACAGAAGCATGGAGACAGACGACATACATCATCCAACTGGACGAGCCAATGCACGATGAACTGTGTATCCAAAAAAGGAAATTACGGAGAACATTTCTTAAACTCCTCCCGGTCGACCAAAGCTATGTCAGCAGCATTTGTAAATATTTGTGAGAGTCTCGGATTGAACATGTGCCGCTTCAATTTGAACTCCTGTCCATCTTATATGTACATAAAGACCTGTGTGTGTCTATTGGTGTGTGTCTATTGGTGTGTGTCTGTCACTGTGTGTCTGTGACGCTGTGTGTCTGTGTCGTTGTTTGTGTCTGTGTGTCTATCTGTGTCTGTGTGTGTTTGTGTCTGTCTTGCTGTGTGTCTGTGTGTGTGTCTCTGTCTGTGTCGCTGTGTGTCTGTGTCGCTGTGTCGCTGTGTGTGTCTCTGTATCTCTGTGTCTATCTGTGTGTGTGTGTGTTTGTATTTATGCGTTTGTGTGTCTGTGTGTGTGCTGCAGGGATGCTGCTGTCTGTGCTGGTGGTCTTCCTGTTGACGCTGGTTTTCGAGCTGCTCAAAGTCTTCAGGATCCGCCTGAGTCAGCGCTTTGAGAGGAGCCCCGCGGCGCCCCCTGCTGGAGAGCACAATGCGGGCGTCCTGGAGGGTTGCAGCTCCGAGTCGTCCCTGACCCCCATCGCCTCCACGCAGCCCCCCGCTGAGCTCAGCTTCAGACACAGGTCAGGGCCGTGCGCTCACGCTCAGTGTTGGTAATGTCAACAGAGCGGGCCTTCGAACCGAGCCACAAACATTTGCCTTTCATTTGCATCCTCTGTTCTGAGTTATTCTTTGCGTTGATATAATCCAATCCAATCCACTTCATCTATATATCTGTTTTAAACAACTGTCACGTTTCCAAAGTCCTGCACAAACAAGTATAAAGTATAAAAATAAAAATAAATGTATCCCTAGCTCCACCAAGTGTAAAACAATAAAAAGATATAAAACAGATTAAAACCATAAATACCATCCATCCATTTTCTTCCCCTTAATCCATCTCTGGGTCGGGGGGGTGGCAGTCAGAGCTGCACCCAGTACACAGAGCACCAGCCCCTCACTGATCCTCCTGCAGGTTGTGAGTCCACAGGAGCCTTGATCTTTCAGTGGGGGCTTCAGGCAAAATGGGGTTAAGTGTCTTGCCCAAGGACACAACGACAGCAGTCATCAGTTGTGAAGTAGGTCTCGTGGTGGGCTCGAACCCACAACCTTCAGGCTCACAGGCAAATGCTCTACCATCTGAGCCACTGTCGCAACCATAAATACCATAGATAGAAAAACACAGAGGACCACACGACTCATGCAGTGTTAAAAGCCAAAGAATAATAAAAAAAGACCCAGAAACACTCCCCTGGGGGCAGTGCGAACATGGAGGGGAAGATTTATAGAAATGTATGATCTAGTCCTGCGTGTTATTAGTGTAGGAGGGACAAATACAGAGACTAAAGCTCATCCATAGTTATAGATTTTGCGTTTGGCTTTCACCCCTTAGGGACGATACCTGAGCGTGTCGAGATAAACCGACTGTATATAGATAAACGATGCATACCAGCAAGGTCCATGAAGCCCAATAGGGAAGTGCTCATGGATGAAGTTTGGCTCCAACTCGCTCTGGCTCCCATTGACTTGCATTGAAAAGTGAACTCCTCTAGCTCAGTAACTGTTATTATTATACGTATTTTGGGCTTAAAACATCTCCATGACCCTGATTTTTGGTATCGTCTTTGGTCAATGCTT
The DNA here is from genome assembly GCA_964034765.1 of Knipowitschia caucasica. Classification (NCBI taxonomy): domain Eukaryota; kingdom Metazoa; phylum Chordata; class Actinopteri; order Gobiiformes; family Gobiidae; genus Knipowitschia; species Knipowitschia caucasica. The sequence continues at coordinate 46,173,001 of OZ035823.1, read as the reverse complement.
ATATCTGGATTTACAGACAGATCGCTGGGGAAACTCCATGTCTTAGCAACCATCTCAACGTCTATTTACATCTCCTGCGTGACTCTGGGGGTTTTTTCTCAGTGGGAATGACGACTGGTTAAAGAAATACTTTGGATTTAATTGAATAAAACCCCATTTCTGTCAGATCTCAGTTTCCCCTCAAAGCTCTGCTGCTGCCTCTGAAAAAGTATAAAATAAGTCCTTTTTGAAGTCCTGAACTGGATGGTTTAACTGTGGATTACCAGTAACTCTTAAGGTCCTATATCACGCTTTTCTTCATGTTTCACACTCAATCCTATGCACATGTGTGATATTAATGTGTATAATACACCACACAACAATCAAAGCTTGTGAGATTAGAGCCATCTCTTGTATAGAGGTGACGTCACCTCGACTCAAACGAGCTGATCCAGAGAAGAGTCTGCTCCTCTGTCTGTGAGCCCGCCCCCCCCCCCCCCCCCCCCCCGCACGGTGACGTAGCATCACGCTTTTGTCGTTTATCACTGGTACATAGTCATTTCATACATAAGAATAAACTTTTTCCAATGACAATCAGTCACATCGAGCCCTATGTCCTCGATGCACAATCAGACCCTAGTTATTTAGTTTACAGAAGTATACAGCGAGTTAGCGTCACTACTTGCAGATCGAGGGGGTCCGAGTTACGTCTTTTACCGTGGGAATAACGTGTTTCCAGATCAGCTTTTGAGTAAGTCCAGTTCCATTGTCCCTGTAGTTCTGGAACAGTCTCAGTGAAGTGTCGCAGATGAACCGGTATTATAATAGATCCATGAGATGAGCAGATGAAAAAAGTCGAGCCGCTTTCTTCCTCTTAGGGCCAAATAGTGTGTCACATATTTACACCCATAACACACTTCATTCAAGTTGACGTGATCCTAACACTTTTAGTCGCTGACAAAAGCATAAAAACAGCAGCTCTATGTGGTGTCCGGGGACCAAGCCACAGACGCTGGACTCGGGAGCCGGAGCCTGTGCGCTCTGATTTGCTGTTTTGATCCGTCAATCACCTCCCGCCGGCTTTTAATTAGGCCCGAGCCCCGAACGGGGTAAGGGCCTATTGCTTTCACAATGGTGAAAACAAATGGTGGCGGGGCGTGACGGACGCGTCAGCGCCCGTCACTCACCAAAACGTGACGGTTGCGTGCGTAAACTCAAACGCTTTAAAATGATGTATCACGTGCCATTGAAACCTATATTGTTTTTGCTCGAGACGTTAAAAAAAAAATTCCTTTTTAGGCCCGAGCCCCGAACGGGGTAAGGGCCTATTGCTTTCACAATGGTGAAAACAAATGGTGGCGGTGCGTGACGGACGCGTCAGCGCCCGTCACTCACCAAAATGTGACAGTTGCGTGCGTAAACTCAAAAGCTTTAAAATGATGTATCACATGCCATTGAAACCTATATTGTTTTTGCTCGAGACGTTAAAAAAAAAATTCCTTTTTTATTAGGCCCGAGCCCCGAACGGGGTAAGGGCCTATTGCTTTCACAATGGTGAAAACAAATGGTGGCGGTGCGTGACGGACGCGTCAGCGCCCGTCACTCACCAAAACGTAACGGTTGCGTGCGTAAACTCAAAAGCTTTAAAATGATGTATCACGTGCCATTGAAACCTATATTGTTTTTGCTCGAGACGTCAAAAAAAAAATTCCTTTTTTATTTCTTTCTTTCTTTCTTTCTTTCTTTTTTCTTCTGCACTTTGAGCCTTAATTTGACCCCCTGAACATGCATGAAAAGTTGTTAAATTTTGCCCAAAAATCAGACCTGGCGAAAAATTTGATATTTTGGTGTTTATTTTAATGGGACTCAAAAAATGCCGGAACAGCGCCACCTACAACAGCCAAAATAATACCCCTATGGGACTTTTAGAGATCAAGTTTGTCGTAGAGCCATGAAATTCGGTACACATGTTACTCAAGTCAAGACAAGAAAAAAATATTATTATGGCCCCGCCCCCTGACAAACAGGAAGCCCATAAATTTCACTGCAAAATGGAAAAATGAACAGCAAAAGTTTTCGTACATGTCGGTTGGAAAGCGACTCCTCCTCGGCCGTTTCACCGATTCGCCTCAAAATCGCTCCACATCATCTCAACACATGTACCTTCAAAATGACCTCAGGGATTTTTGATCAGTGAAACATTGTGTGAGCAGCGGAGCGGCAAAATGTGACCTTTTTTTGGCCGTTTTTGACAACATTAAATTTGCTCCCGTTTGCACAAACAAAGTCTGATTTGCACAAAACTTTAATACATTGTTCAACTCTAGGGTCTAAGTCATTTGAAAGTGAATTGATTCAAATTGACACATTAGCGCCCCCTACAGACCATTTCAAAATTTTAGATGGGCATTTTCAAATTTAGTTTTTTCAAAATGTTTGACATTTTGCACATAAATCTGTTTTGCCCTCTTGATTCAAAAAGTCAATAGGGTCCAAGGCTAATCTTTTACCCTGTTGCCATGGCGACGACAAACGCTCCCCTTTCATTGCAAATGTACACCTCACACAAACATCAAACCAGCCTCGGCCGTTTCACCGATTCGCCTCAAAATCGCTCCACATCATCTCAACACATGTACCTTCAAAATTACTTCAGGGAATTTTGATCCGTGAAACGTTGTTTGAGCAGCGGAGCAGCAAAATGTGAGGGTTTTTTTTGGCTCTTTTTGACAACATTAATTTTGCTCCTGTTTGCACAAACAAAGTCTGATTTGCACAAAACTTTAATCCATTGTTCAATTCCAGGGTTTAGGTCAGGTGAAAGTGAAATATTTTAAATTGGCCCATTAGCGCCCCCTACAGACTGAAGCAAAGTTTACATGGGGAGCCAAACCAGCTCTACTTATCATATTCATTACAATTTCACTAACATTCTTCTATGGCTACGGAAACAAATCATCACACGGCGGTGCCACCTCCTTTTAGCGGTGCTGCGTGGTACGGTGTGGTGCGACGTAGTGCGGGGTGATGTGGAGCGGCGCGTTGCGGCTTGGTGCGGGGCGGCGTGGTGCAGGACGGCATGGTGCAGGGCGGCTTGGTGCGGGGCGGCGTGGTGCGGGGAGTGCGCGCGGTGCAGGGAGTTGCGCGGTGCGGCGAGGGCCGTTCGACGCCGCTTGCGGCTTTAATTTATTTCTTTCTTTCTTTTTTCTTCTGCACTTTGAGCCTTAATTTGACCCCCTGAACATGCATGAAAAGTTGTTAATTTTGGCCCAAAAATCAGACCTGGCGAAAAATTTGATATTTTGGTGTTTATTTTTATGGGACTCAAAAAATGCCAGAACAGCGCCACCTACAACAGCCAAAATAATACCCCTATGGGACTTTTTGGAGGTCAAGTTTGTCGTAGAAACATGAGATTTGGTACACATGTTCCTTGAGTCAAGACATGAAAAAAATATTATTATGGCTCCGCCCTCTGACAAACAGGAAGCCCATAAATTTCACTGCAAAATGGAAAAATGAACAGCAAAAGTTTTCATACATGTCGGTTGGAAAGCGACTCCTCCTCGGCCGTTTCACCGATTCGCCTCAAATTCGCTCCACATCATCTCAACACATGTACCTTCAAAATGACCTCAGGGATTTTTGATCAGTGAAACATTGTTTGAGCAGCGGAGCGGCAAAATGTGACCTTTTTTTGGCCGTTTTTGACAACATTAAATTTGCTCCCGTTTGCACAAACAAAGTCTGATTTGCACAAAACTTTAATACATTGTTCAACTTTAGGGTCTAGGTCATTTGAAAGTTAAATGATTCACATTGACACATTAGCGCCCCCTACAGACTATTTCAAAGTTTTAGATGGGCATTTTCAAATTTAGTTTTTTCAAAATGTTTGAAATTTTGCACATAAATCTGTTTTGCACTCTTGATTCAAAAAGTCAATAGGGTCCAAGGCTTATTTTTTACCCTGTTGCCGTGGCGACGACAAACGCTCCAGATTCATTGCAAATGTACACCTCACACAAACATCAAACTAGCCTCGGCCGTTTCACCTATTCGCCTCAAAATCGCTCCACATCATCTCAACACATGTACCGTCAAAATGACCTCAGGGATTTATGATCAGTGAAACGTTGTTTGAGCAGCGGAGCGGCAAATAGTGGCGTATTTTTTTTCAGTTTTTGACAATAGAAAAATGGCTTCCGTTTGGACAAACAAAGTCTGATTTGCACAAAACTTAAATCCATGGTTCAACTCTTGGGTCTAGGTCATTTGAAAGTTAAAATTTTGAAATTGGCTCTATAGCGCCACCTACAACAGCCGATTTAAAAATGCCTATGGGAGGGGTTCGAGGTCAAAATTGTCATAAAACCATGTAATTTGGAACACATGTTCCTCAAGTCAAGACATTGAATTTTTTTTATTGTGGCTAATTCCTCAGACAAACAGAAAGCCCATAAATTTCACTGCAAAATGGAAAAATGAAAAATAATCATTTTCATACATGTCGGTTGGAAAGCGACTCCTCCTCGGCCGTTTCACCGATTGGCCTCAAAATTGTTCCAAATCATCTCAACACATTTACCTTCAAAATGACTTCAGGTAATTTTGATCAGTGAAACGTTGTTTGAGCAGCGGAGCGGCAAGATGTGAGGGTTTTTTTGGCCGTTTTTGACGACATTAATTTTTTTCCCGTTTGCACAAACAAAGTCTGATTTGCATTAAACTTGAATCCATTGTTCAACTCCAGGGTTTAGGTCAGGTGAAAGTGAAATATTTGAAATTGGCCCATTAGCGCCCCCTACAGACTGAGGCAAAGTTTACATGGGGAGCCAAACCAGCTCTACTTATCATATTCATTCAAATTTGACTAACAATCTTCTATGACTACGGGAACAAATCATCACACGGCGGCGCCACCTCCTTTGAGCGGTGCTGCGTGGTACGGTGTGGTGCGGCGTAGTGCGGGGCGTTGTGGAGCGGCGCGTTGCGGCTTGGTACGGGACGGCGTGGTGCGGGACGGCGTGGTGCGGGACGGCGTGGTGCGGGACGGCGTGGTGCGGGACGGCGTGGTGCAGGGCGGCGTGGTGCGGGGAGTGCGCGCGGTGCAGGGAGTCGCGCGGTGCGGCGAGGGCCGTTCGACGCCGCTTGCGGCTTTAATTTATTTCTTTCTTTCTTTTTTCTTCTGCACTTTGAGCCTTAATTTGACCCCCTGAACATGCATGAAAAGTTGTTAATTTTGGCCCAAAAATCAGACCTGGTGAAAAATTTGATATTTTGGTGTTTATTTTTATGGGACTCAAAAAATGCCAGAACAGCGCCACCTACAACAGCCAAAATAATACCCCTATGGGACTTTTTGGAGGTCAAGTTTGTCGTAGAAACATGAAATTTGGTACACATGTTCCTCAAGACAAGACATGAAAATAATATTATTATGGCCCCGCCCTCTGACAAACAGGAAGCCCATAAATTTCACTGCAAAATGGAAAAATGAACAGCAAAAGTTTTCATACATGTCGGTTGGAAAGCGACTCCTCCTTGGCCGTTTCACCGATTCGCCTCAAAATCGCTCCATATCATCTCAACACATGTACCTTCAAAATGACCTCAGGGATTTTTGATCAGTGAAACATTGTTTGAGCAGCGGAGCGGCAAAATGTGACCTTTTTTTGGCCGTTTTTGACAACATTAAATTTGCTCCCGTTTGCACAAACAAAGTCTGATTTGCACAAAACTTTAATACATTGTTCAACTCTAGGGTCTAGGTCATTTGAAAGTGAATTGATTCAAATTGACACATTAGCGCCCCCTACAGACTATTTCAAAGTTTTAGATGGGCATTTTCAAATTTAGTTTTTTCAAAATGTTTGAAATTTTGTGCATAAATCTTTTTTGCCCTCTTGATTCAAAAAGTCAATAGGGTCCAAGGCTTATTTTTTACCCTGTTGCCGTGGCGACGACAAACGCTCCCCATTCATTGCAAATGTACACCTCACACAAACATCAAACCAGCCTCGGCCGTTTCATCGATTCGCCTCAAAATCGCTCCACATCATCTCAACACATGTACCATCAAAATGACTTCAGGGAATTTTGATCAGTGAAACGTTGTTCGAGCAGTGGAGCGCCAAAAAGTGGCGTGTTTTTTTTCAGTTTTTGACAATAGAAAAATTGCTTCCGTTTGCACAAACAAAGTCTGATTTGCACAAAACTTGAATCCATGGTTTAACTCTTGGGTCTAGGTCATTTGATAGTTAACATTTTGAAATTGGCTCTATAGCGCCACCTACAACAGCCAATTTAGAAATGCCTATGGGAGGGGTTCAAGGTCAAAATTGTTGTAGAACCATGTAATTTGGAACACCTGTTCCTCAAGTCAAGACATGGAAAAAATATTATTAAGGCTAAGCCCTCTGACAAACAGGGAGCCCATAAATTTCATTGCAAAATGGAAAAATGAAAACCAATCATTTTCATACACGTCGGTTGGAAAGCGACTCCTCCTCGGCCGTTTCACCGATTGGCCTCAGAATTTTTACAAATTATCTCAACACATGTACCTTCAAAATGACTTCAGGGAATTTTAATCAGTGAAACGTTGTTTGAGCAGCGGAGCGGCAAAATGTGAGGTATTTTTTAGCAGTTTTTGCTAACATTAATTTTTTTCCCGTTTGCACAAACAAAGTCTGATTTGCATTAAACTTGAACCCATTGTTCAACTCCAAGGTTTAGGTCAGGTGAAATATTTGAAATTGGCCCATTAGCGCCCCCTACAGACTCTGTCAAAGTTTACATGGGGAGCCAAACCAGCTCTACTTATCATATTCATTACAATTTGACTAACATGCTTCTATGGCTACGGGAACAAATCATCACACGGCGGTGCCACCTCCTTTGAGCAGTGCTGTGTGGTACGGTGTGGTGCGGCGTAGTGCGGGGCGTTGTGGAGCGGCGCGTTGCGGCTTGGTGCGGGGCGGCGTGGTTGCGGCTTGGTGCGGGGCGGCGTGGTGCGGGACGGCATGGTGCGGGGTGGCTTGGTGCGGGGCGGCTTGGACCGGGTGGTGCGCGCGGGGCGGGGAGTCGCGCGGTGCGGCGAGGGCCGTTTGACGCCGCTTGCGGCTTTAATTTATTTTTATTTTTATTATTTTTGACAAAAAACAGCATACTAATTGTGTATTGTTTACCCCGTTTTGACAAAAGTATTTAACAACTATTTTAAATACAAAGCAAACGGGGTCATGCGCGTCATGCGCGTCATCAGTGTGGTTTTCGTCACTGAAGTGGACCCGAGCGTTTCTGTGCCTCACGCTGGGGAAGGAGACAGATTGCTCTCTTACTAAAGATTGACAGAATCAATGAATAAACTACTGTGGGCTTGTGTATGAAGACCAAATAGCACTGTAATCATGTTTAAAGCAGAGAAAAGTCAAAAACCGTGAAATGGGCCCTTTAAGGTCCTCAGGCAAATGCAGGCGGTACAGTGTGTCTGCGGTGTTTTCATTTGACTGCCTAAGCCTCTGAGTGCTACTTTGCATTGTTGTAGATTTTTTTGTTACGACTTAAACCTCGTCCATCGCTTTCGCCGTCACAGATCCACAGAAGAACCCGTTCGTGGTTTGGTTTTCTTTTTTGAGTGTTACAACACACTTACTACACTTTCTGGAGCGTTCTCTGAGGACAAGAAGGCCCTGGGTTAGACAGTTAGATTCCCTGTGGTGTTTGCATGTTCTTCTGGTGCTACCACTATTAATCCACATGATAGATACGAAGCTAATGAGTGAGAATACTTTGGTCAGTCTGCCCCAGAGTGAGATAAGAAGCATCTGAAATCCAGCCATTTTGTGTCTCCAGCCCACTCACTTTATATGGATAGAATATGATAACTCCCTAGCTCAATGAAGCCCAATAGGGAAGTACTCATGGGTGAAGTTTTGCTCCAACTCTTACTGACTTACATGTAAAGGTAAACATGTCTAGCCCAGTAGAGGTTTGTGTCACACTCACCATATCAAAAATTCCCATGATCCTGGTGTTTATATTGTGATAGTGACTTATTGCGGACCGGGGCCTTTCTGAGTGGAGTTTGCCTGTTCTTCCAGTGTCTGCGTAGGTTTCCTCCGGGTGCTCCGGTTTCCCTTAAAAACATGTACAATAGGTCTGGCATGCACCTCCTGTACTGGCGACCTCTCTGTGGAGTCAGAGATAAAAGGCCTACAAAGAAAAAAACAACAATTGTAAAGCGCTTTGTGACAGTAAATGATTGCTTACTCACTGACTTACTTAATAGATAAAAACAAAGAATATTTATTATCTTTAAAAATAGATCCTGTTTGGTGTGTGCAATCTTAACTGCTCGTATTTCCTCCTTTTTTTCCTTCTGCTGTAACGTACGCAACAATGTACATCCCCACTGTGGGCAGAATAAAGGTCTATATAGTAACTAAACAAACCAGGAAGTAAGGTGTTGACCAGTGGGGGCGGGTCCCGGCTCAAGTGGCCAAAATGACGTGCGCTGACATGCTTGCAATGTCAGCGAACTACCCCGGGTCGACGGGGGTGGACCCGGTATAAGAATTATTCAATGCTAACATATAGCATTTGCTGACTTCTCGAAAACGTCTTTACAGGATGGTCCGAAAGTTGGCTCTTGGCCCAAAGCTCCGTTCCACATGTGTGTCAATGCTGAGGGAGTGTTTTGGACCAGTCTAGTTTACTTGCTGTGAATTTTTAAAGTTTCTCGTTCAAATGAATGGAGCTCGTGCAGCTGACGCATGCGCAGATGAGTTTTTTCACATTTTCCTGCCCCCGCGGCCATTTGGAAACTGCCCATAGACCGCGATAGTGATGGTACATTACGTTAATATTTACAGTCTATGGTGTTGACGGATCCCCTCTCTTCGCAGGGCGCTGGTGCAGGGCGCTCAGGCCGCGCTCCACTCGCTGCAGGTGCTTCTGGGATACACGCTCATGCTGTGCGTCATGTCCTACAACACGTGGATCTTTCTGGCCGTGATCTGTGGCTCCATGCTGGGGTACTTCCTCCTGGCGCCCCTCCTCTCCTCAACGCACAAACACAGCGCCACCATGTGACTATGCAGCACCCGGAGCATCCCCCCTGGATTCCGACATTGTGGGCGCAGAAGGAAAGCCCTGTTTTTGGTGCTGTGTGTGGTGTCGGTTCTGTTGTATTTAAGGCTCGGCCGGAACTGGACTTTTCAATATTTACAAACCTACACCCAAATTCCTTCCTCATAAATATCTCCGTTTATGACTAATGCGATTAAGACAACAAGAAACTTCCGGTTTCTTGGAGCAAAAATGCAGAACAAAAATGCAGCAAAAATACTGCTTTTTTTCTCCTGTGAAACCTGATGCAGACCACGTAACTATAGCCCCGTTTCCACCAGCCTTACTCGACTCTACTCTACCTGGTTGTGTTTCCATTACCCTTTAGCATCTGGTGCTGTATCCTAGCAACCCAGTATCCAGGGAATTTTCTCAGTAACCCTGGCTTTTAGCAGATTGGCTCTCTGGCCTATCTGTCAGTTAGAACACTTTAGTACCAACAAGCAACCAGCAGATACCGAAAAAGTACCTGGTAGCAGTTAAGCAGAGCCTGTGTAAACGCTCCCAGACGAAGTAGAGCCGAGTAGAGCCGAGTAGAGCCGAGTAGAGCCGAGTAGAGCCGAGTAGAGCCGAGTAGAGCCGAGTAGAGCCGAGTAGAGCCGAGTAGAGCCGGTTGAAACAAGGATCAAGGTGATGCAATAGTGGAAATACTTGTTCTGTTAAATCTGAGTTGGCTAACTTTAAAACCACAACCATTTGAACTATAATTCCATCTTACCTGTTCCTCTGTTACATCTTTAGATCCATTTTTCCAGACAGAATAGTTACATAGAAAAGACCATCCCTCTCTCGGCCAATCAGCTCTCGGCCAATCAGCTCTCAGCCCAAACCGTCAAATAGCAACTCACACAGCTACTCCACTTTTTGAACAATACTGACGAGCACATATCACCAGAATGATTGACAATTGGGAGGACCGATTATTTTGATGATCCACCCGGAAGTAAAAACAAATCCCTCCTCCTATACCTTTAAGAAAACTGTACAAGTTTAGAATTGTGTCACTAATTTAGGTGAAATATTGGTCAAAACATTTCTCAGGGAATGTATATTTTGAGTAAGTTTCTGAGACGTCGTGAAGATAAACTAGGCAAACGTTTTCTGACTTTTCTTGATTGAATTTGAATGAATTTGAATGAAATAACTTATAATAAGTTAGCTGGACACTAACCGGAAATCAAAATGTTGTGATGAATTCCGTTAAAAACTGTGAAATCTGTTTATTTTTTATGTTGGAAAAATCAGTTTTGATTGAGTTTCCCATGTTGCTTCACAAACCGGTCTCACGTCGCTGCAGACTTTGTGCTCATAAATCACACCACTTCCTTAGACCTTGACTCTGCACTTTCTCTCAGTTCACTGCAAAAACAAAAATGTAGAGAATGGCCAAACGGATCTATTGGGAACCGATGGATTTTTTTATTTTTGATTCTCCTCTGTTAGTTACCGATGTATCAACAGATTTGAAGAGAAATCTTGAATTACAATTTTGTTTGACTAAAGGAGTGGGGTAGATTCCAAAATGATGAACAAAAATCGGTGAAAGACTGGACACTGGTGGCACAGAAGGTCCTGGGTTTGAGTCCACCTCCAGACGGGGCCGTTCTGTGTGGAGTTTGCGTGTTTTTCCTGTGTCGGTTTCCTCCAGGTGCTCCGTTTTCCTGTACACTAAATTGTACACTAAAAACATGTACAATTTTTTTTTTTTACGTATGCTAAATTAAACAATGAATACGATATAAAATTAAAACAATAAAACATTTGAACAATAAGTTGGAACACACACACACACAGAGAGACACACACACAGAGAGGCACGCACACAGAGCGACACACACACACATGCAAAGATACACACACACACACAGATACACACACAGGCACACACGCAGAGCGACACACACACGCAGAGCGACACACACACGCAGAGCGACACACACACACATGCAGAGAGACACACACATACAGAGACAGATGTCGGGACACAGGCCCAAACACCCTCTGACCATACACCTCACACACTTCCATCACTGTGTGGAGAGATGTTAAGTTTGTTTTTTTCACTTACACATCTCTTGGCTTCACAAGTGTCAAAAATCAAATATGAATCCATGATAATGTTTTGTTTATTATAATTACTAGAAATATTGTTTTACCTTATAATACACCTGTAAGAAATTATACATTCATTCTAAAACATATTTTTCTTACTTATCCTCGTTAAGAATAACACTCATAACAACCAATGCAACTAATAATACTTTGGTTTTATATTGTGTTTTTCAGAGGAACTAGTGCTAATAAAAGAATAATGAATATCTCTGAAACTGAGGACTAATTTAAACATGAATTGATTCTAAAACCTGCTAAAAAACCTTAAACATTTTCATATTATTACATTTTTGTATTGTGCCACTACTACTGCCTCCTGACCATATTTTCTATCTTTGTATATTTTCCTAAGAACGGTGTGATCAGTTGTGTGTAAAAACGAAAGTGCCAAAAATAAACTTGTTTTTTAATATTGTTTATTGAGTAAAGTCTTTTGTGTGTTTAAAAAATGCACTTTTATTGTAGTATTGTAACAAAGACACAGATTTCTCATATGTACAGACTTGAGTTACTTATTGGAGAGACATCAGAGCACACCCTGAAGCAGGATACACTTCAAATATATCAAATGGAGCGATATTTAGTATTATGACAAACGGAAATCAGTTTTTAAATTAAATAAACTTTTAAATAGAAACAAGACAAAATATATATATCACAATGTATAATGTTTCCCTGTAGATTAAAAATGCAAGTGTCTTCATGTAATGTTAGAAAATCCTCTTGTAGCAGAAAGAACTTCAAATGGGATTCTACCAAACAAACGGGGCCCTCTACTGGTCAGGACCAGTAACTACACGCCAGTCTCAATGGTCTGTCTCTTGTCTCTCTGTGATCTATTGAAATGGTCTTTCTCTCTCTGGTCTTTCTCTGCTGGAGAGACAAAAACCTGTAGCCACACCTGCCTTCTCTGGAACCAGTTTGACACGCCCCGTTATAGTAGGTCAAGAATTATTTTGTCTCTGGCCATCCTCGATTACTTCTATTCGCATTGGTGGGATATATGCAGCTACAGTGATTCAAATATATGTTTTGGATATTGGAAAATGTTGCAGGAAGCTGAAATCTGTGAATAGAAATGAAACAAGATGAAAGCGCAGTTGTGTGTAGTGAAAAGGTTTCAGGCTTAAGTTCAGTAAAATAGTTTCTGACTTAACCTTTCATGAGATGGGATGAATCCAGGTTTGGTCAAGTAAGAAATAACACCTTTTAAAAAGATTTTATTGCCAATAATTAAATATATGGTTTATAAAAGTAAGTGGAAGGATAAGGAAGGTTGAGGAACGGGGCATTTATATATATCTGCCCAGTGTCCTGTGTGAGCAGGGACGGAGCACGGGGCGGAGCACGGGGAGGAGGCTGAGGCTGGGGCCCCACTGGGAACTACACACACAGCAGGCTGCAACAAGTGCTGTTGTAATCAGTGTTTAACTCTAATGAATAGTTAATTTGGTTGGGACAGTGCATGTTAATGAGCACACCTCTCCAACACACAAACACATTTTCATTCACCTACAACTATTGTACCTGTTTTTAATAGTAAGGGCACCCAAAATAAGTTAATACAATTTTTTTTACATTTACTGTGTTGGTCCCGTGGATCTATAATAACAACTGGATAGGATGTTACTAGCTTATACTGTAGCTGTCCCACCCAAATTCACGAGGGCTTCCGAGAAAAAAGTCCCAAAGAATTCAAGGTAAACTTAAACAGCTCGACCTCAGCTGACAGAGAACTTACAGCTTTCATAAAGGTCGGATTTTGTGGGGATTTTAGTGTCCTTTGTCATCCTGAACTTTTTTTCTTCTGAAATCCTTTGGTTTTCTTTGAAACAAAATGTTACTGCCACAAACTCTGCTTGCTTCCTTCCCGCTCTGACTTCGCTCTGATTGGTCAGAGCTCAGCCGAGCCCCTCTGTGCACGTGCATGAGAGCCACACACGTGTATTTGGAGCAATGCATCATGGGAGCTCGTCCACTGCACAGAACCGGGAGGACCAGACAATGCCCAAATTTAGGTGAGTTCTGCTAATCTTTCGGTCCCTGTGAATGTCCCATGTGCTACTGAGCACAAGCCATTCATTTGAATAGGGCGCCATCTTGGATCACCGGGGCTTGGTCGGCCCAGCGTATTAGCTCATGCTGTTTCCTGGAAGATCCCCTTTACAAAACACACAAATCAACAAGGAATGGTAAATTGTATATAATTTTGCGGATCAAGATTGATCAATTGAATTGGTGTCCCTTACCACCAAAAATCAGGGGTGCCCAAAGTGGCTGAAACTTCTAGAGACCATTGGCATAGGAAGTCCATAGGGAAGCCCATTGGGAGACCATAGGGAGTCTACAGTATAGGGAGACCATACTCGTTGTTTCCCTTTAGAAAACACCAATAAATACAATTTAACCCTTACAAATACTGTATAAATGTAACCTAACTTTTGCATGGGCACCCCTGAATGATGATAAACTATTTAAATGGGTCATCACCCTCCAGTCTTCACTTGACAACATTCATTTAAGTACGTATGCATATCAGGATTTTAAAGGTTACACAAATCTTGCCAAAGACGCCAAAACTGCTATGACCAGCACTCACATGGATGATCCAAAGAACTATTTCAAGGTAAGTTTTGGGGAACAATCACTGAAAGCTCACAAGAGTCCAATTTACTCAACACACAATTCCTTTCAAAGAGTCAAAACCACGTCGACATCAGCCTGAGCGACTTGTCCGTTGGCTACCGGCCTGTTCTCCGTGCTCTCCGGTTTCTCGATGGGTGACTGGAAACCGCTGTCGTCTTGAGAGCTGTAGCCCGCTGCCTGGACCCTTTGCAGCCGGACCAGATCTGAGTCCGAGTCTGGTCCAAAAAAGTTCTGGTCGCTGTCCTCCTCGTCCTGCACCGCAATCTCCAGTTCATGGATCGCGCTTTTGATGGCCGCCTCCTCTTCCATCCTTTTGCTGCCCATCAACCTCTCCAGCAAACTCTGAGGAGAGTTTTTACTTGGAACTTCCGTCGGACATGTTTTGGAATCCGGGACAATTTCGATTTCTGGAGCGGTTTTTCCGTTCTCCTCAGCAATATCTAGTTTGTCATTCTCTTTGACAAGGTCCAACTTCTCTTCAACAAGATCTACCTTTGCTTCAACAAGATCTACCTTCTCCTCGACTTTGATTACCTTCTCTTCGTCAATCTTTGGAAACGCTTTGCTATCCGGCGACAGCTGTTTTTGCCCGGATGCGTCTTCTACGTTCCGAAATTTGATGGAACTCCTCGGAACTTTGTCCAACATCGTCGTCACGTAAGTAACCTCTTCCTGAATGCCATCTCCCATCACCACCAACCCCGTCTGGCTCTCCGTACCATTGGTCACCTCTTCTTCCTCTGAAACCGGCAAGACTACCTCCACCACCGGGTTGATCAAGTCCCGAATTTGGTTGACCGCACCCGGAGAGTTGAGGTCTTCTTCTTCCTGGCTGGAAACGCTGTCGTCCTCTTCCGGAATCAGCTCGACTCCGGGGGCCTCCAGACACGACTCGTACGGGACCCCATCCAGCTGGATCATGGACACCACTTGGCGGCGTTTGCTGCTGGAGTTGGAGCGCGGCACTGAGCACTTGGGTTGCGGGGAGGTGTTGGTCGGGGATGATTCCGATGTTGGTGAAGGAGTAGGTTCCTCTGAGGAGAACTTGGAGCTCCAGTCCACAGGGTTCTCGTCCTCCAGCAGGTGCAGGTTGAAGTCGCTGTTGGTCATGACGAGGCTGTCCCGGTACAGGTTGTGTTTCCGCTGTTCGGCCGCTTCTTTCACCGCTGCAGAGAAAGAAGACAACCATGAATGAATGACTGATTGCACTGTTTTTTTAGCTATACGTTGCATTCATGTGACATCACAACTGGCCAAGGAGCCTATTGTCGTGGAACAGGAGGGGCAACATAGAAGCTTTTAATAATAATAATGCATCAGTTTTATACAGCGCTTTTTTGGACACTCAAAGACGCTTCACATGTCATCATTCTTTCACTCCAAACACGGTGGTAATAAACTACTACTGTAGCCACAGCTGCCCTGGGGCACACTGGCAGAAGCGAGGCAACCAGTATGTGCCATCGGCCCCTCTGACCACCACCAACCATTCACACACACATCAGACTCATTCTAGGCAATGGGGGTGAAGTGTCTTGCCTAAGGACACAACGGCAGTTTGGCACTTTACAGCCGCAGCCGCCCCACTGTGGCTGGTGTTCCCAGAGGTTAAGTGTCTTGCCAAGGACACAACGACAGTAGTCGGTGGGAGTCGATAGTGAAAGTCTTGAGGTGGGCTCGAACCCACGACCTTCTGGCTCAAAGGCCAACGCCAGCTCTACCAACTGAGCTACTGTTGCTTTTCACTCTTGTCTTGAGTGAGAACTGATTTCGAAACAGCGTACGCCTTTCATAGTTTCACTTCCATATTTTTAACAATGAGGAGGATTAAGCGGCTGTTAAAGTGGTTTCTGTTGATCTCTCTGGGATTAATATCTTCAACGTGGCAATGAAAGATAGAAATAATTTAATACATATGGCATAAATGTTGCTTTTAACGAGGCGAGAAATATTGCCCTTTTTTGGCGATTATGGTGATCAGTTTGTTTAACAGAAAAATAAAACATTTGTTTATTAAAAACAATGACTCTTCTGTTTCTTCCTGTTGTCTTGGTTACTATGGCCATATACTGCACAAAAAGACAGCATTGTTTCTCTGGAAGTCAACGAAGTGAAGAGTGCAGATTATCAATGTCAAAAGTCAGATTTTTAGTCTTAATTTAGCTTTGGGGAAATACTTACTGCTAATTTACACATCACGCGTTACAGCACGTACGCGTTATACGCGCAGCAGACGCGTGTAACTTTTTTCCATGTTAACCTATGATGATATTTACACTTCTAGCGTTATACGCGCGTATGACGGACGTATGATGCGAAGCTGCGCTCTAATTTAGGATGGATTTCTAATTTTGTGCGCGCACCAACGCGTCTCCCATTGAAATCTCATGTAAAACATTATTTTTCTAGCGGTCCTTGGCTCTAGATCGCATCTGCACACACACAGCACTTGTGTCTAAACATCAGCAGGAGGAGCAGCAGGTTTTACAGTGATTCTGGACATGGTTTTTTTTCTTTCATAGAGTCTGGCGTCTGGCCAAACCAGCGCACAGAGACCATGAAGACAAACACATGCATGTGATTTGTGTTGCTCTACATCAGTCCTCTGGCCCGTACTGTCCTCTACACTGCTCCATAGACTACACAGGGAGAGCATCAGAAGACGCAGATCTGCGCGCACGGCCTGTGTAGATACTCCAAACAAATGTTACGCGTAGAGAGCGCGCAGTAAACGTGTACGCGCTGTTTACGCCTACTGTGTAAATTCCCCGTTATGCTCATAGTGTTGTTGGGCCCAAACATCCAAGACACTCTCAGCATCAGGACAATCAGCTCGTCTCTACAACACCACAAGAATCAATATACTAATCAAAGACAATTAGCAACCAAGCACATGACTGACTGAACCGACTGAATGACTAAAGTGCTAGTGTGGTGCAGATTCAGAAAGTGCACACGCCCATACAATGTGCCTGTGCCGTCAAAGTGCCATGGTCTGACCTGACATGATGTCCTTGGAAACGGACTGGATCACCACCTCCTCGTACAGATTCTCCACCAGCAGGAACCTGGAGAAGTCCGCAAAGATAAGCTCCTGGAACTGAGGCAGCTCCTGGGCAGAGGACACAACAACCACGGAGCACAAAGATTAGAGATGAAGGAAAGTGAGGGCACGGTATGAGGCTATTCCACAGTTTCAGGTGCTATGAGCATTGGGTGGCTGCTCTCACCCTCCCGACCCAGAAATGAACTATTAAAGGGGTAGAAAATGAATGAAAGTGTTTTTGCAGTGGTACATTTTGGTTATTGATCAATGTTCCCATACATGGCTGACCCTGTTACCCTCGGCCCCACCTCTAGAGCAGAAAACGTCAAAATGTGTTCAACTAACTCTCACTTTTATGTCTCATTAAATGTCATCTTTTATATCTATTTGATGTAGGCCTAATATTTTAAGTCACAACAAGATTTATGTTTTAACAGATATAGACATTTTTGTGGAATTCTGTTGTGTCGATTTGTCAGCCGACCTTTTACCATTGAGTTGGGCTGTGTGTGTGTGTGCGTGCATAATGTACCAAATATCCCATGTAAATTTCTCCATTGTGAGATCAATAAAGTTTTTTCTAAATTATCTTACACAATTACAGAGTGCGTCTGAGAAATATACAGCTTTTTAGAATGAGATTGTGCAATGAGGGATAGATTCTACTCATTAAAAGTATATTAAACTTAAAGTAATTATATAAAATAAGAACAATATTATAGTAAAGGAGCCATCGACACCACCCAACCCAGAGACTGCAGGTGAAAAGCCCAGTAATGACCTGGTTCCGAACATCTTTTCTTCCATGTTCACATAAACCCTTTAACCATTTAAATTATTTTCACTTTGGAGCAGCTGCTGTGTTTGTAAATGTGCTTTACAAAATAACCAAAGCAGATGTAGTGATGTGTACCGGAGAGCAGGAGGGGGCCAGCTCCTGCAGCATGTACGGCACGATGATCTGGAGCAGAGCCTCCTTGAAAAACTTCTTCCGCACCGTGCTGCTGTCGTAGTCGAATTTCTGGAAAAAACACAAAGAAATGATTATTTTGAATATGTTTTATACTTATATTTTTGTACAAGTATTATGCTGTATGTAATGCTTTTGAACTTCTCCCTTTTTATTATTATCCCAATTTAGCTTCTCGGTTTGTTCCATTACTGTACGAGGAAAGTTTATCGTACATTTTTATAATTCAATAATATCATTTTGATGAAGTGACACCCATTCAGAAACATAAATAACAGTTTTAGAACCAATAAAGTCATAGTTTGAAAAGAAATATGGGAAAACATGTTTGATTCTCTGATTTGTTGTTGGCCAATCGACAACTTTGAAGTCCTCCGAGATATCGACTGCTGTGATTTAGGGCGATTCAACAATACATTAAATTGAACCAGAATCAGGAGTAAATAAGTTTCTACTTTCACCCACTCTTTTTCAAATAGGTGCGTCAAGATTCAATTTGTTTTGCCATTTGCAGTAAAACCACATTGGAAAAACTGTGCAAGACTACCTCAGTGTGCACCAGGATAATACACACCAGAGCTGTTGCCACGGCGACATATGTCCGGTAGAAATTACACAAATTCACATTTTTTCTCTATATTTTTGAACATGTTTGAAATAAATACAATAAGAACCAGTCCAGGACCAGGACCAACTTCTCAGATTGAATGACAAAATAATAATAAAGAAATACATATAGAAACAGAAAAAGTTATGAAGACCACAAATGTAACTACGCTCCCAAAACTAAAAGCCGTCATATTGACTGCTGTGGGAGTCCTAGTGTAAAACGTATCAGCCCATATTTGGTCGTGTCCTGCTCCGGTGCATGTGTGGAGCCTGACCTTGAGCACTCGCTCCTGGCTCCTCTGGATGCTCTTACACAGGTCTCTCTCTCCCTGAGCCTCCAGAGACTGAGTCAGCAGCTGCTCAAACGTGAACACGGCGTTGTCCATTTGCTGAGAGCACAAAAGCACAAAAGTGACATCAGCGGGAAGAAATCTACTCAAATGTTAATAATGACATTTTGACATACATGTTACAATCTAGTGGTATATATTGTATTATAGAAGGTAGCACAAGAACTAAAAAGTGTGTTCAATTTGTGTTTTGAAAAAAAAATGAGTGAGAGGAAAGTAATGTCACTCATGTCCAGTGATGGGAATAACGGCGTTACTAGTAACGGCGTTATTAACGCCGCTACTTTTTTCAGTAACAAGTAATCTAACTAATTACTTTGACTGTAACTATAACGCTGTTATCATTTGCTACATCCCGTTACTGCGCGTTACTCAAGACGCACAATGAACTTCTCTTTTTACTTCGTGATAGGACTCGTGTGTGTGTTGTCATGAGAGAAGGGAGGATGAGAAAACCTCTCAGAAATTATTGGCTGATGTAAAACATATTTCCTTTACAATCTACATGTCTACAGTTGAGAGGATGCTCATAAATTGTGTTTCTGAAACAAATGGGTCTTAATCGCGCTCAACCACGGCTTGTATCACCGTGAGGCCTCAGAGGAGCGCATGTGAGCGCAGAAGTTGGCTGCATACAATTCCATCGATAAGCTCCTTTCTCTTCCTGGTTTATCTGCTAAGGACAGCAACAGGTTTGGCTAACATACATATAACACATTTTAAGATAATTTAAAATGCACTTAGGGTAATTTTTCAATGACTATAGGAATGATAATAAAGAGAGGTGAAGTGTAAGACGGTTGATTTTAGAAATTGGATGCACACGGCTGCAGCAAAACAGAGGAGTTTATGGAGGACACACGTGTTTTGTTTTACTTTTTAAAACTCATTGGACTCATTTCCAAATGGAGGATTACATATCTACGCTCAAACTATTATCTGGACTTAAACATGGAACTGGTCTGAACCGAAGTGGACTGTGCAGGTCATTTATAAGATAAGACCCATAACTCATAGTTTTGCGTTTTGTATGAACAAACAATGCGGGCATGAAACATATTCTGCTGTAGCCAAACAAATTGTCCACTTGATTTATATGATATATATGTTCATCTGATTGAGCTGAAGTCAGTGCTTCACCGGTGTTTCCACATTCACAGTGGCGGGTGTTGGTGTTGGTGTTTAGTTCTTACAGCACAGAGAGAGATGAAGAGTGAACAGGACTTCAGCAGCAAAACAGACTTTTCTAGATGGAAATATTGGCACTATTTCAGACTCACTGAGGTTAAAGGTAGAAATGCGCACGTCGAGTGCACATTATGTTCCAGAACAAAACGAAAAAGTAACGCAATAGTTACTTTTACTAGTAACTAGTTACTTTTATAGTGGAGTAACTCCGTTAGTAACTCAGTTACTTTTTGGGAGAAGTAACTAGTAACTATAACTAAATACTTTTTCAAAGTAACGTGTCCAACACTGCTCATGTCCAGCAGGGGGAGATAGATCTGAGAGAATCTGTCAGTGCTGAACAATGGGGCATTCAAGGTCTATGGAGATGCGTTTGCTATTGCTTTGAATTCTCTGCTCAGTGCCACAAGAGAATCCAAAGCGCAATCACAAAAACTTAATTTCTTTGTGATAAAATAAGAAAGCTGTCAGCCGGAGTGTCTCGGCACAAAGGCTTCACTGTTAAAAACTTATATGCTGTGGTACGTGCAGATTTACGTGATTAATACTGTTTAAGCCTCATAAAAAAACCTGCTAACTTTCAGGTTGCATATAAAGTCACCATAGCAACAGCCAGCAATGAGCAGGTCACACTATTCTGTTATAAAGTTACTTCTCTTAAAGGTCTGTTATACATAAGGTTATTGACATGCTAACTGTGTGTGTGTGTGTGTGGGGGTGTGTGTGTGTGTGTGTGTAGTGCTGTGCTCGCGGTCTGCATACCTCTCTCATGAGGATTTGTCCGCGGCCCTTGAACACAGAGGGCCCGCTCACACTGAACCTCTGCTGCAGTCCCTCCAGGTCCAGCTGCTCCAACTCGTCGTAACAGGAACGCATCTTGACCGGATGGAAGGCCAGCATCGACACACGCTCCATCGACTGCACACAACACACACACAACTAAAGCTGGGGTCTCTGACTTCTGTCTCACACAAGTTTGTACCGACATATAGTGTATGTTGTATAAGTAATATTGTCAAATCTGTCACTATATGGAGGGGAGGGGAGGGGAGAGGACAAGAGAGTAGTAGAGTAGAGCAGAATGGAATAGAGTAGAGTAGAGTAGAGTAGGGTAGGGTAGAGTAGAGTAGAGTAGTGGAGGGGGAGAGGACAAGAGAGTAGGAGTAGAGTAAAACAGAATGCAATATTTATTTTTATTTAATCTTTAATTCAGACACACAAAGGGTCCATATAAAACAAAAGACAAAAAAAAACACACAAACCTTCAATATTTACCAAATTAGAGTAGAGGAGAGAAGAGTAGAGTAGGAGTAAGTCAAAAATTGCAGACGAGACAAGCAAAATGATCTTGTCCCATTGGCTACTCTTGTTTTGACACCGTCACAATGTCCTCAATTCATGCATATACAGTATTACCACTAGATTTGTATCCTTTTGCATTGTAGAAGTAGAGAGGAGTAGCTCAGAGTAGAAACAGAAGGGAGTAGGAGAAGGAAAGAAAGTGAACTCTACCCGACAGTGGAGACCTCCCCCTGGACCTGGACCCACCTCTCCCAGCCGGTCCTGGTCCTGGTCCACAGAGTCCTTGCTGAGCTGGACCAGTTCTGCAGAGAAGACTTCTCGGACCTCGGAGAAGCCCCGGCTGGTGGGTTCCATCAGCGCCTCCAGTATCGAGTTGACGTACGGCTGGACACTGCTCTGGGACAGCTGCTCGGCCTTCGGGAGGACCGCGGCTGAGAAGGGAGACAGGGACCACAGGGTCAAATGCCGGGTCAAATGCACAGCTTGGAGGATGGAGGCAGGGGCGAACCGGACAAGACAATCTAGTAATGATATCTATCCATCGATCAAGAGGAGAGACAGAGAAGGAGCGAGTGGATATTGAAGCCTATACTATTACTATACTTATTTTTATTTATCCTTTATCTAACATGGAAAGTCCCATTGAGGTTAAAAACCTCTTTTTCAAGGGAGTCCTGGACAAGAGGCTGCAAAAGATATGCACAGTTGCAAACAATTACAGATTATAAAAACAGTTACAGTCAATAAGGACGTCTCAAGGGTTCTCATTCTGGCTCTAATTGAGGGCCATTGACGTATTTGTCGGAGACCCTCTTTTCGGCTGGGGATTACAGGACAATAAAAATAGCTAGAAAAAAACTTATTTTTGCTGATGAAAGTAGACAATCCACTCTTTTAGAATCTGGTTTCATATTTCACATAGTCTCAAGAAATTATATTCTGTGGGTCTTGAGAATCAGTGAAATCATCAAAAACGGCTGGCAGTCAATGAGTTAAAAGCGTCCAAGTTCAGTTTGTTTCCAGACTTTTACAAAAGCTTTTTTCCCAGTTCTGTGCGGGTAAAGGGAACAGAGAGCAAACCGTAAGAACCGACATCTCTCTGTGTGATGAAATGACAGATGAAAGAGAGCAGTAAACCAATATATAAAATAAAACTAGAGAGCAAGAGAGAGTAGAGTAAAGTGTAGGAGTGAAGGGTAAATGATAGCAGTGTATTATTAATCGTTAAATTATCGTTATTAAGGACCGAATATTTAGAATGAGTCTGGTGTGTGTGTGAATGGTTGGTGGTGGTCAGAGGGGCTGATGGCACCGACTGGTTGCCTCTCTTCTGTCAGTGTGCCCCAGGGCAGCTATGGCTACAGTAGTAGTTTATCACCACCGTATATGGGTTGAAAGAGTATTGACATGTGAAGCATCTTTGAGTGTCCAGAAAAGCACTGTATAAAACCAATACATTATTATATTACGATTCAAAGATTAAAAATATACAAGAGTAGAGAGGAGTAGAGTAGAGGAAAGAAGGGAACCATGTTGTTACATAGTTGAATTCTCAAGAAGGTCCATTTTCCATGTCACTGTGCCATTTCTGGGGTTTTCTGCTTGATAAAAGTTCCCAACACGACCCGTTCTTTGTCCGTTACACAAACAGTTTAAACTTAAGAAAAGTAAGGCTTCAAAGTTCCAGGGCCACGTTTTGACGCAGAGGCAGCAGTGAAGTTATGTACAGTCAGAGAACCGGAATGTGGTCCGCTCACTTCAAACTGACGACAAATGACAACACGCAACGCCCACACGGACAGGGAGGGGGCGCCATCACAGCTCTCTGTCATCAGGACAGAGAGCTGTGATGATCAGTGTGATCAGACTGTCATCTGTCAGTCTGTGTTTAGAGCAATATTTGGATTGTGAGCATGTGTGTGTGTGTGTGTGTGTGTGTATGCGTGTGTGTGTGTGTGTGTGCGTGTGTGTGTGTGTGTGTGCCTGTGTGTGTATATTTGAGAGTGTGTGTGTGAGTGTGTGTATATGGGAGTGTGTGTGTGTATCTCTCTCCTCCTCTCTCTATGTGTGTGTCCACCTGTGGGTGTGTGGAAGTCTGTGTGTGTGTTATATATTTGAGAGAGTGTGTGTGTGTGTGTGTGTGTGTGTGTGTGTGTGTGTGCGTGTTGTCTGTGTGTGTGAGTGTGTGTATATGGGAGTGTCTCTCTCTCCTTCTCTCTCTATATGTGTGTGTGCCTACCCGTGTGTGTGTGCATGTGTGTCTCTCTCTCTATCTTGCTGTGTCTTTGTGTTTGAGAGTTTGTGTGAGTGTGTGTAAGAGTGCGTGTGTCTCTCTGTGTGTGTCTGTATACATATTTCTAAAACAAAAAGCTTTCATATCATAAAAAAGGACATAAGAGTTAGAAATACAGAGACAGATTTAGGTATGAAGACCAAGAATGTACACAAGCTGCATATTTACACACCCAAAACTTAACTAAAAGCTGTCAAATTGACTGCTGTGGGAGTTCCCGTCTCACCTCGGATCTTATTGGAGACGTGTTCTTTGGAGCTGATGATCTGGTCCATGTCGGTCCGAAGCGCCGCGTCCAGGGCTCCTCTCTGCGCCTCACAGCCCTCGGACAGAGCCTCGTACTGGTTGGTGGTCTGAGCCAGGACCTGCTTATACACGGCTCCAGAGATCTGCACACAGAGGGGAAGGTGAGAGCCCGGAACCCTCCTCTCACGTCCTTCTTTTCTAACCATGCTAATAAAACATTCAGAATTTCACTCTGAACCAGAGCAGAGAAATGGTCCGCACCAATCAGACTCTGCATCACTCTCATACATCACTTGCTGTGACCTGAAGTGCTGCGTGACTATTGTTAGTCACTTAATGTATGATGTATTTAGTTGTTTGTATGGATGGATGTGTTTCTGCTGCTGGACACCTGAATCTCTCCTACTAGGATCAATAAAGTATTTATCTAAGGCTTAGGAAAGTGTTTTAATCGGACACAACTTTTAAAGAAGCTAATACTGCTAATTACCGGTACCAGCTTCCTGTACATTTTTTGTTTAATTAAAGGACCCTCAACAGACAAAAGACAAAATTAACGTTTTACATGTATCCATCTGTCTTGTTCTATTTGACAAATGTTATTGCCCAAGGACACAACACCACCAGACAGTGGGAGTTATGAAGTAGGTTATGTGGTGAGATCGAACCCACGACCTTCAGGCTCAAAGGCCAGCACTTTACCAACTGAGCCACTATCGCCCACTATTTTACTAATATACAGTATCTAATTTTAGGCCATTGTTTTCTGAAGTTAACCCCTCCACCATCCACAGCGTCGTAGTGAATGTGTGGGAGACGAACCAACATCCAGCTGCGTTGTCTCTGCTGTAGTTTCCCTTTGAGTCGAGGCCCGATGGCGGCTCTCAGGTCCGGGTGCAGCTGCTCCATCACCAGGTTCGCCAGGATCTAAGAACACAAGACCTGAACCGTGAAACTCAAAATAACACGTACTCTGCGTTGGCGGCTCATCATCATTCAGCTGTAGTCTGTTCAGTGCTATTCACCCACTGTCCCGTGGTGTGTACATGGCGTGATGATGGGACCCCTATGGCTGCTTTCATCTGCACCTGTGAACTGGTCTCTACCGGTCTCGTGGGTTGCAGCCATTTTGGGGAGCACCGCACAGCCTCAGTCCTGGATCTACAGCCTCAGTCCTGGATCTACAGCCTCAGTCCTGGATCTATAGCCTCAGTCCTGGATCCACAGCCTCAGTCCTGGATCTACAGCCTCAGTCCTGGATCTATAGCCTCAGTCCTGGATCCACAGCCTCAGTCCTGGATCTACAGCCTCAGTCCTGGATCTATAGCCTCAGTCCTGGATCCACAGCCTCAGTCCTGGATCTACAGCCTCAGTCCTGGATCCACAGCCTCAGTCCTGGATCCACAGCCTCAGTCCTGGATCTACAGCCTCAGTCCTGGATCTACAGCCTCAGTCCTGGATCCACAGCCTCAGTCCTGGATCCACAGCCTCAGTCCTGGATCTACAGCCTCAGTCCTGGATCTACAGCCTCAGTCCTGGATCTACAGCCTCAGTCCTTGATCTACAGCCTCAGTCCTGGATCTATAGCCTCAGTACCCGTTCTACAGCAGGGGTCTCTTTTCAATTGGAGAGCTACTTTTTTTTTTTTTACAGAAATAGCGAGTTACTTCTTTTAGCAGTTATAATACACACGTAGTCTATAATAACTACGGCATATATACCATTTACTGCACAGTATCTTTATGAAACAATCCACAGGTTGGAGATCCCTGTTCTACAGCCTGAGTCCTGGATCTCCAGCCTCAGTCCTGGATCTCCAGCCTCAGTCCTGGATCTACAGCCTTAGTACTCGTTCTACAGCCTGAGTCCTGGATCTACAGGCTGTCTGTCTGTCTGTCCCTGAGCTTGCTCGCTTAGTGGTGGTTATTCCGCTCCCTACGAAACATTAACTCCTCTGTATTTGTCATAATTACATTTTTTAACCCTGAGACGACTGCTGTTGTGATTTAGAACTGTACAAAAATAGAAATGATTTAAAGTGTCATTTGGCGAGACGCTTCACACTTGAGTCTGTGTGTGAGACCGGAGGAGGCCACGCCAAACGGCAGCTGTGGCTTTCATAAATACTTCTCACCATTGTGTATGAAGTATGAGGAAGGCTGTGTCAATACATTCTATTCAAATTGATGCGTCATTATTGTGTTGTTGAACATTTCAAACAAACATTTCTACATCGAGGTTTGGCGTTTGCTCTGATGCTGAAGAAGGGAACCGTAAATGACAGATCTTCTTCAGCGGTCTCACTCCACACTGTCTGCTTTCTGCCGATGCCCTAAATAAATCATTATGATCTAAAAATAACAACCTACTTCAAGACAATCCCATAAGAAGCTCACAAGTACAAACGTCTTCTCTGATGCTGCTTTTCTAATAATACAGACTCAACTTCCTGTGTTTCAAAGTAGGAGCCGGAGACAAGGTTAAAGAGTCCGCAAGGCCACGTCCAAACACTGAGATCTCTTCGAGCTTACAGGGTTATGGTGCTGTTCTAGGTTATAGGGCCATAGACTAAATCAGGGGTCTCCAACCTTTTCCCCCAGAGAGCTACTTTCTCCATACAAAAAAATGGCAGAGAGCTACTTCAATCCATCCTGGGAAAAATGAGATATATTTGTATCACTATCACCAGTTGTTTATCACATGTTTGTTACCATTGCACACAGTATGTTTGTGAGCGAGCAAGTAATTCATGAAAAATCTGAAATATACAGTACATGATTGAATTGTTACTTTCTAAATCCATTGGGGAGCTACCTGGAAGTGGGTGGCGAGCTACTGGTGGCTCCCGAGCTGTAGTTTGGAGGCCCCTGGACTAGGTGTATCGATGGAGCTAAGCCGATATAGCGCTATGAAGACAGACAGGTCTTTACTTTAATAACGATTCTATTCACTTTCCCTGCGTGTCGCATGTGCCGCATGTGTCGCATGTGTTGCATGTGTTGCATGTGTCGCATGTGCCGCATGTGTCGCATGTGCCGCATGTGTCGCATGTGTCGCATGTGCCGCATGTGTCGCATGTGTTGCATGTGTCGCATGTGCCGCATGTGTCGCATGTGCCGCATGTGTCGCATGTGTCGCATGTGTCGCATGTGTCGCATGTGTCGCATGTGTCGCATGTGTCGCATGTGTCGCATGTGTTGCATGTGTCGCATGTGCCGCATGTGTCGCATGTGCCGCATGTGTCGCATGTGCCGCATGTGTCGCATGTGCCGCATGTGTCGCACTGGAGGACTTCCTTTGGTAAACACGACTGTTAAACAATGGAATGCAGCTCTGAGAGGTTGGAGACTGGTTTTGGATTCTATGTTGGACAGACTTCCCTGTATTGACCAAGAACAAGTAGTAGTGAAGCTTAAGCCTTTATCCCCACCGCTGTCAGACTGTACAATAAGTCACTTTAAGTCACTTGCATTAGGACTGAAAAACCTGCACTACTATTGACACTGTTTCTTCTTTTTATTGTTCATAATATATCATGCATTTAACATGTTTGCACATTTCTTTTTGCACAATCTTGAGTGTTTCTATCCATGCCAGATGTGACATGCACATATCTCCTGTGTGAGATCAACAAAGTCTATCTTATCTTATCTTAAATTCAGAATGGAAGCCCAAAGGCACGTCATTCCTCCCTCTACACTCCTGCACTGAGCTCAACAGTCACACACCTGTGCTTATCGTGGAGCCTCTAAGCTCACTGCAGCTCAAGCTACTGTTCGAGCAGCAACCCACCTCCTCCCCATCACTGCCTTTTCAGTGGAGTATCATGTCGAGTCATGTCTTCGGCTCAGCTTCTTCACCACCAAAAATAAATTGAATTGAATTGAAAGTGAAGTTGGTCATTTAACCGTTCTGAAAGCATAATTACATTTTCCCTGTGGTAGTTTTGAAATTCAATTAAATTCAATGTATTTTTACATAGCCCTGAATCACAACAGTAGTTATTTTGGAGGGCACTACAAAGTTGTCCATTCGCCAACACAGAACAGAGAAGCAAACCGTTCAAACACAGGAAACGGAATGAAAACAAACACATCAAGCCGTTGGTCCATAAGAGGCAGATGACCCATGTCCAGAAAATACACTAAATACCCAAAGCACAAATCGACAGTGATGAATCTGGTTGACGACTTTTATTTTGGATTCCGTACCTGGCCGGGGGTCCCACACATGAGATCCCAGCTGCCGTAGTGCCCTTGAGCCTGACGATGCAGACGCACACTGTTGGTGAAGGCTGGAGTCAAGACTGAGTTCTCCTCTGACAAACCTGCAACACACAACAAACAACACACAACACATGAGGACTACAGCTGACACCAACCAGGACCCGTCTGCTTTACCATTGTCCATAACTGTTTATGTGGGTTTTTAGAAAGGACATCTAAAAAAACAATCTATATTCAAAAAAACATACAAATAAAACATTGGATATCTCTTAGTCTCTATCTCCTTCTCTTCTGTAAACACATTTATTAAATACATACATTTTTGTTGACCTTGTGTGGCCCCCAGAGAAAACCCACCCCTGGTCCACTAGTCCCCTAGTCCCCTGGTCCCCTGGTCCCCTGGTCCACTAGTCCCCTGGTCCCCTAGTCCACTAGTCCCCTGGTCCACTGGTCCCCTGATCCCCTGGTCTCCTGGTGCCTTGGTCTACACGTCTGTGGCACTGGTCTCAATGCTACTAACAAATGCTAACAATAGCAATTTGACAAGAGGGAGCAAAGTGAAAATTTGAATTACGATTTAGACCATGGTTAAGGTACACATTATTTATCGCCCTCGGGTTAGGCATGTCAAACTCAGGCTCATGGGCCAAATCCGGCCCAAAAGAAAAATTTTAGTGGCCCCTACATTTATTTCCAATTATTATTATGAACTTGCAGCATTGATGGTAGTGAGCGACCAAGGCATGTCGTACATCCTCTATGTTCTCAGGAAAGAGACCAAATTCAATTCATTTTAAAATTTCAACCAAACGCATTATTAGAAGTTAAATATAAAACAGTATTTGATGCAGTTTTGGTTAAATTCAAACAAATGAACACATGTTGTTTAAAAATAAAAAATAAAAATCAACCAGAAAAGACCACAAAGTCATGTCAAATTTCCTTCATGACGTAAGAAAAACAAATACTGTATTCTTTCGGCCCCTGATCAGTTTCTATTTTCTTTGTTCTGTCCCTGACCAAAATGAGTTCTAGGGCAATGAGTTCATTTGACCCATCCTGCAAATGCGACTAGGGTCCCACTGTCAGGAGTCAGGGGCAGTGGTCGCCGAAGTACAGGGCGCAACCTCCATCATCAGGCCCATAGCTGGAGGTATTTTCATGTTTTTAGTGGTAAGAGAAACATACACAGACCAGACCCACTCCACTCAAACAGACCCTGTTCCGATTGGGATTCAAACCCAGGACCTTCGTGCTGAGGAGAGAGAAAGCAAACCACTGTGCTGTCATCCACGCCCAATCCACCCCCCACATTTCAGCTTTTGTTTGCCAATTCTCCAAGATCTGGCAACATATAAATAGAAAGAAACAGCATCAAACTGTTTTCCTTTTGCCCAAATTGGAAGCCAAGTATCACACATTCAAAACATACATCCACACACACACACACACACACACACACACACACACACACTGTAGGCTGTGATGTCTAATGATTCAAAGCTATCAACAGTGAACTATCAGCAGAACAGGACCTTCTAGCTCACTGCTGATGCTACTTTGTGCAGAGATAATAACCGCCCGCTGCCCTCTCATCAGGAGCTGGAACCTTTCATTAAACACCAGAGACACCACTTCTGGAACAATAAACACAGTCAGAGAGAAGCTGTGCACAGGAGCAGCACTGTATGTGTCATTTCACAGACCGTATCCATAGTAACCAGCTGCAGAAAAGGATAAAATATGATAAGTGTTTTGTTTTTTTTATCTTAATTTGAGTACATTCTGGCTCTGGTCTTAAAACAAGATTTGCAAATGGGACCAAGCCCCCATGCCGCGGGTCCATTGTATTGCCTCCCTCTGTTATCCTTGTTCCTGATTTCTTGTTCGGATTTTGAATTTGTTTTCACCTGCGCTTTAATTTAATTATCATTATATATCTTTATTTGTTTATTTTTTTGGGTCCTTCATGCACCTCATGACAAAATCTTGTTTTTTACGGCTGTCAAAATGTGCTCAAAATAACATACATTTAGCCAAATTTGAGCCATTTTTCCCTTGTTTTTCACTAGTTTTTGCAGTGAGTCCACGTCCAGTCACACAATGTTTGCGAGTACGTTTAATTTGTTGTGGTCGGTCAAATATGGCAGTAATATCACACTTGTGGCTTGTTCCCACGGCGACCAGATCACACACAGGTGCAGGTAAAAGAGGCTTTCAATATTTGTTTTTTTTTTTTTACAAGAAAGACAAATAGACTTCAGGGAGTTTGTGAGAGGTTGCTGTACAGTCTCCGCTCTCATGTTCCCAGGATGCCGTTCTTCCTCAGAGCTCTGTTTTGTCTGGAAGTAAAGACTCAGGGCTGTGACAAAACCAGGAAGTGT
The DNA here is from genome assembly GCA_964034765.1 of Knipowitschia caucasica. Taxonomy (NCBI): domain Eukaryota; kingdom Metazoa; phylum Chordata; class Actinopteri; order Gobiiformes; family Gobiidae; genus Knipowitschia; species Knipowitschia caucasica. Next base: position 46,142,518 of record OZ035823.1, on the reverse strand, counting down.
CCAGCAGGAAGTAGCACTCACTTCAAAACACTGCTCCAGCCGATGGTGTCGCACTGGCCCCGCATTTCGGACTCTCTGGCGCTTATCTTTGAGTCCGTGGACCCTCTCTCTCTCTCTGTCTGTCGATTCTTTCTATATGTGGACTATCTCTCTATCTGAGGTCTCTGTCTCTCTCTCACTGCGGACCCTCTCTCTCTCTCTCTCTCTGTCGATTCTTTCTTTCTGTGGAGTCTCTCTCTGTCTGTCTGAGGTCTCTCTCTCTCTCTCTCTCTCTCTCTGTCTGTGGACCCTCTCTGTCTGTCTGTAGATCATCTCTTTCTCTCTCTTTCTCTCTCTCAGTCTCTCTGGACCCTCTGTCCTCTACTACATCTATTTGTTTCATTCCTAACATAACAAAAATCTAGTTTCTCATCATAACAGAAACTCTTCTTCTGGGGTGATACTCAGCGTAAACACAGCACAGGAAACTGATGACCTCAAAGTCAAAGGCATTCACCTCGCCATCACCACGGCAACGGCAGCCAGACACAACACCCAGGTGCAATTTGAGTCAGCACGACGAGATGCAAAACAGTTTTATCCAAACACAAGGCTCAGGGCAGACCGACAGAAGTTGTGGCTAGTCAAATACGGAAGAATTTAACACATGTGGTTTGCAGTTATTTACATTCATGATCTTATCAGAGGATGTGATTATGAGCTTGAAGAACTCACTATATGTATTTTATGACATTGTACACTGTGGATGCATTTTTGGTGGTTTGAAAGTGAAGTACATCAGCTTTAAAGCCCGAACCGAATAATTTTTGTATAATACAGTATGTAGTAAGTCTGGGTCTGGTTCAGTGGTGATCGGGCTTCTCTGCTGAGGGGAATTCCTCCTCTCCAAAACCCAAAGCTAAACGCTGCCACATGTGGAGAGAGAGCGGGAAGCAGAGGGTTTTGTGGCTGGCAAACACACGCAGAATGCTCTTTATTTTGGCACAGACTCTCAGAAGTGACACGGGAAATATGTGGAGAGTTTCCAGACACATGAGAAACGACATGTATTGAAGGAGATTATAAATAACTGTGCAATAAGTTAGATTTAAATACATGTACGGTTAGATCAGGGTTTGGAAGGAGACATATTACAGACTCACTTTAACCATGTTCTCATCAGTCACAGACACAGAGTTGTTTTTAGATCCATCCACTTCTGACACATGCATGTAACTCTGCACCTTCTGTCTAAAGGCCCCTGTCACACTAATATAGGTTGTTATTATTATCCTCATTATAAATATATTTTTGGGTGAAATGATGCCCTTTAAACTATTTTTCACCCTAGATATTTTCTAAACATTTTATGAAAAAAAGTCAATGTCAAAAATGATGCACAATACTTCTTGTGGTAATCATAATCCTGCATTGGTTTTATACAGAGGTGGTGATGGTGGTGCCACTGCAGCCACATCTGCCCTGAGGCACAATGACAGAAGCAAGGCAACCAGTATGTGCCATCAGTCGCTTCCACTTCTACCAGACCAGACTCTTTCTAGACAATGTGGGTGAAGTGTCTTGTTTAAGGACACAACAGCACACAATGTGGCTGATGTTCTCAGAGGTCTCCCATCACTGTACTAACCAGGCCCTGCCCTGCTTAGCTTCAGAGGTCTGACAGGATCTGGTTTTCACATATAATTTAGGTTCAGTTAAGAATATTGATAATTATGTATAAATCTGAGGGAAAATGTACTCATTCAAAATAACAACTTCCAAACATATATTTCAACTGAAGAATAGTCGCTCGTCGAGGATCATTTATTGAGATAGCGCAGCTGTGATCTTTACAGGTTTGTGCAGCGTTCATGCTTCACCAGGAGACCGAGGCGAGTCCAGACAGGTCCTGAATGCAGAGAGCAGGGGCCCAATTAAAAAGGCTTTGGACCTGGACTGGAACACAATCTGTCCAGTAAACAAACAGTCCTGCTTTAGTCCTGCTTTAGTCCTGGTTCAGTCCTGCTTTAGTCTTGCTTTAGTCCTGCTTTAGTCCTGCTTCAGTCCTGGTTCAGTCCTGCTTTAGGCCTGCTTTAGACCTGCTGTAGGCCTGCTTTAGTCCTGGTTCAGTCCTGTTTTAGTCCGGGTTCAGTCCTGTTTTAGTCCTGGTTCAGTCCTGCTTTAGGCCTGGTTAAGTCCTGCTTTAGTGCAGGTTCAGTCCTGCTTTAGTCCAGGCTCAGTACAGCTTTAGTCCAGGTTCATTCATGTTTTTGTCCAGGTTCAGTCCTGCTTTAGTCCTGCTTTAGTCCTGGTTCAGTACGGTTTTAGTCCAGGTTCAGTCCTGTTTTACACCTGGTTCATTGCTGGTTCAGTCTTGCTTTAGTCCTACTGAATCCGAGTTCTGTCCTGGTTCAGTCCTGTTTTAATCCTTGTTCAATCCTGGTTCAGACCTGCTCCAGTCCTCTCCCCACTCATTTCTCAACATCATTCATCTCAATATTAAGATTTCACATGAAATTATATTGATATTTCTGATTGAAGCCAATTTGAAACTGAAAACAAACAAACAGCCAAACATTTCAAACTGAACCAGAACCAGACGGACTTCCACATCCCCGCCCACGGTCTGTGTCTGGACCAGAGTCTGCAGCCGGTCCTGGTAAAAGACAAACGTAATATCTGCGTCTGGCCGTTTTTACCTTCAGAGCTTTTTCATTACATAAATGACAGATATTGTTTTGCCGCTGTGTGATTATGTAGGCGGGTCTGTGGAGAAAGCCCTGAGACGTAAGACTGTAATTACGAGTTTGTGAATGCCCTCCGGAATGCGACCTTGTGCTTTGAAGCGCTGGTAACAATCTAGCCTCCTCTCAGGTAAAAGCATTGTGGAGGCTGTGGTAATGACAGGGCACAAGGGGGCGCCACTGAGACTCATCAACGTAATTACAGCGTATTGATGAGGTGATGTTTTTGTCTTGTGTACAAGGATTAGACCTGAACCATACTCAAAATACTGCTGCTTGAGTCCTGACAAGAACCAGGAAGAACCATTTTCTTAGACAGACTTTTAATGCATTAGTCCAGTCCTCAGGTCTCTGCGCTGGCTAGAATAGAAGAGACTTTAAAGCACAGGGACTGGCCTCCTGCTGGTGCCCTGAGTCAGTACTAAACAAGTGGAGGCAGCGTTTGAGGATCATGCAGCTAAATTCTGGAACAATCTTCCTAAAAATGTGAGGCCAGATGACCTGGCCTCCACAGTCAATCCAGATGGTTTTGGGGTGAGCTGGGCTATGAGTGAAGGCGAAAGGGCCAACAAGTGCAGCATCTCTGGGAACTCCTTCAAGACTGTTGGAAGACCATTTCAGGTCACTACCTCGTGAAGCTCATCAAGAGAATGCCAGGAGTGAAGCAGTAATCAAAGCAAAAGGTACTACTTTGAAGAACCGAGAATATGAGAAATATTTTCAGTTGTTTCATACTTTTTCTTTTAGTACGTACATAATTCCACATAAGTGAATTCATAGTGTTGATGCCTTCAGTGTGAATCAACAATTTTCATAATCATGAAAATAAAGAAAACTCTTTGAATGAGAAAGTGTGTCCAAACTTTTGGTCTGTACTGTATGCACTATTTTTCTGATCAATACACAAATAGACGATAGACAAATAGATTACATTGATTTTGCTGGATTTTTCCAAGAGTTCAATGCCTTGTTGTTTAAAAGTTAGGTATCAGTGACATCCTCAGCTCTGAGTATGACATAGCTCATTATCACTCATTATTTTTGTTGGCTTACGCACGCCCCTCCCACTCCCGCTGCGGTCTTTGTGCCGGTGGAAGGAGCTGGTTCCTCTGATCTCGGCGTGGTGCGAGGCAAAAGAATGGTGAGTATGTTGTTGTCGCGTTGTGTCGTGGTTACGCCCGACGGAGAATGAGAGGCATGCTCTGAGCTGGCACGGCTTTCATTTACCTGCGCTGTGAGGTCACTCTATGTACGCACGGGTTTCATACAGAGCGGATACAATCATACATACAATAGGAAAAAGACTTAGGAAAATATACAGAAGTCACAAGGAGACGATGACTGTGTTGAATGACGTCCATTAAAATGGGCTTAAATGTCTTGAACCCTTAGACCCTCCTCCATCGGCAAGGAACAACTAAAAAAAACAGGGGAAAAATTGAGAAACCTTGGAGAGGTCCACTGTGCGAGACTCAGGCTGTAGATTCTGGACTGAGGCTGTGGGATAGGCATGTCCAAACTCAGGCCCGGGGCCAATTGCGGCCCTCAGTGTCATTGCATGTGGCCCTCTGCCTTGCTAACCCAAAGTAGTCTTTAAGATCATAAACACAAGTTCACTGTGTCATCCATCCAACTTCAGCTCAGGCAGTATAGACATGTCGCTACTCATTCTAAAGCCCATATGTCTGGGTTTCAGTCATTGACGTTATTTGTACATATCTCTACTTAGGTGGTTTTTGATTGTGTCACTTGCAGTATGGTGCTACTGCAGCTGGTGATATTGGTAAATATTGGTCATTCAGCCCACTTCAGCTCTATTATAGATACATTTTTAAGATCAGAACAGCCAGATGCCAGCCAAGGCCATTTTCTGGCCACTGGACTAGCCTGGTGAACTAAAGTGGCCCTCTTACAAAAATGTTTGGACACCCTTGCTGTAGGACGAGGACAGAGTCTGGGCTGGAGTTTCTACTGTTCTGTAACCTACACGCCCCGACTGTGAGACGAATAAAGAATATCTAAATCTTTATTTACTCATTTTGTTCTGAAAAATCAAAGACTCAAGTTAAAAAGAATAAATAATATGGTTAAAATACTTAACACAATGTAAACCACGGGTCTCCAACCTACAGCCCAACCACACTTTTGGAGGTAGCACCCGAAAGTTTTGAGAAACGTGCAATATGCTGCAGAATAAGTACATTTTTCGTCAAATAATTTCTGGATTTTCTACGTGTTTAACTTTAAACCCGGGATACAATAGTTTCCGTTGGGGTTTTATGCATATTTGACATTAGTATTGTATTCGTTTTTAGTATTAAGCCATGTGTCTTTCGTGTAGTTACCGTTGTTGGCGTGGCGCACACAGTCCTGCAGCACAGCGAACCACTTGCTGTGCTCTTTATCGGTGAGAACGCAGAAGTAGTGGTGGCGTGCGTATGGGTGCCACAGGATCAGAGGGTACGACGTCACGGTCTTCAGGAAGGGAGTGCTGCTCGGTTTGGCCTTCACCCCTGGAACCAAGAGCACGAAAGACAGGTTTCAGAAAAGGTTAAGGGTCCAATGATCGAGCCCAGAGGGACCCCTGAACGTATGAGTCTGCTCTGTGGGTCTGACTGTGATTTCTTTCTGACTTTGCAATGTTTTGTGGGTTTCTTATTGATCCATTAGTTTAGTACTAGACATGCTGTTGATATGACAAGCCGGAATTTGCGAAATACTGAATACTTAGATTGATGAGACAGAGCCACGTCTGCCAGGTGCAGACTGTCCCCATTCAATATGTGATCAACAACAAGGTAACATTTGAACTCAAAGACTCCCAAGGCAGTGATTTTCAATGGTTCCAATTCAACTCTCTGAACTCTGAAAACATCCCCAAAAACAGTTTATGTTTCACTACTTTTAGTAAACTACTACTTTCAGATTCCTCTGAATCAGTCCAGGACCAGCACCTCGAGAAAAAGAGCTGAATCATTATAGTTGCATTCCCATGTTTTGTCTCCTCCATCACTTCACCACACAACTTTTTCTCCCTTTTTGGGTTTTACAATATTTTGTCTGATTATATTTTACAGGTTGCACTTTTGGTAATGTTTTGATACACTTTTGGTAACTTATTAGTGCATATTAGTGCATATTTGCGCATACTGTGCGCTCCTTCCTGGTCCCGTTGCGGCCTCTTCAGACACCACATGGTTTGGTTATTTTAGCGGGTTGTTAGCTGTCATTGGAATGTTGTTTAAGTTATAATTTTAGTAAATGTGTGTCTAAATTATATACTGTATGCTAAAATTCACTTTGGTGCCAGGAGGTCTGAGAGCTGGCTTTGAGGATGCTAATGGAGAAGGCCTTGTCACATTGTCCTTTTGTTTTCTGTTGGTTTCTCTTCCTGTGGAAGGTGTGTCTTATCTCCTCCAATACTGCTGTTGAAACTGCTGAGCTTCAGACATGTTCTGGACAGGAGGCTGATCTGACCTCTGCTCTTTCTCTACAGACATGTCTTCCTGGAAGGGCAACTAAGTAATAAAGAATGCCTGAACTATGCCTTTTGTCTTTGTGATTTTCTCAGGATTGACTGTGATTAAAACAGCAATATCATTAGCCTTTTTTCCTGGCCTTATTTTTTTTTATCTGGTGGGTTCGGTGGTTACATTTTCAATGGTGAGGGTGTAGCTATTTGGGTTTTCTTTATTCTTGAGTTTGGGTGCAGGCATTGGATCCGGACGGCCCTGTATAAGGTTAGTTTGGTGTTGGCCCATTTTGTTTGCTTTGGCTGGCCCACCAGGTCCACCTCTAATTTGATTACTTTGGGTTTTTGTTTTCTGGACACGGGGTTGGGTTTTGCACTTCATCAAGAAATTATACAAATAAAAATCTACTTTGAACTCTGAACCTGCCTCTCTGTCCTTTGGGTCGTAACAATAACAATACAGTTTGTTCATATACTGTAGACCTCTAAAAGCTGGGAGAAATGTCATGAGTGATTGTGTGTCTTACCTGGGAGACTTTTGTCGATGAGCTCCAAATACTCCTCCAGAGAGTTCAGGACCCTGTAACCGGCACAGTTGATGCTGACTTTAGGTTGCAGTCCACGCTCACAGTTCTGCGCGATAGAAAAACCAATGAGAAATGTTCTGTGATTGATTAGGTCTGATTTGTTTTTGTGTAAAACTCACGGCTTTGCTTTCGTAGAAGTCGATGTCGTAGGTGTTTGGGATGGACACGAAGCGGTTCCTCCACTTCCGGTTCTCCTCCAGATACTGCAGCAGACTCCCCGAGAAAATGATCCTTCCATCCAGAGGGTCCTACGCCACAAACATGTCACATTGTAAACAGAGATTCAACTAAACTTTATTATTGCTAGACAAAGCATAGACAGGACTGGCCAAAAACATACACAGAGGGTCTTTGCAATTGCATTTTTTTTCACAATAGATCCTTTCTATAAGATTGTCAGATCAATTTACTAAAAGTTCTGAGAAAAAAAAGTAATACATAAAAATAGGTTTGATTTTTGATCATTCAAGACTTGTGCCAATTCAATTCAATGTTTCAATATTCAAGATACATTTATTGTGTCCCATAGGAAATTTGTCTTGGACTCACAGGCTGCTACATTGTATTTGTGTATAGCCCTAAGTCACGGCAGCAGTCGCCTCAGAAAACTTTACAAAAAATTTGATTTGTTGAATTTCATTACATAGAAGCTATTTTGTCCATAAAGACCGGGATGACCAATAAATGTTAAACAAAATTGCATAAAGTCCTTTATTGTCCTTGATCAACGGCGAGTAATAACTAAAAAAAAAAACCATTGACAATGCTAAGCCGCTAGCTCAACAAAACCTAATTGGGAAGTGCTCATGGACAAAGTTTTACTCTTACTCGCTCTGCCTCCTATTGACGTACATTGAAAAGTAAAGTCCTCTACCTCAGTAACCGTCTGTGTCACACTCACTATTTTGAGCTTACCAAATCATGGTTTAGCTTTCTCTGTGATCCTGGTGTTTATATTGTGATATTGTGACAGTGTTTTTGTAAATCCAGATTTGAGCCCTAAAATCTGACCAAGTCTTTTGTCACAGATTATGGCTGAAGCTACAGCTCTAATCGGCCTCTTTAGCATTAAGTAGTGATGTCCACGCTCTGTCAGTCCACTCCTAATATAAGGTCTATGGTTTTACACTTATATATTACTGTTTTTTCATATTCAGCAATAAATGTAAAAAAATGTGATATGTTAAAAAGAAACGGCAGAGCGATTAACAAGATCAACTAAGGAAAAAGCTGCACAGGAAAACCTCAAATCAGCAATATCGGACCACTGCAAAAGAGAAAATCACATAATGGACTGGGACAACGCAAAAAATAGTAGGAACAGAAGAACAAAAAAACAAAAAATGGATACGAGAGAAATCAGGAAGCGGGGCGCACGGACCATCAACAGAGCCGAGGGGGCTTTCACCTTGGCTCACACTTGGGATTCACTTCTCCAGAGACCACAACGCGGCAATCTGTCAGACTTTTCAGGCACGTTTAGAGAAAAGAATCATATTCGTGGTAGTTTTAATGGTAGTTACTCGTGATAATTGAAGGAATAGTGGAAGCAAGATACTACATTCAGTTCACCACCAAAAGTATTCCTTCAGATCCACGGTATGTATAATTTACAATTCTCCTTTTGGCCTTGTATACTCGGATTCAGATGCATTCATGTGGAAAATGTGTCCCACTTTCTGCCGAGGCCACAGCAAACCCCCTCTGTACCAGGACGTCCTGTTTGGGCACTGGTATCAAAGAGGAAACCGCCCATATATGGAGATAAAGTGGACAGAACAGGACGCGTATGCCATCGCTGTTCTCCATGCTTTACGTTCGCCAAAAATGACAAATAACATACTTAAATTTCAGTTAAAAATAGATGCTTCTATATAATTTACATGTATACTCAATGGGGTAAGAGAAAACGTCATCTACCAATTGTGTAAGACCTGCCACTAGGTTTACCTTAACTGTGAGAGACAAAAAGAGATAAAAATCCAGAAAAATCTTAATTGAGGTGATTGAGGTGAGGGTTGTTGATTAAATACTTATTATCCAACATCAGTTGCAAATAAATTCATAAAAAATCAGACTTTCTGGATTTGGTGTCTATGTTTTTGTGCACTATATACAATATTGAAATTGCAGTTGATTCAAAAAGCTTAAAAAAATGTATTGATGAAGTTTGATCAATGAACCCCATGAACTTTTCCACATTTTCACACGTCACAGCCACAAACATAACTTTAGTTTTTTTATTTCTCTATGGCCACAGTCTCCAACCTTTCTTACATGGATCGATCATTTTTTTGGGACAAAGATGCCAGAAAGCCAATATTGCGAGCTTTATTCTTATATGTTATTAGTAGAGCAAAGAAAAATGAGAAATGATTGAGCTATTTCATTAAGCAATAAAACAAGCAAATTTTAATCTTCAAACTCAAAACTCATTGCTTTCCTGTTTTCCTCCATTTCGTCGTCATGGTTCTATGGTCTTTTATCTGTTCCATAGATCTATATTTGAGTCTAGTTTTAGGATTCATAAACAGGCAGACAGCAAGAGGTGGGGGGTATCTATCAGCCAATCATATCCTCTGCCACTATCGCCAGTTCTTCCTCTGCCATCCCGTAAAAAATATTCACATTCACACTGATATCAGAGTCCTGGCACAAACATTTTATAAACATGAAGATGAAAAAAGAGCAGCAGTAGATGTTGCTCCTTTACCTTTCTGCGTGACACTGAAAGATTAAGAACATCCACTTCTTACAGTAATTATACATGACAAAAGTTTTTCAGATACATGTTTCCATATTACAACATGGACATACTTGTGGCTTATAATCCGGTGCGGTTTATTGTCCGGAAATTACAGTTTTTAAAGATATCACATAAGGTATCATAGTTCTTCTTTAACTTGGTGTTTTGAGTGTGGTGTGCTCTTGCCTTTCGGTGCAGCAGCTGTGTGTGTTCTCCTCCGGTTCCTTCGATCTCCGCTCTCACACTGTCGAACAGCGCCACAGAATGCTGCTGCTCGTAGACGCGACCGAAGTCACTCATCACGGCCCGGGTCCGCCCTGGAACACAGCAGAACCAGAGCAGGGTTAAAGCCCAGAGAGAGAGAGAGAGAGAGTATGTACAGTATGTATAACTGAGGCTCCAGTACTGATGAGAACCAGGTTTCTGCACTGGCTCCTGTGGCTCAGAGAATAGACTTTAAAGCAGTCTCTCCATAGCCTCGCACCGAAGTACATCTGTGACATGTTAGTCCCATATGAACCAAGTCGGACTATGAGGAGCAAAGGGACTGGCCTCCTGCTGGGACTCTGAGGAGCACAGGGACTGGCCTCCTGCTGGGACTCTGAGGAGCACAGGGACTGGCCTCCTGCTGGGACTCTGAGGAGCAAAGGGACTGGCCTCCTGCTGGGACTATGAGGAGCAAAGGGACTGGCCTCCTGCTGGGACTATGAGGAGCAAAGGGACTGGCCTCCTGCTGGGACTATGAGGAGCAAAGGGACTGGCCTCCTGCTGGACTCTGAGGAGCAAAGGGACTGGCCTCCTGCTGGGACTCTCAGGAGCACAGGGACTGGCCTCCTGCTGGGACTCTGAAGAGCACAGGGACTGGCCTCCTGCTGGGACTCTGAAGAGCACAGGGACTGGCCCCCTAGCTTAGCGGGTTAGCATTGACCATCTATATACAGTCTATGGTGTGTATGCGTGTGTATGTGCGTGTGTATGTGCGTGTGTATGTGCGTGTGTGTGCATGTATACGTATATGTGAGTGTGTGTTTGTGTGTGTATTTGATATTGTATTGTGTGGTTGTATATATGGTTTTGACACATCCTATTGTTCTACTGTATGGTTTTTTTTATTTTTTTGACAATTCTCTATAAGTTTATTAAGTTTATTCTACAGACTATCCTTCACTGTGCAAAGTCTGGCCACAAAGTCTTTAAAAAAAAAATTATTGAAAAATGCCACAAAAAAAGCAGTCTCTGCTAAATTCAGAAGCAAAACTCATAGAAACAGCTCAGTCAGTAATCTATGGTCATAATCTCATGTTTGTTTCTGTGCCGTAAGTTCCTGGTTCGAGCTAAAAACAACTCCAGTTCTGTTTTTAATGCGGAACAATGCAGTTAAAAGCTAAAACAAGAGATTTTTTTTTTTTTTGCCTCACATGACTGGCCACACTATGCAGGTGCTAGCCCGTGGTAATACAGTGATTTTGCAAAAATACTAAATACAACTTGATTTTTTTTTATACATTTTGTCTTGTTTACAACAAAGTAACATGAAAAATGTTTTTGTTTTTCTTTTTTTGTGGATGAAAACAGAAAAGTGGAGCAACACAAGTCTTTTGGGGACGTCTCTACAAGCTCTGCACATCAAAAACACACTGGAAGTTTTGCCCATTCCTATTTGCAAAACAACAGTTTATTTGTATGTCATTATTTTGATTATCTTTTATCTCTGCTCTGGAGGTTCTAGTTTGAGAATCCTCTTTGGGAGTCAAAATGTCAAGGCTCAGGGAAAGATGTGATGGTTCTACGTTACTTAAAGATGTAGTCAGAGATTTTTCTCCAGACGCATTTTTTCAAATATTGTGGGAAAATGTCCCTAAAACCTAAAAGTAGTCAAGTAATCATGTGTTTTCAAATAGTAATGGAATTGACCAGATGCCTATAGTCTCCAAAAATGTATAAAACATATCCTTCATCCTCAACGAACCAATGGGATGTGTTTACCCCCTTCACCCTCTTCCTGTTTCTCGTGAGTGCATGTACCTGAGTTATCGGATTATTTTCTATAACCTAAAATGACTGAACAAAAAATGCAAATTTCACATTTGCCGCCCACTCTCCCTGTTGTGACAAATAAAATAAAATGCTGGATGTTTGGTTTGGTGGAGAGGCGAGGGGAGGGGGGAGTGGTTTCGAGTTGGGGCTATGGCTAAGCTAACAACATCACTTACTGCACATTTAAGGAAATTTCAAACAAAGACAAATGAACTTGAACTCAACTTATTTGAATAATTGATTAATCAACAGAGATGCTGTGAAGAAGCATTCTGACTGTCAACAGAGACTACATATACAAGGTCCTGCCAGGCGTAGCATTTAAGCAATGCTAGGCCTCAAGCTTTCATTCGTGCAGCAACCCCCCTCCTCCCCATCAGTGCCTCCATTCAAAACAAATGATTCATCAAGTTGGGGGCGACAGTGGCTAAGTTGGTAGAGCATGAGCCTGAAGGTTGAAGGTTCGAGCTCACTGTGAGATCTACTGCTGTTGTGTCCTTGGGCAAGACACTTTACCCATTTTGGCTATAAGGATCTGTATATGTGTATTCAACTGAAATCTCCCCACTGTGGGACTAATGAAGGACAATCTTTCTTTCTTTCTAAGTTGATAATTGGCAACTTATCGAGGAAAAAACATTAATTAACTACACAGCCCTGGTTGTACTTTTACTTCCGCCTGCTGTCGTGGTTCTATATCTCGTCACATAGTTAGAGTTTTGTTCTACACTTTGAGTTGCCTTGTGTATGACCTGTGCTATACAGATAAACTTGCCTTGCCTAGTGCAGAATACAGTGGTTGAAGTGGATGGCGCTGGCTCAGCAGAGGGTCACGGAAAAACACAGAGGAAACCAATGACAGGACATAGCAGAAGAGGAGGATCATGGGAAAGAGGAGGCCTTATTACACTCTCCAACAACAACACGGGTCCCACCGCTGTCGCAAATGAAAAGAGACGATTCCAGCCTCCTTCTGCAAATTACCGGGCAAGTTTATTTGTATAGGACAGTTCAGCCACAAGTCAACTCAAAGTGCTGAATATAATAATCCCAGTGCATTAAAATACAGGCCTTTAACCTGCGATTGGATGATTTGTGAAGGTTCTTTCTCTAGTCTAAGGACAGTGGTGATGATACAGGACATTTATGTATTTTTTTATTGAAGAGTCAGATTTTTGTCATACAGTTCTACAGATTATATGTTTGGAGATTTAATCAGACAAAAAACAGGGGGTGAAGATAATAATTTCTTTAACAAAAAAAATCGGTTCCAGTTGAAAACGTTTTTGAAAGTTAATTTCTGTGCTGCGTCGAGCCGAGACATAGCAATAACGTTTGTTGAGAGGTTTCTGAATGACGTCTTTATTGCTCAGAATGACAGCTCTCACGTTATACTGCACTTTCTCACATACCCGACATCGCTGCTGTCACTCGCACCTCTAATACTCCACTCAATACTCCTGTCAGTACTTCTGTCAGTACTCTTCCTCTCAGTACTTCTGTTAGTACTTCTGTCAGTACTTCTGTCACTAGGTGCGGAGAGAGCGACTACAGTCCAAATTCACATGCCACAGACTGAACAAACTGAGACCCTACGTGAGATTATCTAAAGACAGCTTCCCTCGCGACCCGGCAGCGGATAAAGCGGAAGAAACTGCATGGACGGAGATTTGCTTTCTGAGATTAAGTTTGTTAAAAGTGCATTATGCAAGTTTTTTATGTGAAATGAAGTGGATATTTTTGTATATTTGACCCATAGATTGTATAATAGTAGTGAACTGACCAAGTGTATTTGCCGGTTTGAACATAAGATAGCTAGAGCCAGTTTCTCGCACAAATGAAGGCTTCTGATTGGTCCATATCTGGATTTTCAAAAAGCGGTAACAAAATATAAACACCAGGGCCATAGAGACCACAAAACAGATTTTTTTAGTAACAGAAAGTTTTATAAGCCGCAACAAATTTTTTGTTCTTTGATCCCTGCGGCTTATATAACGATGCGGCTTATATGTGTATTATTATTGTGTGTGTATTTATAATAGGGCTGCACAATATTGGAAATTAGAGCGATATTCAATATGAGTGTTAAGTATTTCGATAACAAAATTATTGCGATATTTTTGTCTTTCACCTAAAATTTCACTCTGCATTGAAACGCAAGGGACAAATAACAAAAAATAAGAACAACATTAATGACATTCAAATGAATATATTTATTTTATTTGTTTGTTTGTCGTTCTTGTTGAATGTTGATTTTTTGTTGTCTCTAATAAAGGAAGTATCTTTTTATCGCACGCACCAATATCACGATATCAAAACATTTTCTCAATATATCGGGCAGCCCTAGTTTATATACTCATTTTGACTCCCTCACGTTTTAGTAGCGATAGGACGCCTCGCCATTAAATCATATATCATAATCATATCGTGTCCAGTTAATGAAATCAGTCGTCTCTCTGCTACAATACAATCTAACTGCGGCTTATATTCAGGAGCAGCCTATATGTGGACAACACTGATTTTCTTTGTAAATATCGCTGGTGTGGCTTATATACGGGTGCACCTATAGTACGGTATAGGAATATTAACGGCTTATTAAACAAGCGCGAGGTCTGAACAGAGAATTATCAGACTGCAGCCTTTTTGTACAAAAAGGCTGCAGTCTGATATTTCTCTGTACAGACTTAGCAAGCGAGGTTAATAAATGTTTTATGACTATTTTAAATTTGTGCATATACCGATCGGTTCCAACTAGCAAAAACACATGCAACCAAACTGTCCAATGGTGACATGAAGAACTTACTTATCAGATGATTGAGGTCGCCCGCTGGTAAGTTCTCAATCTCTTCTGTGTCTTTAACAATGCTTTTTAGATATTTGTGAAGTATGTTCATGTCCGACTTGGTTTTCCTAATCCTGTTTTTACTTTTCTGGTCTGTAACAAAGTTGTCAATCTCTTCTTGACTGTCAAGAGTTGTGTTTTCGTCGTTATTTGCTGTTATTACTTCCTCTGGCTCTTCAAACTCGTCCGGATAATAGAATTCACTGGAGAATGCTCCCAGTCGTCGCTCATTATTTCTTTTTCACAGAAGAGAGATATCAAATTTGATACGCGCTGCGGACCAATTGTCATGGTAACGGTCCAAGATGGGAAAATATCAGACCGCAAATCAGCCAATCAGAGCGCGCGTACGATCCAAGTCATATAATAATAATAAACATTATTGTACTTGTGAATTATTATTATTATTATTAAAGATACCATATTTAAATATATGCATACGCTCTTCATTTGACATGCCAAGAATGCGTTAATTATAAAATAAAAACATTGTCGGCTGTTTTTCATTTTTTGAATCCACCCATACTTTTTGATTTTGAGACTACACCACATTATGACAAAGCCGGAATTCTGTGCGGCTGCAGTGAAGTAAGAGCTTGTTTCCTTATAAAGCCGTGTTATTGTTCGGTCATTGTGTTTGTATTTCAACTATTTGGCTTCTGTCCAAAATGACTAACCATGATTCAGGAGGACGGTGATGCTTTGGTTTTACACAGCGCTCTTTCAGACGCTCAAAGACGCTTCACATAGTATTATTCACTACATTCTTTGGTGGTGATAAACTGCTATTGTAGCCACAGCTGCCATGGGTCAGACTGACAGAAGCGAGGCAACCAGTATGTGCGATCGGCCCCTTCCCACCACCGCCAGCCAATCACACACACACACCAGTTTTGGCTTTACATCACTTCACGAGGAATTTAACACTAGGACAAAACCCAAAACTCTGAAGCTACGAGAGGAGCAGTCATTTTGACGGCTCCAATTCAAATGAATGGGATTCTACAGTTTTAGGTTCCCACTTCTCCTAAAATTAAGTGTTTTTATTTTATTTTAAATACATGCTAAAACTGGTTAATATAAATGAAACACAGCTAAACCAAATGCTAGCTAAATTGCAGCAAGTAAAACAGTTTGTTGCTATGGTAACTAGCCCTTGCTCCATGCTGAGATTGCTCTGAACCAGTCCAGGATCGAGATAATTTCACAAACATAATAACATAGAAATAAACTACATATAGAAACAGCAAAAGTCACTATGTTTTGAAGTCTAAAAATGTACATTCTAAACAAAAAGCCGTCAAATTGACTGCTGTGGGATTTCTAGTGTTAAAGACACGCACACAATTCCATGTATCTGAAATCTGTGGTCATTTTTGATGGAATTGAATATAAGACTCAAAAAACAGTTTGTTCATAAGAGACACATGAGGGGGGAGGAAGAGGACCCAAAATACAGGAATCCCAAACTAATATGATTTTATGAAGTTAAAAGCAAACTCAAAAATCAGGAAAACCGACGGACGTAGACAATGGACCAGCAACAAAATCGGGATGAGCACAAAGAGCGTATACAGACACAGAGCGAAACAGAGGGAACAGGACAGGAAGTAAAACCTCAACCAAATAACAAAAAACCCCAACAGCATGACACAGCAGACTTTTTAAATCTATAACAGAGATGCATTCAATAAAACCATGTAAGAATAATGTAGGGATAAATGCTTGGTTACTGTGTCGATAGTGACTGATTCAGAAGTTTATGTTTTTCTGCAGCTTCGGCGCCAAAAAGGGTTAAACTCCAACCTCAGATCTTACATCAAAACGACACTAATAATAACCAAACCTCCAGTGACTTTGCTAAATTTATCTGAGTCGAATTTAGAATCAATCAGAAATTCCTGCTCCACATCTGGGTCAACAATAGGAACTTATCTCATGATTTGATTACTTGATTATCTATTATCTTAAATAACAGATCCGGTTTGATAAGATTTACACACTGAGGGACAAAAAGTATCTTATCCTATGATCTTATCTTAATTATATTTTTTACTAGCTTGAAATAACCATGAGATATAGTCACCTACTGTCATTTTTTCAAATCTAGTTTTGGCTTTTTACATGTATTTGTTTGTATTTTACGCTGTTTGCTATTTTATTTTTCATCTTCTGTGGGCAGCTGTTGTACATGTGCCATACAAATAAATCTGACATTGACATAGAGACATACTGTAGGTGACAGTTCCAGACCAGACGGCAGCTTCAAACCTCAGACCTCTCTATAGGATCCAAAGTACTGGGGATGGAACTATACTGTATGTTACTGTGTTTCAGGCATGACCAAACTCAGGACCGTGGGCAAGTCACGGCCCACAATGTCATCTTCCGTGGCCTTCTGCTTTGCTACACAAACCCACCCTGTCATACAGCCAACCCCATCTCCGCCGTCAGACATGCTAGACCTCTTTGCAAAGCTCAGACCCTTTTAATTTCTGTCTTCGAACTCGTAAAAAAATATCATAATATAAAAATAAACATTAATTCTTATAATCTCCAGTCAAATCAAGCGTCCTGGCATGAGGATCAGTCTGAACTCCAAACATACAAGTATATTACAGCACAAAAATATTCCAATTATTAGGCAAGGTAAGGCCAGTTTATCACGCTTCATACACAACATAATGCAAAAGTCAGTGCATTAAAAAACAATGATTAAAATGAATTGCTTTGAATAATCACAAAAGAGTGAACACAATTCTTCAGTCGTATGCATGGCTAACTAGAAATATTTTTGACCTGGATTTAAACGTTGTCAGAGAAGAAGCCTGTGTCACATTTTCAGTAAGACTGTCCCAGATTGTAGCTGCATCAATTGGAAACGCTGCCTCCCCATGTTTAGTGCAGAATCAGAGCTGCTTTAAAGTCTCTTCTCTGAGCCACAGGAAGCAGAGACCTGAGAACTAACTGTGATTTTACATCTTTTGCGCCGGGACAAATATATATACATTTATTTTACAGGTCTCTACATCTAATTTCCATTGACATTTCCTCCAGAGAAAAAGAGAATTGTTAAAAACCCAACAGTTGTTCATTTGTCAGTCTGTTAGAGCTGACCCCCAGACACCAGCCAGAACCGTTTTATACAGTATCCACCAAAGACAACGTAATCCATCCTGGCCACGTTGTTCCCACTTATAATTAGAGTACATGAGTCACCAGAGCCCACAGCTAAAGGGCTTTTTCTTCACAAAGAATCCAGCCATTCCAGCCAGTCCTAAAACCGATTCCCAATTGAATTTGTACATATATTTTTTTCAGGTGCTTCAGAGAAAGTAGGTCGTAGTCATGAAGGGTAAATGTTAAATGATAAAAATTCCCACATGTAATCAGAGTAAATCAGGCAACGGAGGACAAAACTACAGGGCCTCAGCTTCACAAAGACACTAGCCATTTGTTTATAGCTATCCACAGCGTTCACATACAGATACAGTTTTAATTATAAGGAATTCCCAGTAATAATAGATTTTTTTTGAGGATCAAGCGAAAAAATGTCTCCATAACATTTACACTGATTTTTACTCATACAATTCGTTCCCTTTTTTTTTTTTTAAATCTCAGCCTCCTCGGACGCCGCTCTCACCTGCTATCATCTCCCTCCTGCTCTCATCCAAATGCGAGGAAACCACGTCCCCCATTTTTACGCGCGCTCCTCAAAAAAAAAAAAAGAAAAAAAAAGAAAAAGAAAGCCTATAATCCAATACGTTCCAGGAGAGACAGTCGCGCACGCTCCAAGCCAGCTACAGCCGCTCAGGACACCTCTTCTCCGGGATGTGCGCCTCTCTTCGCTTCGCCTGGTTCTGTGGAAGAAGAATAGGAGAGGGCACACCCACAGCCGGGGCGCCTTCATCACTGGTTGGACGTGTTTAGTGGCCAGGCGCGGGGTGTGGCCATCTATGACATCCACGGAGACATGTCATTATTCTGCTGTTTGGATCAGACGCGCGAAGGGGAAGAGACGCTATTGACGCGGGCGCTATAAGACATTAAAGTGTAGGCGAAAATGTATGTTTTGAATGGGTATAGGTCAGGTTAAGCTTGGATCGTGTGTGTGGATATAGCCATTTTCTCAATTTGGAGAAAATGTCAGTCTATGGGTCTGTGGCTAGGAAGAAGGTAAATGGCGCTCCCGTGTGGTAAATAATAGTAAGTCAATGTAAATCAATAATTTACAAAACTATGTAAATAATTACGTAAATCAGTTATTTTCTTAAAGGGAAAAATATACGTATTATTCTACAAGCAGCTTGGTCATGTTACCTGTTCAATAAACCTTCTGTAGTCAAATTTAAAGGTGCCATATCATCACAGTCCATCCTACGCACAGGTGTGATAATAATTTAGGTAATGCACTATACATCACTCAAAACTTATAGCCATTACGTGCATAGAGATGATGTCACCTCATGTGAGCTTTGATCTGTGCTCCTCTGTCTGGATGTCCCGGATTGATGATCCGGGACATTTATGGCTCTAGAGACCACATCACCCCCCTTCTCTGACAACTTCACTGCCTTCCCTTCTCATGAGCAAGAGCTGTTTGAAATGTGTTCTAACTTTGCACACTCTGCGTACATTGTGCTCCCAAACAAACCAGTCAGGGCACATGAGAAATTCATTGAATTAAACTGTTGCAGGAAGTGCGGCTCAGTCTGCACTTCTGCTCCAACAGGCAACAGGTAAGGGATCTCAGGATATCAAGGCTCAAATATACTATTACTAATATGCAATGAACTTTCTTCATTGTAGGACAAATAATATTTTGATCTAATATGACGTGCGTGGTGGGCTTCTAGTTTGACTCAAAAAAACAGGAGAGAACTTTCTCTTTCTTTTTGTCCTGTCGCTCTCTCTGTCTTCAGATCAGACATGTCCAAACTAAGGCCTCGCTATAGAGAAGGTTTCACTATAGTAAGTTGGTTGTTGTCTTATTATTCAATTTTTTTTTTTTATCGACAAGGGACACTAAAATCCTCACAAAATCCAACCTTTGTGAAAGCTGGAGGTTCTCTGTTAGCTGAGGTTGAGCTGTTTTAGTTCTATGGGGAACATTTCTGGGTGGCCCATATCAATTTAGTCTTGTTTAGTCTGCAGTACCGCAAGAATCCCCCCAGCACTTGGGTCCGTCAGCTCCAAGCTATAACACCCTATCCAGATAATAAAAAAATAAAACATAGAAAATAATATTATACAGACAAAAGTGATACATAGACATACCAAAGTGAAAATGATTGGTACAACAGCAAAAAGAACATTGAAGCAGCGACAAAACATAAGGACATACAAAGAGATACAAATATTGAGACAACATGAAACATTACATAATGAGCGGTGTGTGTGTGTGTAGGTGTGTAGAGATGTGTGTGTAGGTGTGTGTGAGTGTGTAGGTGTGTGCGTGAAAACATTGAAGCAGCGACAAAACATGAGGACATACAAAGAAATACAAATATTGAGAGAACATGGAACATTTCCATATGGGAGGGAGGGTGTATGTGTGTGTGTGATAGTGATTGAGAGTGGCGTGTCTGTTTTTCTTGTCCTGTTGTGATGCAAGTGGCTTCGTTGATAATTATGTAGGATAGGAATAATGTAGTAGATGTATAGTGTAGTGCGGCTAGCCTCTAGATCAGAGCCTTGCTGTACTCCATGAGTGGGGAATCTGCTTTTATTTTGGGCACCAGCAGAGTTTGAAACTTCTGCACAGATCCAACTAATTTGCCTCAAATCAGTCTTATAATCTAATAGGTAGTGAATGCGTATATCGGCCAGGGATATCCAAGATTTAACAACACGACGCTGAAGTGATTGAGTTAAAGATAACGGGGTTTATTGACTACAAAAATGAAAATAGAAAATATAACGAAAAGGGTTTCTGGTCACATTAAACAGAAGTTGTATACACATCATTCGAATCACACTTCCAACAAGGAACAGTCTTACTTTGAGCAGCGTAGAGGGGTGAAGAAAGGGTTTGGAGATGAATGGCCAGTCCACGTGTTCTCTTTTGTCCGGGCAGGCGGGAGACACGAAGCCAGCGGATCTAGTCCAACTTTGATCCACGCATATACAACGCAGTCCGGAATGCGTTGCGTGCGTGGAGTCCAGAGCCAGAAAAGAGGCTGATGGTGGAACAGTTCGTGAGGTCCCGAGCCAGAAAGGAGGGCTGTGCTCGCGGAGTGGAAGGCCCAATGCGTACAGGCGCGGCCGTAGTAGGAGACACGTACCGCGGGACGCCGAAGGGAAGCTGTTACAGTAATTACAGGGGGAAGCCAAGAGAAAGAGTTACAAATTGTGTGTGTTTATATTGACTTCTAAAGGGGGCGCGTCCGTGACGTCATCCTTGTGCGTCTCTCTAGACCAACATGTCCCAAGGCAAAAACACATCATGCAGACATCCACAATCAGATGCAGGATTAATACCAACACTCATAACACATGTACAAGCGCACAATGCATTTACATTACTGATAACGATACACACGTGTAGGGCACAATACAGGTTATCCGAATAGTGGCTTCCCGGGTGATTGTTTAGACTGTCCGACCGGGTGTGATAGTGTTCAGTGTCCACTGGGGGGCGCCATAGCGCCGTGGGTGAGTCACAGATTGTCTCAGAGCTGTGGAATGTCCCGGGAGTGAGCAGATTATTGATCTCTGATCTCTGCCAGGCAGAAAGGCACAAAGATGTTTGTTCTGGGGCTCGGTTTATGGCCTTGGTTGACACTTATGGTCTCGGTGACCGATGATGTCCTCTAGTTGACCTGGTCGTCTCTTAGATGTGCGTCCAGATGGGTCCTGCTCAGGAGGGCATGTTTGCATATGTTGGGTTGCTGGTTAACGTCCGACTGGCTGTCCTTTAATTCACCTTACAATTATAACTGAAAATGTGCTATGAATGATGCCCATGTTTCATTGAAGGCCAATATATGCCCCCTTCTGTGGGATGTATTTTTCTCTGTTGAGATATGGTCTATGAGTAGGTTTGTCCAATGAGTGATGCTACATGTCACTTACTGCCCATCGTACGTCACTTTACCTCACTGTACTGCTGTCACCTTACATTGTGTGCACCATGTGCACTGTATATTGTAAATAGTAATTGTAACTCTATTTTAATTTTAATTTTAGATTTATTCCTTAGAAGTGTTTTTTACTCATTTTTTATTATCTCTCTGACTGTTGCACTGAGCCAAAGCAATTTCCAAGTCTGTGACCTCCTGTTACTTACGTGGCAATAATAATGATTGTGATTCTGATACATTTTTTTTTTTTTTTCAATTTTGGAATATTATTTTCTTTGCGATGGTTAGAGAGATGAGTAGGGAGTCATGGTGTTTGCTTATGAGGTTTGTTTGAGTAGTGTCTCCTAGAAGACACAGAGCGGGGTTTAATGGGATTCTGCAGCCCAAGATGGTGGAGAGTTTGTCCGTGACGGAAATCCAGAAGGTGTGTACCGGTTGACAGTCCCAAGTGGCATGCAGGTATGTATCTGTGCTCCCTGAAGCGCAGTGTGGGCTTGTGTCGGTGTCTGTGAATCCCATTTTTTTTTAAACGGCTTTGTGTGTGGTGTTCTATGGATTGTTCTATATTGTATGAGTTGCAAGTTATCACATGTTGTTATAAAGGAGTTTCTACAGATGCGGTTCCAGAAGTCGGGGTTGGGAGAGATGTCCAGGTCCTTTTCCCATTTGACAAAGGCAGTGTTAGTGGATTGTGAATTGTTACTGTCAGGGCTGCTCCTCCAGCAGCCCCTCCCTCCCCTGCTTCTCCTGGAGCGGCCTCCCAGAGCAGGTGGATGGGAGAGGCTGATCAGGCCCAGCTGCCTCCTGGCTCCAATCAAGCTACTACAAGAGCTCCAGAAGCCAGCTCATCGGTGCCAGTTCGTAATCAGTGTTACTGTGCGTTAGTAGGCCTGCTTGTTTATCGATCTCGTTACTTTTGTCTCACCTTTGTTTTGCTCTGCCTCAGACCTCCGTTCCGCACCGCCTGACCCCAGCTCTGCACCCAGCCCTGCACCGCCTGGTCCCAGCCCCATTCCCGGCTCTCCTGTGTTTTGAGTCTACCTATTTTTGTTAATTAAACTTTTTGTTACCTCTGCACTTGGGTTCTTTGTCCGACTCGTAACAGTACGAACTGGCCAAAGAATGAACCCAGCAGACCACATCAACCAGACCCTTTCTGCCCAGATGTCTCTGTTGGAGCAACATACAATACGCTCAAGGCCCTCATGGAACACATGAAGGAGTTTTCTATCAGCCTGGCAAGCCTGAGGACTCAAGTAATCAACACAACGGCCACTGATAATATTTCTGCTCCTTCTGCTGCCCCATCGCTAGTCCTGCCTCCTCCTACCAGAGATGTTTTTGTTCCTCCACCGGCACCGTACCACGGCGACCTGGGGTCATGTAAGTCTTTTTTGACCCAGTGTTCCCTTATTTTTGAGCAACAACCGCTAAGTTATGCTAATGATCGAGCCAGGATTTCATACTTAATTGGATGCCTTCGAGGCCATGCTCTTAATTGGGCCTCCGCAGTTTGGGAGAGACAGGATCCAATTTGTGATTCCTATTACGATTTTACTGCTGCTATGAGGCAGATTTTTGACCATCCTGTTAGTGGCAAGGAGGCGGCTAAGAGACTATTTTCCCTGCGTCAAGAGAACCGCAGTGTAGCTGAGTTGGCCATTGAATTTCGCACACTCGCAGCTGAATCGGGGTGGAATGATGAGGCGCTTCTGGGAGCATTTCTTAATTCTCTGTCGGAGAATCTCAAGGACGAGATAGCTTCCCGCGACGTTCCTGGTAGCCTCAATGATTTAATTGATTTGACCATTCGTGTGGACAACCGGCTCAGGGAGCGGCGACGTGAGAGAGCGGGTAGGACGAAATATGTGAATGCTTACAACTCTCCACAAGTTGTTTTTCCAGCGACACCGCCTGTTCCACCTCCAGCCACGCCGGGACCAGAGCCCATGCAGCTTGGCCGAGCCCTCGTCAGTGCAGAGGAGAGAGAACGCCGCATTAACTCCCGGAGCTGTCTCTATTGCGGTCAGATTGGGCACTTTATCGCATCTTGTCCTGCACGGCCAAAAGGTCGGGCTCAACAGTAGTGGGAGACGTACTGTTGAGCCAAATTAGTGGCACCTCTCCCTTAAGAGCCAGTTTTGAGGGCACCCTTGTTTTTTCTGATCAAACCCTAACGCTTCCTGTGCTCATTGACTCTGGGGCAGATGAGAGCTTTTTGGACAGTGAGGTCGTTCACCAGCTGGGAATTGGGACCGAAGTTCTGGACACCCCTTTGGAGGCTAAGGCATTGAATGGGCAGTTACTCGCCAGAGTCACGAGGAAGACTCTCCCAATCCTCCTTCATCTCTCAGGTAACCACAAGGAGACTATTTCCTTCCATGTTTTTGATTGTACTCACTCTCCTCTTGTTTTGGGGTTGCCATGGTTAAGGTTGCACAATCCTCATGTTGACTGGTCAGCTAAGAGTATCATTTCATGGAGCCCATTCTGTCATTCTTATTGCTTGCAGTCGGCCCTGACCCCAGTTTGTTTTCGATCCACCCCGCCCCCAGACCCTCCGGATCTGTCGGTAGTGCCCTCTGAGTATCACGACCTTGGTGCTGTATTTAGCAAGGATCGGGCTCTTTCTCTCCCCCCTCACCGGCCTTATGATTGCGCCATAGACCTGCTTCCTGGGGCGCCTCTACCGAGCAGCCGCCTGTACAACCTCTCGCGCCCGGAGAACGAGTCTATGGAGAGGTGCATTCAGGAATCCCTGGCAGTGGGAATAATCAGGCCCTCGTCCTCTCCGGTGGGTGCTGGATTTTTTTTTGTTGAGAAAAAGGATAAGTCTCTTAGGCCCTGCATTGATTACCGGGGCCTCAATAAAATCACTGTTAGGAACAAGTACCCACTGCCTTTGATTAGTTCAGCCTTCACCCCTCTCTGTGGATCTACTATTTTCACTAAATTGGACTTGCGCAATGCCTATCACCTGGTGCGCATCAGGGAGGGGGATGAGTGGAAGACTGCCTTTAATACTCCCCTGGGCCATTTTGAATACCTGGTCATGCCGTTTGGTCTCACTAACGCCCCATCTGTGTTTCAAAACCTGGTAAATGACGTCCTACGTGACATGATTGGGAGATATGTTTTTGTTTACATTGACGACATCTTGATTTTTTCTAGAGATATCGAGACTCACAGGCGCCATGTCCGCAGTGTCCTCCAAAGACTCCTGGAGAACAAGTTATTTGTTAAGGCAGAGAAATGTCAGTTTCATGAACCTTCTGTCTCATTCTTAGGATACATTATTGCCCGGGGCCAGGTGCAGATGGATCCTGAAAAGCTGTCTGCTGTCCGTGATTGGCCTATCCCCACCAGTCGCAGGGAGGTACAGCGTTTTTTGGGGTTTGCTAATTTCTATAGGAGATTCATCCGCAATTTCAGCCACATTGCGGCCCCCCTGACTGCACTTACCTCCACTTCTTCCAATTTCGCATGGACTCCTGAGGCTGACTTGGCTTTTAAGCAACTTAGGGACCGGTTCACCTCTGCCCCTGTGCTTATTCAGCCCAATCCTGAACTCCAGTTTGTAGTAGAAGTGGACGCCTCTGACACAGGAGTGGGGGCTATACTCTCGCAAAGGTCAACCACTGATCAGAAATTACATCCATGTGCTTTTTTCTCTCGTAAACTGTCTTCTGCAGAGAGAAACTACGACATCGGTAACAGAGAGCTCCTGGCAATCAAGCTGGCCCTAGAGGAGTGGCGTCACTGGCTGGAGGGGGCTACTCACCCCTTTGTGGTCTGGTCGGATCACAAGAACCTCACGTATATCCAGACAGCCAAGCGTCTCAACTCAAGGCAAGCCAGGTGGGCCCTTTTTTTCGACCGTTTCAACTTCTCTGTCACTTATCGCCCTGGCTCCAAGAACTTGAAACCAGATGCCTTGTCCAGAGTTTATTGCGGTGCACATCCTGCTCCTGAGAATGACACTATTCTGCCTTTGTCCCGTATAGTGGCTACCGTTACATGGGAGATAGAGTCACGAGTGCGTCATGCGCAACTGACCCACCCGGATCCGGGGACGGGACCCCCGAGTTCCTTGTTTGTTCCTGACCCCGTTCGTTCAGAAGTTATTCAATGGGCACACTGCACCCACCTTACATGCCACCCTGGGGTTAGTCGTACCCTCGCTGTGCTCAGGCGCAAGTTCTGGTGGCCTACTATGGAGAGGGATACTAAGGACTTCATTGCTGCATGCAACGTGTGCTCCCAGAATAAATGTTCTAACCAGCCCCCATCTGGGTTGCTGCGTCCTCTACCCATCCCCAATCGCCCTTGGTCTCACATAGCGCTGGATTTTGTTACCGGCCTCCCGCCTTCTAATGGTAATTCCGTGGTGCTGACAGTTGTGGACCGGTTCTCAAAGGCTGCTCACTTTGTACCCCTTCCTAAACTTCCTTCTGCTAAGGAGACTGCAGACCTGTTGGTGAACCACGTCTTCCGGCTGCATGGCATTCCTGCCGACATCGTGTCTGACAGAGGCCCCCAGTTCACGGCTCAGGTTTGGAAGGCCTTCTGTTCTGCCCTGAATATTAACGTGAGCCTTTCCTCTGGCTATCACCCCCAGACTAATGGCCAGACGGAGCGGGCTAACCAGCAGATGGAGGTGGCTCTACGTTGTGTGTCCTCCTCTAATCCGTCCAGCTGGAGTTCTCACCTTCCCTGGGTGGAATATGCCCATAACACACTCCCGAGCGCTTCTTTGGGTATGTCCCCTTTTGAATGTTGTTATGGCTATCAACCGCCCCTGTTTCCTGACCAAGAGGCTGAGTTGGCAGTGCCCTCGGTCCAAGATAACCTTCGCAGATGTCAAAAGACTTGGAAGAAGGCCCGCTCTGCCTTGCTGCGCGCCTCTGCTCGGACGCAAGTACAGGCTAATCGCCGCCGCATCCCGGCTCCTGCCTATTTGCCTGGACAGAAGGTGTGGCTGTCCACGAGAGACATTCCCCTCAAGGTGGAATCTGCGAAGCTGTCGCCCCGCTTTATCGGGCCCTTTGAGGTGGAACGGGTCGTCAACCCCTCCGCGGTACGTCTCAAGCTTCCCTCTTCTTTGAAGATTCACCCCACGTTTCATGTGTCCCGTGTTAAGCCTGTCCAGTCTAGTCCATTGGTTCCCCCCCGTCCAGCCCCACCCCCGCCTAGGTTGGTGGACGGCCATCCTGCCTTTACCGTTCGGCGGATCGTGGATGTTCGACAGCGTGGTCGTGGCTGCCAGTTCCTGGTGGACTGGGAAGGTTACGGCCCCGAGGAGCGATGCTGGGTCTCCCGTGGCAACATCCTGGACCCGTCCCTCATACGGGACTTCTACGCTCGTCGACCGGGGAGGCGTGTGTGTCCGCCTGGGGGCGTCGGTAGGGGGAGGGGTACTGTCAGGGCTGCTCCTCCAGCAGCCCCTCCCTCCCCTGCTTCTCCTGGAGCGGCCTCCCAGAGCAGGTGGATGGGAGAGGCTGATCAGGCCCAGCTGCCTCCTGGCTCCAATCAAGCTACTACAAGAGCTCCAGAAGCCAGCTCATCGGTGCCAGTTCGTAATCAGTGTTACTGTGCGTTAGTAGGCCTGCTTGTTTATCGATCTCGTTACTTTTGTCTCACCTTTGTTTTGCTCTGCCTCAGACCTCCGTTCCGCACCGCCTGACCCCAGCTCTGCACCCAGCCCTGCACCGCCTGGTCCCAGCCCCATTCCCGGCTCTCCTGTGTTTTGAGTCTACCTATTTTTGTTAATTAAACTTTTTGTTACCTCTGCACTTGGGTTCTTTGTCCGACTCGTAACAGTTACTAATATTTTGTGGAGTTTTGAGATTAATCTTTTTGTATTGGTTATGTTTAGGATGTTATTAGTCAGAGTAGATGGGTGTAGCATATTCTGTGTTAGACTGGTTTTACTTTTGATTACATTTTTGAGTTGTTGGTGTTGAAGAAATTGCTCTCTCCCAACCCCGTACCTCTGGATAACTGCGGTCAAACAGGTGGTGAAGGTGAGAGATGCCCTTTTGCTGCCAGAGTGGGAAGTGAACGGGGGAATTGTGTAGTTGAAAGTCAGGGTTGTGCCAAATAGGGGTGTTTTTACATGGTAATAGTGAGGAGTTAGTGACTTTGTTCATTTCATCCTGGAGAGACCCACAACAGGGAATGCAATTAGAAGTTTATTTGATTAAGCATGTTTGGCGCTCTAGGCCCCGGAGCGATGATGTTGAGCGCGGCGCTTGCTCGCGCGCATAATCCCCCCCAGGGCCTAGGCACTGGTGGCGGCAGCAGG
This sequence comes from Knipowitschia caucasica, assembly GCA_964034765.1. Classification (NCBI taxonomy): domain Eukaryota; kingdom Metazoa; phylum Chordata; class Actinopteri; order Gobiiformes; family Gobiidae; genus Knipowitschia; species Knipowitschia caucasica. The sequence continues at coordinate 46,114,725 of OZ035823.1, read as the reverse complement.
CAAGCACACTCGAATTGGGAGAAGGAGGAGGTGGGGCGGCGGAGGATGCAAAGCTTGAAGGCCGGGAAGTGGGCGTCTCCGGCTTTTAACTCGCTGGCCCGGCGGTTATTGGTTGACTGGAAGTGGGTGTTGCTGTGCGATGAACCGAGGATGAGAGCAGTCCTGGAGGATCTGGGCAGCAGCAGGCCGGGTCTACCAGGGTGAACTTGCGCAAAGCTTCATTTTCCACCAGGCTGTCAGAGTTGTGGAGATAGTGATGGACTTGAAGTATGGTTGTTTTTAAGGTAGTATGATCCATGATTCAGTGATCAGAGGAATTTAGGGGGGTACTGTGGCGTGCGAGAACGCAAAACTCTGGTTATCTCTGTCTACACACAAATGCATTAACGGAGTTTTCAAAAATCTCCACTTTGCCCGGAGTTTTTTGTATATATTCGTTTAGAATGTGTATTTTTTTATTTATTTAATGCGATCTACCAATACTACCTTTGCGATCGACTGGTAGATCGCGATCGACGTATTGAGCACCCCTGTTCTATGGCTACAGGAAAAAATCATCACACAGCGTAGCACCTCCTTTGCGCTGTGCTACGTGGTACGGTGTGGTGCGGCACAGTGCGGGGCGTTGTGGAGCGGCGCGTTGCGGCTTGGTGCAGATCCGCTTGGTGCAGATCCGCTTGGTGCGTGGCGGCTTGGTGCGGGGCGGCTTGGTGCGGGGCGGCTTGGTGCAGGGCGGCTTGGTGCAGGGCGGCTTGGTGCAGATCCGCTTGGTGCGGGGCGGTTTTTACATTTAAAAAAAAAAAAAAGGTATAAATATATGGCTACATTACTCATCTCCATTCCATTTATCATGAAATAAAGTGTTTTTTTCTTTTATTTATGCCATAAATTGGCATATGATGATATCGTTATCATGATAATATCGTTATTGTGAGCTTTGTATGGTGTATCGTATCGTATCGTGAGGTACCCTTAGGTTCCCACCCCTACTGTGGATGTAGACGTATATTTGACAAGGAATGTCCCTGAATGTTCTGCTCCTCTGCTGCAGGTGTGAGCTTCTCCTCTCTGATCCTCATCTGAGCTCCTGACTGGTCGTCCGCTTCTCCTGGTTGGTCCTCCTCTTCTCCTGGCTGATGGTCCTTTTCCTGGTGGATCAGCTCCAGAATGAGTCTTAAGAGGCGGAACAGCATGGACCTGAGGAGTGACTTCAAAGCTTTTGTCTCAGAGTTTGAGAGAAATAGAGAACGCATAAAGAGGATTGTTTTCAGAATGGAGAAGATACGTGATCGAACCATGGAGAGGAAAAAGAATGTCCCACAGAGAGTAGCGAGGACAGTTGTAGCTGCTGCTGTTATAGCTGCAGGAGTTTGGATGTTCGCAGCGTTCTATCATTCCGCTCCTCCCTCTCCTCCCTCTCCTCCCTCTCGTCCCCCTCCTATCCCCAGTTCAGACTTCATGAACCTTAACTTCGACATTCAACTTGTCGTTTACTTTTTCTTTTACATTGTCATTACCCTTGTCTCTTCCCTCTTCTCCGCCCTTGTCTCTGTCCTCGGCCCTGGCCATGTCGCTGCCCTCGTGGCAGGGGCAGTAGTGGTTAGATTTGTTTTCAATGAGATAAGCTCAGATAAAGAAACTTTGAAGGAGGTGCAGAAGTTAAAGTTAGAGTTTATGGAAATAGTCTCGCCACTGGAAGACAAAATGGAGGAGCTGAAGATGTCAATGAACGACTTGAGAGACACTGAAGTCCTGCTCCGCATGCAGACTGCAGCCCAGGAGCTTTCCTCTTTGCTTTGTGCTTTTGGTAAAGTGTCAACAGTGGAACAACAAAAACAGGGTGTTTCTCTGGTGTAATGTGAAACATACATAATAATGTGTGCTTCTATTAGATCAGTGGTTCTCAAACTTTTTACACCAAGTACCACCTCAGAAAAAACTTGCCTCTCAAAGTACCACCACAAATGACCAACAACCTAAGTATTCATCAAAAACAAGGCAGAGGTTTCATTCCTAAAGAAGTATATTTAATATTATCAGGCATTGTAACATTTTACACTGTTTCAACAGTAAGACTGCGCTTAAACATAGGGAAAAAAAAAACTAAAAACTGTACCTAAATAATGATTCAATTAAAATGTTCAATTCATTACGAACTGCAAAGCCTTGACTCACTGTGAGTGATATTCTGGAGTGGGATCTTTGTCCACAAAAGGTTTGGACACTGGTGCACTTGTGTTTATAAGGTTTGGTCTGCTGCCCTCTTACATCTGCCGTTTACTCACAGAGACATGTTCTCATGGTTTGGATCAAATGATCTTGTTGCTCTCTGTTCCTTTTGCACAGAACTGGGAAAAAAAAGCTTTACATGCTGCTCCTTCTACATGGAACGTATGGCAAAAAGACTGGAAATGATCTGAACTTGTTTCATTGAATTCTTTTAGATCCAGATTGAGACTGAGACGTCCTCATTGAAATGTAACTGTTTTTATAATCTGCAATTTTATGAAATTGAATGTGACTGTTTTTATAATCTGTAATTGTATGTAACTGTTTTATAATCTCTAATGGGCTCAATGCACGCAACACTTCTGCGTTTTAATTATAACCCCACTTGACTTCCTTTGCACGGGGAATGGCTTGAGTTTCACTGGAATTCAGTAGATGTTTACATGAGTTTCCCAAATAATGCTTAAACTGGAATTAAACTGTGAGGATACTGGGGCATTTTTGGGACACAGCAGTGCTCTTTGATTGTGCCGTCATTGCTCTTTTAAGTTAACTTATCTCTCTGAGTGGCCACAGTCAAAGATCTACCTCACAGCAACACTTTTGGGTCAGTCTCAGCTGAATGTATCAATCTAATGACTAAAAAACGTCACTACAACTCACCACAATGCCATAGTGCTACCACAGACAGGAAGTAAACGGGCCGTTCTTTGTTTATAGGAAATGACATCACACCTCCCCGATAGATAGATACTTTATTGATCCCCGTAGGAGAAATTCAGGTGTCCAGTAGCAGCAAAAACACATCCATCCACACAAACAAAATAAATAAATTGATCACTCTAAAAAGCAAACAATAGTAATAGTAAGAATAATAAGAAACAGCACTTTTAGGTCACACCAGACTCGTTCTAGGCAATATGGATGAAGTGTCTTGCCTAAGGCCACAACAACAGTTTACAGCTGCATCCGCCACACTGTAGCACCTGGTGTTCACAGAGGTCTCCCATCACAGTGCTGACCAGGTCCAGCCCTGCTTAACTTCAGAGGACTGACAGGATCCGCCGTCAGCATGCAGGTGGTACCACTATATGTACAACAGATAAACATGATCTGTTTGACCGATCTGATCAGGGAAAACATTTGGACATTTCCTTCCTCAACATTTCTCTCAAAAAGGCGTCTTTCCCACAGAGCAGTATTGACGCTTACAATCCAACAACATCAACGCAACCCGTGAGGAACGCAACATCTTCTCCTTACTGCTTTTTTTATTTTAGTATTAACACTTATAGACATTGCATTATATACACATAGCACCATAAAAACACAATACATAAAACACAGACAATAATCATATAATGACACACAATTCAAAGAATGGTTCAAAGTTTAATAACAACAACAAAAGCTCATACGCACACGTACACACACACACACACACACACACACATGCATAAAATCCAGATTCGGATGTGGTTCTCCCTTATTTTATTTTATTTATTTATTTATTTGACAGGGACAGTACAAAAAAAACATTGTCACCCGCAGGTAACCGATGTGAAGTACACAAGGCTTCTAGCCAAAGGCTAATTTGCAGCCCCCGTCCCTGTCTCTATTGTTTCGATGTGTTGCCAGAGATAATGGGAGAAGTGAGAACAGTTTGGTTTTGAATCTGTCCATTTATCTTTATGTATAATGAAGATTCCTAAGATGTTTAAAGGAGGTTAGGTCTCTGTATTGGAGAGGCTTGATGGAGAATGACATGTTGCTCTCCTGAAGGCTGACCAGTCACCTATAACCGTAAAAGCACTGGTAGAAAAGGTGAGGAATGTATTCTACGTATTGGTTACAGAATATAGGGCGACAGTAGCTCAGTTGGTAGAGCATTGGCCTTCAGGCCTGAAGGTTGTGGGTTCAATTCCCACCTCTACACCTTCTCCACCAACTCCCACTGATGACTGCTGTCGTTGTGTCCTTGGGCAAGACACTTAACCCCACTTTGCCCAAAAGCCCCCACTGAAAGATCAAGGCTATGCTCACACTCAGAGCAGCCGTCCTCCTGTGGACTCACCACCTGCAGAGGGTCAGTGAGGGGCTGGTGCTATGAGACTTGGGTGGCATCTCTGATTGCCACCCCCCTGACCCAGAAATGGATTAAAGGGTAGAAAATGGATGGATGGATGGATGGTTACAGAATATACAGTTGTAGTCTTCTCTATGTCTACAGTTTAAATTTTTGGGAGGGCAAATATTATGGAGTATTTTAAATGATAATTATTTATGTTGTTGTTCATACAAAACTTCTTGCCAACCAGCCACCGGTTCCCAAAACCAAATTAATTACTGCTTATCACTGCTTCCTTTAATACTGCTGCTCAGCGTCCTGGATCCAGCCAATCACAGCTCGGAAGCGGCTAGCAAGAGAGCGAGAGAGAGAGAGCCCATACGCACGCACGCTCCCGCTCTCCTCCACGGACACGTGCACACAGAGAGGGGAGGGAGGAGACGCGAAGCCCAAAAAACGCCAAGGGAAAGACTCGCACTACCACAGTCTCTGCATCATGGCGCCTATCGGACTAAAAGCGGTGGTCGGGGAGAGTAAGTCATTCTACATTCCCGTTTTCCTGTCTGTCTGTCTTGTCTGTTACACTGCTTATACAAGATGAGGATGCTCGCCTGGATGAGGATGAGGATGAGTTGGGTGATGGCAAAGCAGGAGATGAGGAAGGCGCGGATGGAGCAGGATATGGCTCGTACGCAGCGGCCACTTGGCATATGCGTAACGCTGCGTAATACCTTTATTAGCTTCAATGGGATGTGAAAAGGCGACATCGAAAGCCACGGGTTGCCTCTACGTGCTTGTTTTATAAGGATGGATGCGTTTGGGGGTGGAAGCAATACACGGAGCCCAACATCCGCCCTTTAGCCATATACCGTTTGGCTTTAGCACGTCAGAAATAACGCATTTTACGCACGCAGTAGTGTAAAATGAGAATCTTTGCGACGGTCTTGAGTTAATATGTATAGGTAGATTAGTGTGTTTAGGCAGGTTTGAAGCAGCTCTAGAAGAAAGATGGACTTAGGTGTCAGAAAAATCTATGACTAGGCCTATATGTGTGTGTGTGCGTGTGTGTATGTGCGTGTATGGGTAAATGCGGCAAACTACACGCCCAGCCACTGCTCCTGCTCCCCCGATCTGGTTTTAACACGTTACGAAACAGACGCACGCTTCATTACGAGCGTCACATGCAGATCCCACTCGGCTGCGGGAGAAGGGCAGGAGGAGGAAGAGGCACAGAGGCCGCTTTTGCTGCTAGGGACTCTGCGCCACTTGTCTGCTGCTGCTGTAGGGACCTGTGCGTGTGCGTGTGATGATGGGGGGATGCAGGGCCCGCGTGCATGGGATGGATGGAGGAGGGTCACATGGGTGCGATGGAACCCAGTGCAGGCGCTTGGATAGGATTTATGACTTCAATTATGTGGGCAGATAATTCCATAGTGAATTAATAGGATACCGCTTTAATGGCAATAACCAAATATATGAATTGTTCAATCTGGAAAGACCCAAGACAAAGATGGCATTGGAAAGATATGTATTGAATGTTTGCATGTATTGTACAGTATGATTAGACCCAGGAGACTAGACCGGACCGGGGCAAATTGCGGCCCAGGGGTGACATAAGGCCCCATAAACGTTTCCATCCAGCCCTCGGATCATTCTCAGCTTTTTATTTGGACCAGTTTAGAATTGGTTAAACATGTGGCTGACTTGACACTGTGGTTTTGAATATGCACCTGTCTTCATTCTTGCTTTTCCTGTAGCACTTAAAAGTAAAACGTGTGTTGTAAATAAGATTGATATATGTCCACTCTATGAACATGTATCAAGAGGCAAAAAACGTAATTTGAAACATTATGGATTGGCCCTTATCATTATACCTCAATGTCCCCAGGTGAAAATAATTGCCCACCTCTGCAGTAGACGCATGAGGTATTAAAAAGATATGTATTGAATTTCTCCATAAAGTTTGGTGATTCTACCTCGGCAAAAATACTGCATGTCGTCTGCAGTTTTAAAGAGATTATGATCTTGTTTAAATCCTGGTGGTGAAGGAAGCTTGGCCGATAACATGACAATTCTCCACTGAAGAAGAAGGGGAGGAGGAGGGTTGGTGTACGAACAGCAGCTTGATGCGAGGACTGAGAGGCTCTGTTTGAGGAAAAGTTTTAAAATTTGTAAACAGTGGTCATCCTGCTCCCTATGGACCAAAGGATCCTACGTGTTCGTACTATTTCATTTTCTGCGTTTGATTCTATGATTTGTTGTTGGTGAATCGAAAAATTTGACCACGACTGCTGTTGTTATTTAGGGTTACTGCAATGAATTGAGTAAAAACTTTCTCAATTGTGGCCATTTCCCCCCTCGCTCCACACAGTGATGGGAGCAGGGTCTCCTCTACACAGCAGGAAGAGTCCTTGGCATGACATTAATGGTAAGGCGAAACCGGAGCACCCACAGGAAAACCTCTGCAGACACAGGGAGAACATGCATACTCCGCACAGAGAGGCTCTTGTCTGATGGAGTCAAACCCAGATGCTTCTTGCTGTGAAGATTCTCGTGAATTAGAATCTATTGGGTCTATTTCTAGTTTTCTAGTCCTAGTCGAGGAAAAGTCTGGGCGTCTCTGCTTAGACTGCTGCCCCCGCGACCCAGCAACGGATGAAGCGGAAGAAATGGATGGATCTATTTCTAGTCCTTTCACAGATATCGGTTCTTCTCGGGTATCGCCCTAGAGGATAAAAAAAAGAGGATTAGGACGAGATTTGACGAGATGCTACATGTACCGATGCCACTGTACCGACAAGTGGTGTCTGTGATTACATTCAGCTGTGACTAAATATGGGTCAAATTCTACACATTTTGAGAAGCCGGATAGTTCCCCAAAGCAGTGCCACGTATGGAGCCAAGCAAATCTCTAATCACAGTTCTCTCTCGTTTATCTAGAATCTTTATAGTTTATATTCATATGTCCGATGTATGAACTTGGCTCCAATATAAATCCTGCTGAAAGAACTCGTCTCATGCCTTCACTCTTTTTGACTATGATTTCGAAATATGATATTGATTGTGAAGTAGTATAAATTCTTCTCTTTACTCCAACCCTTCGTCTCTTTTTCAACAACACTGACAATCCCCCACTGCAGGACAAATATAGGATCTCTTTGTCTTTAAAACCTGGCACCTAAAGGGTTAATCGGTATCTGTTCCTATACTAGCACTATTTCACTACTGGTTAGATGCTAAATTGCAATGTTCTTCTGACTTTGCAATGACAATAAGGTTGAATTTAATCTAATCTAATTGTCAAAAGAAACAAGAATTGAATTGACGATGAAAATAAATCACTGTAAAAAGCTATATTATATTTTTTGTATATAATAATAACAATGCATTAGCTTGTATAGAGCTTGTATAGAACATTGCCAGGCTCATTCTTGGCATGGGGTGAAGTGTCTTGCCTAAGGACACATTAACAGTTTGTAATACTGTACTTCACTGTGGCACCTGCTGGTCCCAGAGGTCTCCCATCACAGGACTACCCAGACCCTGCCTCAAACCCATATCTCCTTATACAACTACATTTACACATCGGTTCTGTTCTGTCCAGTCTGCATTGGATGGATCCAGTTTGTGCTGATTCATGACAGATCTATTAGACCTTTTCCTATATACGGCCTCCTCTTCTCCCACCCCTCCCCCATCTCCTCCCCCACCCTCCCCCACCACCACCACCCCTCCTCCATCTCTAAACTCACCTCTATTCAGGGCTTTAGAGATAGTGTAAGGATTTAGGCAGACAGAGACGGATCGTGGTGTGCCAAACTCTGGAAGTTTATTTACGTTTCTCTCAAGTTCCACTGTTTTACTCTGTTTCTTTTCCTCAGACAGAATAAAGGCAGTACACAGTTTATATAGTCATTGTCACGTCACACATCGAAAGACATACGTGTCACAAAGAGACAGTCACATCATAGTCATAACATGGAGTCATTGTAGAGTCCTTGTACAGTCCTGCACGTAGGCCATATTGCTATCTAATACTAACACCCTCCCCTTTGATCACATAATCACATGTGATCATTCAAATCGATCAATCAATAAAGTGGAAAAAGAAAAAAATTCTAAAAAAAAAAAACTTTACAAAATTATTAAAAAACAAAGAAAATGTATGCATTAAACTCATAATCATCAAATCAATATCAGTGGATTTTATCCTCTATCCTGGGAAAACACAAAACAAACAAAAACAAAGTAAATAAACAAACAAAAAACAAATCAAAAATAAAAACCAACAAAAATAAAACAAACAAAAACTATTGGACACACAAGAACTCAGCAGATTCAGTCAAAACACAGACAAAAACGAGCTGAGTCTCAAATTAGAAGCTAATTTCACTTTTATTACTCTATACTTTTATTCTAATGATAATTGTTTACACTACACTTCACTTATTTCACTGTATTATTTTCACTTTTCAATCTTAAACTGTGTACTTTACTTTCACTATTCACTATAGTTTAAAACTATTCTAATCTATTTACAAATATGTTTGTATATTTGCTTCTATTGAGCCATATTCTTAAACATACATTTTAATCTAATAAATCTCTCTGTAGTTTTACACTCTCATTATCAGTGGCTTATTATCAGTGGGATTTTGCTCCATGTCTATTCTCATTCTCAGGAATAAAACTGTGAACACAGTAAGGCAAATGGTCAACATTTACACTTCTATAGTGGTCAGTGATTTATTACTTTTTATTATCTAAAGATATTATTGTCAGGCAGTTTGGGATGAATGAACATCTTTAATCAAATTATTATTATCCTTACAAGAGCTAATCTGTTTTAGCAGGTTTGGGGTTGGGGTCAGTTATTCTACAATGGTGTTTGTGCTGGAAACTTCTCAATATCTAAATATCTACTATTGTGTTTTTGTGCTATACACAAATGCATCAAAATGCTTTTAAATGCTTTTGAATCTCTGTTGGTTGTAATCTATCTCATTGATCTAGGCATTAATCTAGGCTACACTCATATGAACTTTTTGCATTGTCAACATTCACTCATGTTTGAACACAAGTGAATTTGGCAGTATCTAATAAAACTGTACATAAAACTGTAATTAACTTTATCTACTTTTGAAGTAAATGCTTGTGAAATGGTCCCTTTACCATTTGATATTAGCACTGGCTAGAAATAATCTCTATTTTTGAAAGCATCTATGGTTGATGCATTTATCTAATTCTATATTTCCACTATTTTTTAACTCAAAAGCTCGGCTGCAGCTTGAGCAAAGGCATATTTCTAATTCGTGACTTCTGTCACTTTTAATATCTCTAAAATACTCTGATTCTAATATTATAGCTTATGTGGAAATGTGTTTATGAAAAACAAAGGAAGTCAAATTCTACTCTTTTACTACTATTTAACATCTACTAAAACGCTACAATACTTATACTTTATCATTTTCAAAGTTTTTGTCTGTCAGATGTCTGAATACTTAACATGTATATTGCATTTGGTCACAGGTTCTGGTTGTAGCAATAGCATCGGCAATAGACGGTTTTCATTGGCTGGTTCTTGTTCTGCAAATGGCTGTGTCCAATAGATCATCAGATGTCCAGAAGCTAGGGACAAACACAAACAAAAGAAAGAATCATGAGTATCTGTCTCATTTAGCACTCATCAATGTATGATTTCAAAAATTTAAACATCACTCCCCAGTTTTCTCTCAGATCCTCAGGTCCTCAGGGTCCCCTGAGGGTGAGTCTCAGTCGTCATCAGGTCAGGTCATATTTCGAGAGATGTTATCTTGGACATCAGTAGGGTCCAAGCCATGGCTCTGGTCTCTCCAGTTGGACATCAGATCTCCAGATACAGTCTTTTCACTTGAAGCACATCAGGTCATTTGCGACGCACTTCTGGTCAATGGTGCAGTGTCTCAGTTCCTGTACACAGCTTGTTATGCAATAGTTACTTTCTATAGTTAAGTCACTTTGATTCTACTTTAAAGACAATTTCTATTCATGCTGTTGCTAATGTCCCTCAGACAAAAGCAAGCGCAGTTTACTTCTCTAATTTGTGTTTTTATCAGATCTAATTCTAATCAATGTAATTACTTCACACAGTACAAAATCAACAAATCAAAAGTGTCAGGACAGAGGTCAATTAAGTCCATGACAATATAGAATTCAAATGAACATTTCTGGTCTCAAAAAATACTGATTCAAGTGATAGACAATTAAAAATATGTGTTTACATTGGAGTAAACTTTTAAAATGCTTTTTCTCATGTTCTGCTTTTTCATGTATCTATATGTAAATGTGAATGTGTGAGTGTATGTGTGTATGTGTGTGTGTGTGTGTATATGAATTTTGGGGTTGTCTCTCCAGACTCCACGAACCACCTGTAGGTCTCAAAGGTCACACTGTGGTGATGTAAACCACGTAGACACACTTTCAACTCCCTCTAGGTCTCTACCTGACGCTCCACCCATCACGTCTCCAGATACCTCTCTTTCATGGCCCCGGTCTCTCTCCCACTTACTTCTGTAGTGGGGGGAGGGGCAAGGAGGTGGCATTTTTCCTTTGCTCTTTGATCTGTGACCTGTGGCTGGGTGGGCTTTGCGCTGTCCAGTGTCCAGCAGTGACCTCTCGTACAGTGAGGCAGAGTCTGAAAAACAATCCTTGAAACGGCATTGTTTTTCTCTCTGAAGTCAAAACAATTTGAGCGCTCTGGGTTTTCCCAAGCGCTATGTAAATAAAGATTACTTATTATCTTACTAATGATGACATTTGAAGACCAGAAACGCTCAATATAAAAAAACAAGACTCAAATCTCTTAAACCTTCAAACTTTAAAATATGTATTATGTACTTTTGTACTGTGTGATGTTTTTAATCTTGAACATCTTGGGTTTCACTTTATGGACTTTCCCTTTTACACTTATTTATCTCAGCATCTATTCTACTAATTTAAAATAATTGCAGCATTTTTCAAATGAAGTCAGTATGAATTGGAGCACATTTTAGACCAGGCTCCTGTGCTGCGTGCATCTGCAGCAGGAGGAAGGTCAGGTGCATAGTCAAAACAAAAACAAAAGTCACCACTTGAATGTGAATTGGGTAGTTTAACTTAATAATATAATACTTTTACAGCCTAATTCCCTCTTTCTTTTTTAGACGAAGTCTACAATCATTAATCACTTTTAACAGATTCTAATTTAAATGTTTGAAAAACGGCTTTTGTAACTAAAATAAAAACATAAAAACAAACACAACTCACAAAAAGTTAAGAAATAAGCAGCAGATTTAAAAGAATGGAATCTAGAAATATGTTAGATCTAAAAAGAATTGCACAGCTTTAGCACTAATCTTTGGGTTTCAAAAACATACTAATTCAAAACTTATTCACTAATGGTGTTTAAAAACGTTTAACTGTGTCATAACACAATGTTCAAATGGCATATTTCGCAAATTTAACGGAATAAAAACTATGAAAAGCCAAAAGTCCTAAAGCAGTAGCTCCCCTTTAAATCAGAGCAGCAGCTCAGCAGCAGCGAGGGCGGGGGGGTTCCTTTCACACAGACGCGCACACACAGGCAGAAAGATACAGAAGAATAACTTTCAAGATTACTTTGTTAAGCGAATATAACTTATGTTGTTCTTTATACTTTTGTCATCCAAATCTAGAAGTGATCACTTTCCACACTAGTAACAAAAGGCACTCTTTAGTGTTTAACGTTTCCCTTTTTATAATTACTTTTAATTCACCATGGTTTCTCTCAAAGGGACTTTAACCCTGAAGCTTCTTCTCAAAGGGACTTTAACCCCGAGGCTTTTCTCAAAGGGACTTTAACCCCGAGACTTTCTCAAAGGGACTTTAACCCCCAGGCTCAAAGGGACTTTAACCCCCGAGACTTTCTCAAAGGGACTTTAACCCCGAGGCTCAAAGGGACTTTAACCCCGAGACTTTCTCAAAGGGACTTTAACCCCGAGGCTCAAAGGGACTTTAACCCCGAGACTTCTTCAAAATACAATTTAGAGAGTTTGACAGACCCCAAAAAACACACCAAAATTTAGCTAATATCCAATTATGCAGACTTTACATATTAAAAAAGGTGTCTGCTTACCTTATTCTTGTCAAACCGGTTCCAAGGACTGTCCGAGAGGTCTGCCAACCTCTTTTCCGCGTCGGAATATTCAATTTAAAAAAACAAAAGTGACAGAAGCGACAAGAAGCATCCAGGAACAGCTCTTCCAGCCTGCTGGAATCTCCGCTCCCAGACACAGCATGCCGATCTCTCACGCAGAGGAAAAGAAACAGAGCAAACTCCCTCAAAACAATCCAGAGAATGGCACAAACCGAGCCGCGCATTCTCCACCAAATCTGTAAGGATTTAGGCAGACAGAGACGGATCGTGGTGTGCCAAACTCTGGAAGTTTATTTACGTTTCTCTCAAGTTCCACTGTTTTACTCTGTTTCTTTTCCTCAGACAGAATAAAGGCAGTACACAGTTTATATAGTCATTGTCACGTCACACATCGAAAGACATACGTGTCACAAAGAGACAGTCACATCATAGTCATAACATGGAGTCATTGTAGAGTCCTTGTACAGTCCTGCACGTAGGCCATATTGCTATCTAATACTAACAATAGGACACGAGAATGCATCGTTTAAATTGGACACAACCCGTAATACGTCTTTGGCCTTCACGAATCGGACTGGGGACAAACGCAAAACACAATATTGTCTTGTGTTTTCTCAGTTAAGGTCAGTTGAAAATGTGACAGTGTATGTGTCGGTTTAAAACTAATACAAGTGTTTTTCAATGGTCATTTTGGATGTATTGAGCATTCATTCGGCAGATTTTTACCATACGGCTGTCCCTCCCCACTAAGCAAGCCCATGTCAAAACAACGTAATTTCAACGTCATTGTCCTTCGTAGAAAAAAAGTCGCCGGTGGATGCAGGATGAACGTTTTCTTGACGTCATCGGGATCTCCATTCGAGGTCAAAATATGGTACAGAAGCAGTCGTGTCCAACGTCCTATCACGGTGGCGGAGTGGATAGCACTCTCGCCTCTCAGCAAGAAGGTCCTGGGTTCAAATCCCGGTCGGACCAGGGCCTTTCTGAGTGGAGTTTGCATGTTCTCCCCGTGTCTGCGTAGGTTTCCTCCGGGTACTCCGGTTTCCCCTACCACTAAAAATATGTCCAATAGTTCTGGCATGTGCCTCCTGTACTGGCGACCCCGCTCCCATCTCTGTGTGGAGTGAGAGACAAATGCCCAAAAACAAATTAACAATTGTAAACCGCTTTGAGACTCAGATCTGCAGTGAAAAGGTGGTATATAAATAAAGATTACTACTTACTACTTACCTATCAACGTCTTATATAGCCAAAATATTGACGTTTATATGAGGTCCGTTTTCAGTCATTTTCAGTTTCTGTAATTCTATTTTTATTATTATTTGTTCAGTCCTGCTTCCATGCAATATTTAACCGTATAATGCAGACTCAACCACACGATAAAGCATGTTTTCATACAGATATTTGACCCCCGCAATACCTCTTTTTGTCGCATCAAGTTACATAGTATTGTGGAGTCATGTGTTAGTCTATATAATATGTCTAAAGGTACGCTGTGTAGTTTTTACCCCCATCTAGCATTGAGATCATATATTGTATTTTACAGTACTAAGGTAGCTTTGCAGGTCAATATATCGTCTTTGACAATTGTCCCCAACTCCCGCTCAAACTCCTTTTTGTCCCTTACCAACCACTGTATTTCAAGATGGCGCATTGACCTGTAGAGTCCTCCAGCTCTCATGGACATTTATAAGTCAAATTCTAAGCCCATGACAACAATTCAAAAACATGGTGGAGCTAAATATTTTTAAAAAGGTCACATTTTTATTGGTTAACTTGGGTTTTTCACTTGGAGCAACTGTAAAAATTACACAGAGTACCTTTAAAATAAGACTTTGAAATCGCAGCTAAATATGTAGCTCACATGTCAGGAGTGATTGTTGTCTTCTGAACTTGCTAGCAGCAGGAAGAGTGAAACGTTCTACTGGGGGGGGGGGGGAAACAGTGACCTTTGATATTTTAAACATAGTATAACCCTCTTTCCTCTTCTCGTGTGAAAGTCCAGGAACACATATCTCTGGCTCTGCCTTTGACCTGTGTCTCTGCGCTGGTTTGGACTGGCTCTGTAACCGCAGCCTGATCCTCCTCTGGCTTTCTAAATGTTTAGTCAGTGATAAAAAAAAAAGCAAAAAACAAGGGACTGTTTTGTGTATAATCAAGATTTTACATTTCGTTTAATCATCGACCTTTTATTGGGAGTGGACTGACCGAATGTGACGTCCCCGTAGTGGTAGCTTTTTGGCGGGAAGAAGCAGATTTGAACATAAGCTAGCTGGAAGTTTGCTAAACGTTCAGCCGTACAGGGATTCTTTTTTTAGAGATTTTTTTTATTTTTTATCTCCAATTAGTGGCTGATCTTTTATTCCCTTGAGAAAGTTCTTTGGATAAAGAACAAAACATCGGGAAAACCTGCTAACTGAAGTACAGATGATGGGTGGGCGACCTTGTTTTTTAAGCTAGCTGGAGCCATTTTCTTTTTATGAGCATTTCTTACCCTTTTACTTTTCAATGTAAGTCAATAGGAATGTGATGGGGTTAGTTGCTCTACAAATGCAACTTATTATGTTTATGGAACTCTGTTAAATGAATGAAATCGTGAACATATGAGAAAGTACCATGTATTGTAGATATGGTATAATTTAAGGTGATTGATATTGTATTGTAAAGCGCTTTGTGACTCTGGTCTGTGAAAAATGTGTAAATAAAGAAATATTACTTACTTACTTACTTAATGTGGGAGGGGCAAGCAGAGTATTTAAGGTTTGCTTGTCTGCCCCAAGGCATTTGTGGCTTGGTTACAGAGACAGAAACATTGACTCCGGGAGCGAGAGTGAGAGTTTAGGAAAAAGAGACTTATCGTAGAAGTTGTGTATATTTTTGTGGTAAATAACCTTTTTGCCTGAAGACTTCTCACTGTGCTCTGTAGATACGTTTTTCTACTGAATTAAAATATCTAAAACTGCTGACTCAGCCATGACTTTGTGAAAAAGAAACCATCACAAGGAGCCAGAGTGAGTTGGAGCAAACCCGCTAACTTCATTGAGCTAGCGTGTTAGCATTGTCCATCTATACAGTACAGTTTAGACAGAACCAACTCTCATTTGTTTTTGCTGACGGAGAATATATGGGAATTGTGCGTTCAACTCAGTTTTAAGTCATTCTTCAGGTTGGCATCATGACCCAAGCGGCAATAAATCCACGCTGTGAGATTGTAAACATTGTCCTAAATCGTTCCCGGTCTCACTTATGATTAAAAGTCCCATTGAGAGTGGAACGCTGACACTGAAAGTCAATAAAACGTTAATATTTAGAGTGTACTGGATGTTTTTCTCAGTCTCCGGTTAGATACACGTTTAAAATTTCTTTTTAAGACCAGTTTTGACTGCTGGGACCATGGAGCTAATACTATGAGTGGACTGATCGAGTGTGACATCACAAATAGTGTCAGCATTATTCAGAAGAAGAAACAGATTTGAACACAAGCTAGCTGGAGCCAATTTCCTTATATGGGCATTTGTTCCGACTGGGTTAGCTTCATGCTGTAGCAGGAGCTGGCGTGTTGCTAAGACCGTTGCTAAGGCAAGCTGGAGTTTCCCCCCAAAAATGAAGGCATCTGATTGGTCCATCCTGATGAAAATTACACAGACTTAAGCAGGATCTTGCACAAAATACCCCGGGAACCTTTTTAAATTCAGTTTCAAGTTATATTGTATATCTAAATGTGCGTCACAACCAATATCTTGAGGTGTATAGTCCAAACAACATTATATTATTTTAAAAGCCTGATCTCTTGAAATAATATTCAAGTCTTCCGTTTGTTCCAAGTCCATTTTGTGGAAGCCAGATTCCAAAATCCTTACATGGCTCAATGTGGATTTACAGAGAAAATATCAAAACATAAACACCAGGATCATAGAGAGAGAGACACAAATGGTTACTGAACTAGAGGAGTTTACTTTTCAATGTCATTAACTCAATAGGAGCCAGAGCGAAATGGAGCAAAACTTCATCCATGAGCACTTCTCTGTAGGCTTTCTTTGAGCTAGCCGGTTAGCATCGTCCATCTATACACAGTCTGTGCGCAGAGTGGTCACATGGCGCTTCTGTGACAAGGTCTTCTTAGTTTTTTTTACCAACGTTTTGTGATGTCATAGTGGTACCATGACATCACACTACCACAGGACTGAGACTTTTACACAGAAGGGGTGGAGCTACATGTTTGTGCCAGAAGTACATGCATCAGTGACAAGGTTAAAAGCTGCAAAATGTGATGTATCTCTAGTTCCTCTGTCGTGTTTGCATTGAGTGTGTTTGCAGAGGTGTGTCCGCAGTGATGTCACAGTCTATTTTAAGTCTCTTTTGTAACATTAGAGTGAATCCTGAACAGGCTTCTGACCGTAGAATACCGCGTTAGCTGCTACAGTGGCGCAGTGTGTGTGGAGTTGTGTGTATCAGTTTGTTCAGCTGCTGTGTGTTTGCTCAGCTCCTTCCTCCTGTCGCCTTTATCCACCTATTCCCACTGTCAGCTCTTTGATATTATCGTATTATTCCACAAAACCAGCTTTCCCATTGTCCCTCTCAAGGCTGGGATGATGTGGGATGGGAACCCTGAACCTGGCCGATGTGTGTATGTTATTTATTGGTGTATTTACAAATAGTTTAATTAAAACATATGTGAAAGGCTTAATATTTCCCCTTTGGTCCTTGTTTAAAAGCCAGGTCTATTTTAGTGCCATACAACTAAAGTTTCACTCCTTATTGAGCAAATCCTTTCAAATGTACTGCTAATAACAAAAGATTTAGAAGATTGGGAACTAGTGGAATATGGACAGAATAAATAGTAGTAGTTAAATCTGGAAAGACTCGAAACGATGATTGTATTAGAATATTTATTGTCAAGATGCATGAATAGACACCAGCAGACTTAGATTGAATACTAATATATTTATTGCATATGAACAGTTTTGAATTGTGCTTAAGCTTCTTTAGTAGTAGATGTCAATTACATGTAGCTATGTCCCCTTTAACACTTGGACTCCCATAATTCAGAAACCACTAGAAAATCAATGGAATTCTGAAACAAAGCTATGAAAAAGTGAGTTCGTTTCCCACCGGTGTTATTTAAAAAAGTGACTGCAAAAACGGAAGTACAGTTTGGTGAAAGGGAACCAAAGTTAAAGGACTTCCTCATAAAGATAATGACAGGAATTAACGACATTGAAACAGAAAAAGTCCAAAAATTATTAAGAGAAAATATATGACTGCTCTGAGAGTTCTGGTGTAAAAGCCAAAATGCTTTTTAAATGTAATATGCTGAAGTTGTTGCTTGAGGAAAAGGCGGTGGAGGCTGAAGGCAAGAAATGCTGGCCCCGAAATCTGAACATTTGCTCCAGTTTCATCAGAAGAGTTTGCATCTTTTTTAGTCTAGTAGAGCAGACAGTGCAGAGAGGGGGATGTGTGTGTGTGTGTGTGTGTGTGTGTGTGTGTGTGTGTGTGTGTGTGTGTGTGTGTGTGTGTGTGTGTGTGTGTGTGTGTGTGTGTGTGTGTGTGTGTGTGTGTGTCTTCCTCCTGGAGCCCAAGTCCCATAGGAGGTCAGTCACAGTTCTCGTCTGGCCTCTACTGTCTATTATTTCATATTTCAGAGTTGTAGCCATTTCATTTCAATTAAACTCAACATTTGTTTTTGTGTAGCCCTAAATCACAACCGCAGTCGTCTCGGAGGACTTTGCAAAGTTGCTGATTCACCGACAACACTTCAGGGAGCGAGATGACTGTTGTTCATAAATGTCCCATATCACGTGTCCTTGGATCCATTTCCACCAATCCAGGACTGAGGCTGTAGATCCAGGACTGAGGCTTTAGATCCAGGACTGAAGCTGTAGATCTAGGACTGAGGCTGTAGACCCAGGACTGAAGCTGTAGATCCAGGACTGAGGCTGTAGATGCAGGTCTGAGGCTGTAGATCCAGGACTGAGGCTGTAGATCTAGGACTGAGGCTGTAGATCCAGGACTGAGGCTGTAGATCCAGGACTGAGGCTGTAGATGCAGGACTGAGGCTGTAGATCTAGGACTGAGGCTGTAGATCCAGGACTGAGGCTGTAGATCCAGGACTGAGGCTGTAGATGCAGGACTGAGGCTGTAGATTAATGAGGAGCACAGGGACTGGACTCCTGTTAGTGCCCAGAGTCAGAACTAAACATGGGGAGGCTGCTTTTCAGATTCATGCTGCTAAAATCTGGAACAGTCTTCCTGAAGATGTGAGACAGGCCTCCTCTCTGACAATGTTTAAAACCAGGTTAAAGACGGTTCTGTTTAGCTGTGCATACAACTGAGGGATTTTATATTTTTATCTTTTTTTTTTTAATGTACTGTGATTATTTATGATTTTAATGCTTTCTTGTTCTGTTCAGCACTTTGAGTTGCCTTGTGTATGAATTGTGCTATACAAATAAACTTGCCTTGCCTTGCCTTGCCTAGATCCAGGACTGAGGCTGTAGATCCAGGACTGAGGCTGTAGATCCAGGACTGAGGCTGTAGATCCAGGACTGAAGCTGTAGATCCAGGACTGAGGCTGTAGATCCAGGACTGAGGCTGTAGATCCAGGACTGAGGCTGTAGATCCAGGACTGAGGCTGTAGATCCAGGACTGAGGCTGTAGATCCAGGACTGAGGCTGTAGATCCAGGACTGAGGCTGTAGATCCAGGACTGAGGATGTAGATCCAGGACTGAGGCTGTAGATTCACTGTTTCACTGCTTTGTAAGAATTTGTTTACCTCGCTGTTGGGACGTGTAACGGTCGATAAAGTCTTTCCAATCATTCCCTAATATAACATTATTTTTCATACCATCGTTCGGGATTATTTTGTGGAGACAGTTTTATTTCCCAAAGCAGCACTCGGTTGTTGTCTCGCTGTATGAAAGTGTCTTTTCATTCTGGTCGCACACAGCAAGGCAAGGCTGTACATTCTACAGACGTTAAAGTAATAACTGTGACGTAATACAGTTACTCAAATAGAGTATTCATTACTCCCCAACACTTCTTATCACACCATAGATTTAGTGTTTAAGATGTTGTTCCACGTTCTAAAACTAAATGTGGCAATATTTATATTTTTGAATAAAATTCCTCGACTTTTGTCAAATTTAAGCAATGTTTAACTTAATTTCTGCGTGTCTGTGTGTGTGTGTGTTTTCTTTTGCAGAGATTATGAACGATGTGATCAAGAAGGTTAAGAAGAAGGGAGAATGGAAGGTGAGTTCTTTTGAGTATTTTTTTACACTGGGGATAACATATAAAAGAAATGCAGAAAAACCAAAAAGTTGAGTTTAACAAAAGGTACATATAAAGGTACAAAGGAGGATATTCTACTTCCGGGTGGATCATCAAGACTATTGGTCCTCCCAGTTGTCAATCATTCTGGTGATACGTGCTCGTCAAATTAGACCAGAGAGTTTTGTTCAAAAAGTGGAGAGGACGGTTCTTTCCTGATATAGGGGAAAATCCTCCTCTATACCTAGACACTTGCCAAAATCTTACTTTTTGAGTTTTAATCTAATATCAGGCACTTCTGTCTCCAGTCAAAGTCAATAATATTCTAAGATGTCATAGTAAACATCTCCCACAGCTCCTCGCTCTCAAAACAGTGCTATTGATATTTTTCACGTCCATGTGCTTTTTGGCCTCTGTTGCATCTTTAAATCAGAGGTTTTAGACTGAAAAGTGAAAAAGAGAGGACCACCCTCCCTCGACCAATCAGCTCTCAGCCCTAAGGGTCAAATAGTGACTCCCTGGGTTCTTTATTACAAATTTGCAAATGACAACATAATTTGTTTTTACTTTTTATCAGATATAGACAGAATAATGTGGTCTGATTTGTTTATAGAATTGTACTTTTACAAGACTCTTTTTGTGCATGTCTTTGGGACCAAAAACATGTATTTTAAAGTTACGTACCGCAGCTTTAAGAGTCAGAATAAGCAGAGATTGATGCGTGTGTGACAGGCTCTGATCGTGGACCAGCTCAGCATGAGGATGTTGTCCTCCTGCTGCAAGATGACGGACATCATGACAGAAGGCATCACCAGTACGACTCTCATACTTTCACTTTCACTTTCTGGAGTTGGTTTCTTTGTGGCCGTGTTGTTTTAAACTTTGTGTGTGTGTGTGTGTGTGTTCAGTTGTGGAGGACATCATGAAGAGGAGAGAGCCGCTGCCCAGTCTGGAGGCCATCTACCTGATCACACCCACAGAGAAGGTACCACGTTTTTTTTGTTTTTATTTTTATTCCCTTTAGTTTCAGTGATATACAGTAGCTATTCTTTCTGGGTCTATGTATGTACAAAAATGAATGTACAAACAAAATATGCTTAAACAAAAATACAGAAATATTATGTTATAAATACACAGTAACCATGAACACTCAAACTCACACATGCTACACGCACACACTATGCATACGCACACACACACAAGCACACAAAAAAATGTTAACACTGGTCAAGCACTTTGGGTGAACTTGGTCTGTAAAATGCGCTATATAAATAAAGATTTCTTACTTTACACACACACACACAGTTTAGCACTTGGATTTATGCATATACCACACAGTCTAGCATGAAAGGGTCACACACAAGTTTCAGAATAGATCAGAAAAGATGAGAAAACCTTCACCCTCAGTTGGGACATTTCAGACATAAGATCTCTGAAGTGAGGGATGAGTCCATAGACGTCAGAACTAGAGGTGCAGGGGGCGAGAAGTTTTCACGATTCAAGATGGACCTGCTCATATCTGCCGCGGCCTCTGAGCGCTCTTTCTCAGCCTTGCGCAGATTTAAGACCTGGCAACGCAGCACAATGAAGCAGGAGAGACAGACACATTTGGTCATTATGAATGCGCAGAGTGACCTGATGATGGATGCGATGTTTCTACTCAGAAGGTCCACTGAGAGAAGGTCCACTTTTGGAAAAATATGAAAGTTCTTATATGATTGCAAACTTTTCCACTTCTGTTAGTGTCTCTGTTGTGCGATTTACTTTAAATTGTTCCACTTACTCACTTTGTGAAATTTTCAAACGTGAGCGCTGGCCTCGCTCTTTCTGCTCCCCTCCCCGCACCCACGAAGCTATCCCCCCCACAGACACTCACTGTTGTTGACGGAGCTAGCGTCTCCCAATATGGATAAATACATGGACATGGATTTTCACGTGGATGGCGTGACCATAGAACGATAGAACCTGGAAGTGCGGAGGAACAAGACTTTCTTTTGGCTATTTCGCTGTGTAAGCAGTAACCGGTAACGAAGACACAGGAAGCTTCAGGTTAGCTCCGCCGCTTGTTTACCTCAGCTGTCTGTGCTAACAAGAGACCTGTCGCTTTTCTCAAGAAAGTGGGGGCCAGTGGTCCGCTGTGATTGGTCACAATATCGGGTCCCGAAACAAATTCTCTTCCTTGTTTCACCAAAACTCGATCTAAAATATAATGTCACGCCAGCACAAACCTGCGCTACTTTTTCTTCAAAAGGACGTATATCCCAATGCACTGCACGGATATGGATTGAATTTTTGTAATGAATAAAAAAATAAAGTGAGGTAATGCAGCTTTAAGATGCTATGTTATGATCCAGTCTAATCCAAGTACAGTATGCGTCTCTCCCTTGACTCTCCCAATAACAAAAACCTGCCCCCTCTCTTTGAATATAGTTCCGACGTCCATGGATGAGTCGGCCTTGTTATCATGATCCTAACCCACAAATGACCCTGTTCTATTACATTTGAGTCCAGTAGATAGAATCGTTGAAAATGCACGAGCAGAATGAGCTGCTGCTGTGCACGAGCGTCACCAGGTTAAACGCTGGGTTAGTGTGTCTCTGTCCTATTTTAATATCTATTTATAGACCTATATGCTTACGGCGTCACAGTTTTCCTTATTTTAAATGCACGCTCCTGTTATACTTGTGTCTGATACTTTTGCTCTTGCAGTCCGTCCACACTCTCATCGCAGACTTCAAAGATGCGCACTCGACCAAATACAAAGGCGCACACGTGTTTTTCACTGACTGTAAGTACCGTAATACTTCACTTCTACTGTGAGTAATGTTATGTTTATTAACTTTAGTGAACCTTCTCTCACAGCTTGCCCAGACCCACTGTTCAACGAACTGGTGAAGAGCCGCACCTCCAAATACACAAAGACCCTGACGGAGATCAACATCGCCTTTCTGCCCTATGAGTCCCAGGTCAGTCCCACAAGCTCTGTTCCCACTGCACTAAAACATGAGAATGCTGAGCAAAAACATTCTTTATCCAAAACATGATAATTTGGACAAAAAACATGACAATTATGACCTAAAACACAAGAATTTTGGCCAAAAACCTTGGGGCACTCTTTCCTTACACACTGAGCGTCACAGGCTGGCATGTCTAACCATTTAACCCGCCTTGCGACCTAATCTGTAGGCAAAGTAGCACAGTGCTTTGGATGACCTTGGTCTGTGATATGTGCTATATAATTAAATATTACTGGCTTACTTACTTATCTACTTATTTACTAGTCAAATATAGCAGTATTTTAGACAATAGCCCATTTATTTCTGTGTGGCAATGTTATAAACCACACACAAGAGGATGTCAGACTTCTCTGGGTTAGCAAGGCAGAGGGCCGCGATTGGCCCGCAGGCCTTAGTTTGGACATGTCTGATGTAAAGCAAGAATTTACTACTACTACTACTACTTCTACTTTCGGCTAAGACAGAATGTACTTAAATCAAGATAAAACTCACTCGATTCAAGCAATTATCACCTCATTTTTAATTATTAATTGCAGTGCATATGAGCTGTTGGTTCATAAGGAGCAGGATGACCGTAAATGGTAATAAATGTCCATGAATGTCCTTGAATAAAAAACATGAATGGAAGAGTCAGGATTCTGTTGGTATAAGTATAGATGTATTTGTTCTTCTCCTCTGGTGGATCTAAACGTTCATGTGTTCATTTCCCCCCTCTCCTTTGTGTGAGCCTCTGCACACAGCGCTGTCCTCTCCCATTAGTTCAAACTCAGTGCGTTTCGGCTTCAGGCCACAGACGACACTGAGGCTGCAGCTCATTGGACGAGCCGCATCCACGCGCATCACCTTCAGCCAATGGGACGCGAGGCCCGGACCCCTCTGCAGAGCGGTCATGTGACTGCACAGATGGAGGAGAGGAGATAGGAAGGAGGATGTGAGGAGGATGCGAGGAAGGACACAGGAAGAAGGGGATATTAGGTTCAGTGGCCAAGGACAGGGGCTGCATCCAAATTCAAGCAGAGTAATTTCCTGATTTTTAAAACTACAGTATTGTCTCCAATTTTGGCAGTTTTTCCAGTCCAATGAAATTCTTTACAACTGCCTGCATCCATTTTCTTCTGCTTTATTCATTCGCGGGGCAGCAGTCCAAGCAGAGATGCCCAGACTTTGCTACCTCCTCCCCACGCACTCCCTCCAGCTCATCCAGGAAAATCCTGAGGTGATCCCAGGTCAGCTGAGAGACATAGACCCTCCAGTGAGTCCGGGGTCTTCCCCATAGAGGCTTCCAGGAGGCATCCCAAACAGATGCACAAACCACCTCAACTGGCTACACCAGGAACACAGAGAGCTTGAGGAGTTTACTTTTCCATATAAAACAATAGGAGACAAAGCGAGTTGGAGCCATACTTTGTCCATGAGCACTTCCCTATTGGGCTGCATTGAGCTTGCGGGTTAGCATCGTCCATCAATATTCTGTGTTGTGTGTGTGCAGGTGTATTCTCTGGACAACCCCGACGCCTTCCACAGCTTCTACAGCCCCCACAAGACTCAGCTGAAGAACCCAGTGATGGAGCGCCTGGCGGAGCAGCTCGCCACGCTGTGTGCCACGCTCAAGGAGTACCCCGCGGTCCGATACCGAGGGTAACGATACTGCCTCTTTCTTTCTTTGCACCGACCACACTGCAAACAAGACAACAAAAAATACCTGGTAACAAATAATATATTTGTTTGACCTGTTTTGAAATCACAAAAAACATAAGTAATCACGGGATTTCACAGATTTACACTTTTTGAATCCTTGGAAGTTACTGCCTTCACACAGACATAGACACACAAAAAACTGTTGTTCCATCTTGAAATGAGCTTGAAACAACACAATAGGGCTGACTCCAGAGCACTGTATACACATTTCCCATAAAAATTTGCCTCCATTATTCTGTGTTTTTTTATGTATTTGATTAGTCCAAAAGAATGGTGCTTAAAGGGTTTTATTTGATTGTGAGTTGAATCTCAAATGGACATCTTGTTTTACAATAAGGAAAGGAAAAGGAAACAGATCTGTCTCACTTCAAATCGTCATAAAAATTGTACAGTTCAGATTAAATCTACTTGTTCTATTGGTGATAAATGATGATGCACTGAAATCACACCCATCCACCCATGGTTTTATAATCTTCAATTTGCTTTTTGATGCCAGTGATGATTGGAGACCAATATACATACAATATGTAAACAAATTCCATTTCCAGTGAGATTGAAAAACAGTTCTTTCAAAAAATAAGGACATTTGGAAGAGTTCCCAAACTTTTGAACAGCTGTGTGAGTCTGAAAGTTAGTGTTGACTTCAGTTTGTACCTGATGAATATGTAAATGTCTTTCTCTGTCCCATGTGTCACAGAGACTACAAGGACAATGCCACGCTGGCGCAGCTGGTGCAGGACAAACTGGATGCTTACAAGGCCGACGACCCCACCATGGGAGAGGTAGCACACAGCTGCGCTCTTCTTAAATATTACAGACTTCATCCAATGCTCTGCAAAAGTCAGAGAATAAAACAGTTTGAACACAGGAAATACCCTTAATACATACACATAGAAGCCTTCAGTCGATAGAAAGCAGGGAGACCACTGTCCAGAAATGTTAATACATGTCCTGGATCACCACTGTCCCTCGACCCTTCTGCATCAACAAGGAACAAACAAACAACGAAAAGTGGGAAAAAGAAGAAACCTCACGGAGACATTTAGAGAGGAATCTGCTCTAACAGACAAACAGGCTGTAGATCCAGGACTGAGACTTTAGATCCAGGACTGAGGTTGTAGCTCCAGGACTGAGGTTGTAGATCCAGGACTGACGCTGTGGATCCAGGACTCAGGCTGTACATCCAGGATTGAGGTTGTAGATCCAGTCCAACAGAAACAGGTGATAGAGCCAGGATTCTGGGGTCCCATCATCACACCCAGTAGTAGAGCGGAGAGGATAGTGCTCAGGTCACCGCACATTCAGTTTGTAAGCATTGATCCGGTCACTGTTATAACATGACCATACTCTGACTGTGTTCTAAAGGGTCCAGACAAGGCGCGCTCTCAGCTCATCATCCTGGACCGAGGCTTCGACCCCGTGTCCCCAGTGCTGCACGAACTCACCTTCCAGGCCATGGGATACGACCTGCTCCCCATCGAGAACGACGTCTACAAGTAAATCATGATCAACTACACACACAGTACACACAGTATTCAGTGTCTGCTCTGTAAGATTTAAGATGGACAGAGAAGTGTAGTCAAAGTATCAATGATGTCAGGACCATCAGACTGGAAACTTAACTCAAGGTAATACAGAGTTCATATAGCGTTTGTACCTTATTTAACAGGACAGTCTCCTCGTCCAATAAGAAACCACAGATTTACTGATTCACAAGTAGAAACAGGTCCTCACAGGTAGA
The DNA here is from genome assembly GCA_964034765.1 of Knipowitschia caucasica. Lineage (NCBI taxonomy): Eukaryota > Metazoa > Chordata > Actinopteri > Gobiiformes > Gobiidae > Knipowitschia > Knipowitschia caucasica. The sequence continues at coordinate 46,088,550 of OZ035823.1, read as the reverse complement.
AGTCTATCGTCAGACATTTCCAGTGGTCAGAAGGTCAATCTCTTCTTGCGTTCTTGGCCTATGTTTGGACATTCAATTCAATTCAATTATCTTTTGTGTAGCCCTAAATCATGACAATAGTTATCTCAAAGTTGTCGATTCGTCAATCGTCAGAAAATGCAATGATAGAAACACATAGAAGCCATTGGTCCGTAAGGGGCGGATAACCAATGTGCATAAATGTTAATTAATTATCTTAAATGTCCTGAGACCTTCCTGCATCTGTGAGGAACAACGAGAAAAACCCAGTGGGAAAAAGTATGAGGGAGAGATCCACTCCCACAGACGGACGTGCAGATCCAGGACTCAGGCGGTAGAACGAGACATCTCATTGAGGGACTGACTCATGAGGCAGGAGGTCAGCTGGTGTTGACCTCCTGCTGGTCACTGGTCACTTTACCCGTTGATATTATGTTTATTCTGCTCTTATTCTCCGCTGCTAATGTACAATACACACATCTGTAAAGCTCTAGAGTTTATTTGATTTGATTTTTTTCTATTTTACCATGTTATTATTATTATATTGTCTATTATCTTAAATTATAGACTGATGTGTGCAATCTGAGTGCTCTCAATTCCTTCATTCTCTGCTGTAATGTGCACAACGATGACACTGAAATCACCCCACTGTGGGACGAATAAAGGAATATGTCATCTTTTACAATACACAATACAATACAATTTATTCTTGTATAGCCCTAGGTCACAACAGAAGTCATCTCAGAGGACTTAACAAAACCATTGAAATCACCAACACAGGTCAGAGAATCAACAGTTAAAACACATGAAGAATACAGTATAAAGCACACACAGAAGAAAATGTCCATACATGTTGTAGAATGCTAAAGTGTCCTGATCATCACCAATCCTTTCTGTTGGACACTAACTGTCCAACAAGACCCTCCTGCATCGACAAGGAAAAACTCTTAAAAAACCCAGTGGGAAAAAGTGAGAAACCTTGGAGGAGAACTAGGGAAACCCACAGGGAGGGAGACCCATATGAGAAAGGGATCCGCTCCTCCGGACGGACAGACTAATGATCTAGGACCTAAGCTAGCTACAGAACGTGGACCAGTGGACGCTGAACGTGGACAGGTCCGGTGCAGGACTGAAGCACTCCCAGGCGGGTCGGGCGGGGCAGTCCGCAGGTGTAGATGGAAGAGGCCAGGCTCAGAGATCCCGTCATCGTACCATGAAACAGACAATGGGACAACGGGTGAATAGCAATGAACAAACTACAGTCAGAATCCTAAAAATGCTAAACAGATAAAGTAGGAAGGAGGAGAGGATAGTGCTCAAGTTACCATACTTCTCCCAGCAAACTGACTCCCTATGCAGCTTGACTAACACTCTGAGGAGTTTAACCTTCTCCGAGTCTTACCTTCCTAGCCATATGCTAAACTAAAGAGGACTGTTTTAAACCTAGCCTTGAATAAAGAATAACATACAGCATAATATATAACATAATATACAACATAACACAATACATTATTGAATAATATATAACATAATATATAACATAATACAGCATATATATATTAGTAAGTTTTTATTTATATACCGCCTTTTCACTGCAGATCTGAGTCTCAAAGCGGTTTACAATTGTTAATTTTTTGGGCATTTGTCTCTCACTCCACACAGAGATGGGAGCGGGGTCGCCAGTACAGGAAGCGCATGCCAGAACTATTGGACATATTTTTAGTGGTAGGGGAAACCGGAGTACCCGGAGGAAACCTACGCAGACACGGGGAGAACATGCAAACTCCACTCAGAAAGGCCCTGGTCTGACCGGGATTCGAACCCAGGACCTTCTTGCTGAGAGGCGAGAGTGCTATCCACTCAGCCACCGTGCTGCCCGTATATATTATATATAATATATACACTACATATTATATATTACCTAATTATATGCTAAATTAAAGTAAAGTGCTTTAAGCCTGGCCTTGAATGTGGAGACCGTATCTGCTTCCTTAACATAAATGGGAAGCTGATTCCACAGTAAAGGAGCTTGGTAGCTAAATGCTCTGCCACCAACAGTGACCTTTGAGACCTTAGGGACCACCAGACGTCTGGCGTTTTGTGAGCGCAACGCTCGACCTGGTTGATACGACACTAACGTGTCTTGGAGATAAGAGGGAGCCAAGCCATTTATGGCTTTATATGTTAAGAGAAGGATTTTAAACTTTATTCTGTACTCCACAGGGAGCCAGTGGAGTGATTTTAACACCGGAGTTATGTGCTCCCTCCTTTTGGTACCTGTTAAGATCCTAGCTGCTGTATTCTGAACAAGCTGGAAGCTCTTCAAAGAGGCTTTAGGGCACGCTGCCAGTAAAGCGTTACAGTAGTCGAGCCTTGAGGTGACAAACGCGTGAATGAGTTTTTCCGCGTCACTTTTAGGAAGGAAATTCCTAATTTTAGCGATGTTCCGTAAGTGGAAGTACGCCGTTTTAGTTGCTTGGCTTATATAAGCCTTGAAGGAGAGTTCTTGGTCAAAAATGACTCCAAGATTCCTCACAGTGTTACTGGGTATTATACTGACATTATCGAGAGTAACCATCTGGTTAGTGAGGGAGTCACGCAGGCGCTTCGGACCGAGTAGGATCACTTCTGTCTTCTCCGGGTTGAGAAGTAGGAAGTTAAGAGTCATCCACATTTTAAGGTCCTTTATGCAGGCACTGAGCTTTTCTAGCTGATCTGTCTGATTAGGCTTCATCGACAGATAAAGCTGTGTGTCATCTGCATAGCAGTGGAAATTAATTCCATGCTTTTTAATAATGTTTCCCAGTGGCAGCATGTAGAGAGTAAAAAGAATCGGTCCGAGTACCGAACCCTGCGGCACACCGAATTCCACTCCAGAATAAGGCGACGAGTCCTGATTCACATTGACGAAGTGATATCGATCTGATAAATAGGATTTAAACCAGCCAAGGGCTGTTCCTCTAAGACCTATATCACATTCTAGCCTCTGCAGTAGAATGCTGTGGTCTATTGTGTCAAATGCAGCACTAAGGTCCAGTAGGACCAGCACTGACACTTGTCCATTATCGGCAGCTAGTAGTAAGTCATTTGTGACTTTGACTAGTGCCGTTTCAGTGCTATGATGAGCTCTGAATCCTGATTGAAAGACTTCAAACATATCATTTTCCTGCAGGTGGCAGCGGAGCTGCTCAGCTATAAGTTTTTCCAGGATTTTAGATATAAAAGTGAGGTTTGAGATCGGTCTGTAGTTTGTAAGTATTTCTGGGTCCAGGTTTGTTTTCTTCAGAAGGGGTTTGATTACCGCGGTTTTAAAAGCTTGTGGGACATAGCCACATTGTATGGATGCGTTTATTATATTTACGATAGGCTCAATTATCAAAGGAAGTATGTCTTTGAAGAGCCATGTCGGGACTGCGTCTAACATGCAAGTTGAGGCTTTTGAGGATGTGACCACAGAGATCACCTCTGCTTGGCTCACAGCCATGAATTTATTAAGGCCCACTGAAGAGTCTAAGTGGGAAGTCACGTATGCCGCTTCAACCTGTCCACCACTAACAGCAGGAGCAACCTCCTCCAGCTTGTCACGGATGGATGTAATTTTATTATTAAAGAAGTGGAGAAAGTCGACACTGCTCAGTGAGCTTGGAATTTTAGGCTCGATTGCGCTATGGCAGTTTGTGAGTTTAGCGACGGTACCCAAACAAAAATCTACTGTTGTTTTTATTCGCTTCTATTAAAGTTGAATAGTATTGAGTTCGAGCCCCGCGAAGGGCCTTCTTGTAGTTTCGGAGACCTGCTTTCCACTCCCTGTGGACAGGCTCCGAGTGGGAGTGGCGATATAGCCTCTCCAATTTTCTGACGTCCTGTTTTAAAGTGTGGAGTTGAACACTGTACCAGGGCGACGATGATCTAATCCTAATGGTTTTCTGTTTTAAAGGAGCTGCTGCATTTAATGCAGATTTTAAAGACTCCATAGTGTTGCCCACCGTTTGGTCAATGACTGAGGGACTGCAGCTGCTGTGAACAGGTTCACCTGCAGCAGTATTCAACATAGGCTGTATTAGTTCTTTGAACCTTGTGATAGATTTATCATTTAAGGTTCTTTTCATTATGGTTTTATCTTGCGGGACAGGAAAGTCCTCCAAAGCGAGATCAAACGTGATCAAGAAATGGTCAGACAGCAACGAGCTTTGACGCTGGATGTCAACATTGGAGACATCACAGCCGTAGGTCAGGACAAGGTCCAAGGTGTGGTTATGAATGTGAGTAGGTTCCTCAACATTCTGAGTAAAACCAACACCATCTAGTACGGCGCTGAAAGCTTTGTTTAAGCTGTCAGTGCTGTCGTCCACATGTATATTGAAGTCTCCAGCTATAACTATGTTTTCCCATTCCAAAACTAGGTTTGAAATGAAGTCAGAGAATTCTGTTAGGAACTCGCTGTAAGGACCAGGAGGTCGGTATAAAACTATAAATAGTACTGCTTTTTGTTTTCTCCACCCAGGACAGGTGATTGAAAGTGTTAAGTTTTCAAACGAGTGAAAAGCGTTGTTGGTTTTGGGACTAAGAACCAAGTTGGTGTGTGATATAATCGCAACACCACCGCCGCGACCTGTAGCTCTGGCTTTCTGGTAGTTAACATGCGTCGGAGGAGTGCACTCATTCAATCTAACGTACTCGTCCTGTTGGAGCCAAGTCTCCGAGAGCGCAAACAGATCCAAGCCCTTGTCTATAATAAGTTCGTTTATGAGAAGCGATTTAGACGAGATTGATCTGACGTTCATTAAACCACATTTAACAACCCTACCGCTAGAACTATTTCTGTCTGTCTGAACTTTTATTAAGTTACTGTGTCTGACACCTAGGTCAGATTTCCTCGCATATAGTGCTTTAGACTTCAAGCGAGGAACACACACAGTTTCAATCTGACTAGGTTCTGAGGCTAGTAACTGAGCACACACAGGCACACACACACATGCACACACAGTTTCAATCTGACTAGCCTCTGAGGCTAGTAACTGAACAGATGGGGGCTCAGAGGTTGTGGCAGAGCAGCTCTGCACCCGGGCCTCAGTTCTGCACCGTCATTTGAGCCGAGCAGAACAGTTTAGAGCCAGGGCCAAATTCTTAGCCAAAAGGGATGTACCCGCCAACGTTGGGTGGATATCATCCGAGCGGATGAGACCGGGCTTTCCCCAAAAGGCACTCCAATTGTCAACATGAACAACACCACTTCGAGGGCACCAGCCAGACAGCCAGCGGTTGAAAGCCGAGTGTCTGCTGAATGCTTCTGCACTGCTAGTGCTAGGTAGGGGCCCAGAGAAGATGACAGTGTCGGCCATTGTGCTAGCCAGCTTGTACACGGCGGCGACTTGCAGCTTCAACACCTCGGACTGTTTCCGCCGAACGTCATTACCACCCGCGTGAATAACAATTCGACGGAAACGCTGCTTGTGGGTCATCATGAGCCTCAGATTCCCCTCAATATCGCCAAGCCTGGCCCCAGGGAAGCACCGAACAGTGGCTCCTGGGATCTTAACACCTCTAACAATAGAGGAGCCAATTACCAGCGCATCAGCGACTCCATCGGCTCTCTCAGCAGCTCTCTCAGCGGCTCTCTCAGTGGGGCCTTCTTCCCCGCCCGGCCGCGCGGGGGCGCAGCCGGACAGAGCGTCCCAGCGATTGTAAATGCTAACAGGAGGAGGCCCAATGGGGAAACTACCAACAACACGTCGCCCTCTCCGAACAGTCACAAAGCCATCACTATCCTGGTCTTGTCCCAGCTGCGGAGGACGGGCTGGGAGGCTAGGCTCGCTAGTTCTCCTCTGCCTTTCCCTAAAGCTGTGCTCCGCTGTCCCTGAGGATACGGCCTGGCTGTAGCTAATGCTAGTAGGGATGTAAATCGGCGACCGGTTAACCGGTGGTTGACCGTCACAGCGTTAACCGGTCAAAGCTGTCGGTTAAAAAAGAGAAAAAGGGGAGAGGGGAGGTCTCTTAATAACGCTATTTTAAGCCCTATTTGCACGGTGTGACGAGCGGGTCTGTATCTAGCTGTATGCGCCCATGTATTATAAACTCCGGGACGACTCTCACGCCGCACGAGCCACATATGCACACACGCACGCGCGCGCACACACACACACATTCCCCCTCTCCATACGTAACATCCACACGCATCATCTCTCCCCTCACCGTCAAAGTTGCACACTGGCGCGGGTCAGAACTACATTGGAGCTTACATTTACACACATACACACACACATACCGGTCTGTCGCGCTCCTCTGTGTCACGGAGCCCAAAGGATCCGCGCAAATACGGGGCTCCTTTGGGAGTCGCGTATTTCCCCTACATGTTTTGCTGTAGGGGAAACATGTTTGTGTTTATGGTCCTCGGGATCAGCTCCACACACATCACTTGTATTTAAACTTTTGTGAAGACCTGTGAGACGCGGCTCGTCACTCGCTGCTCTGACCATGTGAACGAGCCGTCGTTTGCTGCTAGAAAGTTTTGGTATTAACCCGCAGCACAGCAGAATGGGAAGATTAAAAAAGCAGTTCTCTGTGCGCAAAGGTGCCGGAGCTGTTGCGGGTTTGGGCGCCGCTGTCTCAACTCTGATCCAGTAGAACGCAGAGCTGCACTTATGAAAAGTACGCGGCTCGAAATGGCTGTTATTTCACAGAACGTGGACTATTTTAAACTACGCGGTTAACCGGTTTCAACCGGTTAATGAGGCTCGGTGGTCGGTCATGAAAATTCATAGTTTTTTACATCCCTAAATGCTAGCGCTAGCTCGAGACTCCAGTGCTCGGAGACGCAGCTCTAACTCACTGACCCTGGATTCCAGAGCTACGACTACACTACACTTCACACATCTATCACTACCCTCAGAGAAGGATCCAGGGTTTAGACTCGCCATATGGCAACTCGAGCAGTAAAGGATTGAGGGAGAGACAGCAGCCGCCATAGTAGCGAGTTAGCGGCTAGGCTAGGCTAAGCTAGGCTAGGCTAAGCTAGTACGGATCCGGGCCCGCACAACAGACTCCGAGACCAGACAAACAACCGCTACCTAAACCTCAGCTACAGTACAGCTGACTCGGAGTGCTTACACAGTTAGCTTGGTGTACAATACGTGGATTTGTAATGTGTTTGTTAGTGCAAACAGAGAGCAGAGTGATAGCAGTCAAGAAACACGCTCACCGGATACAGGAAGTCACGTCACGATGACCACCACATCTTTTCTTATCTTATCTCACAAAATCCTGCTTTCATGTAGAAATAAACAATATTGCCATCATTGCTTTTAGGTATTTGTATGTGTGAATGTACAGCATGTGAAGCAGCACTACCATGTACTCCACACACACTCCCCGTGGGTACCGTCCAATAAAGTATACCTTACCTCACCTCAAGAACAAACCCTGTCCGGCAAAGTACATTTTACAGATATGGCTCGTACATTTGTTCTTGAGGCTAAAAACCAGAGGGTCATGGGCTCAAGTCCTTGCTCAGCTCTAAGGTTGTTTTTGTGTGGCAGATATGAGACGAGTGGAATGGGAGACTCTCGGGAGAAGGAGGTGCTTCTCCACGAGGACGATGACCTGTGGGTGAGCCTGCGACACAAGCACATCGCCGAGGTGTCCCAGTGAGTATGTCAGGGATGCTTGTTCTGCTAGTGTCAGATGCTTGTTCTGCTAGTGTCAGATGCTTGTTCTGCAAATATACTGAGACAAGAGTGGTCTTAAGTCAGTGACATGTGCTTGTTTCAGGGAGGTGACCCGACAGCTGAAGGAGTTCTCTGCCAGCAAGAGAATGAACACTGGAGAGAAGGTAAACATCTACATGAATTTCTTTACTGCTTGACCATAAAGACACCCTTTTCCAAATGTACCACAATGGCTCTGTGATCTAACGCTAGGGTTGCCAACCGTCCCTTGAAAAACGGAATTGTCCCGTATTATAGAAAAACTATGTGCTGAAAATGGCTCTGAAAATACGGGACAAAAGCCGTCCCGTATCAGTTCAATACGGGACGGCTTTTGTCCCGTATTTTCAGAGCCACCTTAAATGCATCACTTACTCACTGCATGCCACACGTGCAACGCACGCACACACACACAGTAATGATCAGTTTAAGCGTCTACCTTTCGGCCAATCAGTGTCAAAGGGGCGTAGGCTTGATCACAGACGTTGGTTTAATGTTGACAGTCGCCAGCGTGGGCTGTGCCCGCAGCACCATCACAGCAGAAGTTTGGTAAAGTAGCGTCATTTTCCCAGATTCGGACTTCCGCGGTCAATAGCTCACGGAAGCTACTTTGTTAAACAAAAGTAATTGTGCTAAAATGATCATCTCTACGTTGATTTTACAAATCCAATGCGCTGCAAACGCCGAGAAAAGCACTTAGGGACCGTCAACAAATATCCAGACCAGCTGTAAACGAACAATAGCTTTTACTGAAGCCACAAACCTGCAGTAGCTGCACAAAACTCTCAGTCAATATAAATAATGATGACCATATCGAACTGCTACAGACTTTGATTTGTGAGTTTTTTTAATGAATACATATGTTTTTCTTTTTTTATTTGCTTTTACAGAAATGTTACAGTATTTGTCTTTTTTATATTTTTTTATTACTAATAAGAATGCATTAAGTCTTTAACCAGCCAAAGAGTTCCACCTATTTATTCAATTTCATTTTTGACTAAGGATTTGTTTTGTTTTTTATATGTAGTCAATACATTACATTCTAAAAACTGTGATAATGAAATTCCATGATTACTGTGTAGACTGAAATTAGGACTAAAAAGTGCTCAACCCGATCCACCCAAATGGTGTCCCTTATTTTTTGTTCTCAAGTTGGCAACCCTATCTAACGCACACCTTGTGTTTGCAGACCACCATGAGAGACCTGTCACAGATGCTGAAGAAGATGCCTCAGTACCAGAAAGAACTCAGCAAGGTTTCTCCTTCTCTTTTTTCTTGTTCAGTTTCAGTTGATTTGTTTCAGACAATTGGTGAAAAGATACGAGTAAATTTCATCTGAAAGAGTAACAGACAGAGGCTAAATCTTTGAAAGGCCTGCCTTTTATGATACATATAAGACATTTACTCCATGTTGCTAATGTTCTGCTATCAGCATTCACAATCAGTTTTCCATAAATAATAACGCCTTATTAACCGAGCGCGAGGTCTGTGAAATATCAGGCCGCGGCCTTAATGTACAGACCGAGCCGTGGCGAGGTCTGTGCAAAAAGGCCAAGGTCTGATATTTCTCTGCACAGACCGAGCAAGCGAGGTTAATAAATGTTTTGTTATATGACTCTCGTCTGTGTCTTTACCAATGCTTTTGAGATATTTGTGAAGTATGTTCATGTCCGACTTGGTTTTGTGTGATACGCGCTGCGGACCAATTGTCATGGTAATGGTCCGAGACGGGAAAATATCAGGCCGCAAATCAACCAATCAGAGCGCGCGTACGGTCCAAGTCATATAATAAACACTTCCTAAAGCATAATGGGAGATGGAGTTTTCCATATTCTCCTGCACATAGTAGGAGAGGTCAGTTTTGGTCCTCCCGGTCTACACCTGGAGGACCATGAGGACGAGAGTGAGGCAGAACGCACATTTTTGGACAAATTTATGGACAGCCATCTTTTAGCATGCGCCAAGGAGCACAGGCCATTGACTTGAGTGGACTTCCATGTTGGCCTGGGGCTTGGTGGACACTATGCAACCCCCGAGTAATTTATCCGTGATGCTTATTATAGATGCTAAAATACAGATGCTAATGCATGGATGCTAATACAGTGGCCAATACGGAGGCAATTACGGATGCTAATACGAATGCCAATTTATGGATGCTAATATGGATGTTAAAGTACAGATACTAATGTAGGGATGCTCTTACGGATTCTAATGTATGGAAGCTAATGTATGGACACTAATGTATGGATGCTAATACGAAAGTATGTATGCATGCTAATGTATGAGTGCTAATACAGATGCTAATGCTAAAGCCATGTGTCTACAGTACTCCACTCACCTGCAGCTGGCTGAGGACTGCATGAAGCACTACCAGGGAACAGTGGACAAACTGTGCCGCGTGGAACAGGTCGGCCTCACAAAACACCTCTACTTTTTGTATGAACTGTACTATACAAATAAACTTTGCCTTGCCTGCTAGGACTTGGCCATGGGCACCGACGCTGAGGGGGAGAAAATCAAAGACCCCATGAGAGCCATCGTCCCCATCCTGCTGGACGCCAACGTGACCACATACGACAAGATCCGCATCATCCTCCTCTACATATTCCTCAAGAACGGTAATCCACGATAATAACAACTGTACTGAGAGAGAGATTTTGTAAAGCAGTAAAGAGTAGAATAGAGCTGAGTATAGTACAGTAGAGTACACTAGAACTGAGTAGAGTAGCGTACAGTACAGAACAGTAGATTAGAGTAGAGCTGAGTAGAGTAGAGTAGGGCCAAGTAGGGGCTGGTAGAAATATGTTCGGATGAAGCAAAATCATCGGCCGTAGTGGCATTGCAGGATGGATCAAATGCAGAGAACCTTTAACCCTAAACCTAAAACCTTATTTGTGACTGTGTTGCTTCAGGCATCACAGAGGAGAACCTGAACAAGCTGATCCAACACGCTCAGATCCCTCCAGAGGACAGCGAGATCATCACCAACATGGCCAACCTGGGAATGCCCATCATCACAGACGTAAGTACACAGCACGATCCACCCCCCAGGTTCCCCGGTCTGAACAGCACATGGCGTCAGAGCTGTCCAGACTTTGAACTGATGTATGTTTCTGTAGAGCTGGGGTTTAATCCAATCCTATCCACTATAATTATATAGCACATTTTATAAAACCAGTTTCAAAAGTGCTGCACAGAGATAGAAGTAGTGCATTTAAATATGCAGGTTTTCCAGATGTATGTGTTTGAAAATATATATAGAATAAGTCAAACATTATGTACAAAGTCAAACAAATAAATAAATAAAATAAAAACAAGAAAATACTAGTAACAATAAAAATTTAGTAAAAACAAAAGTACAAAGACAAAAGTAAAGTATCACTCCAGGCAATGTGGGTGAAGTGTCTGACGGGATCTGGGTTTCACCTGCAGGTGGCGCCACAGAGCCCTTAGTAACAGCAGCTAGAGTTGTTTCCTCTGTAAAACTTGTGACGTGACTTTTGTTTGCTCTCAGTCGACCTTGCGCAGAGGGAAGAAGATGGACCGGAAGGAGCGAGTGAGCGAGCAGACGTACCAGCTCTCCCGTTGGACTCCGGTGGTCAAAGACATCATGGAGGTCAGCGAAAACATTTCACTTTATTATCAGAGAAATACAGACTTGATTTCAAGAGACAAAGGAACCTATAGTGAGAGGAGCAATACAGACGCAAATGAAGAGAAGGGTTAGGTCCATGGATGAGGGCATTCGCCAAAACAATTGACCCGTGACGCTCATTTTGACCCAACAGGGTGAGCTCTTGTGTGGAGGCCCAGATCGAGGGAGATTATCAGTGGTCTTTCTTGTATGTCTTCCATTTTGTAATAATCTCTCACACGAGTAGATTTCTACCTATTGCAGATTCTGTCTGCCCAGCCTGGTGCCTTTTCCACTCTGACTTAAAGGAGCAGTATGTACAAATCTGACCAAAAGTGGTACTGCAGCCTCTCCCACTCTCCCTGACTCAGGTTGCCAGATATGCAGACGAATCCAGCCGGGACCGTAACAACTGAATAGACAAGAGTTTTGTCAACAACAAATCTATAATCAACACCTTTTTCACAAAGATAGAAACCCTCGTTTTATTTCTTGTTTTGTCGTTAATGATTTGTGAATCATTACGAGACCTTCTTTAGTTCGGCTGCCATTTTGTACTTTACCAGTAAAACTAATTTTAAAATTTGAATATCTCGGCTGAACTACTGTTATCAGTTAATAAGTATTGGAAAAGAACATGTTTTATTAATGCCTTTTGACAGATTAGGGCCCTTTAATGATGACTTGACATGAAAATCTTACATATCGCTACTTTAAGTAATACGTTCCTATCCTAAAACATGAAATGAAGAGTAAATATTCTCATGTTGGTGCTGTAAGCCTGCAGCTCAGAGGGGGTTGTGTACGGAGTGAAGGCCCCAGAGTCCGGTGCTGCAGCTGTGTTTGTACAGGACAAAATCTGATACGTCTGTTCTCTTTCACAGGATGCTATTGACGACAAACTGGACACCAAACACTACCCCTACATCTCCACACGCTCCTCGGCCTCCTTCAGCACCACCGCTGTCAGGTACCTCCCACGGCTTGTTAGCGTTCAGTCTTTAGCGTTAGCATATCAACAAACTCTTTAACTCTGTATTCAAAGTTAAATGAACAGGTTTTAGCAGTGAATAAAGGTGTGACAGAACACCACAAAATTCGATTTGAATAATCAGAAGATATGTTTGTGTAAGCTCTCAGTCGTACAGGGATTATGCGTGTGGCGGCACGGTGGCTGAGTGGATAGCACTCTCGCCTCTCAGCAAGAAGGTCCTGGGTTCGAATCCCGGTCGGACCAGGGCCTTTCTGAGTGGAGTTTGCATGTTCTCCCCGTGTCTGCGTAGGTTTCCTCCGGGTACTCCGGTTTCCTCCGGGTACTCCGGTTTCCCCTACCACTAAAAATATGTGCAATACAGTAGGTCTGGCATGCGCCTCCTGTACTGGCGACCCCGCTCCCATCTCTGTGTGGAGTGAGAGGACAAATGCCCTAAAAAATAACAATTGTAAACCGCTTTGAGACTCCGATGTGCAGTGAAAAGGCAGTATATAAATAAATAAAGATTACTATTATTCAAAACAAAGTAAGCTTGCTCACCCATCATCTGTGCTTCAGTTAGCAGGTTAGCAGGAAATCAAATGATATATTATGTTTTTCATTTATCCAAAATACCTCTTCTGTCCATTAGTAGATGCTAGAAGTGTCGCATGTTCTACAGCGGCTGATTATCTGTGTCACGGACCTGATCCTTTGACGGAATGAGCTGCAGATGTTTTTACATATTTTCAGATCCACATTTGATTCATAGATTCCTTTTTTTTACACAGAGTAGAAACAAAGTGATTACTTTCATATAGTAAACAAATGAAATGTGAAATCAGACAATATTTTTCTTTACATTTTTTATTTTATTCTAATTTTTTGAAAAAAATGGACGGAAACCATCCCGTCTGTTACACATTAGTTCATCTGCCGCTTTGTCACTGAGGACCTTTTATTTTCTATGTCACTGGAGTCACAGTAGAATTATCAAATCAGAGGCTGAATCTTTTTTCTAATCTATGATAGTAATTTAAGTTTTTGAGTTATAACCTTTTAAAGTACAGTTACAATAATTGACACTGTACTGTGAACACAATCAACTCCATTAGTTTTAACCAACGTGCAGCGGGGAAAACCTCTACAACACGAGGTCAAACACTGTGAAAAGTCCGTTCTCGTCTCTCACGTCTTGTTTGTCCTGTATCTCTCCCAGCGCTCGTTACGGTCACTGGCACAAGAACAAGACCCCCGGCGAGTACCGCACCGGCCCCCGCGTCATGGTCTTCATCATCGGGGGCGTGTCCTTCAGCGAGATGCGCTGCGCCTACGAGGTCACACAGGCCAACGGAAAGTGGGAGGCCATCATCGGTGAGTGCCAAACATGGGCGTGGGCGGGGCCAGGAAGACAGACGCAGGAAGTCGAGAGCGCGACAGTGATAAGTCCCATCCGCAAAGATTCCAGTGACGTAGAAGCACAACAACAACACAATAACACAAACTGCTACACTTTTTATAGTTATACCACATATTGTATACGTGTTATTGTTTTGTAAATTTGAAGGACAAAATATTGCAAGGAATTTCAGTATTCGCCAAAAATCACTGTCTACAAACTCTTCTCTGGACTGGATTTTGTGAATGGAACTTTACACTCTGCTTAGTTCTAATCACTCAGCCAAAAACAATGATTTTATACATGATTTATTATTATTATTATTATGTTGATCAATATTATTAGGTTAAAAATCTGACTAGAACTATAGACTGTTGCCACCAGCCCTACTTGCCCCTACTCTACTCTACTCTACCTGGTTGCATTTCCATTACACTTTAATAGTTGGTACCGTATCCTAGCAACCAACCTACAAACAAACCAGTATCCGGGGAATTTCCTTTGCAACCATGGCTTCCATCAGCACTCTGGCCAATCACTGTCAATCAGAACCCTTTAGTACCAGCTCGTCCTCGAAAGAACCAGAGCCAAGAGGGACTTAAGAAGGACCTGGTACCGGGTACTCAGGGCCGGTGGAAACGCTCCCCATCGGAGAAGAGTAGAGCCGAGTAGATTAGAGTAGAGTAGAGTAGAGTAGGGCTGGTGGAAATGGGACAATGCTAGTTCTGACAGCTGATTTTCAATAGACATTCGTACATATGTTTCCAAGTGTTGTACTTATTTGAATTATTTAAAGGGGCTATTTTTATCCTAGTTAATTCTTTGCCAGACATGTCCCACTGTCTATGTCTTAATAAGTCAGTTTGCTATAATGCTTTAAATGCAACGAGATTAGTCCAAAAGCAAGCACACAAACAAGCTCTGATTTTATGTCTAAATTTGTGGATTTTGTAAAGTCTAGTGTGTTTGGTAAAGTCCCCCTGTATTTCTGTGCTAATGCTTCCGTCCTCGTGGTACAACCTGACAGTGTTGCTTCTGCCGATGTCTTAAACGTGTCTAAATCCAATGTTGTCTTTGAATTTCAGTGACGACGTTTTATTTCTGTACAACCTGAACGTCTGTGAGTGCGACCAGACAGGGACCAGAGCCTCCGGAAGTCACTGCTCCGTGCTGATTGGTTGAGGCTGTAATAACAATGTGGGGGAGTCGAATTGATAGTGTTAGCATTAGCATTTTTCAAGATCAAAAGTCCAGTGAAAGCGCGTTGAGTGATGTTCCGGACTCGGCTCGCTCCCTGTCTGTGTCTGTGTGGGGATGTCACGAGGCCAATTATGAGTTTTTCAGATTCCTATTGTTTTGAGAAACAAATTGAGAATATAATGATAATAACTATAATAATGCTTCTGTTTTTCCCTCTACATATTGTTTCTATTTACAAAATGGTGAAGTCTATTGCCCAAGTAAAGTGGGCAATTAAAAATAAAATTATTAGTATTATTATAACTATTATTAGTATTGTTGATAGTGTCTTAATATTCTTGGTATTATTAGTAGTATCAATATGATACTAATAATACCCAAAAATGATACTTTTATTATTAGTGGTATTTTTAGTGATATTATAATTGTTTTACCACAGTCAAAGGGCCTCAGACTTGGATAGAATGAATCAACCTCATAATCATATAATCTGAAGTTGAGCAAGTTTGAAATTATATAAGGAATATTACTGCTGTAACCCGGTATCACCTGGGGAGAGACAAGATTCAGATTCAGTTTATTTGCCATTTGCAGTAGTAGTAGTAAGTAAGTAATCTTTATTTATATACCGCCTTTTCACTGCACATCAGAGTCTCAAAGCGGTTTACAATTGTTATTTTTGGAGCAGGGGTGCCAGTACAGGAGGCACATGCCAGACCTATTGTACATATTTTTAGTGGTAGGGGAAACCGGAGCACCCGGAGGAAACCTACGCAGACACGGGGAGAACATGCAAACTCCACTCAGAAAGGCCCTGGTCCAACCGGGATTCAAACCCAGGACCTTCTTGCTGAGAGGCGAGAGTGCTATCCACTCAGCCACCGCCACCGTAAAAAAAACCACATTGGAATACATTAGCAAAAAGTCTCCAGTGTGCACAGACAAATACAGACATAAAACAACATTAAAAGACAAAAATAAAACAAATAAAACAGTAAACAAATGTCACTGTGAAATCAATCGATTAAAACTGTTTCAAAACAAGAGCCAATCACAATCCATCAGATCTTTGTGATGTCACATGTTCCCGCTACAGTATATGACATTTATGCTGATAATGAGAAAGTGTTGCCGAAGTGAAAGCCATGAGTAGATTTATAGTTACTGTGATGATTTGTACGAGCTTCACACTGCTGGATCTTGACATCCCCATGTGTGTGTGTGTGCGTGTGTGTGTGTGTGCGCGTTTGTTTGTGTGTATGTGTGTGTGTGTCGGTGGGGGTGGGTGGGCCGCGGGCTCGTGCTCACAGACCAGAGGTGAAGCTCTGTTCCTCCACAGGTTCCACCCATTTGCTCACTCCCACCAAATTCTTATCGGACCTGCAGCACCCCGACTTCCGAGAGTCCACTAGAGTGTCCTTTGAGGACGCTGAGGCCTCGGCCGAGTGAGGCCCAGGCCGAGTGAGGCCCAGGCTCAGGCAAAGTAAAGGCAAAGTAAAGGCAGCCGACGAAGCCCTGAGCCCCGCCACAGGGCTTCTTCTGTAGAACTCTGTATGTGCTCCACCCCTGTCCCCGGGGATGGACCCTGGGCCCGCCTCACACTCCAGGCTACGCACTACACACTCCAGGCTACGCACTACACACTCCAGGCTACGCACTACACACTCCAGGCTACGCACTACACACTCCAGGCTACGCACTACACACAACAGGCTACGCACTACACACAACAGGCTACGCACTACACACAACAGGCTACGCACTACACACAACAGGCTACGCACTACACACAACAGGCTATGCACATGACACTCCTAGCTACACACAATACACTGCAGGCTACACACTATACACTCCAGGCTACACACAACACACTGCAGGCTACACACACATGACACTCCAGGCTACACACACGACCCTCCAGGCTACACACACATGACACTCCAGGCTACACGCACAAGGATAATTTCATGAGTAACTATGAACATGATTATGATTATTTTATGGGTAAAACATTATGCAACAAAAAATACCTAAAGCAAATTTGAAAACGTCCAAATTTGTTTAAATTGATAAGAGAACATGTTGACTCGTCTCATAACAGGATTTGTCAATAAAATCAATAAAACAAGTAATACATTTGTCATATCTGTGCTGGAAATCAGACTAAAGCTGGTTTAAATCATTGTTTTACGAATGTCAAAAATGTTTTCAAATCTAGATAAATTATACTTCAAATCAAGATAAAATATACTTAGCTTATCTATTATAGCTCAACATTTTGTCGACTGAAAAGGAGTAGCTCTCTGCCAGTGTTGTGCCAAAAAGAGTAGCTCTCCAAGGAAAAAGGTTGGAGACCCCTGCTCTAATGTGAACTTTGTATTTGTCTATTTATCATGGATTTCCGCTTGAGTTGAACCATCTCTTTCTCGAGGGGTTCCTTTTCGTCTCTTTGCTTTCCCAAATGGCTACAGAACAAAAGCCACAGTACACACACAGCCACAGAACAGACAGAACCATGAACACATACAGAACATAAAAAAACCAAATGGCAAAAACACTCACATTTGTTGAGCCCGAGACCAGAGCTGGCGTGCTGGGCGTGTGCCGTGGGTCCATCCCTGTCCCATCCCTGTGCGGGTGCATTAGACCCGCCCACCCGGTCTAATGCACCCTCCTCCATCCTCAGTAACACTTCCAGAGGTGTCCCGCCCGAGCCTCATGTCGCTGAGGACCTGCGACTGTGGATCTATGTCCCTGCTGTGTCCTGTGCTGAGAGAGACTGCAGCTGCCGTCATGTTCCAGCAGCATAGGACCCTTACCAAGGTCGCGGCTGGGAGAACTGTAGGGACGGGACCAGATTTGAATAAAAAATTTGCAATAGCTGATTAGACAATTGAAGCTGAAGACTTTCCCTTATTGGAAAAGAAAAACCTAAAAAAATTCTGAGAAAAATAGATAAATTGCTGAGAAAACCACAGCGAGGAGAGATGCTGTAGTTGAGTCCAGGACTGAGACTGCAGATCCAGGACTGAGGCTGTAGATCCAGAACTGAGACTGTAGATCCAGGACTGAGGCTGTAGATCCAGGACTGAGGCTGTAGATTCAAGACTGAGGCTGTAGATCCAGGACTGAGGCTGTAGATCCAGGACTGAGGCTTTAGATCCAGGACTGAGGCTTTAGATCCAGGACTGAGGCTTTAGATCCAGGACTGAGGCTGTAGATCCAGGACTGAGGCTTTAGATCCAGGACTGAGGTTGTAGATCCAGGACTGAGGCTTTAGATCCAGGACTGAGGCTGTAGATCCAGGACTGAGGCTGTAGACCCAGGACTGAGGCTGTAGATCCAGGACTGAGGCTTTAGATCCAGGACTGAGGCTGTAGATCCAGGACTGAGACTGTAGATCCAGGACTGAGGCTTTAGATCCAGGACTGAGGCTTTAGATCCAGGACTGAGGCTGTAGATCCAGGACTGAGGCTTTAGATCCAGGACTCAGGCTGTAGATCCAGGAATGAGGCTGTAGATCCAGGACTGAGACTGAGGCTGCTTCTCTAAAGGGATGCAATCTCAACGCAAAAAAAACAACAAAAGTCAGTTAAACTTTTCTATATGATATGATAAAGTAACAGGATCTCAGGTTAGTGCTTTTATATAGTTCAAAATGCACTGTAGCCTGTAGCGCTACACGAATAAACTTAATTCTGCCATGGTCCGGTCCCTGGCTCCCAACCCCCACCTGCTGTAACGGTCTCTGCTCACACACGAGCCTAATATTAGCACCAAAATCCAAACACTACGATTCAAACAGAACTCTCCCACGGTCCGTTCTCTACTTTATCAGGTCACACCAAGGAATACCATAAACACACAGATTTACGTTGATATTAAATCTGCAGGGGATAATCTTTGACTCCACGATCTGACAAGAGAAAAATCCAAAATCATGTTTTCTGTGCAACCAAAAAGTAGAACAAAATGCTGCATTATGGCTACATGATGCACACCCACATTTTGTTTGGATTTAGAGTTGCCTTCCTTTACTTGATAAATCATGGCATAGTTTTATAACGGAAAAATGTCATGGTGTTTGTGAACATTTGGAGCACAAAAACATGAAAAACTGGATGGATTTGAGCGTTTAAGACTTGCCCTAAAGTCCTACATCGCTTCTATACAGCCCCATTTTATCCCTGAAGAGTTAGAATTCACTAAACAAGACTCAATGGCTGTAGATATGTTTCTGAAGTTGAATGTCCACTGCACAATTTTGCCTGGAAAGAATTCTCATCGCAGCTTAAAATTGTGAATTGTTGCCAAAAGATCGGGCTTTCACCACGAGACAAGGACAAAACTATGGACAGTCATATAAGAAGAGCAGATATTGTATATTTCGGACCCAGCGGAGGCAAGTAACTTGTAAAAGTTTTGTACACGCGTGTACTTAGACTGTATATAGATGGACAATGCTGCCCCCGCTAGCTCAATGAAGCCCCATCGGGAAGTGCTCATGATTGAAGTTTTGCTCCTAGTCGCTCTGGCTCCTATCGACTTACATTGAAAAGTAAACACATTTAAAAATAATAATAATAATGTAAAACAAAAAAGAAAAGTCAATCCCTCAGTAACCGTTTGTGTTTGTTCCAAGCTTCTTATTTCATTCCTGAGGCCCACGTGGTGAAAAGCAGACACGGGTCCTAACGACACGGCAACCTTTTCCCCTCTGAGGCTTCCTGGTATTTCAACATGAGTAAAAAAAAATAAAAAATACAGTATGGAAACTCCTTATGAAGAGACCTAAAAAATCGTGCAGTGGACATTATCAGATATAATATTTGCGTTCCCAAGGATACACACACACACACACACACACACACACACACACCTGGTGCGCCCTGGTTGGTCAGTAGCAGTCCTCACATGTCGCTGCACTGTGTGAGCGGTCATCTCGGACAGACGTGTGTTTCTCTGGTTCTGCTCCGGAGCAAAACCCTGTGGTGTGAAGCTGTTGTTTCACAAAGCTGCCTGTTTGAAGAAGAGAAAGAAAGAGAGAGAGAGAGAGAGAGAGAGAGAGAGAGCAGCCGGACCTCTCCATGTCCCCGCAACTCCACTGACTGAAGAAAGACAAATATATCTATATACACACAGATATATTTACAGTATTCTCAGTTCTCACAGCAATACAATCAGATCCATGCCTTAGAATCTGAAAGGAGATCAATGTAAAGAGCAGAAGTGACCCTTTTCTTACCATTTCAATTCCATTTATTTTTGTATTACCCTAAATCACAACAGTGGTTACCTCCGAGGACTGATTCTCCCATCACCGAGCCGAGAATCAAAAAGTTCAAACACAGAAAATGATAAAAGAACGCATAGACTCGAGCCATGGGTCCATAAGGGGCAGATGACTAATGTCCATAAATGTTCAAAATGCTAAGCGTCCACGCGGCGACGGTAAACGGTGTAATACTAGCGCAGGGCCAGTGGGGGGCAATGGAACTTTACTACAACAACATCCTCGGAAAACAGAAACTGGTTTTCGTTTAGCCAAAGGAGTAGAATTCTCCCCAAGTAGCGCACAAAGCCTACATTAGCATTAGCCCACCCTGCCATTGTTGTTTACGTTTGTTCTCGGCTACTGCGCATGTCCAAATGTACGTGCGGGGAAGTGGTGCGGCCATTTTAACACCCCTGAAGCACTGTCTCCATGTAAACAAAAAGCCAATAGCGAACTATCTGAATGACGTCACTAAGACACGCCCCCGCCGCCTGTCAACTCCCACCCACATGTTTCGGACAAACACTGCCAAAATGAATCAAATACCTCTTGTCACTTTAGACGAAAATGATAAACCAGGGGCAAAATTCCACCATCAAACCATCAGGGATCATAGTGTAGACCAATTAAAACGTTGGCTTGAATGTCGTGGTCTTCCAGTAACTGGTAGAAAGTTTGATTTGATAAAAAGGTAATGGTGAGGATTATGCTAACATTATCTAGTCATTTAAATTGCAATGTTAGCGCCTTCTTTGTTTATTTTGCTCTGATTAACTTCCATTTATCAAGTTGTTTTTTGTACTGTCCATTTCGTAATTAGTTTGATCATTAGTTAACTACAGTCAGCCGATATTATAATAGATCCATGGGGTCACAACGGGCTACACCACTACTGTCTCTGAGAGAGAAACTATCGGAGCTAGCCACACTCAGTAAACGCAAACGACAATCAATCAACATATTTAAATGTTAATGCTAGAATATAATATTCATACAACACACGTGCACAGAGGTTTTCAGAATTATCTGTTAAGGTTTTCATGACAAAAATACTTTTTTAATGCGACTAAAGCGATCGCTTTTTTAAAGTAGGTGAACTAAAACCTTTGGGAACTATTTTCTTTGCACTCATTAAATAAACATTTTGGCATGAATAGTGACAGAAGTTTATTTTGTGTGTTCAGTTGGTACAAAGCCGTATAATAAGCGGACCCCAACGCGCTTCGCCTGTGCTTATTTTCCGATAGTCACGAAGTTGAAAAAATCCCTCTCATCTTTCTTCAGGTGTGAGAATTGTATACATTCTGGATTAGGACAAACAATACTAATATGGATTGATGGGGCTAACTACATTCAGAAGAGCTCAGACGGACCTGATACAGCGGTCCAGGTCCAGTCCCAGCTAAACGTAGCTAGGACTGGATCTGGAGGCTCCACAGTTGGTCCAGCGAAGTGTTTTGAAAAAACATGTCCTTTTTAACATTTTCATGAGAGAAATTCTGCTGACCACAAGCACCCACCTCTTGCACTTGTCCTGGTCTGGTCCTGGTCTGGTCCTGGTCTGGTTCGATGGTGTGGTTTAACGAACAGGTTGAATGTTACTGCTTTCATATAGTCCTTTTCAGAGTATCTGAAATCGCTCCCACAAGCACCATAACTGCAGTGTTTTGTTGTCACCATGATTCAATGATTTAGCCCAAATAAATACACACGCGTATGAGGAGAACACAGTAGAACTCAACGGAGTCGGACAGAGTTTGTCCGAAACATGCGCGCATGCGCAGTCATTGGAACTATTTTTAGCACATTTCGGAAACCGGACAGTGCCCTATCCGATATCCAACTCTTAACGTTTTACTGTCGCTGCGTCTCCGTGTAAACAGACCCTATGTCTCTCTCGGCTGGCCTGGGAACACTTCACAATTCCCCCTGAAAGCGGAAGAAATGGATGGATGTAGAAAAACAGCTTAAAACTGTCACTTCTGCTCTTTGCATTGTCTCTTAAGATCTTATACAGTCCTTTCTTATTCCTGTCAGTGGTCGCCCTTCAACCATATCACCTCAAGCTGCATTACCCCCAAATGCTAACAAATGCTAACAACTGCTAACTGATACTACTAATCCTAATACTAATACTACTGCTGCTGCTGCTGCTGCTTCCAACACTAATGTCTCCATGAAAACACGCAGCTTTGTCCTGGAAACAATCCCTGTGTCTGATCTTTGCTGCTGAACAGGTCTGAAGAGGAGTAAAGCCCAATGAACCTGGATTTCTAAAAACTTACAAATATCAAAATCACCGATCATTCGGCGTTACTCCGAACCAGCACCTTTCAAATGTTTTTTGTGTGTGTCTTAAATGTGTCTTCAGCTGTCTCTGTGTCATCCTATGTTTTTATGATTTATGTACTACAGGCTTATTTGGTTATTTGAGAGAGCACTAATATATATATATACATAAAGATATATATAGTAAATACACAGAGCCCCATTTTAGAGCTAAGTTGTCACTGCTTGCATGTGCACCGGATTTGGTTGAATAATGACCGCGTCCAGATCATGATTGGAGTAAGTTTTAGGCCATTCTCACTGCTGCTATTCTACTGCTGTCACTGCTTTCACCGCATCGTCATCACCAGAGGAAAAGAGAGAGATTACACGACTTCCATCCCATTGAAAAGTTTGCATCAAAACCATACATTTCAGATAAAAAAAAGAAAAGAAAACGGACTTGGAACCACCACTCTGGACGACACAAAGACGAATGAATGAATTTGGCTCAATACTGGGGGCCCGGCTTCATAGGAGTGGACTGACCGAGTGTGACATCACCACAGTGCTAGCCTTAATGCAGAAGAGGACGATTTGAATTTAAGCTAACTGGAGCTAATTTCCTTATATGGGCCGTGACAGGAGCTGAGAGATTAGCACTCTGAGGTTCTGGGTTTAAATCAGAACAGGGCCTTTCTGAGTGGCGTTTGCATATTCTCCCCATATCTGTAGGTTTGCGGTTTCCCCTACCACTATACACATGTACAATAGGTCATATCTGGAGATGGGTCCCTGGACGCTGCATGGCGGTGACCACTGCTCCTGACAAAGGCTAAATTCGGTTTAGCCTTTGCCAATTAAACTTAATTTGAGAACATTCTGACTGCCTTAAAACAAGATTTTCCAATGGGACAGAGCAAAATCATCTTGTTTAACGACTCAACGGCTTGTTCTATCGCCAAAACGTATTTTAAAACGGACAGAATGTACTGAAATTAAGATGAAAAAAACACTTGATTTAAACACTTATTTCCGCAATTTACCATATTTTATAGTTGTATGAAGTAATACACATATATATTATTTTACTTACTTACTGATTGCTAAAGGAAGCTGGAGTTTCCCCCACAAATGAAGGCCCCTGATTGGTCAATCCTCATGGCTCATATATGTATTTACAAAAATACAATATCAAAATATGAAGACCAGGATCCCAGAGAGCGCTAAACCAAGGACTTTTAAGCCCAAATTGGTGAATGTAACACAAATGGTTACTGAGCTAGAGGAGTTTCCTGGGGGCACAGACAGGCAAGTGTTACGTGGGATGACATTTTAAACTTCTCTCTCTCAACATGTACTTTAACAACTGGACTAAAATAGATCCGACGCATCCCTTTTCACCTCAGACCCCAAACCACCTCCTGCATCCTCACTGCTCCACACACACATCGTCATAACCCACAGCTGAAAACACATTTATTACATCCATCCTCCTCCCTCTGCTTTCATTTCATTTCCCGTTCCTAACTTCGTGCTGTCTCTGTGCCCAGGATCCACCCACGTCTTCACCCCCACCAGCCTCCTGGAGCAGCTGAAGGCCATGAACAAGCCAGACGAGGAGGTGGCCAGCTAAAATAACCCTCCAGCCTCAGCTCTCTCCTCAGCATAGTCCTCACAAATACAAACACACACACACACCCCTACACCTGGATGCACCCGCGTTATCTGTGTATATGCATATTGCTTGAGTAAAGAAAAAGAAAAAAAATCATTGTCATAACTGTTGGGAAGATATATATGTGTGTGTCGTATCTGGAGATGTCAAGAATTGTGAGAAATTGGACAAGATTTTTTTTTTATCTGTGTTTTAAGACCGCTTGAGTTGTGAGGTCCTCTGTTGCCTTATTTTATTTTTTATCTATTTTAATCTTTTATTTTTTATACATTTGATTTTACATATATTGAGGCAAAAATATGAAATAATATTATCAATAATAATAATGCGTTTTATTTTTGTAGCACTTTACAGATGGGGAAAATATCTCTAAAGTGCTAGAGCAGGTTATAAAAAAACACACACATGCAAAACATCATAATAAAAACTGTACAAAACCTTTTATATATATATATTATTGTTTTAATTGATAGCTGCTTTTATGATCTTTAATCTAATTTCTTACACTTTTCTTTTTCAGACATATAAGCGCATTTTTTGTGTGTTAATTTATCCATGTGCGGCACTTTTGAAGCTCTTAACAATGTGCTGGATATCAAGTGGATGGTAATCTATTTTGATTTGGCAAAAAAATACCAACCTGAACCTGGTCCAAGCCGAGTCAATAATATTTCAACTTGAGCCAACATAAGCCAGTAACGTTCAATACAGTTCCCAAAAATCACAATTATTGAGCAGTCTTGACATCTCTAGTTGTAACAAGGAGCTGAACGTGGACAACATGACCCCGAGACCATTGAAAACCGACCAAATTATCGTTTCTATCTTTCCGGTGTGAACGTTTTCGCAGAGACATGCTGGAGGGACGTTTGATGTTGTAAAATAATAAGTCATATCATTAAAAAAACATGCAATACATATACATATAAATCTATATTTCATCCCGAGAGCTCCATCGCCCCCTCTTTCCCTCCCCTCTTCCAAAATGAGGTGTTTTATCCAGTCGCATGCTTGGAATCGTTTGGACTGTTGCCGTGTTTGTGTCCGGATGTCCTGGGATTTGTGCTCTGAAAAAGAAATACCGTTGAAAATTGACGTTTCGGGCGTTTAAATAAACTTGTTATATGCAATGTTAGCGGATGGAGGAGTGTCCGGTCGGTCCCTGATAGAGAAAAAAAAAGAAATTAGCTTTGGAATTTATAGGCTACACAAAGATGTTGCAATGCGAACAAGGAAAAGTTAGTTCAATGAATGAATACTCACTGTACGATTCAAAAAAGTAGAAAATTCAATAAAAAGATTTATCAATTCTAGTGTCTTTTTCTAGAGTAGCTGCTCAAAACAACAGCAACAGTTTGATACAATTTCCATTTTTATTTTGAACTATTGAAGTTGGAGCAGCGTCTGCAGTCAAAGCTCTCGATTTACCGGATAGTCTACATCTCCTCCCTCACCTCTGGTCGTGAGCTTTGGGTATTGACCAAAAGGACGAGATTACGGAGACAAGCGGTCTTCGTGAGTTCCCTCCGCAGAGTGGCTGGGCGCTGCTTTAGAGATATGGCGAGGAGTTCAGTCACACGGGAGGAGCTCGGAGTAGAGCCGCTACTTCTCTACGTTGGAGCCAGTTGATAGTGGCTCGGGCATCTTTTTTGGATGCCTCCTGGACGCATCCCTAATAGTGTTCTGGACACCTTCAACCCGGAAACGTACAAAGCAGAAGAATTTATGAATGGATGTGACTAGCCTTTCCTTGTTCGCAGACAGACAATACGGGGACCAGTGTGTGTGTGTATGTGTGTATGTTTTATGCTCGCAAAACGTCAATTTCCCGCGGATTTACATTTTCCAAATTGCTCGCCAACAAAGCTCTGTTAAGAACAAAACTGTAGAGTATTGTCACCTATTATTTTTGCATTTAAAAAAATCTTCAAAGATGTTAATGTCTCTATAAAGGCCCACTAATGCTTGCTAATCGTACAAAGGGCCATCGGTTGATTTCCTTGCGTCGGAAAATGCGCTGTAGTGTCGTGTGAAACCATTCGTTTGCCGTTTTTAGCGTCTCAATGTTGACTGGTGACTTTTCGGACTGTGATGTAGTGGTTTTTTCCTTTTCAAAAACGCTCACGTGAAGCTGATATGTTTGTGAAGTAGCTGTAGCTTAGATTTTAATAAACACGTAGAAAAAAACAATAGCCCAATAATAACGACTTCTTTCTTTGTTATCTGGTGCAATGTAGAACCCCGCTCCCACACACAACGGTAAAAGGCTTTGCGATTATTAAAAATCTCCCAAACCCTGGCCAAACGAGTTGTACTTTTGCACTATCTGCGTTTTCTGTGATGCAAACGCTTGTGTTGAGTTCTTTGAGTTGGTTTTTTTTGTTGTTGTTTTGGGTTGAGTTGCTGTATGTTGTATAGGGCTGACTCAAAACACTGGATTTACAAAGATTATTTATGAGAGTCAAATGTTCTCAGCTCTTTATGCGGTTGTGCGTCTGCGAGTGACGAAGCACAAACAATACTTCCATGTGTTTGTCATGTTTAAGGCTGTCAATAAAATCGGCTTCCATAACCTCACCGGCTCCGGTCCACTCTTTTATAGATTATTATAGGGGTCAGGGCAGCTTTAGGTCACTCCTCAGTGATTGACACACATAAGACTGGACCAAATGAAGTTGAGTCTCAAATAAAGAATAATTAGAACACAGCATACGGTTCCTTTAACTTGAGTTTTAGATGTGTCTTATTAAAGTGAAAGCATGGTTGGTGCTGCAGATTAAGAACACTGTTTTTATTCATACAGTATGTCAACATTTATCAAATTATTAATTTCTATATTTAATTATGAAATGTTTTATATCAAAGTGTATTTATATTAGCCTGAGGTCAGTGAGTTTAAAGAGTTCAGTGCGGACAGTCTTGGAGCTTGTTCCTTGTCCAGTGTTTTTCAGAGAAGTGGGAGTCTTAACTCGCTAAAAAGGGAGTACAGGAACCAGACCAGGACTGTCCAGGACTTGGACTTCCTTCCCTTCTGAACATTTTGATAAGACTGTTTTAACTATTTTCTGAGTCAGTCTGAGCCAGGGACAGAGAGAGGACTTCGCAGAGAACCTGGAGGGTCAGTTGATTTGGCTCAGCTCATAAGGATAGCTAAGGATAAGTAATATCATTAATGAGTTATAATTTTAACATCTGAAAATCATTACCAGAATCAAAAAATATAGTTTCTTGAAGCCTAAAGCCAACTTTAAAGCAGATTACATGTATTCCAATGTGGTTTTACAGCAAATAAACTGAATGTGAATCTGTGCGTTATCCTGTGTACCACAAGGGGACTGTGTTCCACCGCCATCTTGTGGACAGTAGATAGAACTGCACATGAAAGTGAAGGTGGGAGAACAGTTCATCACGGTGGTATTTATATTATCGACAGTTAACTGCTTTGTAACACCAGAAATACCACAATAGACACATGTCCAAAAATAGTTATATTTAAACAAATAAAAAAGTATAAAACACAAACATAAGAACAGTCAAAACCATATAAAAAATACACACAGAAACACAAACATGTTTAGTTCATACAGTTGTGTTAGATCTAAAACAGTGAGAATCCAGCGTGAACTTTCATCAATGCATTTCTACACAGTTACAAAAGCAAAGCTGCCTTTAAAAACAGGTATGTTACAAATATTCAATTACTTTGTCAATAAAAAGTACATTACTAGTTTTAGGATTAAGATGCTACAACATGTGACCACTCAATCCAGCTTTGGTCCCAACATCTGTCAAAGTTAAAATCCCTGAAGATTAATATATTTCTCAATGAATAAAACATCCAAACAATTTCAACATTTTAACAATCAATATGATCAAACATAATCTGCCTGTGACGCTCACACGGGAGACGTTTGTCAGCGAGAGATCGGGAAGAACAGGTCCCTGAGAAGAATTATCAGTAATAGGTAATGGATTAATTGTATCTAGAGTCTCCAGCAGGTCAGCCCATGGTAACATCTGCTCACTGGGCTCCATACAGCTGCAGTTTGGGTCCTGGACTAGACCCAGGAAGTACCATCACGTGAGTCCAGTTCTCAGGTCTTGGCTCCTGTGGCTCAGAGAATGTAAAGCTGCTGTGCTTTCTCCATGACCTCAAACTAGAACTCGTTACACGGATTTTATATACACAGTTTCTAACACAGGTTTTTATTCCTCTTTTTGTTATGGTTATCAGAAATGAGAAATGATTGCAAAAAAAAAAAAGAAAAACATGGAAAGAAATGCATAATATGTGTTATGTTAGGTCATTTCAACAACTTCAATTGTATTTGAATTTTAGAAGAAACTTCGACCCAGGATATTCATTTATAACATTCATAGACATCATCCCGCTCCCTATGGCTCTTATCTAGAGGTGCAACGGTTCATCACTGATCCGTGATCCGTTCGGTTCAACGTCTTCGGTTCGGTACAGACGTGATCCGCGGTTTGATTTATGAAAAAAAAGTTGTGCGCACGTTGTTCAGTCCACACACAGCGCGGTCATTGCGAGCGGAGGAACGGAGATACTTGAAAGCCCTGCGTCATTTAAATCCCCAGTATGAGAGCATTTTGGCTTCACTGTAACTACACTGATAATTAATATTCGACAAAACTGTCACGATGTGTAAGCACTGTGGCACAAGAAAGACATGAGTGAAAAAAGCGTCTCAACGACCACCTATTGTCGCGGCATTTAAGCAGCTCCTTTACGCACAGTCAGACCGGGCTAAAGTCAACTCTCCCGCGCATCCTCAGCTGCGCTCACGACTGACGCTTGGACGTCCCGCGGAACCTATAATAGATCCATGAGCAGAACCGCTCACTTCATCACTGCAGACTGGGAGATGAAAAGTCTGGCGCTGAAGACACGCCCCCTCTACGACAGTCACACTGTCACACAGCGCCGGTACTGACACAAGCAGCGGAGGAATGGAAGACAAAGGCCCAGTACTAATATCCCAGTCACAACTGATAATGCCAAAAATTAAATAAATTCAGTGAATGAGGCTGGGCCCAGAATGGAGCGCCTCCTCGAATCAGGAAGGTGGTGTAATATGAGAGTAAATATCCTCATAAAGTGCCTTCTTATGTTGCACTTTGTGTTGTTTTTCATTAATTATGTTAAATAGACATAATTGGATGGATGGAATATGCCTTCCATCCATCCATCCATTTCCTTCCCCTTAATTCATTTCTAGGTCAGGGGGGGGGGCAGTCAGAGCAGGTGCCGAGTCCACATGAGCTGTGTTTATTAAAAAGACAACACTTTTTTTTTGAAAAATGAACCGAAAAATGAACCGAACCGTGGCCTCTGAACCGAGGTACGAACCGAACCGTGATTTTTTCAAACCGTTGCACCCCTACTCTTATCTGTTTGATATTTTTGAATTTCCTGTGTTAGAACTGTTTGATCCTCTGTTCTGTTGATTGCAAATCGACAACTTTGAAAAAATCTCCCAGACGACAGCGGATAAACAAACCCACATGAATTAAATTGAACTGTTCCTTAAGGATTTAAATCAATGTTGTTTTGCGTGGGTCTAACCAGTGCTTGTCTACAAAAGTTTCCCTCTCTCTCTTCACAGTTTGAAAAGTCTCAGACCTCCCCTTTAAAACGCCCGGCAGCAGAAACACGTTCAGGACCAGGTGGTGTTTATTGCGGTGAGAGCGCGCTGGTGCCGCAGACCCGAGTCCAGCGTGAGCACCATGTGTCTGGACGAGAGCCTCATGGTCCGTGCGGCTCGCAGGGCTCGGCGCAGATCCGCGTCCATAGCCGAGGGCGCGAGGGCGGGTTCCCGATGCGCGCCTCCCCCCTCTCTGCGGCGCCGCGGCCTGGACTCCTCCGCGCTCTGAGCCGCGGCGGAGTGAGAGTGCGGAGGCTGCGGGTAAAGACTGAGGAGGAGACACGTGTGGTCCGTCATTGTACTGTCCCACTTTCACAAACACACAGTTAAAGGTATACAGGAGGATTTTCTACTTCTGAGTGGATCATCAAGACTATTGGTCCTCCCAACTGTCAATCATTCTGGGGATACATGTTTGCCAAAAAAGACCAGAGAGTTTTGTTAAAAATGTGGTGAGGGCGGTTCTTTCCTCAAATTTGGGAAAATCCTCCTTTATACCTTTAATATTTGGTAGAATTGACTTCAACAATAGACGTTAAGCAAAATCAGCTTTTTATGAGCTTTTAACACTTGGACTCCCACATTTATGAAACTACTAGCACTCTGACAGCCGTCATTTTGACTGTTCTCATTCAAACCAATGGGTTTATGAGAAATTGCTACAGAAACTTTGTTTTTTGACAGAACTATTAAAGTAAGTCATTTATAAGATTTTATTTTATCTTTACTCACTTTTTTCTCACATAAAAGTGCAAAACTGGTGAATATAACTTTAAATACAGCAAAAAGCAGTTTGGTAGAAAGTAAACATTATGTTGCTATGGTAACTAGAGGTACTGGTACTGACTCTACTCTGTGAGGAAAAGGAATAACTACTATAATTTCAAAAGTAAAAGAAAATGTAATCAAAAATACACTACATATAGAAACAGAAAAAGTCACAAATTTCAAAGTAATTACACTGACAACACTAAAGGCCGTCAAATTGACTGCTCTGGGAGTTCTGGTGTTAACACTTGTTTCAGCGTATAAATAAATATTCTCGCTATGATTTAAAAGGTTCAGTGGTGGTGTGTGGTGTAACTCACAGCAGCAGATGTGGAAGCACCGACACACTGGGCTCAGCTCGGTCTGGAGAGGCTGCAAACACAACACACAAACACTCACATAAGGACCAAAAACTGACAAGACACACAACAGACTGGCCTCCTGGACTTTTAGGAGCACAGGGACTGGCCTCCTGCTGGGACTTTGAGGAGCACAGGGACTGGCCTCCTGCTGGGACTCTGAGGAGCACAGGGACTGGCCTCCTGCTGGTCCCAGAGTCAGGACATGGGGAGGCAGTGTTTCAGATTCCTGCAACTAAACCCTAGAACAGAAATGTGAGACAGGCTTCTACTCTGACAATGTTCAAATTGAATCTTCACTCCATTTAAACGCACTGTGATTATTTATAATTCAAAGACCTGCTGTCATTTTTTTCTATCTCACGTTAACTGCACTCACAGGTGGACGCTCTCCTCAAACACTCGGGACAATCTTGTTCTGCGGCTTCTGTTCGCTCTGAGTCGTCTTCTGCAAACATTCAAAACCGTGTTGGAATCTGTTCTGATTTGGGTCAAACTCATTTTGGTCAGGGGCCAAAGGAATGGAAGGCATTTTCTTTTCTCATAATTGTGTTTCAGATTATGAAGGGATTTGGACATGACTTTAATGTGACACAAGTTTCACTATTATTTTCTGGTAGATTATTCTGAAAACAAAATGTGTTTGTTGTTTATATAAAGTTGAAGACTTTGTTTAATATTTTACTATTTAACTTCTAATGATGTGTTGGGTTTGAAAGAAAGATCTCCCCAAAAGAAGAGACGAGTGTGGACACACCAGAGAGAAACATTTGCCTTTCCATTGAAGAAAAAGAAAAGTCCTTGTGATGAAAAGCAGAGGGTCCTTACTGCGGACAGGTCTATGCTCCGGCTCTGGGCGTGACGGAGAGACGGCGGAGGTCTGGGTGGGTCTGGACACTCGCTGAGGAAAACCTGCAGCAAAAAATATTGTTGAAGAGATCAGTGGAACAACAGCGGCTTCAAATATGAGAGGCACATATAAGACTTTTATATGTGCCTATATGTGTGTGTGTGTGTGTGTATGTGTGCTTTGTGGTGTTGGTGCCCCCGGTGTCTCCTGTTTGAATTCCAATGTCGTGTATTCTGCAAATGGCAATACATTGATTCTGATTCTCTGAAATGTACCGACTAAAGATGACTCAAACTTTCATGAATTTCCCACAGCCACAACAGCCCTTTTTGTAACAAGTTTTTGAGAGAGAGAAAGCGATAGAGACAGAAAGAGAAACAGAGGGACAGAGAATGAGAGAGAGACAGACAAAGAGAGAGAGACAGAGAGAGAAAGCCGGAGGGAGAGAGAAAAGAGAGAGAGACGCAAACTTGTAAAAGACAGTTTTTAGGAAAGTGTCTCACATGTGTCGGTCTGAGAGAGTTTGTTGGACACGGTCTGAGTCTTCTGAGATCTTGAGTCCCCTCTGTGTCTGTGAAGTGTCCTGTGTCTCTCTGACCTGAGAAGAAGAGGACAGAGGTGATGATTCAGGTGAGGACACTCCACATTCAACCAGATTTATGGACATTGGTCAACCGCCCCTTATGAACCAAAGGCTCTATGAGTTTTTTTAATAATAGAATTTCTTGTCTTTGAACTGCTTGATTCTCTGATCTGTGTTGACGTCCTCCACAATAACTACTGTTGTGATTTAGGGCTATACAAAAATTATGTGAAATGAAAAGAATCATTCTCTAAACACTGGACTCATACTGGGGATAGAGGTCAAAGTATTCTGCCAGAGGAACCCCGGGTTTTAGCCTAAAAACTGGTCCCCACTTTGCCACGGAGCAACACGGGCTGGTGTGTCAAAACGACTCAGCCTTCAACCCGCCTTGCGACCTAGTATTTTTGCCGAGATGTGTTCAACGTGGAAATTACGACCAAATATGGCTGTGATTTAGACAGTAATAAACCCAAACTGTTTTTCGAGGCCGTAGCTTACATGTGGCTCAGGTCGCAAAGGAACTGAATCTGGATCTGAGTTGTAATAGTTCTAAATACGATGATCTTGCGTCTGATGTTTGCCGAATGTAGAGATTTTATACTTCTTTAATATATTAAAGATAGAGATTTTATACTTGTTTCTTTGATGCTAGAGTTAGATATTATTATTTTTCACTTCTCCTCATTCCTACTGTTCTGTAACTTGTGATGCAACACTGAAAATTCCCCGCAGTGGGACAAATAAAGGATCTCTTAATCACACAATCTGCTGTTTGTGATTCAGACCTGAGGGGCGTGGAGGTGCAGGGGTCCGCTCTGTCCCCCAGAAACAGTGGAGAGTGGAGAGCCTCCCTGAAACATAGACTGTATTGAATACACTTCCTCTTGGTGAAAACTCTCGCCTTGAAAAAAAAACAAAAACAAGACCAGCGCAGCGCAGAGGGCGGAGAGTGAGGAAGCACACGCCACAACAGGCCGCACTACTCACTCACAGTGTCTGCAGCGAAACCAGGAGTGAACAATGTCTGTATTAGTCAGACTGAAACTGGCGGAAATTGCAGCAAAATTGTTCACATTGAACAAAATTGTATATTTGATTAAACATAAACATGTTTTTTACGTGTGCATGTATGTCCTAAAAGTCTCCTATACGTGTTGAAAATTAGCATGATCTCGCTCTAACACATAAGTCAATCCATCAGCTGTTATTTGTAGAGCGCTTTTCCAACACAAGCTCTTATCACATGAGGCATAAATCCTAAACATTAAAAACAACCATTAAGATCACAAGGAATATTAAAAACAGTAAAATCTCACAGGGCATTGAAAACAAACATTTAGATTAAAAACATACAAATAAAATTTTATAATTAAAAACAACTTTATTGTCCTGCATTGTTGTGTAAATAAAGTTGAGTTGATTTGAAAATCGCAAAGCTCCCAGTTAGAGGTAGAAGTGTGAAATCAGCATCTGGAAGTCAAATTGAAAATCAAATTCAAGGCATGCAAATTTTCTGCTTTGTTTTAAAAAGCAGAAATTGGATTTGTTCTCGCCGTAACAAAGATTTATCATCATGAGAAAAAGGGGAGTGATTTTTCCAGATGTTGGCATGGATCAACACCTCTCTTTGAATTCCTCTGTGCAAAAAGTAGTTACCATGAAAATAAAGATCCCGATAAAGTTGAGTCTATGTATAATCATAATATTAATAACAAAACATCCATGGTACATACTGGTGCTGTGGCTCTCTGTGTGCGTTTGAAGACTTGAGCAGGTCACCGTGGCAACAGGAGGCGGGGCCACAGCAGGAGTAGGCGGAGTCAGAGGAATGTGCGCTGTGGTCCTCGTCAGACGTGGAGCTGCCTGTGAACACGTTATTGTTCTTCAGAAACGCAGATTCAGATTCATTCATAATCTGATCCTGGGACCTAATACTGGGGCCAAGAAATAAACATGTCCTGGATCAGTTTTAAGCTCAGTCAAAATCCTCTCGATGGGCCTCATTTAACACTCGGACTCACAGAATTATGGAACTACCAGAACTCCCAGAGCCGTGTATTAGACAGCTCCCGTACAAACCAATGGGATTCTGAGAAATCCCGCTCAAAAAAGTTTGTTTTCCACCAGATGTAATCAAAAGTAAATATTTTATACTTATACTTAAGTTTTATACTGGTGAATATAACTTATATTACAGAAAAAAACTGTTTGTTGAAAGGCTAAATGCTAACTGCTGCAGTCTGTTGCTATGGTAACAAGCACTGACTCCTCTCTGGTCCAAAACCAAGTTGAACCAGAACTAGTCCAGAAGAACTCAAAAATAAGATAGAAGATTAAATAATGATTTTGAAATAAACTACATCTAGAAACAAAAAAGTCAGAAAGTTACGAAGACCAACAATATATATACGCTGTGTACTTAGAAGGCAAAACACCTCAATGCACAATCAGCTGATGATATGATCAGGTGCTTGGATGTGTAACGGTCGGTGGGACAAGGTAGGAAATGCATCTATGTTCTTAAATTATGGTAAGCCATGCATCTAAGCAAATTACTTAACGATGATTAGCCATGCTTCTAAATTAACCCTAATTTCAATCTAAAAGTATAGTTCCAGTGGCTTAAAACAAAATAATACCAGACACAAAGCATTGATGTGTGGACTGACTGCTCTGGCTGCCGTGTCCGGACGCGCTGCTCTCTCCGTCGGCGTCTCTGTGAGCGCGCTGTGAGTGAAGCTGGGAGCAGGACACTGGAGAGGGCCGGGTCTTCTCTCCTCTCTGTGTGTGTAGCTCTGAGTGTGAGACCGAAGAAGACCGGGTCTTGTCCCCTCTATGTGTGTGTAGCTGGGAGCTGGAGGATGGAGAGGACCGGGTCTTGTTCCCTCTCTGTGTGTGTAGCTCTAAGTGTGAGGCTGAAGAGGACCGGGTCTTGTTCCCTCTCTGTGTGTGTAGCTCTAAGTGTGAGGCTGAAGAGGGCCGGGTCTTGTCCCCTTTGTGTGTGTGTAGCTGGGAGCTGGAGGATGGAGCGGACCGGGTCTTGTCCCCTCTGTGTGTGTGTAGCTGGGAGCTGGAGGCTGAAAAGGGCCGCGTCTTATCCCCTCTGCGGCTCCTTCGGCTGGGCTTCGCTCTCTCCGCCGGCCCCTCTCTGCTCCGTATGCTCGTGGACGCTGGAGGGGAAAGTGCGACTGCCAAAACACTGGATAAAAAACAAATACGGAAGACACAATTTATAGTACCACACTTTCTGGACTATAAGGAGCACCATGTGTATAAAAGAAAATCAATGCTGTCCACATATAGGCAGCACAGGAATATAAGCCGCAGCTCATTCACCTGGATCTATTTTTGACAATAAACAAGTGTCCTATAACTACTCACACTTGATACAGTCAAAATAATAAGTCCCTAAAGTCTGCTCTGACAACAGCCAAACTCCATCACAATAAAGACACACATATTATGGGCGGCACGGTGGCTGAGTGGTTCGAATCCCGGTCGGACCAGGGCCTTTCTGAGTTCTCCCCGTGTCTGCGTAGGTTTCCTCCGGGTACTCCGGTTTCCCCTACCACTAAAAACATGTACAATAGGTCTGGCATACCCCGCTCCCATCTCCGTGTGGAGTGAGAGGACAAATGCCCAACAAAAAATAACAATTGTAAACCGCTTTGTGACTCTGGTCTGTGAAAGGTGGTGTATAACTAAAGATCACTTACTTACTTACTTACTTACAAATTAGCTGCATAATTACATTAGCCGCAGGTCTAATATAGAAAGAAAAGAAAAAGTAGCGGGTTATACTCCGGAACTTACGGCATATTTAAAGCCTGTGCTCAGTCCTGTACTCAGAGAAGTTTCTTTCTTTCAAAATAAAAGTATTGCCCATAAGTAGTTTTTCCAAAGGTGAAATGACAATCAATCAATCAATCCTTTATTATCTCACAGATGGAGAAATTCTGTAAAATGTTGCATGTCTGTGTTTGCAGGCGGCCATCTTTAACCCCGCCATTACAAATATGCAACATAAAGTTCAACAATTATGGCAAAAGAAGCTTTACTTTTTGGTTTAATGCATAAACTAATTAACTAAGAACACAGAGAAGTAAATATTCTACATTGCCAAATTGGGTCATTGAATGCTGCTTTCCAAAAATAGCACAGATAATTCTTTTCATTCATTATTTGTATTTCTGAGTTCTATGGGGTTAAATGTGGCCGACAACAATATCTACCCTGCATACTTGTTTGACCATACATTTTCTTCTGAAGACATTGTTTCATATTTTAAAACATGAAATAAAAAAGTGAATAGGCTCAATATCATCTTTAATGGTTAAAATAATGGCCTCACCCTGTTGGCTCCCTCTTGTGGACAGGACTGGTCGCCGTGGCAGGGGTGAGGCGGCTTCCCTCTGAGCCCACAAATCCGCTGTCGGTCTCCGGAGAGATCAGTCCATCCTGAGACACAGCACCAACATTTATACTTAAGTCTGCACATGAACTTTTGCATCTTGTAAGTGTATAAAAGTGTCTGAACTAAACTAAACAAACGGTTGTGCATGAAAATCCCAGCAAGAAATGTCAATATTGTATTCATATTTTGGGGATCCGTTGTTAGTGGTTGTCAAACAAATGTGTGTTTTTATTTTCAAATTATACCATCATTGAGCCAGTCTGGGGAGATCTCAAATGTGCAGGAAGTGGAGGCTCTTTGCCAAGAAAAATGGGCAGCTTTACCATCAGAGAGACCAGAGAGAATAAAAGGTCATTTTCAACATTTCTATCTGGGTGTGTAAACCTTCAACCACAACTGTATAATTGCACATACAGAAAATATACTGCAGTGCATTTAGGTGCACTAAAGAAGACTTTTTTTATGGGTGGTGAAGGATGTCCAGAGGGGTGAGTCCTGTTCTATGATTTCAGCTGCAGCGTTGGCTACACTTTGTATTTCAGAACAGTTTGAGGTTACATTACCTAAGAGCAACCTCCGATCACCACTGCAAATGTAAATAGAAGCTGATCCGTTTCTATTTCAAACATGCACAGAAGCAGCAGTGTCCTGACTTTTGCACAGATGGATCTCCCGCTGTGTGGAGAAGGTCTAAGGTCAGCTGTCCGGAATATCTGAGCTCTGCGTGTTATTCTGATTTACCAAGAAAGGACAGGTAATGATTTTTCCAACTTTTTCTTATATTTTAAGTCCTTCCTTGCCGATGCAGGAGGGTCTAAGGACAGTGAGAATAATAATAATGCATCAGTTTTATATAGCGCTTTTTGGACACTCAAAGACGCTTCACATGTCATTATTCTTTCACTCGATACACGGTGGTGATAAACTACTGTTGTAGCCACAGCTGCCCTGGGGCACACTGACAGAAGCGAGGCAACCAGTATGTGCCATTGGCCCCTTCGACCACCACCAACTATTCACACACACACCAGACTCATTCTAGGCAATGGGGGTGAAGTGTCTTGCCTAAGGACACAACGGCAGTTTGGCACTTTACAGCTGCAGCCGCCCCACTGTGGCTGGTGTTCCCAGAGCGTCTTGCCAAGGACACAACAACAGCAGACAGTGGGAGTCGATGGTGAAAGTCGGGCTCGAACCCACGACCCTCTGGCTCAAAGACCAATGCTCTACCAACTGAATCCGATGATGATGATTTCCCGGATTTCTGGTGTGGTTTTTTTTTGTTTAAAATCTTTGATTCTCTGTTCTGTTGTGGGTGAATCAATGAATCATTTAGGGCTATACACAAATACATTTAATTGAACTAGTGGCATAAATATCTCGATTTCCCCCGAGATGAAACCAGAGGACTAAGTAAATAAAAGCATAAGTTGGAACACTCGATATCTTAACTCATTACTATAATTACAACAAACAGAAACATCTCCAATCAACAACTGATGTGTTGTCGCCTCTTTCAGACCTGAGAGCCCATCTTTGCGTCCCTGGAGGGTTTGTGGTCCGACCTCTCCGGAGCTTCCCTCAGACTGCTCAGGCTGCTGCAGGGGGACTGTCCAGCCACGGTGCCTCCTCTGCTGGGGGACTGTCCCACCATGATGCCTCCTCTGCTGGGGGACTGTCCAGCCATGGTGCCTCTTATGCAGGGGGACTGTAACACCACGGAGCCCCCTCTGCTGGGACCACAGCTCAGGGTGCGCGGGTCACAGGAGCGCCCTGATGCTGATGTGCTGGAGCTGAGACGGCAGACGGGGAGATCCAGAGGAGGACTGGATGGAGGAGTAAAGTGGCCTTCTTCCCTGTCATCAAAGAAAAAAAGAAAAGTTGTATGCACAGCTGAACACCAATGTTTAAACATGGATTTGAACAATGACAGAGTAAAAGCCTGTCCCACATTTTCAGGAAGACCGTTCCAGATTTTAGCTGCATAAATCTCAAACGCTGCCTCCCCATGTTTGCTCCTGACTCTGGGCACCAGCAGGAGGCCCTGTGCTCCTCAGAGTCCGAGTTGGTTCGTATAGCACGTACATAACATGTAAACCCAATACTACCGAGACAAGGCTGGCTGATGCATTTAAGAGCAGGAAAGGAAAAACCATGCTCATTATAGATGTATGTATTTGGACTTATAGAGTAGACCCGTTTTGCTAAATGTGATGAAGTGGAATGCCTCTTGTCCCTTTCATTGTTTAATCTTTTTATTTGGTTTCTTTACGTGAGGCAAAAGCTGGAAACCTCAGACTGTCAGACTGACTGGATAATAAGGCTGACTAGACATCTTTTACTCTGGATTCTTATGCATCATAAACAAACTCCATGCTTTTCCTCAGACTTTCCTTTTTGTGTGAACAGACCTGCAGGCACACGGGGCTTGAGGGTAGGCCATGGACAGTCTCCGGGCCTCTGCGTGATCCCTCACTGGAGCGGCGGGGGTGGGGGATCGCTGGAGGCTGAGCTCTCGCACTAAAGGCATGTGCAGGACTCTGTGGCTCTCAAACCTGAGGGAAGAGGAAGAGGCGACGTTGTCAACGACTGTGTTTCAGAATAGGTGAGATGCAGAAGGTTGCAAAAGTGCCCATACAACTTCCATCTTTGCGCCATACTCTTTCTATTCCTGGGATTGAACAGTGCTC
Source organism: Knipowitschia caucasica (assembly GCA_964034765.1). Taxonomy (NCBI): domain Eukaryota; kingdom Metazoa; phylum Chordata; class Actinopteri; order Gobiiformes; family Gobiidae; genus Knipowitschia; species Knipowitschia caucasica. The sequence continues at coordinate 46,049,066 of OZ035823.1, read as the reverse complement.
TGTGAAATGGTCAAAGTATGAGAAATCTTTGTTTAATCCGTTACCTAACCATGTTTTAAACTCCACAACTTCATCCCTGACCTCTCTGGGGGGCTTCTTGGACTTCATGATGCTGTTTTGTGACGGATATTCTATCAAATCTCACTGAACAGCTATAATCCCTCTACTTGATAGTTTGGTTGAAATTTGACCAATCAAAACTTATCAGGCAACTTCTAAAGACAATTGGTTGCACTCAGGGACAACCGGGCTGAATCCAAGGTATCTCTGACTTTACTTCTTATTTAATACATATGCCCTGTCCATATTCTCGTTCTGTTCCAAAAAAAATCTAAAAAGAAATCTTGATGTTTGTGGCCATAAACATGACAAAATGTGCAAAAGTTCATGTTGGAATGGCACTTTTGCGACCCACTGTATAATACGAGTTATAGCTATAAATTGGGTGTTAATGATTCTTTTTCATATTCTCTGTTGTGCCTGGAGAGCTCACTCACAGCTCGTCGTAGTCTGGCAGGTCGTGTCCACATTGAGATGACGTGGTTAGAAGGTTTTTCTTCTCTGCGGCTGAATGAGTCACATTTGTGGACGGTGAAGCAGATGCAGCAGAGCACTGAAAACACGTACATTTTTTAGTAGGGCTGTTAAATGATTAACATTTTTAATGAGTTAATTACAGCTTAAAAAATAAGTCATTTTAATTAATCGCATTTCAAACTATCAGTAAAATTATGCCATATTTTTCTGTAAATGGTTGTTTAAATGGAAAAATAAATGATAACATAGTGTGCATATGTACTGTATTTGTTTATTATAACAATAAATCCACATAAAACGGCATTAAAATTATTAACATTCTGTCTTTCTGTAGTAAACAGTATTTTTTCAGCGCACCATATTCCGTTTCAGCTAAAGCCTCCTTTTTTTTTCTTTTTCTCTGTCTCATAAAGGCTTTGGATGCTATTCATTATTGTGCCTCTACAAACCTGTTTGTTACAGGGATGAGAATGGCACATTTAAAACAAAGTCTGAAATGCATAATGTCATTAAATTGGTTTGATTGGCTCACATCATTTAACTTTTGGGCAGAACCAACAAGAACTAGTATTGCAAGGGAAAAATTATGTACCCCAGCTTTACTTTAGTGAGTTTAGTTGGGCTTCGGGAGGATACATGGCGGCAACAAAACATTTTATTTTGTCAAACACAAAACTCTGTTTTCCCTGTCAGATGTCATGGATTTGTCCAAGTAACTTAAACAAGTCCAGAACATAATCATGCAAATAACAAAACATAAAGCAAAGTCTCCTTTGGCCTCAGTCACATCTTTAGATCAGCTTTTTCAAACAGAAAAGAGAAAAGGAGAAGGCGCTCAAACTCAACTCTTGACAGAACATGTGTGGTTACTATGGCGATAACATTCTAATCACCTGTTCCATTCTATCTTTGATGTTGCCATAACAACCACATATGTCATCATCGATGATGTCATGTTCTGTTTCTGCAGAAAACATGTGTGTGTGTGAGACGGCCACTGTTACAATCTATAGCTTTGGCATAGGACATTTAACTCAGGTTATCTGACTCTAAATACACGGTAACACACTTTGTAAGAATGTCTTTAAGCAACTTCACAAGGACAGGGGATGGCCACTGGTCTGAAGTCCCAGAAAAGCCAGTGGAATGGCGCGTGCTGACCAGTAGATGGGAGGACCACAATGCAGCGGTCCGAAACGCACACATCTCCTGCAGCGCTTACAGAAGCAGCATAACCCTAACCCTGATACACATGAAAGGCAATCAGAATGAGATAGAGGATGGACAAGCACCTGTGTCTCCGCAGGCTGCAATAGAGTATTCCAACATGGCCTCCTCCTCTGAGGTCCTCCCAGCTCCTCTGAGGGTCTTGGATTTGGTCAAGTTTGAGCCAAAGACCACCGAACCAGCCAATGTTGGGGCAGTGAGAGACGAGATGTTTGAGCATCAGGCTCAACCAGAGCATGAGGGACAACAAAAACATACAAGAAGAAGGAAAAAAAAGAGGCCACAAAAGCCAGAGGCAGAAGTGACACAGGGAAAAGTAAATACACACAGGTCCCATGAAGAGAACTCTGTCAAACCTCAGACTTCTCAGACACATGTTGCCAGAGAACAGAGCAGTAAAACCCAACATTCTCCAAGTAAAGCTCCACAAGAGTTTATCCCGGCTAAAACGATGGTTTGGGACCATATAAAAGGGAGGTTTGGACAGAAGGAGGCAGCGGCTTTCCCTTCAGTAAAGCCAAAAGCCTGGAGTAACATCCCAATTGAAACATTTCCTCAAAAACCAGATACACCTGTGTCCAACCCAGTTCCTACAACTGCCACAGGACAGATGCACGACACTCAGGCTACATCTGAGCTTCAGTCTGAACCAGACAATGAATGGCAAAAACATACAAAAAGTAGGAACAAGAAGAGGCAACAAAAGCCAGAGGCAGAAGTGACACAGGGAAAAGTAAATACACAGTGGTCACATGAAGAGAACTCTGTCAAACCTCAGAGCAGTAAAACCCAGAATGCTCCAAATAAAGCTCCACAAGAGTTTATCCCGGCTAGAGGGATGCTTTGGGACCATATAAAAGGGAAGTTTGAACGGAAGGAGGCAGTGGCTTTCACTTCAGTAAAGCCCAAGGCTTGGACGAACATCTCTATTGAAACACTTCCTCAGAAAGAAGATACGGCCGTGTCAATCCCAGCTTCTGCACCTATGGAGAGTATTTGGGGCATTCTTCCAGAGATGTTGGTGCAAGAGGCTGCAGCTGGGTCCATCCCAGTTCCTACACCTGCCACAGGACAGATGTATGACACCAGGGCTACATCTGAGCTTCGGTCTAAACCAGACAATGGATGGCAAAAACAGACAAAAAGAAGGAACAAAAAGAGGCCACAAAAGCCAGAGGCAGAAGTGACACAGGGAAAAGTAAATACACACAGGTCACATGAAGAGAACTCTGTCAAACCTCAGACTTCTCAGACACATGTTGCCAGAGAACAGAGCAATAAAACCCAACATTCTCCAAGTAAAGCTCCACAAGAGTTTATCCCGGCTAAAAGGATGGTTTGGGACCATATAAAAGGGAGGTTTGGACAGAAGGAGGCATTGGCTTTCACTTCAGTAAAGCCAAAAGCCTGGAGTAACATCCTCATTGAAACATTTCCTCAAAAACAAGATACGCCTGTGTCAATCCCAGCACCTGCACCTATGAGGAGGAGAGAACAGTCAGTGGCACGAGTGACACATGGAAAAACAAAGCTTCAGGAAACCTCTGAGAGGCCGAGACCTGCCACAGGACACAGGTCCAACACTGATTTTACCATAGGTTTCAATCTTGACAGTGAGGAGTGGCCAGGTCTGAGGACCAAAAACAAGCAAAATGGAAAGAAACCAAGTCATATATGTTAATTATAAGACTTCAGTTCCTTCCGATTTCTCTGGTCTCTGATGAACAAGGTGTTCATCAGACATCAAAGAAATCCCCTGAAAAATCAAAACCCCATGGCATGGCAACCCCAGTCATGGCAACAGTAGGACAGATTGCAAAAATACCAAATCAAATTCGACACCATTAAGGCCCAATGACAGAGTAACTGCATTTCCATCACAAATGAATGCACATTTGAAGTCTCACTAATGTAACGGGAAGTTGAAATGCCAAGTATTTAGAGCCTTTATTCACATAAATTTGGATTCACTCTCTTCAGGTGGATTGGGATGTATGTGCATAACTGTTACACTTTTCTGAAAGCAGAAAAAATGCACATTCATATGGAAATGCAGTGCAATATACAACATCTAATCCGACATTTTAAATGCTTATTGTTGTATGACAGTACAACAGGGATGATGGGAGATAAAAACAGTATCGACTGGCATCCCTGTCAACGAAAGAATGTGTCACCACAGAACAGCAGTAGGACCAAACATTCTGAAAGTAAAGCTCCACAAGAGTTTATCCTGGTTATAAGAACGGGTTGGACCAGATAAAAGGAAAGTATTAATAGAAGGAGGAAGCAGCTTTCACTTCAGTTTCAGTGAAGCCCGAAGCCTGGAGTAACGTCCTCAACACGGCCTCATTGAAACAAGATTCCAGCTTCTGCACCGATGGAGAGGATTCAGGACATTCCTCCAGAGATGTTGGTACAAGAGGTTGCAGCTGGAGAGACTAATCAGGCTACTTCTGAGTTTCACAGTGAGCCAGACAATGAGGGATGGCAAACACAGGCACAAGAACGGATAAGAAGAGAGAACATCCAGTGGCACGAGAGACACATGAAAAAACAAACGTGCACAAGCGTCAGGAGCAGAACTCTGTCAAATCTCAAGAAACCTCGGAGAGACTGAGACCTGCCACAGAACACAGGTCCAACACTGCTTTTAGAATAGGTTTCCATCTCGACAGTTTGGAGCTCTTTAGATCCGTCCTAACAAACAGACAAGTGAAAAGGAGAGGACCGTTCTAACTCAGCCTTCAAAAGAACAACAACATTATTTGTGAGAGGTTGTTTTAGCGATGGCATACTCATTAACTGACTAATAAATGCATTGTAATTAGAAGATAATGTTTAAAAATGTTTTATATTATGCACATGGTCACCTGGTCCAAAGGGCTAGCAGGGGTCCACCATAGTCAAGGGCAAAACAAATCAAAAATCTGTTTGTTTTTGTTGTCAAAACACATAACTCTGCTTTCCCGGTCAGATGTCTTTGATTTATCTAAGGTAACTTAAAAAAGTCCAGATTCAAACTTATAGCCAATAGCAAAATGTTTAGCGAGATCTATTCTGGCCTCTGTCACTTCTATAGCTCAGCTTTTTCAGACAGAAAAGAAAAAAAGAGGTCAGGCAGTCAATCAAATCTCAACCCAAAGCGTCAAATAGTGACTCACAAAGCACACAAACATCTATAGAGCCTTGCAAAAAGTAAGTCTCGATATGACCAGAAATATGAAGACATTTCTTTGATATTTAAATTGAAAGACAAAAACAAAGTGGCAGATAATTCAAGACCCAAGATTCAAGAATGTATTTGTCATTTGCAGTTCAACCCCATTGGAAAAACTGTGCAAGACTACTACCTCAGTGTGCACCAGACAGAGAAGATAGCACACACCAGGGCTACTGCCACTCCTGCCAAGTGAGAAGTGATAGCAAACTTATTAGGGTTTTCAAACAATTAAATGTTTTAACCGAGTTAATTACAGCTTAAAGATGTATTAATCGTAATTAATCACATTTGGAACTAACGGCAAAATGATGCCATACTTTTCTGTAAATATTTGTTTAAATAGAAAAATACATGATAACATAGTGTGCATATGTACTGTATTTGTTTATTAATTAACAATAAATCCACATAAAACGGCGTTAGGATTATTAACATTCTGTCTTTCTGTAGTAGACAGTATTTTTTTATAAGTTGTATTAAAAGTAGTAAAACCCTTTTATTGAAACCTTTAATTGAAAAATTGAGCGCATTCTTTCAGCTTGTGTATGAATATTCACAGTCTATGTTATGAATTCAGCCCGTAAAAAGTGCTGGATAGAAACTTTGCGAGACACTGGTTCTCCTCGGCCACGCCCCTCTAGCAGCGCATATGGCAGGAGAAGGTGGCTATACACAGCAGTAAAACAGCCAAAAAAAAAACAAAAAAATGAGGAGGAGAAGAGGGAACTAAAGCGAAAAAAGGATAAAAGAAGAAATCAAGCCCGGGTGAATAAAGCTAGCTTAGATCTTATCCTCTGGAGACCTGCGGGAGCGGGACCGCCTCGGACTAACTTTGGACGCAAAACTGGCGGTAATGTTCCAGTTGTTGAACTGTATATTTTGTTAGCAGTGCGTTTCTTTGGTATCATTTAATCAGTGATTGTTGTACAGCTTATAAGAAGTTGTGCTAATGCTAACTAATGCCTACCTGCTTTGTCGCAATCTCACACGCATGTGTCCGCGTCACTTCTGAGTGTTATTATGGGATGCATGGGCGGGTCATTCGGCACATGCGTTAATGCATTAATTATTTATTTATACGGGATTATTAGTTTTGTTGAAATTTTCACTATATTCCTTGTCCCTCCTGAAGAAAAGCAGGCCCATAGCATAATGCTGCCCCCACCCTATATGAGTAGTAAGTAGTAGTAGTAATCTTATTTATATACCGCCTTTTCACTGCAAATCTGAGTCTCAAAGCGGTTTACAATTGTTAATTTTTGGGCATTAGTCTCTCACTCCACACAGAGATGGGAGCGGGGTCGCCAGTACAGGAGGCGCATGCCAGACCTATTGTACATATTTTTAGTGGTAGGGGAAACCGGAGTACCCGGAGGAAACCTACGCAGACACGGGGAGAACATGCAAACTCCACATGTTCCAAAGGCCCTGGGATTCGAACCCAGGACCTTTTTGCTGAGAGGCGAGAGTGCTATCCACTCAGCCACCGTGCCGCCCAATGACAGACAGACAGACAGACAGACAGACAGACACACACACACACACACACAGACACACAGACACACAGACACACAGACACACAGACACACAGACACACACACACACACACACACACACACACACACTCACTCACTCTCTGCTGTGACTCCTGAGCTTGTTCTTTCTGGTAAAGACCGTCTGTAAAACTTGAGTCATGTCTCACTGACGCCGACCAGTCGGATGGAGAAACACCTATAACATGAGACAACAGTTTAAGCTTTAAGCTTTAAGTAATAAATTATAATTAATTAACTTTAGTGTCTTAAAGATATAAAGGAGAATTTTCTTCTTCTGGGTGGATCATGTAGACTATTGGTCCTCCTTATTGTCAATCATTCTGGTGAGTGGTTTTGGGAGATTCTTTCATCAGTTAGTAAAATTGATTTTCTCATTGAAAAACAGATTAAATCCTAATCACTGTGTGGATTTCTTTTTGATATAAATAGAACTGAGCCTCTAGTCGGAGGTCAGTGCTTTGTAAGTGCTTCACTAGTCCTTTATGTTTTGCCTTACTGTTCAGAGGGAGCTCCTTGGCAGCAGGGATGGGCTGGTGGAGGGCCTCCGTTTGCGATCGTCTCTGTTGAATCTGCTCCTTCAACTTGTCCATATGTAGACCACACTGGAAGATCAGATTCTCCAGCTCCCTGACAAAACATATGTATCAACAATTACATTTCCTTATTCAATAATCAGTGTGTCTTTAAAAATAAATATATTCCTACCTCTGAGGGTCAAAGCTTTCTGCAGGAGCGCCCAGCCTCTGTTGTCGCATGTGTTCCTTCTTTGCCGACATGTACTCATTTTCTAGTGTGTCCAGCTTTTGAAGAAAGTCATCAAAAACCTGCTGGGGAAAAATAAAACACAATCATATATAATTATTTACCTTGAATACTTATAAACAACAACAAAAACTTCATTAGGGTCACACAATTAAGAAAAAACTAAAACATGTCTCACCAGTTTATGTATAAAGCAAGTAAAACGTGTCTAATTGATTGTTAAAGAGAATTTGAGCAAATATTATGTGTCCAAAGCATCGGCAGATTAGAGGGAAGTCAAACCAGGTCAATAGGCAGAGGTGCAGAGTGTTATTCTGTAGTAGCAACTAAAGAGCCAATCAGAAGGGAGGCTAATATGCCCAATAGGAAAGCGCTCATAGACAAAGTTTTGCTCCTTCTCGCTCTGGCAGCTATTGACTTACAGTACATTGAAAAGTAAATTCCTTCAGCTCAGTAACCCTTTTAAACTAGAAAAGCTAGTGACTCAACTATGAAAGTGACAAAGCAAATGTAACAAAAGTATTCACATTATATGAAAATACTAAATGAGAGAGAAAGTCTAGTTTTAGTGTTGCACACAACTTTCCATGATGATTAGTGGTAGGAAAAAAACATTTCAAACATTATTTACCTCCACCTGCTGTTCTGGTGGCTGTGCACTCAATCGGCTCTGCTCAAAGCCCTCCACCTGCACGGGAAAGATCCAGTTCAGATCCAGTTAAGATCCAGTCAAGAGAGGTAGTGTGCGTGTGTGTGTGTGTGTGTGTGTGCGTGTGTGTATGTATGTGCATGTATGTGTGTGTGCATTCACTTACATTGCATAGAAACCCCTGAGCTTGTGTGCAAAGTTTGTTGATGATGTCTGAACAGCAGGAACAGAAACAAAGTGTTACTAAAACAGGCATAAATAAGACTTATTTTATTTGTTTACTTAAAGCTGGGGGACCTCACTTTCAAACCACAAGAAAACTCCAGCTTGCCTTAGCAACCGTCTTAGCAACACATCAATCACAGTTCCGCCACGAAGCTAACGTTGTGGAAGAAATGCCCGTAAAAGGAAATTGGCTCCAGTTAGCTTATGTTCAAATCGGCCTCTGAATTAAGACTGACGCTCTGGTGATGTCACACTCGGCCCGTCCACTCCTAACACGATAGAACCCTGCTGACCACTGCTAAATTATTAAATATAATTGTAGAAGTGAAGGAAACCTATTGCCTTCAGTATGTGGTCTTGTACGCACCATGCAGCGGGTGTTGTGCTCCGGTCTGAGGGGGGGATGCAGGGCTGAGGTGTGCCCTCTGCGGGTGAGGGATCTCCAGGGTCATGGGTCTGGAGGCCTGCGCGTGGAGCCCAGAGTGCAGAGGGAGCCCGGGTTTAGGAGGGTCCGAGTACAAGTTCACCTGGTAACGAACACAAAGACAGGTCAAAAAGAGACCAATGACTTATTTTTCACCGTGTTGCCGTAACAATGACAAACACTAACAGGAATATTGTAAAAGCTCTCTGTCTGGTCCGTGCCACAGACAGGGGAGTGTAGCAACAAAAGTTAGGGGCAGAATTTTGATCAGTTAAACAGCGTAAATGTGGCGGCCTCGCAAATTGTTGTCGTTTACAAAGCGATGTGTGAACTTCCCATGTTATGGAGAAATACAGTGCACCTACTACAATATCAGTTCCTCCATGAAACGTTTGATGAGGGTTGATGAGGGCCATTCGATGCCACTTGCGGCTATAATTTCAATTTCATACGCAATGACAAATCCTTAACTTTTCATCCGCTTTCAAGTCAACAGGATTGCCTGATAATTTTTTTGTGTGTGAATTTCTCCAGTCATACTATATACACTCTAGATCACATGTGTCAAAGTCAAGGCCCGCGGGCCAAATCCGGCCCGCGAATCAATTATCTATGGCCCCCGGGACATTGCCTGCCATTGAGGCAATGTATTGACCCCTTAAGCTCGCTAGCCCCCGCCGGCGGGAGCAAACGAGGAAAAAAATATATCTGCTGGCAATAGCAGATGTACAGTATTTTGAACTTCATAAGCCACAAGCTATATATCATTTTAAAGCTTATTTTCTCAGCTATATTTATATGTAAGTGTAAACGATATCAGACTTTGCATTAAAAAGATATAACGCATAATATGGTCACAAAATAAATCACGTCTGTATTCGTTTTTTACCTTTCGTCTTCTGCTGCTCCAACAAATTAGACTTTCCCCATCCTTGCTTAGTCTCTTTCTCTCCGTAACTGTTCATTGAAGAAGAATATCCACTTGTATTTCCCAAAGTATAATCCATTCTGCAGATTTAATCAAAAAACGCCCTGAAAAGAGGTCCAGACTGCTCTTTTATATTTCACCAAGTTTGAGCTTTGTTTTTTTTACTATTTTCATGTTCTCAGATGTCATCTAATATGTACAGTATGAAGATTGGCTTTAGAGCATATTTTATCGAGCCAACAGGTGTCACCGGCAATGCCTCTGAATGTTGAGAAACATTGAACCAGTCCGGCCCTCGGCTCGTAGCAAACATTTTTTTTTTGGCCCTCTGATGTATTTTACTTTGACATGCCTGCTCTAGATGGTGCCATGTAAATCTTGCAGAGTAGAACTGTATTATTATTTGTTTTTTCTAAGTTTTTGTTTAGAAAAGTGTGGAAGTAATCAGTCATGGTCAGCATCAAGCTCAGATAAGAATGAAATAGGGGAAACAGTAATAATCCATCATGCTCAAAGCCTTCAGACTGCACACAGTTGAGCAGGATGTCTCTAAAGTGTTATGTGAGAAGACAGCTCGCCTCATTCCCTCTGTTCTTCGGCCAAAACCCAAAGCGATAGTTAACGATGAGAAATGAGCTGCGCTGTACCTTTGCCTCCAGACGCAGCCGCTCGATGATGTTTGCCCGCTCAGCACACTGCAGCTTCAGCCTGTAGTTGTCCTCCTGCAGAGATTCACACACACAGGAAATAATAAAGGACAGGATCAGAGGCGTTTCATTTAGATAACTTCAGAAGACATCTGTCATGCCCTGCAAGTGTTTTTGACTCAGAAGATAATGGAATGTGTATTTCAGATGTTATATTTGATTACATCCAGTGTAAAGATGTAGGTATACTGTACACATGAACGATTGTCCCTGAGATCAATAGAGATTATGTGAAAGGAAACCCATTTTACCAAATTTGTCCGAGTTCGAATGCTAGCCACCATCACAATGTTTCCAAACAGTGAATCACATGCATTTTACCGATCTAATAGTTAACAAGTCTGAAATCTAGATATTTTGGGTGAAAACCTCCTTCCATCAGCAAGGGAATAGAAGATGAAACGGTCTTTTAGCCGAACAATGATCCCAAAGACACGTCCCTCGAACAACAAAAGAGTGGCCTTGCCAGTCTCCAGATCTCAACCCCAAAAAAAATCAATAGAGGGAGTTGAAAGTGCTCCAGAAGAGATCTGCATGGAAGAATAGGCCAAAATACCAGCAACAGTGGGTAAAAATCCTGTGATTTTATGGATCTTTTGAGGACCTCTGATGAAACTTACAGTCATCTCTCATCTTTTCAAAGGGGAGAACTTCCACAATTGGCGGCTGACTACAAACTTTTTGTCCCACTGTATGTTCCCACTGTGTAAGACGACAATAGATAAAACTAACCGTGTGTGTTTCCTGTACCTGCAGCTCGTTCATCAGACTGATGGCCTGCTCTTTGCTCCTGAACTCTGGGGGCAGCATGTGGAGCGCGGCCTGGATCAGCTCGTCATCGGGGTCCGGAGCCTCGGAGCTGAACAGGACCTCCGTGAGGATGTCAGCCGGAGACATATGGACCAGACGAGGCTGCGGGGACACGGGGCCCTCCCTCAGGCTGTGGCAGCTCTTAGGGGGACTGTAGCCGTCTTTGGGGAAGCGAACCCTGGGCTCCACTTTGGACAGGTCCAGTCGGCGCGCACATGGAACTCCAGAGCTGAACAATAACAAGACTGTGGTTCATTCCAAGACCAGGATAAATACATAACAATAACTACTACAAACTATTGTCTCCACTGGGAAATTTGCAAAAATACAGATGACTGTTTTCCCCATATCGTGATAATCCCAGTATGGTGAACCCTGCCTCTCAAATTGCATCATATCGTAAGGGACCCAGTGATTTCCACTCCTAATATTGACTATTTTCAAAATGTATTGTGGGTCATCTGCTTATCAGATTCAAAAACTACTACCACAAAAATACCTTTGCCCCCTAAACGGTATATGGGGGAGTCGGTGGACACTCATTGACCAATCTTAAAGCTTTGTAGAAACACTCTATTCAATTGAATTTAATTCATTTTTGTATAACCCTAAACCACAACAGTAGTTATGTCAGGACTATACAAAACCGTTGATTCACAAACACAGATCCGAGACAGTTCAAACACAAGAAATGCAACGATAAAAAACACGTTGGTCCATAAGGGGCAGATGACCAATGTCCATAAATGTTTATAAAGACAACTGAATTTCTCTCACAGGGATCAATAAAGTATCTATCTATCTATCTATCTATCTAAAGTCCATAAATCTTCCATGGGGAAGGAAAAACTCTAAAAAGAGATTGCATAAATGCTAAATAAAATACATGTACACACTGACCCAAGCTTCATAGAGAACAGGAGGTTAGTTATGATTACTGAAGCCTCTCTTCCTACCTGAAGAGCGGAGCCGTGTCTCGTCTCCCCTCGCTCTTTGGACTCGCTTTGCTCCGACAGCTGGATTTGGACGATTGTGGCCTGGCTTTGGTGCTTAACCGCGTGGCCTCTGCAAAGCTCTGCCTCTCTGGGGTTACGCACACCTTCACGGGGATCTTGCTGACAGCGCCGGCCACGGTCTCACGGCGTGTCTCTGTGGGTCGAGGTGGGCTGGAGTCGGAGGAACCAGAGTAGAGGTGGATCTCGGGGAGGGTTTCGTCTGTGATAAACGGGCAGTGGGCGAGTTCCTCTGGGCTGATGAGGAGGGGCAGGCTGGGGGCTCGGGTGGGGGTGGTAACACAGAGTACTGGGGACACTCCTTCGGGGACTTGGATGTGACGTATGTCTTTGTTCAAACACTTAGTGGGAGTGGGACAGTTCTCTTCCTCCTCTGAGGGAGTGGGACAGGGCTCTTCCTCCTCTGAGGGAGTGGGACAGGGCTCTTCCTCCTCTGAGGGAGTGGGACAGTGCTCTTCCTCCTCTGAGGGAGTGGGACAGGGCTCTTCCTCCTCTGAGGGAGTGGGACAGTGCTCTTCCTCCTCTGAGGGAGTGGGACAGTGCTCTTCCTCCTCTGAGGCGTCCAGATCACAGTCGAGCTTCAGTGGACTGAAACCAGGATCTGAGCCTCCTTCAGCTGGAAGTGACAACAGACATCAGACAGATCATTAGAAGCTACAGCTAAAACATATCAAAACTATCTAAACTCTTTTTTTAAGACCACAATAAAGTAAAAAAACAACTGTAAAGTGAGGGAAGAATGACAAATGGCTTAGTTTTTTTTGTTTCATTACAAAATAAACAGAAACGGTCTTCCCCTGTTGCAAAGTATTAACCCATGTTGTGTGAATACTTTTCTTTTGTATCTAAAAATCAAAAACAAATCATGTATCAATCGGCTTTCACTTCAAAGTTCTCTGTTACTTTGTTATGGTCTTCTTTGAACCACTGTAAAAGGAAACCTTGCTCACCGCCGCCCTCTGCAGGTGGACTGCAGCAGTAATGGTCTCTGAAGGCGTCTCCAGAGAACGTACCGAGTCTTATCTCGTCATCGCTGAGGCCAATCTGCCCCAGAGCGAGCTCCAGGCCGGCGTGCACGTCTCCAGCCTCCTCCCCAGCCTCCTCCCCATCATCCTCCCCCTCAGAAGAGCTGCTGAGGGGGCAGCTGGGCGGGGCCTGGGTCCACACCATCAGCCCAGGCCGCCTGTGCTTCTGCATCTCACTGTTCTGGGAATAATACAAAAAAAATTCACATTTAGCGATTATTTTAAGAATAATATTTAGACAATATTCTGCTCCATTAATACTGTTTTAAAACGTGCTTCTAGCAACCGAGCCACTGGGTTAAGATCTCTCAAAATTGTATTGCTTTAGTATTGAGCACACAGGAAGAATATATGACCTCTTATCTTTGGCTTGGGAACATTAGGAAAGCTGTAGTCCCAAAAATCTAGCTAATTAATTAAATTAGATTATGGTGTGTCTCGTCCCTTCCCTGATTTCCACCACAAAGAGGGTAATGGTGATTACATTGGTTGTTACTTTGTTACTCTAGTTGTCACTTAGCAAGACGAAAAAATGTGTCTACAATATTTTCAGAATTGGGACAATGATTACAACTTGCAGTCAAAGGATAACCTCCTGGATCTAAGAATTGTAAGGAATGGCAAGTACTTTTTTCATTTTCATCATCAATGTTCATCCTTTTAAACTAATCACAACAGTGCAGGCATCTTTAGAAGTTATCAGTATTTTTTAGCTCTCACAGCGAATACACTCAAAGTCTTCAAAGGTACTACTGTGTTTTATTCCCCGCACCTCTCTGCTCTCGGGTCAGTCGGGCACAGAGCAGTGTGACATCACTCCACAGTCACCGGTCACAGCTGGACTCTCACGGCTCATGACGTTCACATTCTGAAGCCGAGTCACACACGGGGACCTGTCATAAGAACCACACTCTGAAACAACACCTTTAACTGAAAGAGAAGTAATGAAATGGTGTTTCATGTGTGGCATAAAGTCAACGAAAAGAGGGATTTACAGACTTTGATCCAAGACACTGACTGAAAAACACTGACTTTTTCAGCGTTATCAAAGAAGTGAAGACCACACATGCATTCATACACTCACACATGCACACACACAAACACACAGACATACATGCATTCACACACTCACACATGCACGCACACACACACACAGACCCACCTGCATTCACACACTCACTCACACATGCACACATACACAGACAGACACACACACACAGGGGGCCCTGGAGGTCTCTCACCGGGAGCTGCCGTCGTCATAGCAACGGGACAACAACATGAACTGCAGCAAACACAGCACACAGATTGACACAGTGACTGTTCCTACACACACACACACACACACACACACACACACACACACACACACACACACACACACACACACACACACACACACACACACACACACACACACACACACACACACACACACACACACACACACAATACCACACACTCTCAGGGTATGCAACTTCCTCACTCAGATTACCTCAATCAGATTACAGCACCCTCAGACTCAGCACTCTGTCGTCTGCTCATAAAAACACACACCGCTCTCTCACTACGCACTGATTCATCCGCTCAGACTCCCTGTATCTGCCACACGCGGTTAACCCTTCAGGCGTCAGAGTTTTCCAGAAATGTTAGTTTGATTTTATTTCAAACTATTTTTGAATAGTTGTAATTTTTCTTATAACTCATTGATCATAACAATATTTGTTATTGTTATTATTGCATTTTTGTTGAGTTGTGTTTAATGCGTTAGACTTTTTTGGTTGATTGTTGATTTTATTAATGAGATAGATTAGATATTACATTCACTGACTGTATAAAAACCAACTGATGTAAGCCCACCCTGATGTAAGCCCACCCAGATGCAAGCCCACCCTGATGTAAGCCCACCCTGATGTAAACCTATATCTTTTTGCATTTTTGGACACGCACAGATGCATCACATGTCATTATTCTTTCACCCCATACACAGTGGTACTATTGAAGTCACAGCTACCCTGGGGCACACTGACAGAAGAGAGGCAATCAGTGCGTGCCATCAGCCCCTCCGACCACCACCAACCATTCACACACACACCAGACTTATTCTAGGCAATGGGGGTGAAGTGTCTTGCCTAAGGACACAACAATAATTCAGCACTACAGCCACAGTCTCCCCACTGTGGCACCTGCTGTTCCCAGAGGTCTCCCATCACGGTACTAACCAGACCATGACCTGCTTAGCCTCTGAAGTCTGACAGGATCGGGCTTTCAAAGGCAGGTGGCCACAAATGGAGGTGGTGTTCTTTTTGAGTCTTCTCTATTTCATTTTTGTCTAATATTTTGGGGTAATTAACGTTATTTCAATACTAAAAACTGAAAGTTTTTTAGTATTGAAAGTCATTAAGCTTTGATATTCTTCAGGCCTAAAGCGGGACTCACCTGTAGTAGCACTGGGTAGTCTCGGTCTAGTCTCAGCCTGGTCTGGTCTCAGGGTTTATCTGCCTCATGGGGACAGAAGGAGATTAATGCACTAATACCTCCAAGGGGGGTCAGAATTGCCTCAGAGCTGGACACTGGTCATGTGACTATATCAGCTGACCTGTCCTGGAGCCCACTTTGGAAAGCCAGGTACCCCAGCTTTAAACTCATATTCAATTATTGTATTGGAAATGTATCAGAAGTGTGCATTTGTCCAAGAAATGGTGACTGATGGACAATATAAACAGTATTAATAATGTGCATGTTTATCCAGTTGAATTAGTCCATGTTTATATCTTTATCCAAAAACACCTTAAACCACCAGTGCATACAACTGAAGGATTTTATCTCTAGTTTGAATGCACTGTGGTTGTCTATTTTTATAATCTCTCGTGTGATTTTAATGTTTTAATATATTTTTACCTGTGTGATTATTCTATATAACTGTGTTTTTAGTGGTGATGTTGGTGTTTGTTTTATGTGCTGATGTGGCCTGTTAGTCGCTTTGTGTTGCCCTGTGTATGAAAGGCGCTCTACAAATAAAGATTGATTGATTGATTGATGCCAAGGGAGAAACACATCAGAAAAAATTCAAAAATAGGTATAAGGATTTTCACAAATTTTAGGATAGAACCGTCCTCTCCACTTTTTGAACAAAACTCTCTGGTCTTATTTGACGAGCACGTATCACCAGAATGATTGACAACTGGGAGGACCAATAGTCTTGATGATCCACCCGGACGTAGAAAATCCTCCTATATACCATGGATGTATAATAGCTACAGTATACCTTAAAATATGTTGTAATAGGATGTTGTTTTCTGCAAAAGTTCACTGGGTTCTCATCATGGAAAGTCCCTCACACCGAAGTGTTTTGAAGGTGTGATTTATTTCATGTGGATTTTGTTGAGACTGGTTCAAACTTGTGATGAACATTATATACAGTAGAATGTGTGTCTATTCCAGGCATGTCCAAACTCAGGCTCGCGGACCGTTTGCGGCCCTGTGTGTCATGTTATGTAGCCCTCTGCCTTTCTGAGACAAAGTAGTCTTTAAGATCACAGCGTCATCCAGCCAACTTCAGCTTAATGTGAAGCTCAGGATCTTGGGAAGCCAGTCGCTGGCTTTGTTTCAATATAATGACATTTCTTATTGATTGTATGAAGGTGATAAATCTGGTCATTCAGCCAACTTCTGCTCTTTCAAATGTGAACCAATATAGACATGCCTCAATTTAAAGCTCGGACCTTTTACTAAAAAGTTTGAATCTATTGCGACACTAATGGTTAAAGCTTTGGGCTGTGAGTTAAATATTAAATGCTCCGTCGGCTGAAAAATACTATACTATAATACTATACTATGGGACAAAATGATTTCAAATTCTGCTTGACTTTATTGACAATTGAATTATATTAAAACAGAGAAAAAGGCTAAACATTTTGAATCCCATATCAATGATTACTGCTATCTGCTATCCTGCATAATACTACACATGCAACTATTGTTATTGAAAACAGGTACAATCTATATGTTTGTTAGAGTAGAGTAAATAAATAAAATAAAATACATTGAAAAACACATTATGCAACTTTTATACCTTAGAATTGTATGCTGATTTTTACTATGCCTTACTCTATTCTCTACCACTCTACTTTTGACTGTTTGCATCGAGAGCCAAAGCACTTTCCTAATCCGTGACTTCCTGATACTTGGCAATAAAAAATATTCTGATTCTGAATAAATATTTATAACACTTTTGTTGCAAGACTCTTTCTGTGGGGACAAACAGGAAGCTATTATTCAATCATGTTGAAAATGTTGGGTGCATTGGCTTTAAGATTTCCAAGTCACCAAACAAGGCAGGGTTGAATGTTGAATCAAAGCTGTTTCAAAACACGTCAGAACCAGTCAGGCTTGTTACGCTGTAGGGAAGACTGTGATGTTAAAATGTCCACAAGTTTCTCCACCAAAACAGACACAAACATGTACGCTAAATTCGTATTCAATCTTACCTTGAGCTTTTTCTTTTCTCGTTATTCGCAGTTTTTCAGTGTTGGTCCATGCTCCGGGCAGATCCTTGTTGTATGTTGCCTTGACAACCACAAAACTCAAAAGATGCTCAGGGCGTCTCCATGGCTCACACCCAACGCATGTAATTACAGTCTAGTAGCTACATATCCGCAATGTTACGACTATCATATCTTTTAACAAAAATCAAATCCACGTCCTTCCACAAAATGTAAACAAACCAGTTGATACCGAGGCTAACTTTGCTAATCTGTGAACTCGGGTGTTTAGGCAAAAACGGTAACATTTACGACGTATATAACGGCAAAATATCAAACTCACCAGCTGTTGCTTAGGGTAATGTAATTTCAAAACTCTAAACTTGCTTCTTCTTTGCAATCAAATATTAGTTTAATGTGGTAAGAGCTAAATTAGCCATCAAGAAGAAAGTTCACGAGAAATCTTGAGAAGTCTTGTCGCCAGAGATTTTTTTCCAAGGATTTGTCTGTCAGGTATAGCTAACTAGTTAATCTAAAATAACAAAATATATAAAATTTCAAAACATTATTTTTCAATAGTTTTTTCTATGTCTAGCAAACACACTTCAGATGCATGAGTAAATGTATTTATTATTGTCTGGGTATATTATTTGAAGTGCTGTCAGACAAAACCGAGGGAAATAGTATAAGAAGCAGGTAGTCTTGAATAAAAGTGGGAAATGTGTTATAACTTAACCATGAACAGCGATCAAAACTAAACTAAAAATAGTCAATGTATAAATTGTAAATGAATTGTCCAAAAGGTGGGATTATGAGAAATATATTACAATTACTGTCATCATGACTATGTTTATGAACAGCACCGCGGAGGGCTAGATTATCGTAAGAATACTTTACAGATAAAAGTAGAACATAAAGTTGTGTTATAGTTTTGCATATGTCTGTTATTACTGCAGTGTTGAACATAATAAACGGTGAATTAACGGTCCCCACCAGTACGTTCATCAAAAATACCGCTAGATGGCAGTGTTTTCTTACAAGTCCAGGCAGCGTTGATTCGTCAGTGCTTTTTTATTTTCAAACCTCAATAAACAATGAAACTATGCGATAAAAGCTTTTATAGAAACAAAATCTAGAAAGAGTGAACCAACCTCATTCAGCCAATCAGCTCTCAGTAATTTAATTTACATTATTCACTTTCGATAAATGCTATAACCGTTTAATAAAAAAGCAAACACAATTGAAAGACTAATCCTACAGACCAAATGCTACCTGTTGCTATGGTAACTAGCAACAAATTGTTCTCTTCTCTGGTGGAAAACTAAGCTGACTCTGCTCAGAACCAGACCAGGACCAGTCCAGAACCAATCCCTATGGGGATCAATAATGTATCTATCTAGAACAAGCGCTTTTAAAAAGTGGCGTACGTAAAACTGCCATAGAAAGTTGGTTACCGAGCAACCAAAAAAGGCTTTAATGAAATTTGGTGATTAGCATTAGCCTTTCTACGCACTGTTTTTTTCCCTGTATTTCAAGTTATATTCACAAGAAAATCAAGTACCCCAGTTAAAACACTAGAACTCCCAGAGCAGTTACTTTGACGGCTTTTTGTTTTGGAGACGTAACTTTATCACCTTTTAGGCGGCAGTAGCTCAGTTGGTAGAGTGTTGGCCTTTGAGCCAGAAGGTCGTGGGTTCAAGCCCTGCTCAAGACTTTCACCATCGACTCCCACTGACTACTGTCGTTGTGTCCTTGGCAAGACACTTAACCTCTGGGAACACCAGCCACAGTGGGGCGGCTGCGGCTGTAAAGTGCCAAACTGCCGTTGTGTCCTTAGGCAAGACACTTCACCCCCATTGCCTAGAATGAGTCTGGTGTGTGGGTGAATGGTTGGTGGTGGTCGGAGGGGCCGATGGCGCATACTGGTTGCCTCGCTTCTGTCAGTGTGCCCCAGGGCAGCTGTGGCTACAGTAGTAGTTTATCACCACCGTGTATGGAGTGAATGAATAATGACACATGTGAAGCGTCTTTGAGTGTCCAAAAAAGCGCTATATAAAACCGATGCATTATTATTATTTTATACATTGTCGCTCAACCATGATCTTCAGAACTGTTACCAGATTAAATAGACAAGATTAGTGTAAGTAAGTCATGTGTATGTTTTGTTTTATTTACATTACTCACTTTTGATAAGTGCTATAAATGTTTAATAAAACAGAAAACACAGTTGAAAGACTAATGCTACAGACCAAATGCGAACTGTTGCTATGGTAACTAGCAACAAATTGTTCTCTTCTCTGGCTGACTCTGCTCAGAACCAGTCCAATCCAGGACCAGTCCAGGGCATGTCCAGGACCAATTCCTATGGGGATCAATAAAGTATCTATCTATTTCGGAAAAGCATTTTTAAAAAGTGGCTTAAACTGCCATAGAAAGTTGGTTACCAAGCAACCAAAAAAGGCTATAATCGAATTTGGTGATTAGCATTAGCCTGTCAACGTTCTGTTTTTTTTTCCTGTATTTCAAGTTATTTTCACCAGTTTTTTTTCAATAAAAGTAGTGTGAAAATACTTTATTTCAGAATCGCCTGCATTTGAATGCTCTCAAGAGTCCAGTGTTGATAAGAGCGCTGTCAAAAAAAGAAGCAAATTTAATCAAAGGAAATGTCTGATCCATCACCTGCTTGTCTCATAAAAGTGAAATGTTCCTCAGTAAGGCATAACTTATACACCATAAATCTACCTTTAATTTCTATGTTTGCTTCTCAACATTCTGTCCATTCATTTGAGCCTCTTTCCATTCCAAACACAGTAGTATATTAATGGACTATTAACATGTTTACCTTTTAGGAGGCAATAATTTCCCATCTTTCTGAATCCTTCGTGAGTCAGAACAGTTAGTTATTTATGAGCATTGACCTACAGGTGACTAATTCAACATTTTGTGTGATATAATAAGAATAATAACAGCCACATGAGCACCATTTGACAGCCAGTAGAAGCCATCAAGACTTATATTTCTATGTGATCGTCCTCAGGGTACAGCTATGTGTTAGATTAATGAGACTGTCAGTGGCCTGTGGTGAATCTCTCCATCACTGCTTCAGAGAGACGGGAGCGCCTTATGTATTTCAGTCAAAATCCATGAGGCTCTGTATGAAATTTAATGTAAAAGGGGGGAAAAAACGTCAATTTAAAGTCAAGGCAAGTTTGTTTGTCTAAGGACAGTGATGATGATCCAGGACATTTGAGGACATTTATGGATATTAACATTTACGGAGATCTGCCACTTGGTCTCAGGGCATGGTCCTCAGGGTTCAGAAGGCTTGGTCCTCAGGGTTCAGAAGGCTTGGTCCTCAGGGTTCAGAAGGCATGGTCCTCAGGGTTCAGAAGGCTTGGTCCTCAGGGTTCAGAAGGCTTGGTCCTCAGGGTTCAGAAGGCTTGGTCCTCAGGGTTCAGAAGGCTTGGTCCTCAGGGTTCAGAAGGCATGGTCCTCAGGGTTCAGAAGGCTTGGTCCTCAGGGTTCAGAAGGCTTGGTCCTCAGGGTTCAGAAGGCTTGGTCCTCAGGGTTCAGAAGGCTTGGTCCTCAGGGTTCAGAAGGCTTGGTCCTCAGGGTTCAGAAGACTTGGTCCTCAGGGTTCAGAAGGCTTGGTCCTCAGGGTTCAGAAGGCTTGGTCCTCAGGGTTCAGAAGGCTTGGTCCTCAGGGTTCAGAAGGCTTGGTCCTCAGGGTTCAGAAGGCTTGGTCCTCAGGGTTCAGAAGGCTTGGTCCTCAGGGTTCAGAAGGCTTGGTCCTCAGGGTTCAGAAGGCTTGGTCCTCAGAAGACTTGGTCCTCAGGGTTGAGAAGGCTTGGTCCTCAGAGTTCAGAAGGCTTGGTCCTCAGGGTTCAGAAGGCTTGGTCCTCAGGGTTCAGAAGGCTTGGTCCTCAGGGTTCAGAAGACTTGGTCCTCAGGGTTCAGAAGGCTTGGTCCTCAGGGTTCAGAAGACTTGGTCCTCAGGGTTCAGAAGGCTTGGTCCTCAGGGTTCAGAAGGCATGGTCCTCAGGGTTCAGAAGGCTTGGTCCTCAGGGTTCAGAAGCAGGTGGCCAGGTTATGAAGGGACTTGTAGGTAATGAAGAGGATTGTTTGTAGTACAGGATGGGGGGCCAGTGGAGGTGTTTCTGGATACAGTATATCGCAGTTTTTGGAAATAAGTGGCAGGGAGACCATAGAGAAGACCATTGCAGTGATCGGGTTTAAAATGGAGTTACATTGCAATGCATCAGTAAGAATAGCAGTATATATATAGACACACAGCATGTTTGATTGAGTCACACGTTTCCATATGCTCATAAGACAAAAGAGAATTGCTAATTGCATACCGTGGACCCGTCACCAGCTGCGCCCACGTCTTCTATTCATTTCCTTTTTCAATTAAAATTCTCAGACAGAAGCAACACCCAATGCAGCAATTAAAGCAGAAGAACACGGACATGATGGCAACGAGAGCGTATTATTCCAGACAGAGAGAGGACCGGAAAATTGTTGTTATTGACGATAATGAAACGGATAATGCAAAGTATGTAAAGTGTCTCTGTCATAGATGTTTATTATCTGGATAGAGTGTTGCTGCTTAAACCCGTCTCCACTTAGACTACAGGCCATCCGCGGTACTGCAGCCTAAATCCACACTGGCTGAAGGAGAGTTTCCTATAGTTCTCAGTGCGAACTAAAACGGCTCGTCCTCATCTAACAGGGGCCCTACAGCTTTCATAAAGGACAGGTTTTATGAGGAGTTATAACTTTACCGGTAATTCCCTTTACAATTAAAAACTAATACTTGATACTAAATTGAGCTACTACTTCCCTAAAAAACCCTAAAGCTGAGCCAAAAACAGACCCTCCAGGCTTGAACTTAAAGGTTGTCTCTGCTCAGACTTACCCACACAAATTCAGTTCAACAGTGATTTTAAATGTGCAAAAGGGAGGAGAATCTGGAGGTGTCGTCTTTGGCCCCATATATGGAAGAAGTCTCAGGTCTTTCACATGGCCCTGGTCCTGGTCTTGGTCTTCCTCCTTTTTTAGCGAGATAAAGGAAGACTCCCAGTCTCTGAAAAACACTGGGCTTCCTTGTTCCATGAAGAACAAATCAGCAAGAAAGTGTCTACCTCATTACACATCGGTTATTACAAAAACACCTTATGATTAATAAAAAAACAACTGTTACAACATACTTACTACTTAGTATCCTGAGCCTTTACTTTCTCTCTTAGTTGTGCCGAGTTTGGACGTCTCCAGGCTTCTGTTCTGAACTCAACAAAACACTCAATGTTGGAAAGGCAAGTGTGAGTTTATTCCAAAGAGGGAGCTCCACATGAACGAAAGTAAAGAGGGAAAAACGACAGTGGATCTAAAGGGCCGAGTGCGGAACCAAAGCAAAAGGAATGAGCTAACAGCGATCTCATATACCATTCTGAAATATAGAAATATCAGTGGATTCATAGACATACTGTAGTATCTCATGTGTACTTAATATAGCCTTTGTATTTACATTTTGTTCACGTATTTACACAGATCCCCGTGTTGTCGGTCAATAAGAGCCTGGGTGAGAGCGTTTCAAAGCAGATCGAGAAGTTGAGAGAGCCACACATGTATAATTAGGAAAGCATTATGGGTTTTCCGTCCAGAACTGGTCTGTTTCATGAAAATGGCGGTTCTTTGTTGCACAGTCTGGTCAGAAGTTATCGATTCATATTTGTGTTCTATAGCAAAGGTTTGTTTTATTTTTTTTATGAGACATATATCCTGTAGTGTACAAATATTTGTAAGCAGACACAGACAGGCTTCAGAATCCAGGACACTTTTTCTACAGCGATGCTAAAAAATGTAGCTTCCTCTATTCCTGCGCGTGTGTGTGTGAGAGAGTAAGTGTGTACGTGTGAGTGTCATAGTGAATCCTTTTTAGAAGACTTGTGGATCATTAAAAATCTCCTTATTTTGGAGAGAGAAATCTCCATTTTACATTACTACCACAATAACATCTTATAGAAAGTTAAAGCTGGAGTACCTACCTTTTAGGTTTTGTTTCGTGAATAATACTGGCGCATAAAAGTGCCATGTTGTGGATAAATCAGAACCACAACATGCTGTCTTTTGTCCACTTTGATCCCAGTTAGTCATTAATGGACTCTTTGGGCTGAGAGCTGATTGGCTGAGTGAGGGGGCTTCTCTCTTTTTTGCTATTCTGACTGAAAAATCCAATCAAAAAGCTGCGACTTAAATACATACAAAAATACATGTGAAAACTAGTGACGGTGACTGTTTAGAGAGCTATATATGTGTTGTATTACTCATAGTTCTATGTTTTGTGGTTTGAAAGTTGGGTACCCCAGCTTTAATGAGGTAAAATACTGTTTTATATTAAATTGGTGCTGATAAAAGTACTTTGTATTATGGTGATTATGGCTGGGTTTGTTTCGGTTTGTTTCTCTTCTGTCTCTGTTCTAACAAAGATAATCCATCAAAATATACACTATTCTCTTCAGTCTGATTTAATTACATAAAAAAACAATCTAGAATCCTTCAAAATTGGTAATATTTGGAATCTATTTAGTGACCGAATATCTCTAACCCAGGCTCTGACTGTGACAAGACCAGGAGAAAGCAGTTTTACAGTTTGACGTCCAAAGAGCATTTATCCATGAAGACAGAAAAAAAGTGAAGGTCCACCATCGCCAGCGGTTTAGTGCATAAAGTTCTCACAGTCGGGAGGTAACAGGTTGAGGACGACGGGTGACCACCTCCGGGACACGTGGAAGAGGACAGAAGGGAAACGCGACCCGGGTTTTTTTTGGAATGAGGCTCATGACAATGCAGAAAAACGCATAAAACCCTCGTAAAACTACTTTAAAAGCTGCATAAAGTCATGTCTCATTGAAAAGCCAGCACTGGTAAAAAGGGACAGATTCAGTGAGATTGGACTTTTGGCTTCTCTCTCAGTCTACTGATTCCGTGGCGCTGCTAATAGTAACTGTCACATTGTACTTCTGTCACTTTACTGCATTGTTAAACGTCTGTTGTGTGACTTAGTGTGCCCTTGTATATAGCAGTAATTTTAAGAAATGTTATCTGAGATTTTATGTATGCATGTCTTATATCTATACTTTTATGACCTGTTTGCACCTTGAGCTAAAGCAACTTCCTTGTTTGTGACTTCTTGTTACTTACAAAGGCAATATAAATAAATAATTCTGATTCTGAATGAAAAAAATAACATAGAGCGTTTTTCAAGACCCTCAAAGACGTTCTTTGAGCCTCCTCTAAATGTTGGTGAAAGAGAAACACATTAAAAAAAAAGGTGGTCACCCTTATCTGTTATTTTCCTGAACACTTCTTGGGAGGGGCCCATAAATCCTCTCGAGTTTCACAGGAAGGAGTTTGTGCAAAGTTCTGGATGGGTCCCAGTCCAGCAGCAGCAGCAGCAGCTATAGAGCCACATTGAAGTCCGTGACCAGGAAGTCCACGTAGTCCTTGTCTTTGGTTTTGAAGGCCTCAGCGATGATGCGGGCTGCGTCCCTGTGCTCGCGGCCCCTCAGCGGGAGCCCGTTCACCTCCAGCAGAATCTGACCCACCTTCAGACGCCCGCAGTTGTGAGCCGAGCCGCCGCGCTGCAGACACACACACAGGAGGAAGCCGTTTGCGTTGGGAAGACACATGACACATTACCACACACACACACACAACTGCATATTATATGGTTACTTAGAGAAGACCAAACATGCAATGCTTGACGTAGTAAATTAATCCTCCTCTTCTTTTCTTCTCTCTACCGTCCTCTCCCGTCTATGACAACATCCCCAGCCTGTTCTTCACAGGATTCAAAAGGACAGATTCTTACAGCTAAGATTGGCCATTTAGAATTCATTGTACACACACACACACATACACACAATCACTCTCTAACACATTCATATGCACGCACAAACACAAAAACATAGATCAATAGATCTAGATCAACAATAGCTACTGAAATATACAGTACATTCGCTATTGGGGATCTTTATACAAACAAACAACACACACACATATACATATGTATCCCCAATATATGTATATATACACACACATGTGCACACACATACACATATACACATGCAGATCACACACACATACACCTACACACACTCACACAAATACACACACATGCACACAAATACACATACGCATATTCACACACATATACGCACGCATACATACACAGACACACAGCTACACACACTCACATAAATACACACACATGTTTGGGTGAGCTGGGTTAAGTGCCTCCACAAGTGCCTCTTTTCCCTGTCTCTTCTGTCTACACTCCTCTCTCCATCCCTTCTCCTCTCCTCTTTTCCCTGTCTCCTCTCCTCGTCTCCATGTCTCCTCTCCAGCCCGTCTCGTCTCGTCTCTCCTCCCAGTCTCCTCTCTTCTCCCAGTCTCCTCCACTCTCTCCAACCGTCTCCTTCCCATCTGTCCATGCCAGCTCCTGATATTGGCATGGACAGATCTAAAACCCACTCCAGGTCTGTGTCTGATGAGGAACAATCTCTAAATGCACTTTTCCTTCTAATAATTTGTCAAAAATCCAAAACCAAACCCCACAGAGGCCTTTCTCCTGGACTGTGCAGCAGAGAGATTGTTTTGTGTAATTCTTCCTGAATTCCTCCATTTCAGATAAGAATAAGCTGCTGCCAAATAAAAGCACAGTCTCCCCCAAAGCCTTTATCGCTTTTATAACCACAGAAGATATTGGTAAAAAGATGAAACCACAATAATACAGTTTGAGATTTTGACATAAAGCCAAAGCTGGGAATGTTATGACTTTGATAAAACGTAAAGCCCCAAACAGAGTCCCCCTGCCCCTCTCTCTTATTAAACTTGGACTTTTGCGTAGTGTGCCTTGCTCAAGGGCATAATAACTCAGTGTTAGTCTTTCCCAGGTGAGTCTCTGCTTTTCCAACAGGCCGTTCACACCTGGAGGCAGCTGGATTATTATTATGTGCAGAAAGAAAAGAGATATTTTTCTAAATACATTTCTGACGATTTCACGTGTTGTGGGTGTTGTCGACCCTTTCACAACGTGGGATGGAACTATTATTAGTATTGTATAATTTACTAGTTTCATTTTATTTGAATGGTTTAGATTAGCACTTTTTTCCTTAATACCTTTTTTACACACACACACACACACACACACACACACACACACACACACACACACACACACACACACACACACACACACACACACACACACACACACACACACACACACACACACACACACACACACACACACACACACACACACACACACACACACACACACACACACACACACACACCTATCCAACCATCCATCCATTTTCTTCCCCTTAATCCATTTGTGGGTCTGGGGGGATGGCAGTCAGAGCTGAACCCAGTACACATAGCACATAAACTTTTGCCACACCTAAACAGAGGCAAAAACAAAACTAAAATGAAAAGTAAAGTACATCATTCAAAAATTCAACATAGTAAAATTCAAATTAGAATATATGCATCGGCCCCTCCAACCACCACCAACCATTCACACACACAAGGTCATGTGGATGAAGTGTATTGCCAAAGGACACATCAACAGTTTGAAACATTACAGCCGCCCCACTGTGGCAGCTGGTGTTCCCGGAGGTCTCCCATCACAGTACTAACCAGGCCTCGGGATCTGGCTTTTTCATGCAAGTATTTCTACTATATTGTAGTTTATGTCGGACCCCATTCATTAGCTGTACGCAGAAATGCACAGTAAATGTAATGTACAGTGCCCTTGCAAAAGTATTCATACATTACAGCCTTTAGTTCAATGTTTTTTTTATCTGAATTTCATGTAATGGATCAGAAAACAATAGTCTAAGTTGGTGAAGTGAATTGAGAAAAATATATAAATAAAACTATTTTTCAGAAATAAAAAACTGTAAATTGGAATGTGCATATGTATTCACCCCTTTGTTATGAATCCATAAAAAGCTCTGGTGCAACCAATTACCTTCAGAAGTCACATAAATAGTGAAATGATGTCCACCTGTGTGCAATCTACTGTATCTGAAATCCGTAGTGAAAAATAAACAGCATTTGAACATGGTCGAAAACACAGCATCAGTGGAAAAAGTGTAATATATCTGATAATTTCCTCGTCACTGATGTCTATCCAATAACTTTATGCTAATATACATCATCCCCCTCATACAGAGAGCGTGGGGATTTTTACACAGGCTACTTTTCCATCAAGTTTATAAGCACATAGATGTGAGTTATTTTCCCTCTCGGAGGTCTCGTATTTCCGACAAGAGCTAATATTTCTGCTGTGTTATGTTCGTGGATGTTGGCGCCGGGGTTGGCCGTTGTCATGGAGACGTGGCTGCTGTCAGACCGCGGTCCCACGCTCGCGGTGCTCGTCTGGCAGAGGAGCACATCTGGCTCGGTCGGTTCCACCACCTCCCCTCCCACACCCGCTCCCACTGTCAGATTCAGGAACAAAATGTGGAGGATTTTCTGACGCTGAACTGGAAGCGACAGTGTGAGGCTGATAACAAGCACAGGGGACGGATCGGGTCACGCTACGGACTAATCTAGACCAGGTTTTTCTCATTGCTGGAGTTTAAAACGTCGTTCGTCGTATATGGAAAAGAAACAACATTATTTGTATTTTGATTGTTGTTGTTTGTCTGAGAAGGAGAGAATGAATCCTAAGGCATTTCCAGGCTACAGATCCATCTCCCAAGCGTGTCTTTGGAATGAGATCTTCTCCCAGGAGAGCCAATTCAATTCACTTTACAACGTCTCACATTTTCAAGAAGACTGTGCCAGATTTTAGCTGCATGAATCTTTATGATTTATGCAGCTAAAATGGCTCAGTTGGTAGAGCATTGGCCTTTGAGCCTGAAGGTCGTAGGTTCGAGCCCACCATGAGACCTATACTTCACAACTCCCACTGATGTCTGCTGTCGTTGTGTCCTTGGGCAAGACACTTAACCCCACTTTGCCCACTGAAAGATCTCAGCTCCTGTGGACTCTCTACCTGCAGGAGGATCAGTGAGAGGTTGGTGCTCTGTGTATTGGGTGCAACTCTGACTGTCACCCCCCCGAACCAGAAATTGATTAAGGGGAAGAAAATGGATGGATGGATGGAATCTGAGATGCTGCCTCACCAACAGGAGGCCAGTCCCTGTGCTCCCCAGAGTCCCAGCAGGAGGCCAGTCCCTGTGCTCCTCAGAGTCCTAGTTGGTTCATATGGCACTAACATGTTGCAGATGTATTTTGGTGCGAGGCCATGTAGAGAATGGAAAGGCTTGCGGAGGTGCCAGGACGTGCGCCTGCTGTAGCAAGATGGACTACACACACTGCATGCCTGATCTGACAAAAATACATGCCAAGTGTATGTTTCCACAGTGATTTCCAATTTCAGTTAAATGCTTGGAACATATGCTTGAGTAATGTGTAATCAGATTCACATGATTTCCACTTGCAGTAAAGCCACTGTGGGCCTCCCAAAGGTTTCTCACTTTTCTCCCACTGGGTTTTTATAGTTGATGCAGGAGGGTCTAAGGACAGTGGTGATGATCCAGGACACTCGACATTCAACGACATTGATCATCCACACCTTATGCACCAATGACTCTGAAATTATTGCATTTCTTGTGTTTGAACTTTTTTTATTCTTTGTTCTGTGTTGAAAAAGTACCCCGGAGTGACCTGCCAAATGCATAAATAAAACAAGCTAAAAAGTATAGGAAACTAATCAACAAAAATTGCTTCAATAAGTGCTAGATCATTACAGTGCTTTGTTCAGAATGATAACAGCTTGTGGAGAGAAGCTGTGAGCAGCTAAAGCAGAAATTCAAACTGGTTTAATAAAGGTAAATAAAACGGACACAAAAAATCAAAATCTAGCTTAACGAAAAGTTGTCTCTACATAAATTCTTCTGTGAGTAACAACTAACTTGACTCTTTCTTCAGTAGCTCAGGTTTCAATGCACCTCTCAAGGATGCTTTGGGATTCATTATCAGTGACGCTCCTGTGGTAATTGGGGTTTTCGGGTCGATCAGCTTCAGACCCTCTCCCTGGTGACTCATCAGGAACGGTCAAGTCCTGATTGCGTCCGAGCAGCGCCAGTCCACGTCATCCGAGGACTGCGATATTGGAGGCTACAGAGAATCCAAGCTTACTTCCAGTGTGCCCTACAAGCTCTGTGTATTTCAGCCAGCTTTCTTTCATGGGCCTGTCTGTCTTGTCCACGCTCTGGGGCAGCTGCGTGGCATTGGTCCTCGTTCTTTAGCTTAGGTCCTGGATCATTAGCCCGTCCGTCCGTGTAGAAGCGGATCCCGTTCTCAATATGTGGGTCTCCCTGAGGTTTCTTACTTTTTTCCCCACTGGATTTTTGTGAGTTTTTCCTTGTTGATGCAGGAGGGTATGTTGGGCAGTTAGTGTCCAACTAGAAAGACTGTGGTGATGATCCAGGACACTTTAACATTCTACAACATGTATGGACATTTACCTAGATTCATGGACATTGGTCTCTCCCTATGGACCAATTCATATGTGTATATTTTGTGTCTTAACTGTTGATTCTCTGATCTGTGTTAGTGATTTCAATGGTTTTGTTAGGTCCCAAGTCCAGTCTGAGATGACTGCTGTTGTGATTTAGGGCAGTTGTACAAGAATAAGTTGCATGCTGTTGTTGTCTGTGGGAGTGGGTCTCTCTCTCAATATGGGCCTCTAAGAGTTTTCTAAATTTTTTTCCTGCTGGCTTTTTTTTAAAGTGCTTGCTTGCCGATGCAGAAGGATCTGAGGACCGTGATGATCCAGGACATTTATTAACATTTAAGGACAGTAATCGTCATATGGCTCCGATGTAAATTTGTTAAAAAAAGTGGTCACTTGTTTTAGCCCCATTCATTTAACGAGTGCACAGAGACTTTAGATACTGGAACGCACATCTGGAACGTAGCGTAGAGCCAAGAGTGACTTTTGGACCCTCCTGTAAAGAGGTCTTTGACGGGAAAAAAGACGCCATACAAAGGCAATGGGTAATTCTCTTTCTGGGTCCACCCCCACCGGCCTTATTGAGCCGACACCCAACTTTTCTAACTACCTAAACTCAGTAAGTATGAGTGCGGCGATAGAAAACCTGTTCATTGTAAGTGTGAGCACTGCTGCAGCTGTCAAAAGCCGTTCATACACTGTAAAATGCAGGAGCAGGACTGAGGGCTACCGGTATACCTCTGAACTACACAAGCCATAAAAGATTTCTTCTGACGTTCAATAAATATAACTGTCATGTCATACTAGCACTTCCTGCTTGGAGTGTGTAGACGTGTTTCTTGCTGCTACGCTGTTTGCTTCGCTTTGTAATCTCTTTTAAT
The DNA here is from genome assembly GCA_964034765.1 of Knipowitschia caucasica. Taxonomy (NCBI): domain Eukaryota; kingdom Metazoa; phylum Chordata; class Actinopteri; order Gobiiformes; family Gobiidae; genus Knipowitschia; species Knipowitschia caucasica. Next base: position 46,018,080 of record OZ035823.1, on the reverse strand, counting down.
CGCTTTATTTACATTTTTATTCTACAAAACACGGATTACTCATTCTGCAGACTTCAGCTTTGTGAAATTTGTCAACATTAAAGAAACAAAGAATTATCTCCGATGGCTGCTGCACTCTGGAATATCAGCTGAAATTTCTTCAAAAACGGATGGATATTTTGGAAACAGAAATGGGACTTAACCCGACTCTTCCAATGTGTGAAAATGGAATGAATGGACAGACTGGAAATGTAAGTTATGATGACGTAATTACTTTTCCCAAAATCAACAAGGAGAACTATTGGAATAAATGCGGCGCTAAACCCAAAGTTGACAAAGCTAAGAATGAGGGAGTGGAATTCTGCCACGAAATGTTTGGAAAACTTCAAATCGTTATGCTGCTCTGTTTGAAGAAGCAAAGCCACAGTCTGTTTCTCCCCCGCCGTCAAGGCCACGGTGTTTGCTGCTTGGAGATTCTGCCATTCCCGGAATGTATCTTTGAACTTTGTACAGACTAATTCTGTGCACTCGGCCAAAGTGTCTGAGATAAGAGCTCTGGTGCCAAAAGTTTTATCTCAAACCAAGGGTGTAAGTACATTGTTGATACACACAGGGGCAGTAGACATTCATGATAAATCCACCGAGAAGTTGAGAAGAGATTTTTCTCTGCTGCTGGATGACCTTAAAAAAATGGAGTTACGCATGTTAATCAGTGGACCCATTCCAAATGCAGATGGAAAAATCGAGAAGTTTAGCCGTCTGTACCAGTTAAATACATTTCTACACAATGAGTGTTCACGCAGAGGACTTGGATTCATTGAAAACTTCAATCTGTTCTGGAATAGGCTCGAGCTCTTTGAAGGGAAAGGCCCACATCTGAACAAATACGGAGTAAAAGTGTTGATGGATAACTTTGCATCTGCCTTAAGACCTGAGCCTGCGCAGCGCGTTCAGCCGTTGAAAGGGAGGAGGATGCAAAGGGCGAGACCCTCTCCACGGAACCCAGAGGTCTCTGCACCTCCACCGCCTCAAAAGAACTCAACACGTCCACCAGCATCATCAGCAGCAGCGGATCCAGCACCAGCAGCAGCAGTGGCTGCCACAGCGTCATCAGCGCCTTCAGCATGAGCACCACCAGCACCAGCTGTGGCTGCTGCATCATCTTCAGCAGCACCTTCCCCACCTACAGCTCCCGTGAAGCACCCCCCATTGCTCCAGGCTACAGACAGGCCTGCACTGGAAGCCTCTCAACCACCTCCGTCTCCACCAAAGACTCCCTCATCACCTTCCATGGACCCGGTTTGGGTCCCCCCCGCCACATCCACTCCATCTAAGGAACATGAGGACAACCTTTACCTGTGTTTTCCATCACTATTGGATTTACCGGAACACTCTGCAGGCATGATAAGATCGGCGATGAAGACTATTCCTCTCACACCCACTGTAGCCAGATCAAATTCCAACTCAAATTCTCCCATCCACCTCCAACCCCCCCTCGTCCAACACCCAAGAACCACCCACCTCTCCAAAAATGTCCAAGAGATAATCTCCAGTTTGAGCTCCTCCACATGCAGCTTGGATGTACTACCCACTAGATTTCTAAAGTCTGTTCTGAGCAGTCTGTTACCTTCACTCACACAGATAGTAAACATGTCCCTTCATTCTGGAATATTCCCAAAGGCCCTGAAAACTGCAGTCATCAGGCCCCTGCTAAAAAAGAGCAGTCAGGATGCCACTGTACTTAATAACTATCGTCCCATCTCAAATCTGCCATTTATGGGGAAAGTCCTTGAAAAAGTTGTCTACCTACAGCTTACTAGATTTCTTATAATCAACAACTCATTTGATATGTTTCAGTCCGGCTTTAGACCCCACCACAGCACTGAGACTGCTCTCGTTAAGGTTACAAACGATATCCGGCTGAACACTGACGCAGGCAAAGTCTCAATCTTAATCTTGTTAGATCTAAGTGCTGCCTTTGACACTGTCGACCATGAGATCCTCTTACAGAGACTAGAGGACTGGGTTGGCGTCGCTGGCACGGCCCTAAGTTGGTTTAGGTCTTACCTTGAAGACAGGAAGTACTTTGTGGAGATTGGAAACTGTGTCTCAGATCATATGTATGTATTCAATCTCTCCATGCTGCCGTTAGGTCAGTTAATACGCAGAAACAAAGTGTCCTATCATAACTATGCAGACGACACTCAGATCTATGTCTCACTGACTGCAGGAGAACATGGACCAGTAGACTCACTCCTTCACTGTATCCAACAGATCAGTGAGTGGATGCAAAAAAACTTCCTTCAGCTAAACGCAGACAAAACTGAAATGATTGTCTTTGGTCCCCAGAAACAAAGAGAGAGTCATCTGTCATCTACAGTCTCTCTCCCTAAAACCTTCAAACAAGGTCAGAAATCTAGGGGTAATACTGGACTCAGACTTAAATTTTAATAGCCACATCAAATCAGTAACATCAGCAGCTTTTTACCATCTAAAAAACATTGCCAGGATCAAAAACATAGTGTCTAAAGCAGACCTGGAGATTCTTATCCATGCATTTGTCTCCAGTAGGTTAGACTACTGCAATGGCCTGCTCACAGGTCTGTCCAAACAGGCTGTAAAACAGCTGCAGTACATTCAAAATGCAGCAGCTCGAGTCCTGACAAGAACCAGGAAGTACGACCACATTAGTCCGGTCCTCAGGTCTCTGCACTGGCTTCCTATGGCTCAGAGAATAGACTTTAAAACAGCTCTGCTTGTATACAAGTCTCTCCATGGCCTCGCACCAAAATATATTAGTGACATGTTAGTCCCATATGAACCAGCCCGGACTCTGAGGAGCACAGTTGTGTCCTGTTAGTGCCCAGAGTCAGAACTAAACATGGGGAGGCTGCTTTTCAGATTCATGCTGCTAAAATCTGGAACAATCTTCCTGAAGATGTGAGACAGGCCTCCTCTCTGACAATGTTTAAAACCAAGTTAAAAACGGTGCTGTTTAGCTGTGCATACAACTGAGGGATTTTATATTTTTATCTTTCTTTTTAATGTTCTGTGATTATTTATGATTTTAATGCTTTCTTGTTTTGTTCAGCACTTTGAGTTGCCTTGTGTATGAATTGTGCTATACAAATAAACTTGCCTTGCCTTGCCTAGCGGTTATATGATGTTGTTGGAGGATACACATACAGAAAAGCTGACAAAATTGTAGTGCAAAAAAAAATCTGGATAACAGTGAGACTGCGAAAGATGTATCTCTTTCTACCAAGGGACTATGGTATTGCATTTCTTGTGTTCAAACTGTTTTATTCTCTGCTCTGTTGTGGGCGAATCCACAACTTTGTAAAGTCCTTCGAGACGACTGCTGTTGTGATATAGGGCTCTGGGGCTATGACGGACCCCTTTGTGCTGAAACTCACACAGAAGTCCAATAAAACAAGACACTCAAGTCCAAATCCAGGTCTTAGTGGATCTTTTATATCCTAAAACCCTGCACGGATATGTTCAGAGAGAAAGATCCCATTCTCGCCCGGCCGTGGCTCGGTGTCATTAGGAGCCCACTTCACGCTCCGTCTTTGCTCCTGTGTGATTGTGAATGTTCTGATTTAGAGTGCAATCAGCCGCTCTGCTCACAATCAGCGCTTCCAGCAGAGGTAGAAGGACGAAGGAAATGACCAAGGAGGCTAATGCTGCGGGCAAATGTCCAGGTATGTGCCGTGGAGATGGCTTTAGGCTCCTATAAAAGCAACTCCAGCTAAAAATCCAATTATAACAACTGAGACAACAGCATAAAGTGTTCCTGTCGGATTTGTTTTGGTTTTGGAATTGGAAATCCCTTTTGAAAATATATAAACATAACTGCCATTTTAGTTTTGGGTTGCCCTTAAAGCTGGGGTAACTAGCTTTCAAATCACAAAGTATTGAACGACCACTATGATTTAGATAAGATAAGATTTTAATGATCTCACACAGAAGAAAATTACGTGTCACATTTGGCATGGATAGAATCACTCAAGATCTGTGCCAACATGCTAAAGGCCCAAACAAAAAAGTATTTTCAGGATATATTATGTACAATAAAAAAGTGGCAATTAAAGAAACAGGGACAATAGTAGTGCAGGTTTTTAGTCCTAGTGCAAGTGACATAAAGTGACTTATTGTACAGTCTGACAGCTATGGGGATAAAGGTCCTGCGGTAGCGCTCCTTCTAGCACTGAATTAAAACTTGCGACTCATTTTGTAAAGTCCTCCAAGATATTGTGATTTAGGGTTTCACAAAATGAGTTTGTATCTTAATTTTCATTGTTTAACTATTTATTTCAATAGTGGACATAACGATACATCACATACTACAATTACATTTCATATAATTGTCGTCTTGTCACACAAATGTAAAGGAGCAGACAGAATTGAACTAAAGCGTAATGGGAGCACTGACCTGTATGGTGACGATCCGGGGAAGCGGCTGTCGGGTGTTGGCCCCCCCCTCGATGGCGATCCCCAGGGTGCCGGCGCTCTTCTTCACCCTCACCAGCGTGGACGTGGGCTCCAGCAGACCGGGCTACACACAACACACAGGTCAGGGTCTCAAACGGCGGCCTGCGTACCAGCACCTGTTCCACTGCGTGTTCTCTTTTTACTGTAGTCTAATTTCCAAGTAAGAGACACATTTCTCCTCAAATACAAATCAAATATTGCTTTTGCTGGTAATGATTGCAAAGCTGATTTATTCTATCCAATCAAAATGCAGATTATTATTACATATTACTCCTTCCTTTGGGTGGCCAGCTTTATAAACCTGCCAATTCCAGGTACTTTTTAGTAGACCGGCGTGGCTCTGGTTTGAAATATCCCGTCTCTGTGAGGTTGGTTTTCCACAGATGATCACAGATTCTAATGAGCCATGTACTGTAACATTGTATTCTTGGGTACACGGAGATATAGTAGAAGAAGCACTGTCAAAATGCCATCTTTTTGTGTGCGGTGTACGCTTGTAGCAACCGCGCTGATACAGAGAAAGACAATAGTTTGTTTATGTTCCAACTGTGGTCTCATATAAAGGAGTACACTTTGAAAAAAATCACTGGAATGAGGCAGGAGGTGGATCAGGGCTTTCCCAGATAAGCGCCCCCTGCAGGCCACCCAAATGAAACGCAGCCATTTCTTCTGTTTTTCTTTCCAAAAATGCCCGAAATCAAGACTCTTTTTTAGTACTCCCTTACAATTGAGTGTCCCGGATTAAGACTGTTACAACAACCGTACACGGCACAGGAGGAGAACCTTTTGACCCCAAAACAGACACGATTCACATGGTTTTCAATGGGAGCAAAACTGAGTTGTCCCATCTCTGCTCATTCGCCCCCTACAGGCCAGGTTCATGAAACCCAAGAATAGCACAGGTATTGTATATGTGCACTTTCATAATACATACAGTACATATATATTTATCAAACACCCAACAATTGTTACCAGCAAAATCAGCATTTGATTTGATTTTTTGTTTTGTTTTAAATCTTGGTTTTCCACTATGCAAAAAGAAAAGATGCTACAACACTTATCTCTCCAAGAATCCACTACATTCCGTTTGAAAATTCTAGTTCCCCCACTTTCTCTCATCCAGGACTTCAATATAATTGCATCCATTATCTCGAGACAAACTCTGAATTTGTTTTGATTTGTACACAGAGGACAAACACAACACGCTCCGACACGTGAAGGTTATTCTTGGAGATGTTTGGAGCTATCCGAAGCCCCCAGCATCAATTTTCCCATTGACCGTGTTCATGTAATAATAGTTTTTGGAACATGGCGGAGTGTGTGGTTGCTGCGGTGATGGGATAATGGGCGGTGTGACAGGTGAAAAGACATCAAGATGAGGACATGAAAGGAAAACGCAGGCGGAGGAAGAAGAGGCAGCGTTAGGGTTAGGAACAAGAGGGAGGAAAGAATGTTAGAAAAAAACATGTCATAGTTATGTCTGAGAAGAACACTGGAGTTTTGGAGCTGGTCGTGGTCAGGGCACTGAGACTTGGACACATATCCAAGAGATTGGAATTGTTTGGCAATGTTTTTATGTTTCCATCTTCAGAGATGGACGATGCTAACCCGCTAGCTCAACTAAGCCCAATAGAGAAGTGCTAATCAACGACGTCTTGCTCCTACTCGCTCTGGCTCCTCTAGCCCGGTATTATAATCACCAGTTTTAGCACTAATTAAATGTTAGTGAAGGTAAAAACATTCCACATCACCTACTTTTTATTAATCTGTTCAAAAAAACAAACATTTTTGGGGCGATTTCTAAGAATTCATTTGGTTTGAATGGGAGCAGTCAAAATGACGGCCCTGGGAGTTCTAGTGCTTCCAGAATTGTGGGAGTTATAGTGTTAAAGCACATTTTTACAGAAAAACAAACTCTAAAAGATTATCCCAAAACATAATCACAAATATTATCTTTTTTTTTCCCATCATCCTTTTGCCAACTTTTGAGCTCAAAATTAAAAGTCGTAATTTTTTGTGTAAAACTAGTTTCCATTTTACGTTGCCCCCTTTAATTGATAGAGGGCACCGTTACACATTAAGGAAGCATCAGGAGAAAATATTGCGAGTATAAACAAATTCTAAGTGAGTTTAAAATTTACTATCAGGCTTGTTTTGACAAAAGTTTTTCAGTGGAACTTTTTGTAAAACTATGATTATTGCCGACCATAATTGCAAATTTTCCAACTGGTTTCAACACCTGTGTCTTACTTACAAAGAAGTAGAACAGCTGCTTAAACAAAACATATCTAAACTCTGTCAAAGTACTTGAAACATTATTGTAGGTATGAGATGTGTCCTTTGATCTGCCGTGTCCTGACCACTCCACACTCCCTGCTCTCTCGCCTCCCAACCCTCACCGGTTTTGGGCGGCTCCCCCCCCCTCCCCCCTGTGTCCGGTCTCCATGATGACGGCCCTCTGCGATGTCCACCCCGCTGTCCTCGCTCAGGGTGGTCTGTCCAATATCAGACAGCTGCGACAGAGCGCCACCTGCAGGAGGAGGCCGGAACACATGTTAGAGAAGCCACATCCATTTACAAAGCCTAGTTTTTACTTTTACTCTGTCACCTTTTGAATGCTGGAACAATTTCCAGAAAAGCACTCTGAGTTTAGAAGGTCGACCAGTTTGTTGGAAAGAGTTTTCTCCAAAAAACAAATGCTAATTTTCCTGTGATGCACTGGAGGGCCCTAGAGCCAGCATAACAGAACAAAAGTATGTGCTTAAAACTATTTTGGTGTGTGAAATTGGCGGACGGATCGGATCGGTGCAGTGTGTGATGCGGTTGCTGTATCAGAGTGAAGAGGGAGCAGTGTCTGCAGTCAAAGCTCACGATTTCCCGCTCAGTCTGCATCCCTTCACTCACATGCCCGAAAAGACGAGATCGCTGATACAAGCGGTCCACATGAGTCTCCTCATAATAATACTTCTCATTCTTGTTTATGATAAAAAAACATGCTGTGGTTATTTTCATTATATAATTACAGTAGCTTTTAAACAATATAAAACCATAGACTGTAAATATTAACGGAAGTAGCCACGCCAATCTCCGCCTTTGAAACTATTGGCCATCACTTTTGGTTTCTATGGGGCTTTTCAAAATGGCCGCGGGCATTTACAGCCCTTCTGAAGATTTACTGCTTTGAAACAATGGGTAAAATTGTACAAGTGACCGAAAGTGGGGGGACAGTAGCTCAGTTGGTAGAGCATTGGCCTTATGGCCAGGAGGTTGTAGGTTCAATTCCCACCTCTGCACCTTCTCCACCGACTCCCACTGATGACTGCTGTCGTTGTGTCCTTGGGCAAGACACTTAACCCCACTTTGCCCAAAGCCCCCACTGAAAGATCAAGGCTATGCTCACAGTCAGAGAGCAGCTGTCCTCCTGTGGACTCACCACCTGCAGAGGGTCAGTGAGGGGCTGGTGCTATGAGACTTGGGTGGCATCTCTGACTGCCACCCCCCTGACCCAGAAGTGGATTAAAGGGTAGAAAATGGATGGATGGATGGATTCATTCATAAAGAGTAACAAAGAGTGCCCCATTTATTTTAGTTAATGTATTGCTTTGGTTGGGACACAGTCAAAAAATGAAACACTACAACATTTATTGCCAAGGCTAATTTGCCATTAGTTAAGAAGAGATGTTTTCTACTATTCCTCTGATTTCCGAGTTGCCAGTTAAGCAGACGCACGTACGCCCTCTTTGACGACATGTTGTTCATTTTACAGTCTACACAAGACGCATTTTTTCTCGCGTTTTCAACAGGCGTCAAATGAGGTTATCTCTCCAAATAACAGTGTGCCCTTCAGCATGCAACTCAGCCCCTCTCATATTTTTGACAATGTTCTCTGACCTAATTACTCCTCTTTCAAATTCAGAGAACAAACTGCGTCTCAACAAAACAGTGCAGGGATCTGACGGAACTGCATTGAAAAACTAATTAATATTACTCTGGGCTTTAAATGTCTCGGGCAATTTCTCATCGGAAGTAAACTGGAAATAAACTGGCAGGATTAGGCACACAAACTCGTCAAGTACTAACGACCATTTCTTTAATTTTATTTTCTCAGGCGACTTCACAGCTCCGAAGCTTGGGAGTGTTTGGAAAATGGATTCCGGGGAGCTCAAGTCTGAACAGATGTAGTGTGAATGTCAATAAAGGCTAATTAAGACAGCAGGAAGATGGATAGATTTTCAGAGCGAAGCCGAGGAAGGCAACGGCCGTTTATTAAATGGATATTATTAACGCTAGGATTGATGGAAGCCAAATGTTTATTAAATGTTTACGGTGTGCACATAGATCCAAACCAAACACATTGTACATAAATCTATAAAACTCTATAAAAAAAATTATTGACAACTGTATGATCTGATCTAAACGCAAGGCAGGTTATAGTTGATACCAAGTAGCCTGCTAGCGAACCCCGATACCAGAAAAGAGTGGTATCAAAGCTTTTGCCGATCAAGTATCAATATCAGCTTTCACCCGTCAGACTGTATGCATGCTAACCGCAAGCTCAATGAAGCCCAATAGGGAAGTGCTCATGAATGAAGTTTTGCTCCAACTCCCGCTGGCTCCTATTGACTAACATTATAATAATAATAATAATAAATTTTATTTATATTGCACTTTACATTTCAAAGAAACCTCAAAGTGCTACAACAGGTAGATTAAAATCAGATAAAACAAAATGAACATGACATAGTAAAACAAAGCAAGCACAAGAGCAAAAACAAACTAAAAGGCCTTTTTAAATAAATGTGTTTTCAGGCCTTTTTTAAAGGCCTCAACACTCTGGGGAGCCCTCAGGGTATCTGGCAGGGCGTTCCAGAGTCTAGGGGCAACTGCCTTAAAGGCCCTATCTCCCATTGTGGAGAGCTTGGTCACGGGCTGGTGAAGAGTATGGGTGGAAGTGGACCGTAAGCGCCTTGTGGTGGTGTGTGGAGTAACTAGCTCAGTGAGGTATGTCGGGGCTGTTCCATGGACACATTGGTATGTGAGGAGGCAGATTTTATAGTGGATTCTGTATTGGATGGGCAGCCAATGAAGAGACTGGAGGACAGGGGTGATGTGGTCATACTTGCGCCTCCTCGTCAGGATCCTGGCTGCACAGTTCTGGATGTGCTGGAGCTTCAGCAGGCTCTTACCAGGGATCCCGACAAGGAGGGCATTGCAGTAGTCCAGCCTGGAGGAGACAAAGGCATGTACCAATTTCTCAGCATCTGTCTGTGAGAGGGAGGGGCGGAGTTTGGCAATATTTCGTAGATGATGGAAGGACACTTTGCAGAGGTGGCGGATATGATTCTCAAATGAAAGATGAGGATCAAATCTGACCCCTAGGTTTGTAACAGAGGAGGAAAGGGGAATGTTATGGCCCGAAACATGAATATTGGATATGGTGGATGACTGGATTTGGTGCCGGGTGCCAATCAAGATGGCTTCAGTTTTGCTACTATTCAACTGGAGGAAGTTGCTAGTCATCCATGCCTTTATCTCCTCCAGGCAGGCGTGGAGTGTGGCCGGTGGGACTGAGGAGGATGTGGAGTCAATTTTCATGTACAGCTGCGTATCATCAGCGTAACAGTGAAAAGAGGCTTGATGGTTTCTGATTACCTGGCCTAGGGGGAGCATGTAGATTGTAAAAAGGACCGGCCCCAGGACCGATCCTTGAGGGACCCCACAAGTAACTGTGTGGGGCAACGATTTAGCCTCCCCCAGGGCGACACACTCCTTTCTTCCTGTGAGGTATGAGCGGAACCAATCTAGGGTATTATCGGTGAGGCCAACAACTGACTGGAGCCGATGGAGTAGGATATGATGGTCCACGGTGTCAAAAGCGGCTGACAGATCCAAGAGGACCAGGAGAGATGGTGAGCCCTGATCTGCAGCCATCAGCAAGTCATTTGTGACTCTCACCAAGGCTGTCTCTGTGCTGTGCGCTGACCGGAAACCTGATTGGAATTTTTCGTACAGATTATGTGTTTGAAGATGATGATGAAGCTGGGCTGCAACAACCTTCTCCAGGACCTTGGATAAAAACGGTAGGTTAGATACTGGTCGGTAGTTTGCCAGATCTTCAGGGTCTAATGAGGGTTTTTTCAATTGGGGATGAATGACTGCAGTTTTGAGAGCAGGCGGGACTTCACCAGATTGTAATGAATGATTTATTACTGCAGTAATTAATGGACTGATGGCAGGGATATTGGCTTTTATTAGTGGTGTTGGCAGTGGATCCAAAGAGCATGTAGAGGCCCTCATGTTCATCATGACGCCCTCTACCTCTGTCTGTGTAATACTGTGAAATTGAGAGAATGTGGACTGTGACTCCAAAAGCATATTTCCTGGATGAAGGGGAGGCAGAGCAGGAAAGGTAGAGCGTATTTGATCAATCTTGTTGGTAAAAGAGTCCATGAACCTATTACACTGATCCTCACTGGTATCACTGTTTGTGTGTATGCGGGGTTTGAGAAGCGAGCTAATGGTGGAAAATAGTTTTTTTGAATTTCCTGAATTACTGGTGATTTTGTGTGAATAGAATTGAGATCGGGCTGTAGCTAGAGCTTTAGAATAGGCTTTTTGATGGTTTCGATAGGCTTCTTTATGTACTACCAGCCTGCTAGCCAGGTACTGCCGCTCCAGAGCTCGACCAGTCGTTTTCATTTTTCTCAGCTCATCTGTGAACCATGGGGATGATCTGGGAAAAGAAACTGTTCTTGTTTTTAACGGTGCATGGGTGTCAAGAATGTTATGAAGGCCTGAGTTGTAATGTTGAACAGATTCACTAACTGATATAAAGCTAGTGAAGGAGGAGAGTTTTTGAATGTCCTGGTATTTTTGCGCTTTGGTCTGGAGCATGAGCATCCTAGGGACAGCTCCATTGAAATGGCCTTATGGTCAGACACACCTAAGTCATAGACTTGAAGGTTGGTTATAGGGGCAGTGTCGGTTATGACTAGATTGAGGGTATGCCCCTTCGTGTGTGTGGGCCCTTCTACATGCTGCTTGAGATGGAGACAGTCCAAGAGTTCGAGAAACTCACAAGCAAATTGGTTTGTGGGGGAGTCAACATGCAAGTTAAAATCCCCAAGTATGACTGTATTGGAGGATGTTGCACAGAGTGATACTAGCAGGTCCTGTAGTTCAGTGATGAAACCTGAATGCATTTTAGGTGGACGGTAAATAAGGACTATTGTTGTTGTTATTTTTGATATACATTTGAATAAGAGGCATTCAAATGTGGATAACGCTGGCACAGGGAGGGATAGTAGATGGAGGTCTTTGTGGTGTATCACTGCCAAGCCTCCTCCACGTCCAGTGGTCCTAGCCTTCTCCAGGTAAGTGTATCCAGGGGGACAGGCCTCATTCAGGGCGAGATATGACTCTGGTTTATGCCACGTTTCAGTTAGGCACATAATGTCAATATTTTTATCAAGAATATGTTCATGTATAAGACTACTTTTATTTATCAGAGACTGGGCATTAAAAAGTTCGATTTTAATACTGGGGATGGTCTTTAGCCTTGGAAGAGAGCGGAGTAGGCGAAAATCCACTCCACGTCTTTCATGTCTCCCATTTTGTAGTCTAAACATTGAACAGTAATCTCCACTAGCTCAGAAACTTTTTGTGTCTCACCCACAATTTTGAGGTTTAAAACAAAAATCATCACTCTCTTTTTGATCCTGGTGTTTTATTTTGTTAGTCTTTGTCTAGATATGAGCCTTAACAACAGACCAATCAGGTGTCTTCTGTCCCCAAATTCAGCTTCAGCTAGCAACTAGCACAAGCTGGGACAGAAAGGCGCCATTCCCAATTGCCTCTTTGTTGCTACTAACACATTTTCATACATTTAACAAAGAATAAATCATTTTGATATAGCACTTTAGGACGCACAAAGACTTTCACGGCATTATTCATTTACTCCATTCACGGTGATGATAAACTAACAATGTAGCCATAGGTGCCCTGGGGAACACTGACAGACTCGAGGTAACCAGTATGTGCAATCGGCCCCTCCTAACACCACCTACCGTTCACTCACACACACACCAGACTCATTCTACACAATGTGATTGAACTACTGTAATATCTGGACTAAAAGCTGCGACTTTTTTCTAGTTGTTTGTTCCCTGCGGCTTATGAAGCAATGTGGCTAATACATTTTTATTGTGGTAGAGTTGGGCCGTTGTCAAAGCACAGTAAATGGACTTATTATTTATAGGATTTTTTATTGATTATCTGTTTAAACCATAGACTGTATATATTAAAAAAATTAATACAGAATTTAAACAATTAAATTTAAACCTGCGGCTTATAAACAGGTGCGCCTTATAGTCCAGAAAGTACGGTAGACCACAAATGTCCATACTCTGAGTAACGACACTTACAAAACTAAAAGCTGAGCAAAAGAAAAATGAGATTGAAATAAACAACAAAAAAAGAAAGAGTTTAGATTACACTTCCAAAACTAAAAGTCGTCAAATTGACTGCTCTGGGATAGGGATGTAAATCGGCGACCGTTTAACCGGTGGTTGACCGTCACAGCGTTAACCGGTCAAAGCTGTCGGTTAAAAAAGAGAAAAAAGGGAGAGGGGAGGTCTCTTAATAACGCTATTTTAAGCCCTATTTGCACGGTGTGACGAGCGGGTCTGTATCTAGCTGTGTGCGCCCATGTATCATAAACTCCGGGACGACTCTCACGCCGCACGAGCCACATATGCACACACGCACACGCGCACACGCACACGCACACGCACACGCACACGCACACGCACACGCACACACACACACACACACACACACACACACACACACGCACACACGCACACGCACACACACACACACACACACACACATTCCCCCTCTCCGTACGTAACATCCACACGCATCATCTCTCCCCTCTGTTACCGTCAAAGTTGCACACTGGCGCGGGTCAGAACTACATTGGAGCTTACATTTACACACACACACATATACATACACACACACATACATACACACACACACACATACCGGTCTGTCGCGCTCCTCTGTGTCACGGAGCCCAAAGGATTCGCGCAAATACGCGGCTCCAGTCAAACCACATGGAACATGTTTGTGTTTATGGTCCTCGGGATCAGCTCCGCACACATCACTTGTATTTAAACTTTTGTGAAGACCTGTGAGACGCGGCTCGTCACTCGCTGCTCTGACCATGTGGACGAGCCGTCGTTTGCTGCTAGAAAGTTTTGGTATTAACCCGCAGCACAGCAGAATGGGAAGATTAAAAAAGCAGTTCTCTGTGCGCAAAGGTGCCGGAGCTGTTGCGGGTTTTGGCGCCGCTGTCTCGGCTCTGATCCAGTAGAACACAGAGCTGCACTTGAAAAGTACGCGGCTCAAAATGGCTATTATTTCAAAGAACGTGGACTATTTTAAACTACGCGGTTAACCGGTTTCAACCGGTTAATGAGGCTCGGTGGTCGGTCATGAAAATTCATAGTTTTTTACATCCCTACTCTGGGAGTGCTGCTGCTAAATAAATATCCTAAACACATACAGTTAGATGTTGATGAAAGAGCCTCACCTCTGGCCTTTGGCAGCGGTCGCACCTCATTCACGTCCGGTTCCGTGTTGTTCTGATGCACCTCCACCGCCACAAACGTCTGCTTGGCGCCGCCTGGAGATGCCCTGGACATTTTGGACACAGACACGGGCTGGGAGCGGAGCGGGGGCGGGGCGGGCGCAGGCAGGGGGGGTGGCGGGGGCGGAGGGACCTGTTTCGCACCTCTGCTCGGGGACTGCACCCGGGGGAAGGGCCCGATGTTGTGCCGCACCACCGTGGAGAGGCGCGCGTTTGGCATGGGCTCCCTCCTGGTCGTGTGGCGCCTCCGGATCGCCGCGTACTCCCGGGACGGGCTGGTGGCGTGCGGGTGGCTGGGGTCCTGGGTGGGCGCCGTGAAGTAGAGGCCTGAGTGAGAGGATTCGGACGAGTTGCTTTTGTTGAGCGCATCGCGGTGGCTCGGGTGGGACTGCGGCGCCCTGGGAGGAGGCGGAGGGCGGAACGTGGGCGGAGAATCGCACGGTACGTCGTCCTGGATGGAAAAATGTGACGTTTTTTTGTTAATGAAGAGGAAGGATAAGCTTTAGAGTGATGTGGGAAACGGGAAACGGGCATCAAACTCTGGAAAGTCAAAGAGAATTAAGAGACGGAAACAATCTCCCAAAGTTATAGATTCTGGAACAGCCCCGTTTCCACCAGCCCTACTTGCTCACTCTACTCTACTCAACTTGGCTCTACTCTACTTGGTTCTACTCTACTTGGTCCATCTCTACTTGGTTCTACTCTACTCTACTTGGCCCTTTTCTACTCTACTCTGCCCTACTCTAGTCTACTCGGCTCTACTCTACTCTACTTGGCACTACTCTACTCTACTTGGCCCTACTCTACTCTACTTGGTCCTACTCCACTCTACTTGGCACTACTCTACTCTACTTGGTCCTACTCTACTCGGCCCTACTCTACTCTACTTGGCCCTACTGTACTCTACTCGGCTCTACTCCACTCTACTTGGCTCTACTCTACTTTGCTCTACTCCTACCTACTTTATTTAGTCCTTCTTGGCTCTGGTTCTATCCAGGCCGAGCTGGTACTAAAGTGTTCTAACTGATAAAGATTGAGTAGGGGGCTGCTGGAAGCCATGGTTACCAAGGAGCTTCTGGGGTTACTGGTTTGTTGTGGGTTGGTTGCCAGGATACAGTACCGGTACAGTACAAGGAAACACGACCAGGTACATAAGAGCCGAGTAGAGTAGAGCCAGGTAGGGTTGGTGGAAATGGGTCTGTAAGACTGAGGGTACCTAACTTTCAAACTACATCAACTATAGCATTGCAGGCTCTTTCTATTGGGACAATAAACATGTACCATTTTGAATAAAGTTAGGTACCCCAGCTTTAATCACCTGAGCAACAACTTCTTAACAATTATGCACCTCATCCCATTCATTTTACATTCCAAGCGTGCATAGAAATTTTGCAACTATAAGGTCCATTGTCTGCTCTTTCTACTACCATGTTATCATTGTCCACATAGGCCCTGGGTATTGGTAAAAAATATATATATATATCTAAATTTAAGCCAAATTTAAAATATCTAAATAAATATTTATGCAATCCTCTCAATGTTCATTTATTTACATACTGAATAGATTTTATTTTACTATCTCTAAACCTAGTTTATGAATGAGATTGCAACACTATAACATGGTAATAGCAAAAAAGTAGAAAATGTAAATGTTTAAATCGGTGTCTCTCGCTCTGTAACAGAACATTTTCCAGCTTGAGGGAGATGGACGCTGGTCTCCGCTCGTCTCCAGTGTCTCCTACAAAACCAAACTGAAATGTGGACTAAACAAAGACGTAGAAAGCAACAGAAAAACAACAGAAAAACACGAGTGATGGAATGAGCACAGTGTTTCTCCCAAATAGCATGTTCTGCAAATGATTTATGATGGTTAAAGAATTGGCTCAATATTATGTTTTAGTAAAGTCCTCGATCTACAGCCTCAGTCCTGGAGCTACAGCCTCAGTCCTGGATCTAAAGTCTCAGTCCTGGATCTACAGCCTCAGTCCTGGATCTACAGCCTCAGTCCTGGAGCTACAGCCTCAGTCCTGGATCTAAAGTCTCAGTCCTGGATCTACAGCCTCAGTCCTGGATCCACAGCCTCAGTCCTGGACGTACAGCCTCAGTCCTGGAGCTACAGCCTCAGTCCTGGAGCTACAGCCTCAGTCCTGGACGTACAGCCTCAGTCCTGGATCTACAGCCTCAGTCCTGGATTGAGTCTGATCCAGCTCTACAGTTAAACCTGCTCACCAAAGAGACGTCGGCCAGCAGCGCATTGAGGCCTTCGGGTGGACACTCCTCGTGGTTTTCCACAACACAGTCGTTCTGAAAAACATGACAATAACATCAACTATAACATTTCAACGTTTTAACTGTTCAGACACATGCTTTGAAACACTGCACAACAGTGATAGCAGAACTTAAGCTCTATGACTGTATCTGTAAACTAAATTAAAGCTGGTGTACTTAAATTTCAAATCACGGCATTTTTTACCTTAATCCTAAAAATCCATGTATCAAGTTTCTCCCTCTCAAAACTGTTTAATAATGATGCATCAGTTTTATACAGTGCGTTTTATGGACACTCAAAGATGCTGCACATGTCATGGTGACAGAAGCGTGGCGACAACAACAGTCACAGCCGCCCCACTGTGGGACCTGCTGTTCCCAGAGGTCTCCCATCACAGTACTAACCAGGCCCTGCACTGCATAGCTTCAGAGGTCTGATGGGCTCTGGCTTTCACATGCAGTCGTGAGCACAGTACCTGCAGCATCTATGAACAGTTCACTGTTTGTATGTTTGGCCTCTGTGACATCTTTAACAGAAATGCAAAAAAGGATAAAATCTCTAGCTTTAGCTTAATAAACAAACATGGTCTTTTTGTGTCCTCTCATGAATAATCAAAACCAGCTACTTTATTTTGTTGTTATATGATCTTACAGTGACGTGTGACACAGCAGTGATTATTTACATGTTTGGACAAGATAAAGAAACAACATGAAATGCTCTCCACCTCTCCTGGGGTTTACTGGAGATAAAACCGGCAGCTTTGATCAGTGAATGCAGTCTGTGTGTGTGTGAGTGTGTGTGTGTGTCTGTGTGTGTGTGTGTGTGTGTGTTTGCAGCCCTTCAGTGCATTCAGCCTCTGCATTCACATAAACACTCTGAGGCTGAGGCCGGTCACACACAGAGGACTTTGGTGATGAGCTTTGAAGATCACTTTGAATACTTTTGTATTACTCCACTTCCTGTGTTCAAACTGTTTGATTCTCTAATCTGCTGCTGTCGAGACGACTGCTTTTGTGATTTAAGGGGATACAAATTATTTTGAATTGAATATTCCCACATGGGATTAATAACGTATATAGTTGTCTTGATAAGATAATTGATAAGAATACAATACAATACAATACAATATAAACATGTATTTATAATTATTACATTGGATTTTGTTAGTAGAGTTGTTGGATTTTCATTAAAGTGAATTAGAATATATTAAAAGTTTAGACAGCTTTGGGTTAAGCTACGTGTGTGATGGGGTGTGATGGACGCATCAGCAGCATTCTCCCATCCCCCAGCCATGAAACACAGGAAGTTAAATTAAGAAGAGCGTAGAGAACATCTGTTTAGAGTAGCCTCAGGCTTACTTACACAGGGGCTATTTGTTTGTCCTGAAACAGAGAAGGTATTGTCTTCACCTAAGGATGTTGGGACATATGTCTTCAATTATCATGGTATAAGACCAGAGTTCTTGGTCCATTCTTTGTCACTCTGCTGCTACATCCAGCAGAGACCCAGACTAGACTGTAGTCTGTAACTTGTCTGTTTGTGCTGATGTCCAGATAACCTGTAGTTTTGAACCAGCGGCTGACAACATGTATTAAAGAGATTATGTTGTTGAGATGTGAATAGTTTTTTCACATATTTTGGTCCTTCTTGCGCCGGATGCCAACATGCTTTTCTGCGGAGCTGAGGATGCCTCAAACATGGAGTTGGAGCAGCGGTGAGACCTTCTTCATTCAGAACTGCTTTGAGGACTCCATCTTTGAGGCATGGCCAGTCTCCGGATTGAAGTTGACGGCAGAACTAGAGTTTCTGGACATCCACATGGACAAGGTAAAACTATTTTTTTCCTAAAAAAAAAAAAGAAACTAAATTTAAATCTCTTTGAAGGCAGGAAATCCAATTTATCTTCTCAAAAAGCATTGGGGCAGTGAGATATCACGCACTTCTAAGAAAGTGGAGAATTTAAACTTCTATCCACTGGGACTTTTGAAGTCGGGGACTCAAAAAAGAGGCCGCGGATAACGAGGCTTATCCTTTTAATAGTCGAGGGCTATTTCTTAGGCCTAGGATAACGGGGTTTATCCTTCTAATAGTCGGGGAGCTATTACAAATTCAGCACTATGGACGCATACGTGTAGTTGGAAAACCAGATCTGGCCATTTGAGGGAAAAATGGAACATTTTGAGAGTGGTGATTTTTTCTTCAGCTGATTAGTGACTTTTTGGTAGAACTTTGTGGTAGCCTGCATAATAAGACGACAACAATTTTTCTAATAATAATTTAAACTGGAAATTGAAATTTAGATATAAAGGCCTAAAGTGTGAGTGTGTGTGTGCGTGCACGTTTGAGGTGCATCCTTTGTGTCCCCTTCTGCCTTTTCCCCTCTCCCCCCCCTCCCTGTTTTCCCTCTTCCCCTCATCCCCCTTCTCCCTTGCTCCCAATTCTGTCCCTCCCGTCTGCTCAACTCTAGTTGGGTGGAGTATGTTTGTTATAGTTTAACTACTTTTGTTAATGCTAGCTACATTAACAAAATAATTAAAAAGGGGTGGAACCAGTGATAAACATTTTACTGGTGAAAACATTTGGTAATGAGATTAGAGAATCATAGATAGATTTGAATTTACTTGAGCTGTGAAATTTTTGTGATTGGACAATTTTAAAGTTACAACATTTGGTACAAGCTCAAAAGGATTAGGCTGAAACTGAATTAGATTGATGATAAATAAGACTCAAAGTTAGCTCAGATTTTTGATTTTTGTTTGCTTATGATCACAAAAGCTGGTATTTTGTGCACACAAGCAGACTTTTATGTTTATTTTTGGGTTTGATTTGGAGTTTTTGTTTGTTTTGTGAGTAACTGTCTTTATGTGTAAGATTTAACAGACTAACATCTCCTCTTATGTGAGTAGTATTTGTTTGCTTGTTACTTCAGGTTTTGCATGTAAGTGTTTGTCTTCTATGTTTGGGACTTAACTGACTGAACTAACGGACTATAAAATAGGAATAAACATCAGGACTAAAATATTATTTCACCAATAATATGAAACAATATTAGGGTAAAATCAACAGAATTGTCAACTAATATTTTGTTCTGTTTCTGAGTTTGTTTCTGTCTCAGCTGAGAGAGGGACGTCTGGGGACAGTGTTTGGTTGTTCCCGGCACAGCATCGGTCACATGCTTCACCTCACTCCAACCAGAGAGACAGGTCTAAGAGCAGGAGGAGGGGGAGAAGCATCGGCAGGGGTGCTGTGGATGGGAACGACGAATCAGACGCCTAAGAAGTCCTCTCTGACTGATGCTGACACAGAACAATCAGATAAGTGGAAAACACTCTGAAAATAAGCAGTTTAATTTTTCAGATTTGAATAATAAATATGTTTAGTTTCATTTGAAAGGTTTAAATTCAACAGTAAGGGAAGTTACTGTAGCATGTTTAATGTTTACATCAAAGAAATGCAAATCTGTTTGATTCTGAATATAACTAGTTATACATTATTTCAATAGTTAATTGTGATGTTTTCATTTCTGAGACAAGAAAATTACAGTAATAGGACTGTCTTCAGCATCGGCTTTCATTAACTGCTAAGGTTTTCTTTTGGGTTTACTGAACTAAGTCTGAAATGTATTAACAAATGTGTACTTTGTGTGTTTTGTTTGAGGGTAACACCTAAAACACCACTTTTGATGCTCAAAAGCTCAGAGTTCATTCCTGTGAAGGAGACGCCCACTCCCACCCCCACCAATCATCAACCAGCTGGCCAAACCAAGCCAAACTAAGCCAAACCAGCAGGCCAAACCAAGGCTAAATGCTGCAACGACAGAAGCAATGATGTAAAGGGTCATCCAGAGGTCAGACTCAAATCAACAACTTGACTGTGTGTGTTTGGGACATTTTGCAGATTTCCAAAACATCTGAAAGACTGGGTTGACCGAAGACATCACCTTTGTGCAAAGATCTGAGGACTGGAGGTTTCCAGTTTTTGCTGTCGGTTCTAAAGTGTGTGAACAGGACAGAGGCTTCTGGACATGATGGGGCTGTGCTGGATGGTGCTGGACGTTGCTGGCTGCAGAAGACATTGGGGTGTGGAGGCGTGTCTACAACAGGCGTTACTGGACAATAGGCTTTTTGGTGTGGTGTTTAATTTGATAACCAAAGTTGACACATTTCAAGTTAATACATTTCAGGTGAAAACATTTCAAGTTAATACATTTCAGGTGAAAATATTTCAGGTTAAAACATTCCAGGTTAATACATTTCAAATGAACGTTTAGTTTAAAAATTGTGATGCTACATTAATTTACATGAGTAAATTGGGTATTTGTGTCTTTTTCATTTCATACACATGAATAATTAGGAATTATGTTTGGTTATTGAGCCATTTTTTATGTCTCAAACAGGGGGGAGATATGGTTTATGGGGGAGCAATTACATATGAATATGAAATGATCTCTAAAAAACTTTTTTGAGTTCTTTTCTGTGTGTGTTTCTGTAACCAATGTGATTTTTATAAGACACATGTGAAGAGGGGTCTCTAAGTTGAGTCGATGCAACTTGGATTCAAATGTAATACTGTGTTTGTATTAATTTCATTGTGTTCCATCTTTAAGTTGGTTTACTAAACATTGAATGTGATTAATTCTTTTAATGAAAAACAGGAGGGAAATGTTAGTAGAGTTGTTGGATTTTCATTAAAGTGAATTAGAATATATTAAAAGTTTAGACAGCTTTGGGTTAAGCTACGTGTGTGATGGGGTGTGATGGACGCATCAGCAGCATTCTCCCATCCCCCAGCCATGAAACACAGGAAGTTAAATTAAGAAGAGCGTAGAGAACATCTGTTTAGAGTAGCCTCAGGCTTACTTACACAGGGGCTATTTGTTTGTCCTGAAACAGAGAAGGTATTGTCTTCACCTAAGGATGTTGGGACATATGTCTTCAATTATCATGGTATAAGACCAGAGTTCTTGGTCCATTCTTTGTCACTCTGCTGCTACATCCAGCAGAGACCCAGACTAGACTGTAGTCTGTAACTTGTCTGTTTGTGCTGATGTCCAGATAACCTGTAGTTTTGAACCAGCGGCTGACAACATGTATTAAAGAGATTATGTTGTTGAAATGTGAATAGTTTTTTCACAGATTTATACAGTGTTTTTATTTGTTTTTATGGACGATCAAAGACACTGCACATTATCTAAGCATTGCCAGTTTGGCACAGGTCTCCCATCACATCACTAACCAGGCCCTGTCCAGCATAGCTTCCGAGGTCTGATAGGATTTGGCGTCTTGCAGGTGACTTCTAAAGTAGAGTAATTAATAGGAATGCATTTCTTTGTCCCCAAACCAAATCCATAATATATAATTTCTTTCAGTAAACAAGTCAAAGGCGCGCGGATAGATGCAAAACGTTCTTAGTTTAAAACGACATATAAAACTAAGAACTTTTCACGTCTATCCGTGTGCCAATCCGAGACATTTTTCTTTCCCTATCAGAAGAGCACCAGTTTCTAACGGCATCAAGCCTGAGCACAGTCCTAGCCTCTCCTTCTTCAAACATAATATATATTCTTTCCCCCAGGCTCTGTATGTGAAGACAGTGTGAACCAGGTCAGAGCAATTAAATATAGTAATAATAATAATAATGAAGTGTTGGTTTTATATAGTGCTTTCCAATATTCTTACACTCCATACACAGTGGTGACAAACGACTACTGTAACCACAGACTGTTTGCCTTGACAGAAACCCTCCGACCACCACCAACCATTCCCACACACACCAGACTCCTTCTCGGCAGTGTGGGTGAAGTGTCTTGCCTGAGGACACAACAACAGCTAAGTACTAGTAGTTTATAGGAAATATTGTCCAAACACATAATCTATATTCAGTTCTCCGTGAGGCTGAGTGGGAGTGAGACTTCTTCACTTCCTGCTGCATCTGTCAATCACCCGCTCTTCTGAAACAAACACATGACTCAGCCGCATCTGTCCATCCCCCTCCACACTGATGTATTTACCTCCGGTCTCAGATGATTAAAGCCCCTCTCTGTAAAACCAGGACCGGAGGCAGCGAGTGTAATGAGACGGGTAATTAAAGTTTAATAAGGGCTGGTTTGCTGCCATCTCGCTCATCAAACATTAGCGCTGATTGTTTTGCAGATTCTGTCGAGATTTAACACGATCAATAATGAACGCAGACGCTTGTAGTCAGTGTACATTTAGCTTTAGCTTAAAGAAGTGCAGTGTCCATTTCCATTTTATGATTTTCTTTGGGGAATTTCTCAAGTGCCTTACAGAAAGAAAGATTAAGCATTATTTGTGGACATTGAATTGTGTAATTTTGTGTTATATTGTGTGAAATTATATCTTCAGTAAATAATATAAGTAAGAAAAATGTGTCTTTGTTTTGGTGGTGATAGTATTGTTTTGTCTTTTGCTTTCATTTTGTTCTGAAAGTGTTATTGACTGTTTTTAGTGCTTTATTGCTTACCGTGCAGCGCTTTGTAAAGACTGTTTTTTAAAAGTGCTGCACAAATAAAGATGTATTATTATGAATGGTAAAACAAATGCTTTCTCTCTGTAACTCCCTATGCCAGGGGTGCTCAATACGTCGATCGCGATCTACCAGTCGATCGCAAAGGTAGTATTGGAAGATCGCATTACATAATAAAAAATAAAAAAATCCGTTTATGCATTTGCGTGTGGACAGAGATAACTGGAGTTTTTGCGTTTTTGCACGGCACAGTTTGCGCCCAAAACAACAACAACAAACAAAACGTGCGACCTCTGATCACTAAAGCATGGATCATACTGCCTTAACAGGGTTCACAGCAGCGATCCTCGCTCCACATCAGAGAGCAGCAAAGTGATCACACACGCTCGAAAACAACCAAAACAGGAGCTAAACCAGGATCAAACCAGGGCTGAGGACTGGGGTCAATGCTTGTAAACATATGTCTTCACCATGGATCTATAATAACACGTCTTCACCCTGAGTTTCTACTATGACAGTGCCGCTACAGAACAAAAGTTACGAATGTAACTATGGTTCTATGAATCCTGGATGACCGCCAGAAGTGGTGCTTAAATGCAAATTATTTCATAAATCATGCGGTTTTGCATGTACATCAACATACATTTGTAGATATAAAGAATCCTCAATATATTTAGAAATATATATATGTTTTGCATTTTTATAGTAGGTAGATCATTTTGACTTGATCATTTTATAAGTAGCTCGCATGCTGAAAAAGTGGGAGCACCCCTGCCCTATGCTACCACCAGAGGGAGGAGTTACGTTTTGTTTTTTTGTTTTATTTCAAAATTTGAAAATGGCCAGCTGCAAACAAAGACCTGGGATCAAAGTAAAGTACATAATTTCACCTGATGAATCGCTAAAATTAAAGTATGTGAAATACTTTTGTTTTAAAAGGTAGAAAACGGCTCTGAGTGTGATGTCATAGTGGTCCAGTGACATCATACTATTACAGGACTGAGGCAAGAGATTTTGGACAGAAGGGGTGGAGCTACACTTTTGTGCCAGAAGTTACTGATATTAGCATGGATGGAGCTAAAGACAACTCCAGGTCTGTGACTGAAGGGGAAAATATGACTTGTAACATGATTTTGCTGGAGTAGACCTGGAGTAGACCCACCTTTCAATCAGGTCGGTTCTGTCACTCATTTTCACATTTGTACAGTATTTCAGTCTCTGACACATATTTCAGACAGAAAAGGGAAAACGAGTGGACCACCCTCACTCAGCCAATCAGCTCTCAGCCCCAGGCATCAAATAGTGACTCATGGGGCTCTTACAATTTAGCCAATAACAAAATGTGATCATATCAAATGTGGTCGGATTCGCTGGAGTTTTACAGTAATTTTGATCACGATGATCCAGGACATTTATCAATATTTATGAACATTGGTCTCTGCCCCTTATGGACCAATGTCTTTTATATTGTTGCCTTTCCTGTGTTTGGACTGTTTGATTTCTGATCTATGTTGGCGAATCAACAACTTTGTAATGTCCTCCGAGATAGCTACTACTGCAATTCAGGGCTAAACAAAAATATATTGAATTGGAGTAATTTTATTGGTGAAATTGAATGTTATAGAAGAAGGATTTATCAGTGTGTACAAGTTTGAAACAGGAGCTGATAGACTGAAGGGGCAGATACATATTTGTGCCTGAAGTTCCTGATGTGTGCGAGGAATAGAGGGGGCTAAAAACAGCTCCAGGTCTGTTTTTGGCATGGTTAAAAGCTCAAAGTGTTGCACAATGTATAAAACACAGAACCCTATCTGTCACCCAGACATCTCCTCATCTATTAAAACCACGTCTCATTCCATTTCAATATATCTGTCATTTCTCTAAACTCTGCCGTCATTTCCACTCAGTCGCAGTCTCTTTGACGAATACCATTTCTGTCAAGTCTCCTGGAAATGTGCCCACCCCAGAAACCTTTACACCAATGGTATCTCAGTCTATTGTCACATTCTCAACATTTCTGGAGACATTTTCAATACCGTTATCTGTCCATCTCTTTTGTTCTGTCGCCATTTCGCTGAGCCACCAGTTTTAGACCACCGCCCAGTCCTCGCCCCAGGAACTAGATTTGTACCTTGAGGCTGCACTCGTGAATTCATAAATTTTAGGCAATTATTAAAAGGAAGGAAGGATGTATAAGTAATACTAATAAAGTCCATTTCATACGTCGATAGCAGCTCAATAGTGCTTCCTGGGGACAATGAAATATAAGTGATTTCAAACCTGGAGGACCAAACTTTTTTCTAACAGAAAGAGTAACATTTTAGGAATTAATTTAGACCAAACCATCCTGTCTTTCCTGTGTCCATACTGAGAGCTGATTGGCTGAGTGATTTGATTGGCTAAAGATGTGACAGTGGCCAAAATACATGTATGTGAAAACTCGTGATAATCTCTCTCTCTCTGGACTCGCCCTGGTCGCTCTCTAGTCTCTGTGTCTCTCTCTCTTTGATCTCGCTCTCGGATCACTCTCTCTGGTCTCTCTCTCGCTTGTCTCTCACTGATCTCTCTCCCCGCACTCTCTCTGCTCTCTCTCTCTCTGGTCTCTCACTGATCTCTGTCTCTGATCACTCTCTCTGGTCTCTCTCTAGTCTCTCTCTGGTCTCTTCTCTGGTCTCTCTCTAGTCTCTCTCTGGTCTCTTCTCTGATCACTCTCTCTGGTCTCTCTCTCTCTGATCACTCTCTCTGGTCTCTCTACCCGGTCTCTCTCCGGTCTCTCTCTGGTCTCTTCTCTGATCACTCTCTCTGGTCTCTCTCTCTGATCACTCTCCCCGGTCTCTCTCCGGTCTTTCTCTAGTCTCTCTCCGGTCTCTCTCCGGTCTCTTTCCGGTCTCTTTCCGGTCTCTCTCCGGTCTCTCTCTGGTCTTTCTCTGGTCTCTCTCTCTGTTCTCTCTCTAGTCTCTCTCTGGTCTCTCTCTGGTCTCTCTCTCATTGATTTCTCTCTCTGGTCTTAGCACCATTATGACTCACAAAAACACTTTGATTGTTCTTTTCTTGCGCCTATATTTCAACTGAAAGCTTCCATTTCAGAAAGTCTTTCAGGTTAAATTGTAAGAATTGTGTGTAATTGTCAGACAGAAAATGGAATAAGACCCTAACCCTAACTCTCTCTCAGCCAATCAGCTCTCAGCTCAAATAGTCCTAAAACTATGCAAAAAAAAAAAAATGTCATATAAGATGAAGACCTATTTTGGTTGTAGTCTGACTTTTTTATAACGTTTCACTTCCACAAGATTCATTCAGTTGAAAAACAAAACTACATTGTTACAAATTACTGAGTTAATGAATGTCAGTCGTGAGAAAAGATTTAGAAAAGTTGAGGAAATGATCACTGCACACCACAGCACTGCAGCAGAGAGCAGACTCACACTCCTGGTCCTACCTCCATCAGATCTATGAGCCACAGCAGCCTCTCCTGTTCAGAGGAAACACATTGTAATCCATTTTAAGTGTTTTTTACACTTTTGCTTGGAATAATAATACACACAAAAAAAAACAGGGCTGCGTCTGCAAACCTGGAGGAGATGCTGTGCTTGCAACACGAGCTTGGAGTAATTTAGAATAATAGCTACACAGAGAAGCGTCCACCTCATGCGTTTATTCATTCAATTATGTAGTTCTATCAAATGCATGGAGGTCACACTTAAATATATGAGGAATTTCAAATGTTAAGACCATGGACTGTATAAAGGAGTGGACTGACGCTTTGTAAGTGTAATTCACTGTCTGAAGAAACAAAACTAAAACGCCCTGTTTCCCCTACCACTAAAAACATGTAAAATATGTCAATGTCAATATAAATATCAGCTTTATTTGCATAGCACATTTACAACAACTCTAATTGCCAAAGGTGCTTCCCAGGCACACAAAAAAACCAAAATCAAAACATAGAATATACACAAATACAAGTAAAATGTACAACAGTAAAACTCAGCTGGTGTTATTGGCCAACGTGCAAAAATGTGTCTTTAGACTAGATTCAAAAACCTCAAGTGAAGGGACCAAGGAGACCAACAGAAAAAGTCCGGTTTTCTGACCTCACTGATCTGACAGAGGCATATGGAGATAATAGCTCCGTCAGATATACAGGATATAAAACATTTAAACACTTAAAAACAGGATCTTAAAATCAGCCCCGAATGTGACAGGGAGCCAGTGAAGTGAAGCCAGCACAGGGGTGATGTGCTCCCTCTGACAAAGAAGAGGCTCTGGTCCTGACCAAGCCAAGCATCAAGATTTAGAGAGGGCCCCGGGTCCTGCTCTTGAGAGACACTTTAGCGGCAATGAAAGATGGGAAAATTTAAAACAAATTCCTTCAAGGACAATAAAGCATATGTTTGTCGGAGCAAATACCAGGCTCCTGTCTTGTTGCATTGGATAACTGAGGCTACAACTCCATTGGGTGTGGAACGAATCAAGCCCTGGCTTTTACACAATCAATAGCAGCAGAATATTGTGCAGTGATTATTTGGCTTTAGAAACTGCTGCTTCCACTGCTCCACCGCAATGACATCTCTGTGTGAGTTTGTTTTACCGTGGGGAACAGTCATGACCTCATACACTGCATTTCAAACCCAAAAATAGACAATATAGACACAGGTAAAAGAAAAGGCCCACAACTTGTTTCAATGGAAAACATACATTTATATTTTGGAACAGGATGTACAGTCAAAAACAGATTATATTTTTCCTGTCTCCATGCAGGGAACTATATCCCATCTATCCTTGTGACGCTTTAAAAGGCATCTTGTACATACATACATTGGCCCCATAGCACTCAAAATTTGGTATACTTTGATAATCATATTCAATGAAGAGACTCTAATGAGATGAGTATCTTTGTTGTGTATCTATAGAATATGTATTACCGGAACCAGCACTCAGGGCCTGAACTGTGTTTTTGTGGGACATACCCGTGCCGAGCTGAGCGTGGTGTTGGTCATGAAGCTGGCTGAGGAGGAGGTGAGAGTGTCCGGGTACGACACCATGGAGCCCGAGTCTCCCAGGTGCGCTGTGGTCCCGGTCCCCTGCCGCGCCTTCAGGGCCTGGATCTCCCTCCGGAGGACCAGCGCATCGAACCGCTCCAGGTCCTGAGGGGTGACCACGGCCCGCACCTCCGACAGCAGGGAGAACTGTGGGCATAGCAGGAAATAAACAATGAACTCTCTATAGAAGCCTAATAATTTAAAGGTCAATATTCAGAATGGTTGATGAAGAGGTCCTTTGTCCAGGGGAAGAGTTCAAGTATCTGAGATGCTGAGGTATTTTTTGTCTTTTGGTGTCCAACTCAATAATAATGACTACAATGAAACAATGACATCTTTTTATTAGATTTTTTAGCAAGAATAATCCCAATGAGATCTGTCAAAATCCATGGTCAAAAACAGTTTCCTCGTTAAAGTGGCTTAGTAAATGTTTTACTAAGTCCAGAAACTTTGCCTTCACATGACTTGAACTTGTGGGTCCAGAGACTCAAACTTGACTTAGACTTATTTGTTTGGGAGGAAAAGCTCCAAGAGATGAAATGTCTTGTTTTCGAGGGGGTCGTCAAACTTGCACAAAATGCCAGATAAAACAAGGCCAAAAGTAAAGCAAGCAATAAATAATAACATAATTCAAGACAACACATAAAACACACACACATTGACCATGCAGGTCTAGAAACTCAAACTTGACTTTGACTGGAGAGCTAAATAGAAAACTTAACTTCATCTGTCTCTTTGTTTCTACAGTGATCGATACTCCACACAATGCAGTTTCCCACAGTCATTGAATGCAGCGTCGTGGGAGCAGATTACGTAAACACATCAGTTCTGTGTCAGTGGAGCGTGTCGAGCCGCTCTGATTGAGTTTTTTCCGTCGCTCCTGAACGCACCACGTTTGAGCCGACCTTGAAGCCGGCTTTAACAGCTCCTTGTGTTGCTTTTACAAGTCGGCTCTATGGAGCGCTATCCCACACAAGCACTCCCACATGACAGCAGCTTTATGGAGCCAATTCAGATCACACTGTCCGGCTCGTGTTTCTCTGTGAAATTATACAACCGTTTTATTATTGGGCTTTATCAAGAAGACAGGAGCACGTTACTCATTGAATACTGGGCTGTTCAGCAGCTCTGGCCCCGAGTCTCCAATTTTCAGGATTGTTGGAGAGCCGTGCAGAGTATTTTTCTGGCTATGGCCACGTTCTATGGCTCATTTGAAAGATGAGGCTTTAAGCTGTCAGTGTTTATTTCCACACACTTCTGTTCCTGAGAAAATCCAAGCTAAACTTTGACTTGTTTTGATCAAAAGCCTTGTTTTCTTTTCCCCCAGAATTTGAGAATATGCACTTTTTGACCTTGTCACAGTTCTGAAACTCTTCAGATCCTGTCAGACCTCTGAAGCTAAGCCGGGCAAGGGCTGGTTAGTACTGTAATAGGAGACCTCTGGGAACACCAGGTGCCACAATGGGGCGGCTACAGCTGTTAAGTGTTGTTGTGTCCTTAGGCAAGACACTTCACCCACATTGCCTAGAAGGAGATGGTGTGTGTGTGAATGGTTGGTGGTGTCACCAATTTGCAGCGATTGACGCTATGACCAAAAGAGTGGTTATAAACACAACAATTTAAGCAAAAGATCGGTACAACAAAACCAAAAATCTCTTTAACTTATGTGTACAGCCTTTGTGATGATTGAGGGTCATTGGATCCGGGACACGTTTCAATTTACTCAAAATACTGGATGCACAGTAGATGGATACAGGGTCATCTGTTTGTCTTCATGAATCAATACATTTAGTTCATTGCTTTTATTGTTTGATTTTCTAATCTGTTGGCAAATCAACAAAGCTGGTATTTTCAAACAAAGTATTTGATTTGACCGATCATGCATAATATTGTTGTTTAAAGCAGTCGCCCAGTGAGCTCTCCTCCAACAGCAGATGGAGAGAGCCGTGTCGTGGAGAGCAGTCACATAAACTGCCGGTGATGGATGGGGCTTTGTTGATAAGGTGAAGAGCAGACACTTCCCTGAGACGGTAAAACCACAGAGACATGAGAGCTCTGTAAATCTGGCGCCCCGGAGTGAAAGTGCTGATGGGTGGTGAGGAGTGCCAACCACGGCGGCTTTGTTTTGGGCCAATCTTTATGAGATTTTATTTATTTATTTGAGCATCTGTTTAAACACACCCAGGACATTCATTTAATTGGGCAAAAATTATACAAGTATTTACAAATTTACAATCCTACCTCTCTTGAATGATCTAATATGTATATTTACTGGAGCCGGGACTTCAACTAATTAATTAAAATCTGCATTAGATTACGCATTTCTCATGGGAGGAGTTTTGGCCGACCAATTATACTGAAACACCTTCTGTTTTGGACAACAACAAACCACACAGGACATGAAGCTGACCACATTGGTGTTCCACATGGATGAGAATTGTTGTTGTAAAAATGAACGGATGGAAGCGTCGATAAGAGCAGGGTTGTGGGCGTATATCAGCGCAGTACCACCTCAGTGCTTAACATAGAGCAGCTAGCATGGACGTTAGCCCGAGTAAAGACCCACACCCAACCACACTCACCGGGTGACTGCTCTAAGGCTGGCTCACTGGATTGCGCTCGGCTGTAGACCACTTGACATGGCAGAGGATAAGTTAAAAATGTTTTCTATTTCTAAATATGCTATTTCTACACTTAATTGCAGAAGTTGCACTGGTCTGTTGGACTTGGTTCTACAAAATGAGAAATATTTTGTCGCCTTAGCTTTGGTACTCAGTCATTACTCAATCGTATGCTATAAATCCATGTCAAAAAAGTACTGTTGCTGTTTAATAATGACTCGAGTGTAGTCAGTCTGTAGAGTCGAGTTGTTTATAGAACTGACTATAACTGCAAAGAGCCAATATGAACAAGTTTAGTTTTCGCAATACAAAACTGGTCTGATTGTGACATTTATTAATTATTCATATCTCGCAAGAAACTACAGATCTACTTTTGTCTGAGTAAACTTTCACCATCCAAAAGTCCACCCCTGACTTCCAACCGCCTCCGTGCAGCCTTGTCCCTGTTTGTGCACAGTATAATGCACCGCTATCAACTGACTTGTTAGACTTGAGTGATATAAATAATGTTTGAAGACGTCTGCATGAACTACGTTATGTCAATCAATACAGTTTTTGAAAAGGCGGAAGTATTTGAATGCAGGATGTCATCTCTCCCCACATCCCAAATGTAAAAAATGGACTAGTGCCGCACAGAATAACATAACTGGAGACATCAATATTATAGATTTTTTTTGCCGAGCCGAACTGTGTCTGGGGGCGGAAAAATAAGAATCCTAGCAGAACAATAATCCTCTCATTCAATGGGCACAGGCTAATGACAATAATTACTATAATCTGAATCTAGAATGTACTTTGTTATTTAAGGAAAGAGCCTCTAAACGTGCTGCTAGCTAGAGCCAGACTTCTAACCATTATTCAATTTCATTTCAAAAACTGTCCATTTAAACTGTTGTTAACTCAGCTCATCCACAGCTGCAGGAAGAACAGACCTCTTCATCATCGCCAATTTTGACTTGATGCACCCGGATTCACCCATTGTTCCTCTGTCTGTTCCATGAATGCACTGATAAGACTCAAAATACTGGACTCCCTGGACTAGTCCCCATTCAGCCTGAAACCCTGGACTCCCTGGACCTGAAGACTAGTCCCCAGTCTGAAACCCTGGACTCCCTGGACCTGAAGACTAGTCCCCAGACTGAAACACTGGACTCCCTGTACCTAACGACAAGTCACAGTCTGAAAGCCTGGACTCCCTGGACCTGAACACTAGTCCCCAATTCGTAAACCCTGGACTCCCTGGACTCCCTGGACCTGAGAACTAGTCCCCAGCTTGAAACCCTGGACTCCCTGGACCTGAGAACTAGTACCCAGTTCTAAACCCTGGACTCCCTGGACCTGAGGACTAGTCCCCATGTAGCCTGAAACCTTGGACTCCCTGGACCTGAGGACAAGTCCAAGTCTGAAACCCTGGACTCCCTGGACCTGAAGACTAGTTCCTGTCTGAAACCCTGGACTCCCTGAATCTGAAGACTAGTCCCCAGTCCGAAACCCTGGACTCCTTGAACCTGAAGACTAGTCCCCAGTCCGAAACCCTGGACTCCCTGAACCTGAAGACTAGTCCCCAGTCAGAAACCCTGGACTCCCTGGAGCTGAAGACTAGTCCCCAGTCCGAAACCCTGGACTCCCTGAACCTAAGGACAAGTCTGAAACCCTGGACTCCCTGGACCTGAGGACTGGTCCCCTGTCCCCCTGTTTTCTCGAAATGACTGTTGTTGTGATTTTGTGCGACGCAAACACAATTGACTTAATCTGAATATGCTTCGACCTCTACATAAATGCACTCTCACACTGTGGGGGTGGTAGTTTGCGTGGCTCACACTGTGGGGGTGGTAGTTTGCGTGGCTCACACTGTGTGGGTGGTAGTTTGCGTGGCTCACACTGTGGGGGTGGTAGTTTGCGTGGCTCACACTGTGTGGGTGGTAGTTTGCGTGGCTCACACTGTGGGGGTGGTAGTTTGCGTGGCTCACACCGTGGGGGTGCTAGTTCCCGTGGCTCACACTGTGGGAGTGGTAGTTTCGTGGCTCACACTATGGGGGTGGGAGTTTGCGTGGCTCACCTTGGCGTGTGTGTTGAGCAGCTCCACCAGCGCCTGCACCAGAGGCTCCACCGTGATGTGGCCGTCCCTGTACTCCTCCAGGTAGTAGCTCAGGGTGTGGCGCTCGTTCTCCGTCAGCAGGTGGCGAGCTTGCTCCTCCATCATGGCCCTGGACTGGTTTGCCAGACTAGACAGTGTCACCTGGGAGCCCGCCACGCCCTTGTAGAAGCCCGGCTGAAACGCAACACATGGGAGAGTTTACATATGAAAAAAGGAGAGAGATAGAAAATAAAAAAGAACAAGACACCAATAGTTGAATAATCTAAGTTTGTAAAAAAGAGTGAAGATACAATCCTTCAGTTGTCTGCAAAGCGAAACAGAACTGTTTTTAACCTGGATTTGAAAATTGTCAAACCTGTCTCACATTTTCAGGAAGGCTGATCTAGATTTTAGCTGCATAAATCTCAAACGGCCAGTTCCTGAGCTCCTCAGTGTCTCAGTTTGTTCATATGGCATTAACATGTCATGGAGACTTACGGCTGCTTTAAAGTCTATTCTCTGCAGCACATAATGACAACAATATTATTTATCTAAATGTACTTTTTCTTTTAATTAAATGTAAAATATATAAAAACACATACGCAAGGGTCCAGGAGAGCAAAAAAAAGTAAAAAAAAGATGACTTAAGCTTGCTTGATTGTTTTTCCCTTTTTCGCTTAAAGTAAAAAAAAAAACATATTCAAAATAATTATTATATATTGATTATAATTTATCCAGGAACGCCCCCAGATTGCAGTCCTGGCTCTAGAGAAACGGAAGCCATTGCGTGTATTGGAAACCGGAGCACCCAGGGAAACCTTTGCAGACACAAGGAGAACATGCAAACTCCACATGGAATGGCCTGGAGGTGGAATCGAACCACCTCAAAAAACAAGGAGTAGTTATCTGCAGTTCATCCAAAGCGATCATGGGCCTCTCCGCTGCATCTCTGATCAGTCTTCTCCTTGTTTGAGATGAAAGTTTGGAGGGACGGCCGGGTCTTGGTAGATTTGCAGTGGTCTGATACTCCTTCCATTTCAATATAACTGCTTGCACAGTGCTCCTTGAGATGTTTATAGCTTGGGAAATCTTTTTGTATCCAAATCTGGCTTTAAACTTCTCCACAACAGTATCTCGGACCTGCCTGGTGTGTTCCTTTGTCTTCATGGTTCTCTCTGCGCTTTAAACAGAACCCTGAGACTATCAAAGAGCAGGTGCATTTATACGGAGACTTGATTACACACAGGTGCATTCTATTTATCATCATCAGTCATTTAGGACAACATTGGATCATTCAAAGATCCTCACTGAACTTCTGGAGTGAGTTTGCTGCACTGAAAGTAAAGGGGCCGAATAATATTGCACGCCCCACTTTTCAGTTTTTTATTTGTTAAAAAAGTTTGAATCATCCAACAAATTTCGTTCCACTGCACGATTGTGTCCCACTTGTTGTTGATTTATGACAAAAAATTAAAATGTTATATCTTTATGTTTGAAGACTGAAATGTGGCGAAATGTTGAAAGGTTCAAGGGGGCCGAATACTTTCGCAAGGCACTGTATTTCAGCAAATAAATGATTGTGTTAGTCTGGAGTGGATCATGTGTCCTTCTTCAGTGTAGTGCAGATAAACAATATCCTGTATTGTGTTGTCAGATCTGCTCCTTTCCTGAAGTGCGAAACCTTTGATCCAGCACTTACACAAATACACAAGCAACGGATCAAAGCAAAAGAAATCAAGAATCGTAAAACACGCAGTTTCCACTTGAGGCCTGTGTCTGGGACGACTCAAGTCAATTCAATTCAGTGTATTTTTGCATCGCTCAAAATCACAACAGCAGTCGTCTCGGAGTTCTTTACAAAGTTGTCGATTCTTCAACAACAGATCAGAGAATAAAACAGTTTGAACACAGATTTAAAAACAACCACATTGGAGCCATTGATCCATAGGGAGCGCGTTGACCAGAGTCCATAAATGTTAATGTGTGATGAGTGTCTGCGTAAGTGTGTGTGTGTGTGTGTGTGAGAGAGAGTTCAGTATAGGATTGTTTGAAAGTAAAGAATGGGGGCTGGGTGATTTTATTTTAAATTGTAATGTATGTCTGATAATGTATGGTAAAGTATCCATCTACTTTTATTTTACTATTTAACAACCTGCTCAGGGACTACAGGTGTAAATTAGCTCTGCTGCTACAACCTGGTACAACCTGTTCGTTATTATTTCATGTCCTCTGTTTAATCCGTCGTTGGCCAATCCACAACTTTGTAAAGTCCTCCGAGACGACTGCTGTTGTGATCTAGGGCTATAACACAAACACAACAAATAGAATTGAGATCTGCTTTGTTGTCATTTAATGCATATTTTAATGTGCAATGTGTTTTGTTGAACTTGTATTATCGCTTCTTCATGATTCCATGTGTGTCTTTGGGAATGCTGAGGAGGCAGTGTAACACTGTGCATCCAAGTGGGTCAACACAATCATTTATGCATTAAGTTTCTCACAGGTTATGACAGCGTATAGAAACGAGAGCCGCGAGAGATGAGGAAACGAAAATGGACAGTTTCCGTGCAATTTGGCAAAGTGCCTTTTAGAGGAAATTTTCCATATTTCTACAGAATGCATTCTCAATGTGTCTAATGGAGGCTGACATAAAGCAAATTTATGTTTCTAATTAAAGATTTGTGGAGGGAAGAATCCATGACAGCCAACATGCCCCGGTAACCCAACTTCTTTCTATCAACGCTGAGAAATAAGCTAAGAAATAAGCTAAGAAAGAAACTAAGAAAGAAGCCAAGAAATAATACTTTAATAATATTTAAAGAAGAAATATTACGCATTATTTTTGTCTATTGAAACATATATTGAGACTAGTAACTTCGTGAATTTCCGTTTCAGAATGTGAAATAATATCTCCAGTTGAATATACAGGTACATGGTGAAACATGTCTAAAAGGTAAAACATGCTTTCTGTCTGTAACTCCCTCCACTGCCACCAGAAGGAGGAGTCAAATAAGGGTTTTCTCCAAATTTGAAAATTAGCTGCAACACATGCCTCTCATTTCACCGGAGGAATCACCAAAACTAATTAATGGGCTATAATTTAGTTTTAAAGGCAGAAAACTGCTTTGAGTGTGATGTCATAATGGTGCAATGACATCATACTATTACAAGACTGAGACTGGATCTTTTAGACAAAAGGGGCGGAGTTACATGTTTGTACCACAAGTTTCTGATAATGGCGTGGATGGATCTAAAAACAACTCCAGGTCTGTTTGGGAGGAACAATGTTGTCACGTGGTTAAAAGAGAGTGTTGTGGACCTATGGTTGAGAAACACTATTGTTTGGATTTCCACCTGGTTATATGGGCCAATGAAAAAGTAAAGTTAAACCACAGATGCAGATAGACCATAGAAAGAAGTGGACATAGAGAAATTGCTGACATTATAATACTTTTTAATTTTTTTTATTCTTAATAAAGTTACAATTCACATCTTAAATTATACATAAAATCATGAATAAGCCAATACTTTCCATCAGCAGTCGATGTAGTCCCACTCACCTCTCGGCACGAGCCCATGAGCCTCCAGGGAAGAGAGAGGTAGCACCAGGCCTACAGTGAACAGCACAGCCCAAAAGGTAACCAAAAACCCCACTTCCCATCATGCCTTTCTGCTACACATATACAGCCAGAACAGACGACAACTGCACATACATGGACTTTTACCGACTGTGAACGTGAGGACAACAGACCAACAGTAATATCAAAATGTGATGCCATAAAAACGCTTCTTCCACTGCATCCACAAATCATATCAATCCATTTTAAATCAAATCAATCCACTTTATCCCTTGCCGATTCACGGGGGCAGCCATCTGAGCAGAGACGCCCAGAAGTCCCTCTCTACACACACACTTCTTCCAACGCATCCAGGGGATTCTTAAGGCGTTCCCAGGCCGGCTGAGAAACATAGTCCCTCCAGCGACCCCTGGGTCTCCCCCAATCACCTCAACTGGCTCCTCTCGACGTGGAGAAGCAGCGGGTTCGTCTACTGAACAATATCATGTTATGTATAATACTGCTGTATAGTGTTTTGACAAATTCTTGTGTTGTGTTGTGTGGGGGAGGGAGGGCAGAGGTCATTCAACCACTTTCCAAAACGTGTATCTGTAATTTTGTTTTGTAAAACATCAATAGATCAGCTTTTTCCAACAGATAAGTGAAAAAAGAGGACCAGCGGGAGAGACCTGAGAGTGAGAGACCAGAGAGAGAGAATAGAGAGAGACCGGAGAGAGAACAGAGAGAGACCAGAGAGAGACCAGAGAGAGAACAGAGAGAGACCAGAGAGAGACCAGAGAGAGACCAGAGAGAGACCATAGAGAGACCAGAGAGAGACCAGAGAGAGAACAGAGAGAGACCAGAGAGACGGAACAGAGAGAGACCGGAGAGAGAACAGAGAGAGACCAGAGAGAGACCAGAGAGAGACCAGAGAGAGAGAACAGAGAGACCAGAGAGACGGAACAGAGAGAGAGAACAGAGAGAGTGACCAGAGAGAGACCAGATAGACCAGAGAGAGATCAGAGAGAGAGACCAGAGAGAGAGAACAGAAAGGGAGAACAGAGAGAGACCAGAGAGGGACCAAAGAGGGACCAAAGAGGGACCTGACAAGACCAAAGAGGTACCAGAGAGAGACCAGAGACTTAAAAGAGGAACCAGAGAGAGACTTAAGAGAGAGACTTAAGAGAGAGAGCAGAGAGAGACCAGAAAGAGGGACCAAAGAGGGACTTAAGAGAAAGACCAAAGATAGGGATAAGAGAAGGGACCAGATAGAGAGATCAGAGAAAAAAAAAAGAGACCAGAGAAAAATGCAAAAGAGAGGGATACT
This sequence comes from Knipowitschia caucasica, assembly GCA_964034765.1. Taxonomy (NCBI): domain Eukaryota; kingdom Metazoa; phylum Chordata; class Actinopteri; order Gobiiformes; family Gobiidae; genus Knipowitschia; species Knipowitschia caucasica. Next base: position 45,980,573 of record OZ035823.1, on the reverse strand, counting down.
TTTTCTTTCTCATATTAGCAACGGTTTCATTTTAAAAACCCCACGACCATCAAAAAAACCTTGAACGCAATAACTTGAACGCAAAACCCCTGACAACTCTTTTTAAGTAAGTGACTTTCCGTTGCGTAGGTGGGAAATGAAAAATCTAAAATAAGGATTCTGAGTTTGCCGTGGAGACGCGTGATGTATGTGCTGAGCTGAATCGCAGAAATGGCGGTGACAAAGCAACGGCGGTGTGTCGCATATAAAGCAGCACGGGGCATTTCTCAGACCCCGCTGTGAGAGGTGAGGTCTCGACACAAAGGCCACGAACGCCTCACGCAGACAGATCCAGAGCAGAGGCATAAATTACTCCCACGCTCTCGAACGCACCGCCATTCAAGCTCCACTCCCTCATGGTCAAATTAGAGTTTTCGCCGTGTCCTGTGTCGTCTTTCACCTTTTCGCTGATGCAAGGAGAGGAGTGTGCAGACTTTAAGAGACACATACAACATCCCAACAGAAGATTAACGCTGGGGTACCTGACTTTTTTGTTCCAGAAATAAGGATCATCCTCACTCCCCCCTTTGCATTTTTATTTGGTCTCTCTCAGTGGTTCCTCTCTCTGGGGTCTCTCTCTGTGGTCTCTCTCTGTGATCTCTCTCTGTGATCTCTCTCTGTGGTCTCTCTCTGTGGTCTCTCTGTGGTCTCTCTGTTCTCTCTCTGTGGTTCCTCTCTGGTCCTTCTCTCTGATACCTCTCTCTGTGATCTCTCTCTGTGGTCTCTCTCTGTGGTCTCTCTGTGGTCTCTCTGGTCGCTCTCTGTGATCTCTCTTTGGTCTCAGATTCAGATTCAGTTTATTTGCCATTTGCAGTAAAAACACCACATAGGAATACATTCTCCCTGGTCTCTCTCTCTCTCTTGTCCCTCCCTCTTGTATCTCTCTCTGGTCTCTCTGTGGTCTCTCTCTCTGGTCTATCTCTCTCTTGTCCCTCTCTCTGGTCTCTCTCTGGTCTCTCTCTCTGGTCTCCCTCTCTGTTCTCCCTTTCTGATCTCTCTCTCGTCTCTGCCCCTTGTCTCTCCCTCTGGTCTCTCACTTTTCTGATGATGTGTCAGAGTTGATGTCTCGACACAAAGGCCACGAACGCCTCACAGATCCGGAGCAGAGGCATAAATTGCTCCCACGTTCCTACTTGAACGCACTGCCATTCAAGCTCCGCTCCCTCATGGTCAAATTAGAGTTTTTGCTGTTTCCTGTGTCGTCTTTCACCTTTTCGCAGATGCAAGGAGAGGAGTGTGCAGACTTTAAGAGACATACAACATCCCAACAAAAGATTAAAGCTGGGGTTGTGAACAAATCAGACCACAACATACTTTCTTCATGTTAGTAGGAAACAGTTACAAAAAAGTTGTATGTATATTTGTGAAGCGAGCTCTATGGCACTTTGGGCTGAGAGTAATGGAGGTCCTCTCTTTTTCACTTTACTCTGGTCTATCTCTGTGGTGTCTCTTTGGTCTCACTCTCTGCTGTCTCTCGTCTTTCTCTGATCTCTGTTGTTTCTTTCTCTAGTCTCTTCGTTGTCAATCTATTTAGTCTTTCTCTATGATCTCTCTCTCTGGTCTGTCTCTCTCTCTGGTCCCTCTCTTTCTCTGGTCTCTCTCTGTGGTTTCTCTCTAATCTCTCTCCATGGGCCCTCTCTCTTGTCGCTCTTTGGCATCTCTCTCTGGTCTCTCCCTCTCTGTGAACCCTCTCTCTTTGGCCTCTCTCTCCCTCTCTGGACCCTCTCTCTTGTCTCTCTTTGGCCTCTGTCTCTGGTCTCTCTCTCTCTCTGGACCCTCTCTCTTGTCTCTCTCTGGCCTCTGTCTCTGGTCTCTCTCTCTCTCTGGACCCTCTCCCTTGTCTCTCTTTGGCCTCTCTCTCTCTCTCGCTCGGGACCCTCTCTCTTGTTTCTCTTTGGCCTCTCTCTCTGGACCCTCTCCCTTGTCTCTCTTTGGCCTCTCTCTCCGGACCCTCTCTCTTGTCTCTCTTTGGCTTCTCTCTCTGGACCCTCTCCCTTGTCTCTCTTTGGCCTCTCTCTTTGGTCTCACTCTCTCTCTCTGGACCCTCTCTCTTGTCTCTCTTTGGCCTCTCTCTCTCTCTGGACCCTCTTCCTTGTCTCTCTTTGGCCTCTCTCTCTCTGGACCCTCTCTCTTGTCGCTCTTTGGCCTCTCTCTCTGGTCTCTTTCTCTCTGGACAAATACTCTATAAACCCAATGAGGAAAGAGATAAACTACCACACATGCAAAACTCTGGCAGGAAACATTCACCTGCTACAATGGAAGCTTTCTCAATCAGAAACCTCATTGACACGAGGCTATTCCAGGCCACAGTACATTTGATCAGCCGTCTTTAGAACACAGCTTAGATTGCTTAAGCAGAAACACTCATCTCTTATCAGCTCTGAGCAGCTCCTCTAACGACCTCTAATCAGAGCAAGCGCAGTCGGGACTTGTTTGCATCCACCACCAACGACAGCAAAGACAACACAGGCTCTCTTCGGTCTCCAGGGCCAAGAACAGGAGAGCCAAGCACTCACCTCACAGCAAGGCGGTCACTATAGTTCACTGGTCCCTCACATTGATTAGGTTCAGCTTTTGCGGCTTTGCTGTTTCGCAGACTTGTTTGTGAGAAATGTTTTTATACAGCTTGCTTCTCATGGCTGCGTGTAAACTCCAACAACATCATATAACCGCTAGTATTACGTGACTGTTATGTATTTAGAGTCTCTCTGATCTCTCTGTCTGGTTTCTCTCCCTGGTCTCTTTCTGGTCTCTTTCTGCTCTCTCTCTGGTTTCTCACTGGTCTATCTCTGATCTTTCTCCCTGGTCTCTTTCTTGTCTCTCTCTGGTCTCTTTCTCTGGTTTCTCTCTCTGGTTTCTCTCTCTGGTCTCTCTCCCTGGTCTCTCTCTCTAGTCTCTCTCTGGTTTCTCACTGGTCTCTCTCTGGTTTTTTTCTTGTCTTTCTCTGGTTTCTCTCTCTGGTTTCTCTCTCTGGTCTCTCTCCCTGGTCTCTCTCTCTAGTCTCTCTCTGGTTTCTCACTGGTCTCTCTCTGGTTTCTCTCTCTGGTCTCTCTCCCTGGTCTCTCTCTCTAGTCTCTCTCTGGTTTCTCACTGGTCTCTCTCTGGTCTCTCCCTCTGGTCTTGCTCTCTGGTTTTGCTCTGTTGGTCTCTCTCTGGTCTTTCTCTCTGGTCTCTCTCACTGGTCTCTCTCACTGGTCTCTCTCTGGTCTCTCTCTGGTCTGTCTCTAGGGTCTCTCTCTCTGGTTTCTCTCTCTAGGGTCTCTCTCTTTGGTCTATCTCTGGTCTCTCCAGTGGTTAAACCTAAACCAAATACTATATATGTGTTTTTTAAATAAGGGAGTTATTGCCATATAATTAACACGGGTCTGTTTGTGATTCGCCGGGTCGTACAAAAACACATCAGAATCTCCACTGGACTGAGGCCCGTCACTCTGGACTCCTGGGCGTCTGACCGTGCGGCTCGGCCTTCTCCAGTCTGAGCAAATTGAATCCCTGACCTCCGCACCCAGAGCACAGCCACAAACACTGAGCAGAGGAGACAGCCACTTTCAGCTGCCTGTCAGTAACTTCCCATTGGAGGCTACACCAGGATTTTTCATTGGTTATTTCTGCTCAACTTGTATCGCTGCACCAGTGAAAGTTTGTTAGTTGTTTGTTAGTTTCTGTGACTTTGTGGTTCGGCGACAGCACAGTCAAAGAAATGAGAGCTCTAAACAAGCTACTCCTTTCTGGAAAAAGAACTGTGATTTTTTTGTTCTGAGGTTCTTTATGAATCCAGACTCTTAAACAGCGCTCTAAGAATAGTCAATGGCTCTTTTGGAAAAGCCATGTTCCAGCTTCTTCCCTCTGCTCAGAAGATATCGGTCGCTGAGATGCAGGACATCTCGATATGCTGACATCTTCTTCCCACAAGCTGTTATCAGTCTGAACAAAACACAATGGTTTTACTGATAATAACTGATAATAAAAGGAGTCCACTCCAATAGAGTAAGAGTGGAGTAAAGTAAACAATTTCCAGCTGAACACTGCAAAAACATGTGAACTCGTTTTTGACTTCAGTCGTAGCAGTTCTCACACTCCTGTTGTTATCGACAACTCCCAGGTGCAGATTGTAGAGGAGTGCAAGTTCCTGGGTTTAACTCTGTCTAACGACCTGAAATGGGACAAAAACACTGACCGGGTCGTTAAGAAAGCTCGTCAGCGGCTCTTCTTTTTGCGGAAAGTTGGAGAATTTTCCAATAACTCTAAGATTCTGCTTAACTTTTATCGCTGCACCATTGAGAGTTTACTTGTTGGTTCTGTGTCTGTGTGGTTTGGAAACATCACAGATAAAGAAAAGAGAGCTTTAAACAAGGTGCTCCGCTCTGCAAAGAGGACCGTGGGCTGTGAGCTTCCTGTTCTGGAGGTTCTTTATGAATCCAGACTTTTAAACCGAGCTCTTAAAATCATCAATGACTCTTCTGACCACCCTGGGAAAGCCATGTTCCAGCTTCTTCCCTCGGACAGAAGATATCGGTCTCTGAGATGCAGGACATCTCGCTATGCTAACAGCTTCTTTCCACAAGCTGTTAGGTGCCTAAACAGAGAACTTTAATTCCTGCTTTCACCCCTTGTATTGTTTTTGTCGATCGGTGCCACAGTGTCAGCTGTTTTTTTATTCATTTATTTTCAGTGTATGTGTATTTTATATTGCATTGTATCGTGCTCTTTATTCGGTCGGTGCACACAGAGTACCTTTTTTGCGAATGTATGCCAATGTAGTTTTTATACTGCACATGGCTAATAAAATGAATCTGAATCTGAATCTGGAGAAGTCATATCAATAAAGATATTTCAGTGCCTCTCCCAAGTACTAAAATATGTTGAACTTTTGCGCAAAAAGGGGGTTCCACAGGGTATCAACTCACGCTCTATGATACTTGTGTAGGCCCAACGTTTCAGTGTTCTTTTTTTTTTTAATACCAGAATCATTTTACCTTCACTTCAGAGTTACTTGCATGTGAACTTTCCGTACATTTTTTTTATCTTTATGTTTATGGTTGTAAACATGAGGAAATCTGCAAAAATTCAAGATATATTAGTACTATTGAGAGACATTGTATATTATAACATATTTAAGTTTGTCTTGACTCGCATTACATTCACTTCTCACCATAGCAACCACACACCTGCACCACACAGCTGGTAATTACACGCTACTACTACTTGTCTTGGTTATAATCAAATACTCTTCATGCACTTTTTACTCCTGTTTCACCTCCCTATTGGTTATGGCCCTAAGCCAGCCATAACAAGGTGTCACGGAGGCTGAGTGGATTGCACTCTCGCTTCTCAGCAAATCAGGGTTCAAATCCAGGTCGGACCAGGGTCTTTCTGAGTGGAGTTTGCATGATTCCTCCACGACTAAACGATAAGATAAAAACATGCACAATAGGAAAATCCTCCAGCTGCAGTAGTCCAAGCCGTGCATCAACATCTGAAGACGGCGACAACAGCTCCTGACAAGACGCCCTAGTGGCAACAGGATGGGTCAAATGCAGAGGAGGAATTGCCCTACGGGATAAATACAGTACATGTTTGACCTTTCTAATGAGTCCTTCTAGGTCTATGGATACGAAAACAAATACTGTATCAGTTTCATTACAACACTGTTTCAAGATAACAACAATTACACAAGTGGTCCCCAGCCATTATAGCACAGGAGAAATGCATAATACTGAATCTAATATCAACAAAATCCCTCAATGGCCAAGAGTTCCGACAGGTACAATCCACATAGTGCTGCAGGAGAAAGCAGCTCGCAGCCAACATTCTATTTGTGTTTGGAGCAGTATTTCTTGGGAGGGCACTTGTTTACGCTCCCTGTGAGTTTTATTGAAGGGCAGATTGGTTCCTAAAGCAGCTAATGGAAAGAGCAGGAGAAACAGCTGCAGACGGGCCACAAGGATGTCTGGGCATTCAACAGGAGAATTCGCTTCTACATGATACATTATGCAAAACAACGGGCAATAGGAAAGTCAGTAATTGTTGTGTATGTGTAGTAGAAACGTTATGAAGAATAACTATACTGTATATGGGAGACTCAAAGAAATTAGGTCAACAATTAGCTCGAAAATGGAAAGATGGAACACACAAAGGCACACACAGACGCACTCACACACACACAAAGGCACAGACACACGCAAAGACACACCCACACACAGTCACAGACACACACACAGGCACACACACACAAAAACACACACACACACACACAGACGCACTCACACACACATCATCATTATATGAGACTAGCGCTAACGTTGAAAATATGTGGATAAACATGTCTATGGGAGAAATTATAAATCCAGATGTGGATTGCAAAGGCAGTATCGCAAAACACACACCAGTATCACAGAGAGGTGAGTGTGACACAAACAGGTACTGAGCTAGAGGAGTTTACTTTTCAATGAAGGTCAATAGGAGCTCGAGCGTCTGCTTCAAAGCATTGGAAGAATATATACTGTACTTTCCCATAGGCCTTATACAGATATAAGTGCTCAGGAGGTCTAACATTATGGTGGACGTGCACTATTTGTACTCTGAGACAAAACACCGCAGGGAGAAAGTCTGCTCTGGATTGGATTAGAGAGGGGGGCGCTAAAGGGCAAATTAAATAACGCGGTGTAATAAAAATGCATTTAGTCCCATTCAGTCGTATTACCTTCTGTTGCAGCAAATTAAATCAAAAGGAAGAAGACTTGTACAAAGAAACACAATTTACCCCTTAACTGAAGCTGATGAAATCAAGTTTATGAGATTTTGCCGTAATCACCAGCCTTAGACACAACGATAAAGGAGACAACATGCTTCTCACCAAGGAATTTCTAGATATTTTTTGCCGGTTTATGTGAATAGCACTTTACAATGTCTCTTTTAGTCCCTTTATGGACATTGGTCGTCTGCCTCTTATGGACCAATGGTGAGTTTTTTTATCATTGCAATTCTTGTGTTTGTGTCCTTTGTTATCCTGAACTTTTTTTTCTTTTGAAATCCATTGACTATCTCCAAACAAAGTTGTATGCAGTAATTATAAAAAGATGAGGTAAACCTGCAAAAACTTGTAGAAGCACGAGTCCTGAAATCTGAGAGGGAAACCTAACGGCAAGTTTGAATCCTCAGGAAAACTTTCAACTAGGCCTGTCACGATAACAAATTTTGCTGGACGATTAATTGTCTCAGAAATTATTGCGATAAGCGATTATATTGTCGTTCTGAGATCATTTGCATCGATTACAATGATAATGCAGGTACACCTTTTCAAAGAGAAATAAACTTTTATTTTTAACGAATATTAAACGCTGGAACACAGTAAATTAACAAACAACCAAAAACAATAAATAAAATAGACTCAGTCTCTTAACAAAAAATGACCAGGAATAAAACTGCCAAGACCTTTGTAAAGAAAATATGAAACAGATGCCTCAAATGTCAATAATTTTTCAGACTTCATGGCAGATTACGAGAAAGAAATACCAACATGTTGACTTTGTGTGGCTTAAGACAGGATCTTTCAGGAGTAGTCCCACCTCCCCACACACCAAGCGAATGACAAGTGGCATGTCATGAACTGACATGTGGGTTCACCAATGGGGCGTACAGAAGTCCTGCTGCGGTAGCGCCCACCGGAAGTAGCGGGGCGGGCTTTGATGCTAACAGCTAAGCTAGCGGGTTTTTTGTGTAAAGTTCTACTCCAAGAATGCAAGTCTGCAGCATCTCTGTGTTCAGAGACTTTCTAGAGACTTTATATAACAGCAGTATGTGTTCACGGAGGTGCGCCATAAGTTTATTTTATTGGTATGGTACGGTACTTCTGCATCGGCGAACACGCTAACGCTAGCTGCGCTAGCTGCGCTAGTATAGTCACTAATCAAGCCTGAATGAGAACTCAGCTGCCGGCATATGTTCACAACTACTGTGTCCCCCATTGTCAATCCTGGTTAAGTCCTGGTTTAGGTCCTGTTTTGGCTGTATTTTTGAGTAATTTCCGTCTGCTTGCTAGACCGCTAATGTTCCCGTGACCACTTTGCGGCTCTCTGACCCGAGAGAAACGGGGGAAACAAACAAGCATGCAATTGGGATTTATCGCGGCCAGAAAAGTTATTGAGCAAATTTTATTTATCGTGCAATTAATTGATTTATTGACTATCGCGACAGGCCTACTTTCAACCACTTAAAAACAGTGCAAATGCTGGCCGTCTGCTGGCCGTTTGTAGAACTGCTACCCATTGAAATGATCCAGGACATACGGAATATTAGCCTGGTCGTACCACACCATAGTACAAATTACATTTCGTACTAAGGTCTGGATGTGCTCTATTGAGCTCCGTGAACAGGTGGGAGGGGTTAACTCCTTTTGCAGATTGAAACGATTGGATCTGAGTTTACCGTGACGTATACGTATACGCCCGAGTCTGTCGTTAGCATTTAGCATTTAGCCTAGCCATCTCCTTTGCCGCTAACGGAGCCCGTGGGGAGTAGCGCCACAATTTTTCCAGTGATTACATTTGCTAAACATTCCTCTTGCTCCGGCTTAAATTTCTTGATAGAACCAGACCGGAATACTCAAAATAATCTCAAACCCAGGGACCAGACCCAGACGTTACATGCAGTGAAATGATGATTGAACTGAGTGTACGGATGGATAAGGCCAGGCTAACGGAATATGACAACTGAAATCAACAAAAAGGGCCTGGATATTTTTTAGCTTTGGTTTAGTTGAATTTAAGCTTCTCTGATTTTTTATGGATGCTCAATTAGGCTCTTCTATGTTGACTTTAGATTGTGTGCATTAGATCAAAAGCATATGATTCCCAAACCCATAAAACATTATTGTATTGTGAAAATAGCGAGTAGTAAAATAATTTCACAGCTGTCTGTTACTTTGTTGTGGTTCCAAAACTAATATTCATGTTTGTAATCAGAAACATGGCAATGGCAACAGTTACAGCCCTGTACATGCATGTCTTTCCAGATAGACATTACAGTGACAGTACAGTGATATCTGAGTGACTACAGCAGAGAAATGGCCCTTCCCTGTGTCACCGTGGCCTGTTCTGAAAACAGCAAGAGTGCTCCTTTGAATCAGGAACACTTACCCTCAAAATTGGCCTCAAATTGGCCCAATTTTAGTCTAACTAAAGAACAAGAGGAAAGAGAAAAAACCTCAAAAGAAATAGCCTTGTTTTTGTACTATCTTTTTGCAGTAATGAGCGAATGTGCAGCCACCTCTTCCAGACAAATCAAGGCGAGCAGAAATTTTACACTAATTAGCAAAAGACAGCGAACAGACTACAAGAAATTAGTCTTTAAAACAAAACACGTGATCTTGCATATTTGTCACTATTTAACACTCAGGCTGGGCTGGGAGCTGATTGACTGACAGGGTGGTCCTCTCTTTGTCACTTTTCTGCCTGAAAAAGCTGATGAGAGGCCAAAATGTGACAGAGGTCAAAACATACTGAACATACATGTGGGAGCTAGTGATAGAAGCAAAGAGGAGGAGTTAAAAGAGCGAGTTTGGTGGACTTTACTAAATACTTCCATTGTTGTGGTTTGAAAGAAATGATCTCATTCTAATTTGTCAAAGTAAATATTCTCAATATCATGTTTAGGGGTGAAATAATCTCGATTACGTTCTCTTGGTTACAATGCGATAATTAAAAGCACAGGGGAAATAGAGAAATATTCTTCTTCTGTCTTAGCCTGGACTTATCCATCCGTACACAATTTGGACCGACCAATCAGCGAGCGCGGGAGGCGGGTGTTGTAGTTAGTTTTGGGTGACGTCAAGAGTTTGCGCCGAACGGCCGGTTGTGGTTTGGCAATGGCAAAGAATGCAATAGTAAAGTATTCCGGTCTGGAATGTTTAGCAAATTGTGGCGCTACTCCCCACAGGCTCCGTTAGCGGCAAAGGAGATGGCTAAAGTTAGGCTAAACGCTAAATGCAAACGAAGCAGCAGGGGCCTGGAACTACTCCCCTCTGTCAGGTAGGGACTGGAGTTCACAGCGACCGTTCAAAATAAGCCTCAGATATTCAGGAGTGCGGCCATTAAAGCAGATTGTAAATGCATGGCTCACTCTACACTAAACTGTACCAATGTGTAACATTTGGGTCAATAATATGTAAAAAGTCTTGAAATGTCCGCGGCCGTTACTGCCAAATGTTCACAGCACCCACTCTTGTTTTGTTCCAGCTTGTTTGTCAAGAGAAGGGGCACTTTTTAAACACCGGTTCAATCACGCCTATACTATTAATAGCGCTCCAGCCGTTTTGGACGTAACAAGTGGACGCAAAGTGTTAGGTCCAAAATACGAGCGTAGGACCCCAGCTTTATTATCAATTTCATGTTTATGGGTCAAATAGTATCTCTTCTTGAACAGAGCAGCAGAAGCGTACAGCTCCAGTCAGTCGCACTTACATTATTCCAACATATATTAAAGATTATATTCAGTAGTGTAGCAAAACCTTATGCAGCAAATAACTTGACATAACCTGGAGAGCGGCTCAAATAGAAAACTGTATAAATCAGTCCAAAATGTCACCTGCAATAACAAATGAGCTAATCTGAAAGCGATGGCCTCTGGGTAGGTGTACAGCAGCACAGCGGAGAGGAGGGTGAGGAACGATCCGATTAAGAGGCATATTTCCCATGTTTTCATAATTCTAATGATGAAATGGTGGGATCCGCAGGGTAAACACAGCTCAGGACATCTCTCCGGGATCGGTGTAAATTGGGATTGACTGTGTTTGCTTTCATTTAGTCGTGTAAATACACATTTTCACATCGTAAACTGTTCATCAGCCCTGCGGGGACATTCTTTCTGCTGCCAATAGATTTACAATGAAAGAAAGGTTAGCAGAAAGATTTTTTGAAAACTTTTTTATACTTTGCCGATAATCAGGGACAGGGATGATCCAGGAAATATAAGGACATTCATTGACATTCACGTGCTCCTTGTGTACCAATGCTGTTTGTTATTATTGCATTTCCAGTATTTGAACTGTTCTAACCAGTGCGAGGTCTGGCTGCTCATTTTTTTTATATCAACATTAGCACACTAGCTGATACAATACCTAGGCCAATACCGGTATCTGAACATCACTGATAGAAATAGAAATACAGCTTAAGCGGAAGTTCCTATAGTGTCATTTCTCTTATTATTTATTCATTGTCAATAATGTAGTCAATATTGCAGTTTAAGTCCAACAATTTTGTAAGTTTACGTTGAGTTTGTTCATGGTCTAAACCAGGGGTCTCTTTACTCAAGTGAAAGAGTGCTGTGAGTTGCTATGGGCTGAGGCCAAAAAAATATACAATTGTTACTACAACCAAACTGTTTTGAGAGTGAGGAACTAGTTAGATGGACTGAAATTAACACATGGTTTCATTTCATGTGGGTTGAAAGTAGGATAACCCAGCTTTAAGGTCAATATTGAGATGTTCAGAGTGTTCAGAGTAGAGATCTGCAGTTGTCCTCATAGATTATCTCCGTACAGTAGAAGCCAATTTCCCCGGTAAATGCCTGTTTAGGTCCACACCGTCCTTGCGTGACCTCAATCCATCCACCTCTTCATCTTCACATTACTATTGCAATATCTCCGCACGATAATGGCGGTGGACAGAGCCCTCCGAGTCTATATCATTAACGTGACAGTCTAATGGTGGCTTCGAAGATGGCCGACGCAAATATGAGTAGATAGGGGCGCCTTTAGGAGGACAGTGGTGGTTACAGCGGAAGGTCAGGATATAATGCCCACGCACTGACAGTTTAATAGCAGCGGTGTTGAAATCACAGCCCGCAGTGACCGCCGCAGGGGCCGAGGCGGGCAGCGGAGTGTGAACTGAAGCAGGAGAGAGAAGAACTATTGTGCTTTTGACTGCAATGCTGTAATCTACGACACCTGAGCAGAATAATGATTATATGAGCATTGCCATCCTCTTTTTTGTAGACCCAGGCTTAAGTTTAGCCAGAGTTAGGCTGATGTATTCCATATTATATACAGTATATCAAACCTTTATAATATCTAAGACTTTGATCTTTAGCCATTCATTAACTCTGTTGCTGTACGGGAGTCAGGCCACAAAGATATTTAGTTTTTGAGTCTGTTTTGGACCAGACTGACAACCATTTTTGAACAGAAAGTCACCATAGGGATTCAAGTGTATTTCCACTTCCACAATCAGAGCTATAGTGGAACGACATACCGCAAAATATACTACTAGTAAGTAAGTATGTAAGTAAGTAAGTAATCTTTATTTATACAGCGTCTTTCACAGACCAGAGTCACAAAGTGGTTTACAATTGTTATTATTGGGCATTTGTCTCTCACTCCACATACAGATGGGAGTGGGGTCGTCAGTACAGACCTATTGTACATGTATTTAGTGGTAGGGGAAACCGGAGTACCCGGAGGAAACCTACGCAGACACGGGGAGAACATGCAAACTCCACTCAGAAACTACTACAACTACTACTACTACTACTACTACTTTTTTGAGTTAAACAGCACAATATCAACACTTTGCACATTTTGTTCAATTTCTTGAGAAGCATTTCCTTTTGAAGCCGGACATCACACTCTTGAGTTTTCTCTCAAATACATCAACACAAGCACTTCATGGCAAAATGGTCTTCTGAGATACACACTTGTGTTCAAAGCATTACCTGTCATGCTTTTTTAAGAGCACGCTTTCATTTTGGAATTATGAAAGAGAAATGTTTGCTCACATGCATTACAAAACACTGGAGATAAGTGCGCTTTTAACCGCACAAGGGTAGCTACAAGCGTAAGGGCGATATCTCGATATTTCAAAAACTGGATATGAGTTTTGACATATTGTATATCGAAATAATGATATATCGATAATAATGTTTGCTTATTTGCTTTCTCTGTGCTGTGCTCATCTGCTCGCCTCTGCCTTCATGGGTTTGTTCACCCTGCCTTCATTCAACATGGCGGCCTCTGCAACCGGCTACAAAACTTCATAAAGCGTTGGATGTGGAACATATGACGGTGGTTTAACAAAGTGGCTTTATACAAATATGTAGAGTCTATGCTTTATACACAGCTAAAAAAACAACCCAGATACAGATCATGGCGTCGCCATTACTGCGATACAAGAACTCCTGCGACTCTGCACCACGGAGAGAGCGGCTGCTGCTGAAACGGAAAAGGTCACTAACTATTTATGTAATCAGGGATTTTTTAGACATCGCAGAAGCACTTTATTCCTATATGCACTGCCCTTGAGTTGAACCATTTTATTTTTTAAATTGAATTTATGAAAAGAAGGCAATGTTTCAATTCTTTCATTTGTTTTACATTTATTTTGTATACAGGGAAAAAAGACAAATAAATAGCAAAAACAATTTGTTCCAACTTTAACTAACCCAAAAGGCATATATATTTTGCAGTAGTTTTTGGAAGGTTATTTTCCTGTAAATATACTGATAAATATATTGTATATTTAGATAGAGCAAAATATATCAAGATATGTTAAGCTCCATATCCCCCAGCTCTACTAATGGTTGTGGGTTTGATCCCTGCACAAATCATATACCTTCTCCCAATAACGTCTAAGGTTGCTGTGTTCCTGGGCAAGACACTGAACCCCACTTTACCTGAAGCTGAAAGACCGAGACTGTGTCACTCTGACAATGTTCAAATCAAGGTAAAAAAAGTTCTGTTAAGCTGCAAACAACTGAACTCAACTAAATTCAAAGTGGTGAACAACTTCAGCACTTTGAGTTTCCTTATGAACAATGCTAAACTTACCTTGCCTTACATTTAATATGTACGGATTGTCATGTGTAGCTACAATAGAACATGAGTCCTGACACGAACCAAGAAGTATTATCACATTAGTCCAGTCCTCAGGTCTTTGCACTGGCTCCTGTGGCTCGGAAAATAGACTTTAAATCAGCTCTGTTTTCTACAAGTCTCCATAGCCTCGCACCAAAGTACATTAGTGACATGTTAGTGCCATATGAACCAAATCTGACTCTGAAGAGCACAGGGACTGGCCTAAACATGGGGACGCAGCATTTCAGATTTTTGCAGCTAAAATGTGGAACAATCTCCCTGAAAATGTGAGGCTTCTTCTATGACAATGTTTAAATCCAGGAAAATGATGTTCTGTTTTGCTGTGCATACAACTGAGGGGTTTAATCTTTATTTTTTAATGTAGATTATTTTGTTCAGCACTTTGAGTTGCCTTGTGTATGAATTGTGCTATACAAATAACCCTTGCCACCAGCTCCAGAGAATGCAACAATATTGTGTCAACTCTGAAAACAGCAGCCATCCTTTAACAGCGACTCCAGCGACAGTAAAGAAGTCATTACATTTCGATTGTTCACGGCTGAGGAGACCGATTCACGCTCGCCACATGTTTTATTGATCTTGTATTTAGGGGAAACAAACAGAAATAATGGATTGTTTATCCGCATCAAGAGCCGATTTAATGAACTTTCACAATCATGCAAATGTGCCAGCATAGGTGAAGACATCAGTAGCAGTTGTTGTATTTTTAATTCGTTATGCCTTGTTCTAGTAATGGGTTGACGTGTAGTTCAGTTGAAGGTCCAATAAATAACGTAATCTTTATTTATATACAGCCTTTCACAGTCCAGAGTCACAAAGCACTTTACAATTGATGTGGGCATTTGTCTCGCACTCCACACAGAGATGGGAGCGGGGTCAGTACAGGAGGTGCATGCCAGACCTATTCTACATGTTTTTTAGTGGTAAGGGAAACCCAAGCCCCGGTGATCCAAGATGGCGCCCTATTCAAATGAATGGCTTGTGCTCAGTAGCGCATGGGACTTCACGGAGACCGGGAGATTAGCAGAACTCGCCTATATTTGGGCATCGTCTGGTCCTCCCGGTTCTGCGCAGTGGACGAGCTCCCATGATGCGTTGCGCCAAATACGCTTGTGTGGCTGTCATGCACGTGCACAGAGGGGCTCGGCCGCGCTCTGACCAATCAGAGCTGCTGATCAGAGCGGAGCCAGAGCGGGAAGGAAAAGAGCAGAGTTTGTGGCAGTAATGTGCAAATTGAAAGAAAACCGAAGGATTAAAGAAGAAAAAAAGTTCAGGTTGACAAGGGACACTAAAATCCCCACAAAATCCGATCTTTATCATAGCTGTAGGTTCTCTGTCAGGTTCTCTGTCAGCTGAGGTCGAGCTGTTTTAATTTACATTGAGATCTGTGGGACTTTTTTACTGGGTAGCCCACGTGAATTTAGTCAGCAGAACCACGGGGGCCCCCTGTGCTCATGGGTGGGACAGCTATAAGCTAGTAATACCCTATCCAGTTATTATTATAGATCCATGGGGAAACCGAAGCACCCGGAGGAAACCTACGCAGACACAGGGAGAACATACAAACTGCACACAGAAAGGTCTGGATACGTCCCCTTACATCAGACCAATGGCTCTAACAATCGGAGCTTCCTTATGATTGCTGGAAGGGGAGAATTGGGGCCAATATCAAGTTATGAGTTATGATTTTTCCGATGCCCTCTACCACAATTTGAAACAAGAGGTATATTGGAATGTGGTGATGTCACATAATATGTCACCCATACATTTGTCTCTTCTTGTTACAGAGAAAGTTGATGATATTCTTAACTCATTGTCACATCTTTAGAGCATTTGAAATCTAGATATGAGCAAATCTGTGTTTTAAAAGAGGCAAGTCCATCCGCGTTCAACAACAAAATGGTGGAAAGCTGATAAGAGTAAGATTAAGACCAGCTACAGAACAGTGGGAATGAGGTGCACACAGCAAAAGATACATTTACAATAGCTATACACTTTAAAAATAGAATAAAATATGTAACTTTAGCGCAATAAAGAAGACAGCACCAAATTACTAAGCATAGTGAAAGTGGACACATGTGGTTCTTAAAGTACATTTTGCATGTTGCACCCCTCATACTGAGGACTATTCGCTCTGATTTCGGATCACCTTAAAAAACTCTCCACGATTTCATTTTTGAGATTTTTCACTCTCCAAAAGTTGCCCACGCTCCATTTTCCAACTTGTCGCCTCAAAACATGTTATTCTCAAAAATCAAACTGCGCATTCCGGTCTGAATAACAGCTTCCTAATGTCGTCCACAGTCACTCCTTCTCTCCAGTTCAAAATGTGACACTTAAATATGACACAAACACGTACAGATATTTGGATGAAGTAAAAATATTGACAAAAGGGTCGAGCTGCTGCATGGTGGTTTGAGAGAGGGTAGATTCTCAGTTTCAAAATCTCTCAAAGAAAAAAAAAATCTCAGTTCAGACATTGAGCTAATAATGACGCCTGGATGGGAGAACACGGATCCAGATGAAACCGATGTATCTATATCTTATACATATGTGGTAAAACTAACTTGCCTCATGAACCCAGCTCACATTCAAGTTAGTGGGTGAACACAATGTAATGCTTGGTGAATGTATGTAGTCTCAGACCTTGATTTACAGTCTCAGTCTTGGATCTACAGCCTCAGTCCTGGATCTACAGCCTCAGTCCTGGATCTACAGCCTCAGTCCTGGATCTACAGCCTCAGTCCTGGTTCTACAGCCTCAGTCCTGGATCTACAGCCTCAGTCCTGGATCTACAGCCTCAGTCCTGGATCTACAGCCTCAGTCCTGGATCTACAGCCTCAGTCCTGGATCTACAGCCTCAGTCCTGGATCTACAGCCTCAGTCCTGGTTCTACAGCCTCAGTCCTGGATCTACAGCCTCAGTCCTGGATCTACAGCCTCAGTCCTGGATCTACAGCCTCAGTCCTGGATCTACAGCCTCAGTCCTGGTTCTACAGCCTCAGTCCTGGATCTACAGCCTCAGTCCTGGATCTACAGCCTCAGTCCCGGATCTACAGCCTCAGTCCTGGTTCAACATTCATGGGAGTGGATTCCTCTCTCAATATGGGTCTCCCTGGGGTCTCTCACAGTTTTTCCCACTGGTTCACTCATTCCTGGCTGAAGCAGAATGGTCTAAGGACAGTGATGTTCCCTATAAACTAATGGCTCCTATGTCTTATTGCATTCCCTCTGTTTAAACAGTTTGATTCTCAGATCTGCTGTCGGAAAACTTTACTATTTTGTCCTACGACTGCTGCAGTGATCTAGGGTTAGACACAAATACATTGAATAGGAGAATGTTGGAACAGGGTTTTGCTGAATCTGTCTGTTATGAGCCGATCTCAAACTCGTCTTTTCTGTTTCAGTGACTTGTGTGGAAGCGATCGTCGGCACCTCTGACCCACCGGGAGCAGCAGCCCGACCCTCTCCCGTTTGTTGATGTCTGTGAGAAAGAAGAGGAGGAAATGTGTCTGACCTTTCCGGCTGCCGACGCTCCCTGCTCCACGGAGAAACTGCAAACAAACACAGGAGGATGCATAAATAAACATTCTTTAGAAGTATAAAAGAGTGAGCAGTTTTGAGCAGTTTATAAAGAATTTGAACCCATTTCCACATCATGGCGCTGGAATTTTTTGATTTTCTGTGTCTAATTCTCCAGTTTGAGAGATGGCATTCACAAAATTGGGTATTAAATGCTCAAAGAAACATATTTGCCTCTATGAGTGAGAACTTTGTAAAGCTGAGATACTTCATTTTAAATCCACAAAAAAATGAACAATGTCATAAAATCTATCTCTCAAAACACATGCATGTATTTTCAGCATCAGTTGTAAAGTGAAATAGAGAAATAGTGACTCAAGGGCTCTTTCTTATGTCTAAAGTATGAAAAATATGTATTCCCATAAGATGGAGACAGCATGTAGTGGTCTGATTTTTTCACATCATTTTACTTTTGAAAGGCTCTTTCTGTTAGTACAAACATGTATCACTCAGGAAATAAAAAAACGTCATGTACCTCAGCTTTAATGTGTATATAAAGCAATATTGAAATGTTATTGGCACCAGCGTGAGACAAAAAATAGATTAAGATTGAGAGATTCTTTAAGTGTTGCATCAAAATTTACAGGACAGTGGCGATGAGGAGCACACAACATCAGATAAGTTTAGCACAACTTTATACTTTACCTTGATCTTACCAAACCTCAAAATATAAAGTATAAACTCCATATACTCTATTGACGTCATAAAGTTACTTTCATTGTGAATATTAGCTTGAACTAAAGTATACTGTACGTCTATAGATGATGAGAATTTATGAGTGCTGCATTTGATGCTACTGTACATGTTAGCAACATGTGATGCTACTGTACATGTTAGCAACATGTGATGCTACTGTACATGTTAGCATCATGTAATACTACTGTACATGTTAGCATCATGTGATGCTACTGTACATGTTAGCAACATGTGATACTACTGTACATGTTAGCATCATGTGATACTACTGTACATGTTAGCATCATGTAATACTACTGTACATGTTAGCATCATGTGATGCTACTGTACATGTTAGCAACATGTGATGCTACTGTACATGTTAGCAACATGTAATACTACTGTACATGTTAGCAACATGTGATGCTACTGTACATGTTAGCATCATGTAATACTACTGTACATGTTAGCATCATGTGATGCTACTGTACATGTTAGCAACATGTGATGCTACTGTACATGTTAGCATCATGTGATACTACTGTACATGTTAGCAACATGTGATGCTACTGTACATGTTAGCAACATGTGATGCTACTGTACATGTTAGCATCATGTGATACTACTGTACATGTTAGCATCATGTGATGCTACTGTACATGTTAGCAACATGTAATACTACTGTACATGTTAGCATCATGTGATGCTACTGTACATGTTAGCAACATGTGATGCTACTGTACATGTTAGCATCATGTGATACTACTGTACATGTTAGCAACATGTGATGCTACTGTACATGTTAGCATCATGTGATACTACTGTACATGTTAGCAACATGTGATACTACTGTACATGTTAGCAACATGTGATGTTACTGTACATGTTAGCATCATGTGATACTACTGTACATGTTAGCAGCATGTGATGCTACTGTACATGTTAGCAACATGTAATACTACTGTACATGTTAGCAACATGTGATGCTACTGTACATGTTAGCAACATGTGATGTTACTGTACATGTTAGCAACATGTGATGCTACTGTACATGTTAGCATCATGTGATACTACTGTACATGTTAGCAACATGTGATACTACTGTACATGTTAGCAACATGTGATGCTACTGTACATGTTAGCAACATGTGATACTACTGTACATGTTAGCAACATGTGATGCTACTGTACATGTTAGCAACATGTGATGCTACTGTACATGTTAGCAACATGTGATGCTACTGTACATGTTAGCAACATGTGATGCTACTGTACATGTTAGCAACATGTGATGCTACTGTACATGTTAGCAACATGTGATGCTACTGTACATGTTAGCAACATGTGATGCTACTGTACATGTTAGCAACATGTGATGCTACTGTACATAACAAAAAATTACAAACTGGAACTGTCTTGCAGTGAGGACATTGCCTGCTCGGTTGCTGCTTCCAAACACAAGGAAATCTGTTTTTTTCACACTATTGATTCAACGTGGATTTAGAGTCCTGTTCCAAAACTCGCCTGGCAGCCAATCAAAATGCTCGCTGTGCCGCATATGGAAAACTCTCACAAGAAAAGCTGTGGACAGACGACGCACAATAGTTTATGTAGAAGCAATTATAGACAGCTTGGTCCTGCATGATTTTGGCATCGAAAAGTCCCAGAGCTGAAGCAAAGTGTGTGTTGATTGTGCAAGTAATTAGATAAATGTGAATTAAATAGTTTGGATTGCCGTGCCGCAGCTGGGCCTTGATTATCTCCGTGAAACTATTGGATCGGGCCTGCATCAGAATGAGGCCAGAATGTAAACCAGTCCTTCAAGACTTTAGCTCGGGATCGAAGAGAAGGGGCCCATCATCACTACATCACTCCAAGACTAATCCAGATTCTTTTCAATTCAATGTTTTACTGCAGAGTCTGGATTCACAAAAGCAGTCGTCTTGGAAAGTCGAAGAAAATTGTCAACAACAGAGTAGAGATGATTTTTGATTCAAGATTTTAACTACTACAACATCAACTGCTATAAATATAATATCTTTGCGTTATACAACCCGCTTTATTTATATAGCACATCTGACAGGCACATGGTCCACAGCAAATCAATATAAAGTCTGCTCCTCATCCCGATGTCCTTTAAACGATATTAAAGTTTCTTCATTTCCAATAATCAGTCTGACAGTGACAGTGCAAAGTGTCTCATTTATACAGAGAGGGTACGAAGCCCCGTCGATCCAAGATGGCGGCGTATTCAAATTAATGGTTTGTGCTCAGTGGCGCAGTGTGCCGGCACGGTCGCTGACATATTAGCGGAACTCGCCGTATCACTCTCTATATTTGGGCATCGTCTGGTCCTCCCGGTTCTGCGCAGTGGATGAACTCCCATGATGCGTTGCACCAAATACGCATGTGTGGCTCTCACGCACGTGCACAGAGGGGCTCGACCGCGCTCTGACCAATCAGAGCAGTTCATCAGAGCGGGAGTTAGAGCGAGAGCCAGACGAGCAGAGTTTGTGGCACTAAAGTGTGGATTTAAAGAAAACCGAAGGATTTAAGAAGAAAAAAAGTTCAGGAGGACAAGGGACACTATCCCCACAAAAGCCGACCTTTATGAAAGCTGTGGGTTCTCTCTCAGCTGAGGTCGAAGCTGTTTTAGTTTACATTGAGTTTTAGGAGGAAAATGTCTGGGTAACCCACGTGAATTTAGTCTGGTTTAATCTGCAGTACCACGACAATCCCCCGAGCACTTCAGCTACAAGCTAGTAATACCCTATCCAGTTATTATAATAGATCCATGGAGGTTACTTACAAACTTATTTCCTCTCCCCTCACCTCTTCCCACTCAACTGTTTAAGCTCCTCTCCCTCATACACTCTCACCTCTCCTCTTTCACCTCTTCCTTATCCGCATCGCCTCCCCTCCTGCTCCTCTCCCTCACACACTCCTCAAGTCTTATTGCCCTCCTCTGATCCCTCCCTCACCCTTCCCGTCATTTTCCTCCCTCCTCTCCCTCACACACCACTCACTCTCTCCGTCCTCTTCCTCCCTAATTTTCCTCACACATTGCTCATCTGGTCCTCTCCCTTACCCCCCTCACCTCTCCGCCCTCTTTTACCCCCTCTCACCTCTCTTCTCCCTCCCCCTATGACCTGTCCTCCCTCACCTCCCCCCTCTCCCTCCCCCTCTCACCTGGCCAGGCTGCTGGTGGCTGAGCTCTCCCCGATCTGCGAGCTGGCGATCCACTTGGTCTCCCCCACCACGGTGCGGGCGTGGGGGACGCGGCCCACGTCCTTCACCGTCATCATCAGGTGCCGCGAGGACTTGAGCACGCGCACCGCCTCGTCGTGCGGGACGCTCAGGAAGCTCCGCCCATTCACCTCCAGGATCTGATCGCCCACCTGCGCAGAGGGGGAGAGAGAGCAGAGCGGGGCGGGGTCAGGCTGCGGGCGGAGGAGGAGCGTGCAAACACATGACGAGAGGGACACGAGGAGGAGGAGAGTGGCACAAGTGGAGAGCGGTTTTAGTAGAAGTGGAAGTTGGCCTGGATCACAGCGTCTGGAGGCTGGATTATGTAAAGGTGGTCCGCTCTGAAAGAGGATGTCACAAAACAAAGACATGCACCTGTAAATGGTTTCTTTTCGAGTCCCTCCAGATCCAACGAGAGGAGACAAGGCTGATTTGTAACAAAGTGCATAAGAACAGAGACGTCATTGAGATATTAATGACGCATGCTTAAGATATAGAGACTGTAGTAAGAATGTGTCAGAACAAATACGTTCAGTTCTTCAGATAATAATTTTTTAGCAGAAACACAGATATAACAAATTACTGAAAGCACACAAATGGATGGATAGAAATTCAATTTAAGCAATTAATTTGAACCAGACCGGCCCCTAGACAACTCTGATAAACTAAAGAGGCTCTTACTAACAAGTTTGGGAACCCCTGACCTAGACCTATCACCTGTTTGTCATGAACCGAAATTTGAATACACGTGCCGCATTGATTTTGGTAAAGCACTTTTCTTTGGCCTTCGTAGAGCACAAATTCTAACGCCTCCAGATTATACAAACATCTGCAGCAAGACTGTTTAGCAAATAATCCAAATCCTGTCATATCACCCCTGTCCTGGCTACCCTTCACTGGTTACCTGTGCAGTACAAGATTACATTTAAAATCTTGACCTAGTAACCAGTGGCCAGGCTCCCGACTCCCGTGTACCCTTGTGTATCTAATTGATTTTGGGCTTTAAGTGCAGTAACGTTTAGTGTCCAGCAGGGCGAGACCAGTGTGCTCTTGAGCTTCACGCAGTTTTCGTTTTGACACGGGAAGAACATGCAAACGGCAAACAGAAAGGCCTGGACGTGGAATCGAACCCCTGACCACTGCGCTGTGCCGTCCATTATTATTTATGGTTATAACAGTCTGGTGTCAGGGATATAAAGCACAGCACATACTTGCAAGCTCAAAAAAACAGCTTTGCTCAAACTCTAAAATCAATTACCGTTCTTTCTCCTGCGGTTTGCTTTGCTTTCCGTGAATTTCTCTTTCCTATTGTGCAGATTTTCGGTTTGTAAATGCGATGCCAGCGGGCTCTTTCCCAGTGGGATTAGAAACATCGATTGTTGGATTCTGTGTCTGCCAGAGAGAAACGTTTTTGCTCTATTTTCGTCAGATATGTGGCTGCTTCTTTAAGCCTGCCAAGAAGACAAGATTTCCTCTTGTGGCACAAAAACACACGTATTTATGTATTTGGAAAAAAAAAGTGTATCTCCTTCATTCAGTGATTTAGGCTGGAGCACCATTCAGGAAAACGAAACGAAAAATGACGGTGTACAAGTGACAATTTCTGCAGTTTACAGTTCATATTACTGAGTACTCCAAATGAAAGCAAAGAGAAAGAACAGAAAATGGGACAGCGATGGTAGCAAAACTGAAAAATGGGGGCTGAATAGTTTTATTATAACTTGTACGGCAAATTGTATTGTAATTTCTGTCTGATAATGTGTGTTCATGCATCCGTCTACTTTTGTTTTACTGTTTACTCCTCAGGGACTTCAGATGAAAATTACCACTGCTGCTACAACCTGGTCCCATGCACCTCTCCTTTTGGCTTATGTTTATTGAACAAAACCATACTATAACATGGCGATCCAAACTCAGAAGCAGATGAAAATGCTTGTATCAACTATGTGTGAAAAGAGAGGCCACACAGTGTTAGCTCCTCTTGTTTGCTGCTTAGGACACATAGTATAAAGTAATTTTACACAGAGAAAAGTTGATCTAACTCCAGGATTCTCCAGCTGTTTTACATTTAGATTGGCCTGTGTCTTGTCTGTGTGAACAAGTGTGTGTGTGTGTGCGTGCGTGCTTGTGTTGGTCTTGGCTTGTTTCTTGCCATAGATGCTAATGTGTATGAGTGTGTGTGTGTGTGCGTATGTCATTGTACTGCAGGGGTATCCAAACTTTTTAGTAAGAAGGCCGCTTTAGTTCATCAGACTTGACCTGGGGCCGACAACCTGGATGTAAAAAACTGGATTTGAGCTGGAAAGACTGGATTTTATGCAGAATGCTGTGACAAAATCATAAAACAAATGTCAGTACATAACAATAGAGTCAACGAGTGGATCCCAGTGTCTCAAAGTGCCTCAATAGCAGAGGGCCACATAACATGGCACAGAGGACCGCAATTGGCCCGCAGGCCTGAGTTTGGAAATGCCTGCTGTAGGGTATTGATTCTTGTTTTAATTATATGTTGTGTGTGTGTGTTTGAACGGCTGAGAAAGTTTTGGATTAATATAATACGCTTCATCCAATCCCTTTCCAAACCATGCGATATTTAAAATGTCATTATTATTGTATTCTGTTTTTCTGTGAATAATTGTGTATATATTGCGCATATTTCGCATACAAAAACAAAATTCATCCTGTATAAATACTCCAACCTTTTCACATTCTAGTGTTTGTCTGGGAGGTGGTAAACTGTGCTATTCTGGTCACACTTGGAGTTTACAGCACAGGGTGGAAATAGCATGGCATTATTAGTAAATAAAATGACAAACGTTGCAGAGGGTTGTGTCTGAGCAGAAGACATGTTTATGTGTGGTACAGACACTAACAGCATGGAGATGATTTTATACCCAGGCAAAACCCAGCACCCCCTGGCATCTGCCACGTTGCCAATATAACTTTACTGCAACTTTAAAGAGGCACGCCTAACTTTTTGTGTTTGTCACAGCAGAAATATATACTCTTGCAAACAAAACAGTCATGTTATCTTCGGCATGCTTGTACAAAAAAGCCCTGTGAGTCACTATTTGAGGCTTTGGGCTGAGAGCTGGTTGGCTAAATGAGTGTGGTTCTGTCTTTTTCACGTTTCTGTATGAAAAAAGCTTAGTTTAGTTTATTCAAGGACAATGTGAAGTCACATTAAAACGACGGCTGAACCAGATTTAGCACTATGCTACTTTCCATCTGTAGTCCTTGATAAAATAATCATTAAACATTAATAAACAGTTCTATAAAAAGTAGGGCTGTCAAAATTATCGCGTTAACGCACATTAATTACATTTTTCATTAATCGCGTTAAAAAATAAATAACGCATTGACGCATGTCTGAATGATCGGCCCATGTATCCCATGATATCACTCAGAATGCCACGGAAAGAAGCGTGTGAGAGATGGTGACAGAGCAGGAAGGCCCTCTGGAAATTCAAGTTTTAAAAGAATATGTGACCGCGGGGCACTTGCTGTTGTTTAATATGAACTGAAATCTGCATCCTCCGTGAGCCGCAGCGTACTGACCCGGGGCAGCTGCGGCCGCTCTGGTTGTTGTTAGCTGGCTGTGAGCCGCTAACAACAACACGGCGAACGCCGTCACGGTAACGTGATCCAAGACCATACAGGCACAGAACTATTCTCTGCATGTTGTGTGCGTGTCTTTGTGTAAACTGTGCGTAACTTGTGCAGCAATAAACACACATATACTGAAGCTGAACTATGGAGCCTCTTGTCCTCTACTCAAACGCAACTAAACTCGCTAAATTAAAGCTGGGGTACGTACATTTTCCCTTTCAGTAACAGCTCATGTTGGTTGTGCCCAAAAGTAAAAGGTTCTGAGCAAATCAAACAGATTTAAATACATTTGGTATGAAGGACAATGTGTCATTCCATTTGATAATCTCACTTAACTTCCAATGGAGTGGATTTGAAATAGATTTGTTAGGAATGCGATTGATCGTGAGTTAACTCACCGTTACTATGCGATTAATCAACTAAACATTTTTTAATTGTTTGACAGCCCTAGTAAAAAGTGCAGAAAGCTAGTGATAGAAGCAGGAACTCGTGAGATGAATTGAAAACGTATCTGTTGAGCTGTGCCGTCGACAATTTCAAGTCCTAACTTAAGGATGAGTTGGAGAAAATCTTTATCAGCGAGCACTTCCCTATTGTGCTTCATTGAGGTAGCATTGTCCATCTATATAAAGTCTATGGTAAAATTAATCCACTCACCAATGCCACTGTGCTACCACCTTCCAATAGGGAGTAGTGCGCTGTTGAATGTAAGAAGTAGAAATTTGTGAAATCAAAAAATAATTATTGAAATTGAGTGTGTTTATTGTGCTCACTGAAACAAACGATGCATCTCCCTAATGAACGTCTCAGCTTTCACAATGATGTTCCATAAGTGTCCATAAAAATGCACAAAGTGTAATTATTCTACAGTGCAGCATTTCTCAACTTTACAGCCGAGCCATAAAAGCCAAATAAACATCCATAAAAGACATTAAAACAGACTTGTTCATACACTCCTGCGAGTCACTCTTTATATTCATTCTTCTCGATCTAATGCTAAGTCTTTTTTCCTTTCTTAAAGCTGGTGTACCTAACTTTCAAATCACAAAAAAATAAGTACAATCTTAATTTCTCTTAATCTCTTAATTTCTCATGCATGTATTTTTTCACATCTTTAGATCAGCTTTTTCATTGTACTTAAAAGTAAAAAACAGAGGACCACCTTCGCTCAGCCAATCAGCTCGCAGCCCAAAGCATCAAATAGTGATGTCACATGGGTCTTTCTTACAAATACGCAACAGATAACAACAACAAAAGACAGAATATTTCTCCTCTAAGATTGTTGTTCCTAGGCAATTCTATGAACCTCCAGAAAATGTATTGTAAGCATAAACATTGAAAACCCAAATTGGCTCTTCCCAATTTTTTTTTTTTTTACCAAGAACTTATACTAGGCTTGTTCTGGATCACCCAAATGGTCAGTGGAAAACTTTCGCCGAGCCTGAGCAAGCTTCAGCAGGGGGGGCTTTTTGGGCGATGCATCTTAACAACACTGAATCCACTGTGCAGCATGGGGGTGGTAACATGATGGTTGTCCTCACCATTTTAGGATTAAAGAACTATGATTTAGTGCCCTCTCTGATCCTGGTGTTTATATTTCGATA
Source organism: Knipowitschia caucasica (assembly GCA_964034765.1). Taxonomy (NCBI): domain Eukaryota; kingdom Metazoa; phylum Chordata; class Actinopteri; order Gobiiformes; family Gobiidae; genus Knipowitschia; species Knipowitschia caucasica. The sequence goes on along the minus strand of OZ035823.1, from coordinate 45,953,952 downwards.
TTGTGTTTGTAAATTTATAAGCCATGTAAGTATTGACCAATCGGGAAACTCGCAGCAGCCCTCCTGTTATGGCAAAAAGCTAACGCCGTCGAAACAAATGCCCATATGAGGAAATTGGCTCCATACAGCTAGCTTATCCTTCCTCCGTATTAAGGCTAACACTATGGTGACATCAATTCAATTAAATGTAATGTATTTTTTCCAAGCCATAAATCACAGCAGCAGTCATCTCGGAGGACTATACAAAGTTGTGGATTCACCCACACAGATCAGAGAATCTAACACAGAAAATTGAATAAAATCAAACACATAGGAGCCATTAGTTCATAGGGAGCGGGATGACCAATGTCCATAAATGTTCATAAAATGTCCGTTAATACTAATAAATATCCATAAATGTCCCCAAAACCCCGGTCTGATAATATACAGTGACTATGGTTCTATTATTTCACATTCCAAAAGATGGACTTATCCTTTGTCGTGGCCAAAAAAAAGACGTAATCTTTCTTACTTAAGCTAACGTTGATCATGCTAAAACCCCGCTCCTTCTATTATCGCCGCTGTCAGCAGAACTCAAGACTAAATTTCTCATTCTGGAGTTAATCTGTCTCGTTCTCTCTCGGTTACAGTCGCTGCTCCCGTGAATTACTCTCCGCCATTTTCCTCAGACGCAGCGTTTAGCATGAGGTAAAAAAAAAAAAAAAAGCTTCTCTAAATCTCACCTCCTGCCTGTCTCTTTGCTTTATGTCCATTTGGCCCCAGGCCCCGCTGAGCTGAGGGCCAGTGCAGTCAGTCCCGTATTGCGTTGATGCACTGGGACCCTGAGGAGAAATGAAGTTTGGGCTGGGCTGTTTCCAAAGTCCTGAAATGGCCCCAGATCTGGCAACGCTGAGGAACAACAGCTCAGAGACAGGACAGCACCGACCGGGGAGCTGTTGCAGGAGAAACGAGTCAAAGAGGACGAGGAAAAGCACACAGAGGGAAACACACAGCCGCTGCCAGACAGACGCACAATAACCACACAGTTTGTCGAATGTGTCGTGGAAAATACACAGGTTGGAACTGGTTAGTAATGCTTCTATTATGGTTATGAATGTGACGTGAAGCAGACAAAAGGTGGAGTCCTGGTTGTTAACATTGGAGGACTAATCAAATCGATGAGAGAAATTAACTGAAGTGAAAGACATGAGGAAATATTAGAACTCTAACAAGTGGTTAGCCATGCTTCTAACTCCATGAAAACTGTTTAAAGGGTCACCCATGCATGTTCTATGTTAAATAGTACATGTCATGCTTCTAACATAAGTAGCACGACAGCCCTACATGTCTTTCTCTGTTGCGAAACCCAAAAAGTTAGGTTCCTGAGCTTTAAAGACCAAATTATGTTATGATGATGAGTGGCTAGCTTTGCTTCTAAGCAAATGTTCAAATTAGAGGTCATATGTGGTTAACTGTGCTTCTAAGTGTACTAGTTCCACACATTCCAAAAGATGGACTTATCCTTTGTCGTGGCCAAAAAAAAGACGTAATCTTTCTTCCTTAAGAATGAAGGTGTTAGCCATGCTTCTAAGTTCATCCATGCAGGTTCTATGTAAAACAGTACATGTTGTATGGTTAGCTATGCTTCTGAATTCAGGTATGACGTGGTGAGCCATGACTTGAGTTAGCCATGCTTCTAACGCAAGCCGTCCCTCCACGTGTCTCCTCTACAGATTTCACTCTCATGTTTTAATCTTCTGATCTGTTTGAATCCTTGGACCTGAGTCATGATCATTGTCCAAATGTGACATCACTCGCTCCCTGAGGCCGAGAAGGCGCTGTTCTGCCAATAAACCAGAGTAAACAGGATAATTGGGTGAAAGCGATATCTTTCCGTTGCAGAAATGCCAAAGAGAGTCCATTTCATCTCCGCTGTACGAGCTGTGATCTCGCCTCACAACGAGAAGGCCACGAGTCCTGCGCTGTGATTGGACGATAAAACACCGCCATGCTTCTGTCATGGATCAGCGCCATGTCCCTAGTGTCGCAAAGTGCTGTTTCTGTCATGGGGGGAGGCGAATGAAGGACTCAAAATGCAGGAAATGCCAAAATAAAAATAATTTAATGATGAAAAAACTAAATGGTAGATGAAAATATACTCAAAAATCCAAAACCACAGGGAACCAGGAACGGAACAGAACAGAACGGAACGGACAAGGACATGAACAAGACAATGGACCAGCAACATGGGGAGAGGAGCACAGGGTACATATAGACACAGACACAGGTGAAACACATCAGGGCGGGGCAGACAATCAAGATAGGGGCAAACAGGACAGGAAGTACAACTAAAACCAAACCACAGAGAACAATGTCAAAATAAAACAAAAATACAAAAATAAAACCCACACCATGACAGTTTCATTCTTATTTTTCAGTGAAATTTTGATTCATTTGTGTAGTTCTATCTACTGTATGACGTTGTTAGTTATGGTTTGGTCAAATGTAAAAAAAAAAATATATATATATATATATATATATATATATATATATATATATATAATGGCCATGTGTCTTAGAACTGAACCAAGGGAATGGGAAACAATAGCCCTCTTTCCACCAGCCATGCATGGCTCTACTCTACTCTACTCTACTCTACTCTACTGCAAGAATCGTTAAGTTGAGTTTATTTATCTCAAAATGGAGAAATATCTCTATACTTCCTGTTATGCTTCAGTATCTGGTACTGTATCCTAGCAACCTACTCACAACACACCAGTATCCGGAGAAATACCTCGGTAACCATGGCTTCCAGCAGCACTCTGGCCATTCACACTTCAGTACCAGTTCAACCTAGATAGAATCAGGGCCAAGAGAGACTGAAAAAGTACCTGATAATGGTTAAACAGGGCCAGTGGAAACGCTCCCAATCGGGGTAGAGGGGAGCCGAGTAGGGCTGGTGGAAACGGGGAAATTATTTGACTTTGTTTATTTGCCAATTTCAGAAAACCACATCGGAATACATGTGCTTGTACCCCAGTGTACACCAGACAAGTACATAAATAAAACAAGCTAAAAAGTACAAGAAACAATCAAAACGGTGAAAATAAATAACAATAACAATAACATGGAACATGGCTTTTTCCGGGTGGCCAGAATATACTTTGCCAAGCAGTTTTGCACCTGGTTTGATAAATACAACCTTCACTGGTTTAAAAATGCACGATTTAATTACACAAGTTTATGGTTTACAAGATTAAAATCTAAATCTCTGTCCCCAACACCGATAATGACTCGTGTGCAAATGTACGAGGTCATTAGTGCGTCTCTCTGATCGCCGCTTGTCACCAGTGCCCTTTGTCTGCACTCATTATCCTGCATCCGGACACAGAATAAAGAAAAAACTAAAACCTTCATTGTGTTTGTATTTTTGTGAGAGCGGTCTGAGCCTCAACGACGGCTTCAAAACATCAGCTTCGATTGGACCAATTTAAAACCCCAGACTCCTGTGATCAAAGGTGCGCCTAATGTGAGTTGTGTTGAAAACGGGGGGAAAAAAATCATTTGAGTTTTGTCGACCAAAATAATGCTCCCAATTAGAGCAAACACATTGAGCAAGGAATTCAAACTGCAGGCTCAAAAAGATGCACTGAATGTGGGACCAAAGTTAACAACAAGGATTTCATGCTTTTGAAAGTTTTGATTGAAGCGCCGAAGCAGATGTGTCCAACCGCTTTCCCATGTAGAGATACTTTTCTAGGACAAAACTGAAAGAGAGCTTAGGCGAGAAAGTCAACAATCATTTGTGTGGTCTGTTGGAGCCGCATGACAGAGACGGACAAGAAGAAGCTGGACAAAGTCATCAGGAAGTCCAGCTCTGTCTTGAGCTGTCTAACATGGAGCCAACATCTATGTCGGACCATGACTGTTGCCCCCTGAAGGACACTCTGTCTGCTCTAGAGAGTAGTAGCTTCAGGGACATACTCACTCGCTGTGTGAAGGGGAGGTTTCACAGGTCTTTGTCGCTCCTTCATAGTTTCTTAATCATGCTCAAGTTTTATATGTGCCTCACTCTGTCTTGACTCGCAATTTTTATTCTTTTTGTCTATGGGTGTGCTTTGTGGTGTTGGTGCCCCTGGTGTCTCCTGTTTGTATTCCAATGTAGTTTTTTATGCAAATGGAAATACATTGATTCTGATTAGAGCTGCAACTAACGATTATTTTGTAATCGATTAATCTATCGATTATTTTTACGATTAATCGAGTAATCGCTTGGCTGTGAATTGTGTAGAAAAAAAAAAAAAATTCATCACAAAAAGCTAAAGTGGCAACACTCGAGGATGTATTGATGGCGTAAACTTAAAGTAAATGTTTGTAACAGGCTCTTTGTGCTAATTCTGCTATCTGATTGGATGAGACAGACAGATATTCATGAAATTATAAAAAAAAGTTGGTTTTAATCAAAAATACTACATTTTCATATCATTTTTGCTCTGTTTGAGTCCGTGTGAACCAGAAAACGATTAATCGATTACTAAAATAGTTGTCGACTATTTCAATAATTGATTAGTCGTCGATTAATCGATTAGTTGTTTCAGCCCTAATTCTGATTCTGAGGTCTTTCTTTCCTTCTTGCTGCTGTCAGACTGTACAATAATAATAATAATAATGCATTGGTTTTATATAAAGGTTTTCAGGACACGTAAAGATGCTTCACATGTCATTATTTTTTGTAGTGATAAATCTTCTACTTTCACCACAGCTGCCCTGGGGCACACTGACAGAAGCGAGGCAACCAGTATGCCATGCAAATGCCATCAGCCCCTCCGACTACCACCAGCCATTCACACACAGCCAAACCAGTCTAGCCTAAGGACACAACAACAGTTTGCCACTTTACAGCCGCCCGACTGTGGCACCTGGTGTTCCCAGAGGTCTCCCATCACAGTACTAACCAGACCAATGCCCTGCACAGCTGTAGAGATCTGACTGGATCTGGCAGTCGAATGCAGTTATGGCATGTTGCTCTACATTGTCCCTTTCATATAAAGACTAAACAAATTCCATTTAACATCAGACGCTTTTCACAAAAAACAAATCAAACCTCAAACTTCGTTCTGAGTTCTTCTTCTCAGAGTATAATCTGCAAACATGTCTCACACTCTTGCTCCTCCTCATCATTCAGGATTGCACATGTCTCAGAAGGGTCCACCTGTGGTCAGACCCTGTGCAATGTTCTGGTCCGTGTTGCTTTGTGCTGTAGCTGCAGTGTTTTATAAGCAGCGTCTGAAATGATGGTTCACACCTCGTCAGCGCTGACTGAGGAGGCGGAGGCTGACGCACTAATCGCTGCCTGTCTGCGGCTGTCACTGCGGTCACTCCTCTATGTTATTACTGCTTCAATGGACCGAGCGCCATCTCACAACAAGACATTTCAACTTTATTCACACTAATTATGACCCTATTTTCCAAAACTGCAGACTTAAAGTAGACATATAGAAGTGAAATCGAGGTTTTTGAGCTTTTAACCGTGTTACAATATTGTTCTCTAGTCAGTCACAGACCTGGAGTTGTTTTTATAATAAGGATGATAATAACACACTGCAAAAGTTGTGAATAATAAGTCCAAAATTGCTCAAATCTGGAAAATTACAATACATTTTAATTTGAGCACATATAGACAGCCTTGAACAAGATTTTCCACTGAGACCAGAAAAATGATTTATACAAGAAATGTCTCTCTTAGAATCAGAAAATGAAGTAAAAATTCTTGAATAGCATAGTATAAAATGACTAGTGATGTTGTTTTACTGAAAAATAAGATTTAATCCAAAAAAATGATCCAAAAACGATAATTACAATTAATTTCATTTCAAAGCTTGCGGCCATGAAAGCTGTGCAGAAAATTCTTAAATTGTATAATATTATGAGAACGACATATTTGCTCTATCACAGCAGTGAAGGTTTCCGCGCCTTTTTTCATGAAAGAGCAGAGAGAATCCAGTTACTTTTCTACACATTTTTGTCGCTTGGAGGCTAAAACCTGCGCTCGGAGACCACATACCGGGCCAAGGCTGCGAAATATCCCTAAATTGTTATGGCGGCTTCCAACCATCACTTCACTTCTAAAGACTAAATTCCAGCCCAATCCACCCTGTAGTTTTTTGTGCAATCCTGCCAATAGACACAGACACACACAGAGACAGACACGCACACACACACACACACACACACACACACATGCAGGTTCTGGGGACAAGCTGAGGACAAAATATACAGAGGACCAGAAATCCCCAGACAACAGGCAGAGGAGAGCAGGCTGACGTAGATAAAGTACAGAAGTCTTTCACCAAAATCCCTTTCACCATTAGGCCCTTATCAGTCTCTGCACACGTCTCTGCTTTAAAACACTGTTCACTTACTCCGCCTTCTATCTTAATGACTTCCGACGACAATTTGTACAGTAGAATCATTAAGGAAGAGGAATTTGTACTTTGTCCTATGGGAAAAAGGAACGTTTTTTTTTTGCTTATGTCAAACTCTGAACTAAATACTCTCATTCATACATCTTTTTTTACAAACTAGTGGCATTTTACAAGGATCTCATACATACATCTAAAACAGGGGTGCTCACACTTTTTAAGCTTTTTCTACTTGTTCTATGGTATGTTCTACAAAACATTTATTTATTTCTAAATATATTGAGGAGTCTTTATATCTACAATGTATGTTGTTGTACATGCAAAACCGCATGATTTATGAAATTATTTGCATCCGCACATAACCGAACATCTGCGTTTTCAATCACGTTCATGACATTCCAAACATTTGCGTCCTCTGATGTCCTGTCCTGCGTTGGGGAAAAACCACAGATATGGCCCTGTTCAGAGCTTTGATGCAGACGCCGGTACCTGTGTAGCGGCAATTTTACAAACTCAGGGTGAAGACATATGTTTACAAGCACTGACCCCCGTCCTCAGCCTTAGTTTGATCCTGGTTTAGCTCCTGTTTTGGTTGTTTTCGAGCGTGCGTGATCACTTTGCTGCTCTCTGATGTGGAGGATGTTTGCTGCTGAGAACCGCTCGCAGCAGTGGACAGTTTTTAAGGCAGTAAGATCCATGCTTCAGTGATCAGAGGTTGCACGTTTTGTTTGTTGTTGTTTTGGGAGCATACTGTGGGGTGCAAAACTCCGGTTATCTCTGTCCAAACGCAAATGCATAAACTGATTGAAAAATCAGTAAAGCGATCTACCAATACTACCTTTGCAATCGACTGGTAGGTCGCGATCCGACGTATTGAGCACCCCTGATCTAAACATTCGACAGATGGAGAAACCAATCAGATATGGTCCTGTTCAGACGGCCTTTTGTCCTCTGCTCTCTCCACTTATTCATGAAGAACTTTGGAAAAGACCAGACCAAAATAAACAAACTCTCTCCCAGAGCCTAATGACTTTTCACGCTTATGTGCTTTCATTTACATAATTTTAGATGATTCATGATTGTTCATTTGATAATGTGCAGCACAACTACGGCCATTAGTCACCCAATCATTTCCTTTATGTCCCATCATGGCTTATATTATGTGCTTAGAATACCCAAACATGGCCGCTCCCTGACGATCGGCCTCGGGATGATCAAATGAGTCAAATATAATTTCCATTCAACAGCCGGCATCCGGTTTCTCCAGTCCAAACACTTTCTAAACAAGAAGTAGAATCTTTACTATTCTACAGGCATACAAACAAGCCTGTCTAGTTTTTCTTCCTTAACACTTTTAAGTTTTCTTTTCTTTTTAAGATTAAGAATAATATTAATCCATTTTGAAACAACTAGGACTACCAGAGCAGTAATTGTGATGGCTTCCATTCGGGAATTCTGAAAAAATCCCCCCCAAAAAACTAGTTTGTCACTAGAATAAAGCAAATTAAGTGAGGATTAAGGGATTTATTTTGTATTTTTCCTCTTTAATACGTGCTAAAACTGGTAGATACTACTGAATGCAAACTGCCATCAATTAAACAGTTTGTGCAGTGGAGCCAGCGCAGTGGTAGAGTGGTTAGCACTGTTGCTTCTCAGGTCCTGGGAAGATTCTGGGTTTGCATCCCAGTTGAAATAAATCTAAGTAGAGGTTGCACGTTCTCCCTGTGTCTGCATAGGTTTGTTCTAAGAAATCAAGTTTCCCCTACCAATAAAAATGTGTACAACAGAAAAAATTCCCCCAGTTTCAGTGCTCAAATAGGTCGACATTTGACAACGGGGATGAAGAAAGCATAACCAAACCTGAGAGCAGGGGTCTCAAACCTGTAGCCAGTGGCTACCAGTAGCTCACCACTCCCTTCCAAGTACCTCACCAAAGGAATAAGAAATATTGATTCACATGCCCACAACATTTGTAAATGAAAGCTAAATTGGTAATACATTAGACCTATTAACTGTTGATAGTAACAGTACCTAATCTAACTCTAACTGTTCCTCCATCCGTCCATTTTCTTCCGCTTCATCCACTGCCGGGTCGCAGGGGCAGCAGTCTAACCAGAAACACCCAGACTCACTGTTCAATTTACATTTTAATTTATTGTACACTTAAACGAATTACCTGCAGCTATGATATCTGCCACTTTAGTCCAGAGAAAGTAGCTCTCTGGGTGGGAATTAGTCTGAAGACCCCAGGCTTAGAGTATCTCAGGTCTTGCTCACGATGAGTGAAGGATGGAAAGGAAAGGACGTTAAAAGGTTATATAAAAAGTGTCTTGAACAAATATGCCATTGAGGAAGGATCAAAGTAAACATGATTACACTGGAAAGTAACTGTGTAATGTATGTATGTGCTGTAAAGTATGTATGTGTGATGTATTTCTGTATTACTCTTGACTCAGGTACTTATGAAATGTATACTGTATGTATTACTCTGACTTAGAACATGTCATTTAATTATGCAATGAAGGGGTAGGAGTTTATAAGTATTTGTAGACCTCTGCTTTCTCCTTTTGAACTCTATATAGCACAAACAAACATTGACTTTTTGTTGTGGTATCAAATGTATGTGTCGCTCTGACTGAACTGAATGTGAGATTCATATTGGGTTGCTGTGATGAGGAGTCAAAAGCCAAAGATCTGGGTTTACCGCTCAGTCTATGGTCATGCTGAAAAATATGGAGGCTAAATTATTACACCTTGTTGCAAATGATTTCATGGTATACCCAAGAAGCTGATTTATATCGAAAAGTGACAGATGTTTGGATACAAGCAGCGGATATTTGAAGGATTTAGAGTTACTGTGAGGCGTTTTGGCTTCGCTACCGACGCGAGTTATTCACCTACAAGAAGCCGTCTGCAAGTTTGGTCCTCACTGAGCCATTCATTAAAATCAAGCCCAGAGCAGCGACGGGCGGACTCCCTCTCAAAGTCAGGCAATGTCACACAAACTTAGCTGTGATATTATGGAATGTTAGCAGGAGTGAGGCCTGAAAAATGGCTGCAAGAATCATTGACTATACTATTACACGCACGAAACTCGAATGGTGCGATTTAAACAGTCCCTCAGCACGGATATTAAGAAGTCTTTACCGTAATCTGAAAACATTAGGTCCGAGGTCAGTCCTGCAGTTTTCGACAAGCGCTCATTCTCTCTGTTCGCTTAGATCATAGTGAGGAAGTACACTAGGGATAGGAAAACGAGGTCAAAACACTCGCTTTTCGCGGCTTTTCACCATTTTACAGTTGTTTTACCCTTCTACAAACTCAAAGTGACTGCCTCAGACACCATTACAGCATTCAGAATGTGAAAAAGTGCACTGTCCCCAAGGAAAATGGCTGTTCATGAAAAAGGACTATTGCTCCAGGCTGTTTTCACTTAAATGTAAAAAGTTCATTATATCTTCTTTTAAGGCTTATAAGGTTCTTCTAATAAGACAAAGAGTGTCCAGGAGCTAGTTCTGCTTAATTACCAGATGGTTGGGCAGTAGACTTCTGTCTTAGTCAGTGGAGACACGAGATGGTGTGACACGTCTCTGATCAGCTGTTGATACCCTTTGCGGCCAGTCTGACAGATTGGGCAGATCCATCAGACTGACCAAGCCCCCCTCCGAAACATATCAGGTAATATCAGGTAATTAATTGGTATTAGCTTTAAAGAACCTTCCAGGGCTGGACAATGAATCTAATTTTGATTTGATTAATCGCCTTAGCTTTGAGTCACAAGGGAAGACGTGTTGCTATGACGGGGTCTAAGGGTGCCTCGGTGGTGCAGCGGTTAGCACTTGTGCTTCATAGCAAGAAAATTCCTGGGTTAGATTCCACCTCCAGGTCTTTCTTTGTGGAGTTTGCATGTTCTACCCATGTCTGCTTAGGTTTGCCCTACTCAAGGATCTGAGAGATTGCTAAAACCACAGATTCTTTAAGCGTAAATCGGAAGAGTTTGCTTTTCAATATAAGTCGATAGGGAGTTGACGAAAAACTTCATCCATGAGCACATCTCGATTGGGCTTCATTGAGCAAGTGGTTAGCATTGTCCATCTGTATAAAGCTAGTGGTGGCATCATGATGTTCCCAGAGACCTCCCATCACAGTACTAACCCGTCCCTGCCCTGCTTAGCGTCTGTGATCAAACAACATGATTACACTACTGCAGACAGAATCCTAATTTAGGAGTCTAATTCAAGAATATTCATGCCATATCCGCAGCCACGTATCCGAGCACGCACTTATTGCAAACATTACAAGAGTTTGGAACAGGATGCAGACCCAACTTAATGAAGGCGTTGTTAAAACGAGAGCGGCTCCGCGATTGGGAAACATTTACAAATTGCTCATTGCAGATTCATTCAGGCACTTTATGCATGCAGCGTTAAAGTGAATATGAAAATAAGTCAGTTTTTAGGCCGTCTACAACTCCAGCGGTCTCCGGGAAACATATTATGCTAAATTGTCTTTTTTGGAATAGTATACAGCCTGGATGTATAGTCAGTCTGCTCGTGTGGATCCCTGTCTCAATGTCGGCCTCCCAAAGGTTTCTCAGTTGTTCCTTGCCGATGCAGGTGGGTCTACGGACAGTGAGGATCCAGGACATTTGAGGACATTTACTGACATTTATGGCCAGTGGTCATCCCGCTTCTATGGGTTTGTTATTATCATCGCATTTCCTGAGTTTGAACCTTTTGATTCTCTGATCTGTTGTCGGTGAATCAACAACTTCAACATCCTTCAAGACGACTGCTTTTGTGATTATACTGTATGTGATACTACAGTGCTACCTGATCAAAAACATGGTTCTTTCCGCTTCATTCAGTCTAGCACGTCCCCCCGTCGCCTCTGTTCAAACACTCAGGTTTGAAACTTTTACAATTGGGGCTGGAAGATCATACTTTCACCAGTTACATTGATCAAAAAAATTGAAACTTCAACTCCAGTATATATTCTCACAATCATCTTCAATTTCTCTTGCGGATGTCAATAGATAGTTTTTCTTTGCTATGAATAATTTTTGTGTGTGTTACAGAAACCAAACTGTGTCAAACAGGTACATTAGCCTTTGTAGATCCACAGAGATGCCAGAAAAAGGCCTCTCTGCGCCACATTAGCATAAAACAGGTAACGTGGCTTCTATAGCTCTTAAAAACTGATGGATTTCAACGTAAGCGCAAATTCTAATGCCAACCTCAGCTCCCCATTGTAGAATATTTGCACATAAAACAGATTTAATACACGTTTTTGCAACTCCTTTCCAGCAACACTGCACTTGAGGGAACCAAAAGGGAAAGAGCAGCCACGAGAAAGGGAAAAGGCATTTATGGACTTTAGATTTAATTACAGCAAGGGGAAGGTTTTTTAATAAACTTTGTGAACGGAGACTTCAGACTGTGTCGTTCCATTGGTTTGAAGTGTTCCAGAGGAAACACTAACAGATTAGCTTTTTGGAATTTGGCTTTATTGGTCTGCAGAGAGTGTATGTGTAGGCTTGGGTATACAATGCAGCAGCGGGGTTGATTCTATTTGGAAAAACGTACTTGGAGGAAAATGTCTTGAATATGCAACTAGACAATGTATTTACTTAAAAATAAAAACAAAGTAATGCCCATAATTTAGTTGTATACGGTCAAACCAAAATACGGAAAGCTGGTATATTAACTATTTATGTTGATGATATATTTGTAAATCTAGATATGTCCCCGAACAACTGACCAATACGGTTTTTGATAGTGAATAGTGCGAGCGGGAAAGACCAGCGCTGTTCCTGAGAGGCTCTTTGGTTGCTAGGTCGTTGCTACCCACAGATTTGTCTCCTTATTCACGTACGATCGATGGAAAGAGTTTGTGAACAGCTGTTTTCGGAAGTTATACTTGATTGTAAAATTCTGAAATGTTCCCACTGTTGGGACTAATAAAGGATCTCTGAATCTTAATGTTAATCTGTTGTCCCTGCAGGTAATTCAGTCCACTACAATTGACCCATCTTTCATTGCCGTTAGGGCCTCTACCGTCATAGTACAGCGTCTGGGAATCCATCTCCAGGCTTGATGTTCTTAGTCAGAACAAGATCTGGAGGATTTTTTCTAGTAATCTAAAACTGTATTTGAAATGAAGAACAAAACCTGCAGTCTATTGTTAATGATAATAATAATGTATTGGTTATATACAGCGTTTATTTGACTCTGGAAGACGCTTCGCAGGACATTATTCATTCCCTCCATACACAGTGGTGTACTAATGTAGCCACAGCTGCCCTGAGACACACTAACAGAAGCAAGGCAACCAGTCTGTGTCATTGGATGTAAGGGAATCTACTTTTTCCTAAAAAAAGAGGGAGGCTGGGCAGAACTCTCCATTATAATACTTGTTTTTTATCAAATACTTTTTACTCTAATCAAACCACACAAAATACAACTTTGTTTCCATGGATCATTAAAAACGTTTCCACAACACGTAGTTCCAGCTTTTGTGCTTTGAAAGTTACGTACCGCAGCTTTAACACTAGAAAACCCAAGCGAAATTGGCCCCTGTTTTGAGAAGAAGGAGCTAACTTGCTAGGTTGGCTGCTAACATTTGCATGTATTGATTTGCAAATGTAGTGAAGAAGATGACATAGTCTGGGATCGCGTCTTAAATTCAGACAGAAGACATGTTTTATTGTCAATGGTAGAGACAGTACGATCAAAGCCAACGATCACAGATACAAGAGAATGCAAGTGTATTATACAGAGCGGAGGCATGGAGACCTCCAATCAGCAGCTGCCACGGTGCCATGTAGCTTGGCCTTCAGATAGACAAAACAAGGGAAAAGTACTGGCTTCTGCACATTGATAGAATGATGAGTTTAACTTTAACAAAAGTTGCTTCTAAGTGTTATGAAATCTCATAGTAGGTAATGACTTATAACAGCAGGGGGCTGGGGTGGGCTTTGTTTATTCGTGCGGGGGAGGGAGAGCTGCAAGAGAGTACTACAGTAGTCTGTGAGACCACAGATACACATGTGCTGTGTACCCTGAGAATGCGCTGTATATATTTTGTAATCAGTTTTTCTCAGTGTCTTTGGTGCATTTTTCACATAATTCTTCACATTTTAACAACAGTTAGTGCATTTCTCAGAACAATGAGTGCAAACTGCAAAACCTCATGGATAACCTGCTAAAAAGTCACTTTCTCAAAATGAACTTAATTCCTCAAAAGAAAGTCTTCATGTTAATGAAACTGTCTGTATCTCAAAACAATAAGTCCTGACATCAGTGTTTATGAACAACAGTCAAATGATTTAGTCATGTTTTCATTGTGACTGTATTTAGTGATACATATGTATGTACTGTATGTTCACATATTTACTGCTTATGCTCTTTGCAATTCTACAGCATTCTGCAACAAAAATAGTACACATACAGTATTTACGTAGAAAAACAAAAATACAAAAAATCATTACAGCAGAACCTCCACAACATTGAGTCGTGTGTGACATCATCGCGGCAGTTTCTCCTTTGAACACTTTACAAATGCTTTTGGACATGTATCAGTTACTTTCATACAGTTCTCTGCTGTTTTATAACATTATCATTTGCTTCTGTCCTGTCAATCAGAATGAAACATACTTATCACGACTGAATAGTTTCTGTAAAACCAGTAGTCCTCATTTCATCGCTTTGGTCATCACATACAAAACTGTTCAAAACCAAAATCTGTCAAACTAATTTCATACATTACTTTATCTTTTTATATCCAGAAAATCTTTCCTAATTTCAAATTTCAGCTTCACTCATGACGAGGTGTGTGTTTTATTGTTTACATTTGTCACAGTTCTACCATAATGATATTCTGTATGTTTGCTCTATGTATGTGACTGTATTTCTGTTGCACAATGCTGTAGAATTGCAAAGAGCATATGCAGTAAATATGTGAAAGACATACAGTACACAGACATACATCGAAACACATACATGCACAAACACACACACACACAGTAAATACATACATGCACAAACACACACACACACAGTAAATACATACATGCACAAACACACACACACAGTAAATACATACATGCACAAACACACATACAGTACATACAGTATAAGTGTTCTTTTACGGGCGGCACGGTGGCTGAGTGGATAGCACTCTCGCCTCTCAGCAAGAAGGTCCTGGGTTCGAATCCCGGTCGGACCAGGGCCTTTCTGAGTGGAGTTTGCATGTTCTCCCCGTGTCTGCGTAGGTTTCCTCCGGGTACTCCGGTTTCCCCTACCACTAAAAATATGTCCAATAGTTCTGGCATGTGCCTCCTGTACTGGTGACCCTGCTCCCATCTCTGTGTGGAGTGAGAGACAAATGCCCAAAAATGTAACAATTGTAAACCGCTTTGAGACGCAGATCTGCAGTGAAAAGGCGGTATATAAATAAAAACTTACTTACTTACTTACTTAATACATATATATATATATATACACATACACACACACACACACACACACACATGTATATATACACACAGTCACAACACAACACACTACAAACACACATACAACACATGGCACATATACACACACACACACACAACGGATAATACACGCACACCCAAATTACACACTCGCACACACACACATGCACGCAGGTAAGACACATCAATCTAATATTGAACATAGGGTTTTCTGAAAAAGGAAAGGTCTTCCCCGCCTTATTACACTCTGCATCCTCCGGGATCAGCTTTCATTAGAGCATCAATGAAAGGATAAATGACGATCGATAGAAATGCACAAGACTATTATAAATCTGATCTCTCCAGTTCTTATCGCCAGTGATAGAAAGTACAAATGATTGCTTTAGTACAGTTTTATTGGCAAACACTTGAATAGACTGTATATCAGGAGGTTACCGTAGTGTTAGCCTGGATGCAGAAGAAGCCGATTGGAGCTAGCTTGAACAGGCTAGATTCCAGGCTAGGCAGACCCTCATGCTGCTAACAGTTACAAATGTATACTGTACATACAACTATAGGTATATTTATACACATACTTTTATACTTGCTTCTTTATTATGCTAAAGCCAGAGATTTTGTACTGCTTCTTATAATAGATCATTGACTGCTTCTGTGTTACGCTAAAGCCAGACATTTTATTTTTATTTAGTAGAGAATTTAGTATAGAGCTCTGTTCATTCACCTTGTGCTGTCTGCTCCTCATTTCTACTGCTCTGTAACTGGTGATGCAACACTGACATTTCCTTCAAATGTTCTTAGTACCAAATGCCCAAGTTACCGAGCACCAATCAGGAGCAGCGCTGGTCTGTCCTCACTCATGCTACTTGCTAGTTAAAAGCCGAATTCAAAGACTGGAGGCTCCTGATTGGTCAGTTGTAAGGATTCATATCTGGATTTACAAATACACACTAAACAATATCACAATATACACCCCAGGGTAAAAGAATGGATTTTTAAAGATTGAAATGGTGAGTGTGACATAAATGACTGAACCAGGACTAAAGCAGATCTACAGCAGGACTGAACCAGGACTAAAGCAGGTCTCCAGCAGGACTGAAGCAGGTCTAAAGAAGATCTACAGCCGGACTGAAACATGGCTGAATTAGCATCAAAGCAGGATTAAAGCAGGACTGCCCCAGGACTAAACCAGGACTAAAGCAGGACCAACACAGGAGTAAAGCTGTTGATCACAGTAGGATAAAAGCAGGAGGCAGGACTAAAGCAGACATAAAGTAGGCCCAAACCAGGACAGAAGCAGGTCTAAAGCAGGACTAAACCAGGACTAAACCAGGACAAAACCAGGACTAAACCAGGACTAAACCAGGTCGATAAGCAGGACTGTACCACAACTAAATCAGGACTTATCCATGGAAGAAAAAAGTTTCAAAAGTCGTTTTCTGCAACAATAATACTCTGTGATTCCACAAGCTTAACATCGGAAAGAAGAGAAGGGACAGTGAGGGCCACGTCAAGTCAATCATACTTGTATCAACATACTGGAGGTGAAAGAAGGACACAGCAGAAAGAGGAATAAAAGCAAATGGATCCGGAACACTCTCGCTGAAATCAGGATGTGAAGTATCAATTTCATTTCAACTCCTGATGGCAAATATTTCAATGGTCGCTACACAAAAAAAGGAAAATTGGTTATGGTTCATACTGTGCAGAGAATTGGTCTGATTTAAGACCCACAACCTTGAGAGAACTATGGATGAATGAGAATGCAGCCACCACACAGTTGCAGTGGCATATAAAGCACAGGGAATACTTAAAGCTGGGGTACCTAACTTTCAAACCACAAAAGCAATGTCATGCAATCCATCTAATAATGATGATTGTAATGATAATGGTTTTATACAGTACAGTGCTTTTTAGACATTCGAAGATGCTTCACATTTCATTATTCAGTCACTCCATAGACACTGACAGAATTTGTAAATATATAATCTGTTAGATGTTGTCTGTAATTGCCCATCTAACTATAAGAGTTTATTAATCTTTTTTTTATTAAGGACACTTTACAACACGGTCCATAGTTAAAAGAAAATATCCAATACACACAGTATCTTGCCTATTGAAAAAGAAATGTATATAGTTATTTATAAGTCTTGTGTATTTAAAGTGTTGGGTTATTTTTTGTCTGTTTTGAGCTTTGAACCACAAAATACTCTTTGTCCCTCGTCCAAAACAGACTAGAGTGCCCCAGAAAAAGCTGAGAAGAAACAGGCACCCTTTTCCTCCTCTATATCATCATTTGTACCTTTTATCTTTTGGTAATTTTCTAAAATGGCTGATAAACCTAATTATGATTTGATTTCCCAGATATCTGAGAGCCCGGTTCAGAAGGCCCTTCTGTAGCTTTCACAAGTCGATTCAATGCACGAGCACCCTCTCTCTCTCTCTCTCTCGCTGAATCCTCTTTTTGATCTAGTTCAGACATAGCTGTGTTGACAACATCAGTGACCCTGTGTGTGTGTGTGTGTTTGTGTGTACATAGGTGAACCTGGTGTTGGATGACGGCCGTAGTCTGGGCCTGATGATCCGTGGGGGGGCGGAGTACGCTCTGGGCATCTACATCACCGGAGTGGACCAGGGCTCAGCTGCAGAGTGCGGAGGCCTCAAGGTAAGACCCCCGACTACTGTTCACCAAGATCTTTACAACAACTGACATTGTTTCACAGTACATTAAAGAGAGTGTGTGCGCAGCTAAACAGAACTGTTGTTGACATGGATTTCAACATTGTAAAAGCCTGTCTCACATTTTCACCAAGACTTTTTCAGATTTTAGCTGCATATGTTAGAAATGCTGCCTCCCAATGTTTAGTCCTGACTCTGGGCACCAGCAGGAGACCAGACCCTGTGCTCCTCAGAGTCCCAGCAGGAGGCCAGTCCCTGTGCTCCTCTGAGTCCGAGTTGGTTCATATGAGGCCATGAGGAGACTTGTACACAAACAGAGCTGATATTAACTGACTAAGGCACCTATCCAACGCTTAGAAAAATGTTTATTCTCTCGAGCCGTTTTGCTTGTTCACACCATGTAAACAAATGTAGCTTTAGATTATCGTGAATGTTTAGTGAATGTCAGTAGAGGTGGGCAGAACTTTATTAAAATGCAAAGCTGCTTTGTGCACAGCTTCATGAGAAAGAGAGAGAGAGAGAAAAAGCAACAGGAGAGGTTTTTTTTAATCCCACAATAAAAATTCTTTGTGCAATTCAAATGAACTCAAACTGTATTAGTCTTGATAGTGTTTCTTTTTGTCTACTGCACAATACAACAGCACTTACATTGTCTATGTGCCTAAAGACTGATTACTTTAGTTTGGTTCATGCTGGTAATGCAAGTCTGTTACCTGGGAGATCTCTCCAACTCTGCTCTTACACACATCCAGTTGGGAGCCGTTATTCCAATACTTCAGACATCACACCTCCTACCCCTGGATCCCCATTATCCTCCACTTTTACATACCTGCCATAACTCTGAACTGGTGCAGTGTTGCAGCTAACACACGTACTTACATCCTGTACCCGTGTTTCTAATCTACCTATTTTCACTTTTCACTTCTACCAAAAGTTATAGATATTGACCCGGAAAAACACATATCCCTTGACCCATATTCCAATCTATAATATTTTAAAAAGCCTATAAAAAGCAGCATATGCCTCTTTCAGACTCTGTCAGGGCACAGAAGAGAGAGTGCCGGAGAGCCGAGCGGAAGTGGCGAAAGTCAAATCTCCAAGTTGACCATGAGATCTTCAAAGATGCATTGTGCAAGTTCAACAGTGTGCTACGTAGAACGGAGGGAAACTTATTTTTCCGAAACAATTGAAGGTTGCAGTAACAATCTACGCGTTCTGTTCTCAACAGTAAATAAATTGACAAATCCCGCTGTTAAGATGCCATCAGAGCTTACCTCCAAAACCAAATGTAATGAGTTTGCAGAGTTTTTTAATGACAAAGTCCAAGGCATCAAAAATGCCATCACCTCCACAGTAGAAATTACAATCCAACAGCCAGTGAAGCTTTTTGGGCTGACACACTTTACACCAGTACAAAATGAAACTGTCCAAATGATAATTACAAGTCTGAGTTCTTCTACATGTAGCCTGGATGTATTACCTCCTAGATTTCTTAAATCTGTTCTGAGCAGTCTTTTACCTTCACTCACGCATATAGTAAATATGTCTCTTGAATCTGGAACATTCCCAATGGCCCTGAAAACGGCAGTCATCAGACCCCTCCTAAAAAAGAGGAGTCTGGATGCCTTGGCACTTAAAAATTATCGGCCCATTTCAAATCTGCCTTTCATGGGTAAAATTCTAGAAAAAGTTGTCTATCAACAACTTACAGAATTTTTAATAATCAATCACTCTTTTGATATGTTCCAGTCTGGTTTTAGACCCCACCACAGCACAGAGACCGCTCTAGTGAAGGTAACAAATGACCTCAGACTTAACACTGACGCAGGAAAAGTCTCAGTTCTTATCCTGTTAGATTTAAGTGCTGCTTTCGACACTGTCGATCATGGTATCCTTATTCAGAGACTTGAGGACTGGGTTGGTGTTTCTGGAACAGCCCTAAGCTGGTTTATATCCTACCTACAGGACAGAAAGTATTTTGTGGAGATCGGAAACTGTATCTCAGACCATCTGGCCCTAACCTGCGGAGTGCCACAGGGATCAATCCCGGGGCCTCTCCTGTTTAATATTTACATGCTGCCTCTGGGTAGGTTAATACACAGTAATAACGTGTCCTATCACAATTATGCTGACGATACTCAGGTCTATGTGTCCCTGACAGCAGGAGAACATGGACCAGTGGACTCGCTCCTTCACTGTATCCAACAAATCAGTGATTGGATGCAAAATAACTTTCTCCAGCTAAACACAGAAAAAACTGAAATTATTGTTTTCGGACCTCAAAAACAAAGAGAGAGCGTTATCTGCCACCTCCAGTCTCTCCCCTAAAACCCTCAACTCAGGTCAGAAATCTAGGAGTAATAATGGACTCAGACTTAAATTTCAATAGCCACATATCATCTGTGACATCATCAGCTTACTTCCACCTAAGAAACATTGCTAAAATTAAAAACATTGTGTCTAAAGCAGACTTGGAGATTCTTATCCACGCATTTGTCTCCAGTCGATTGGACTACTGCAATGGCTTGTTCACAGGTCTCTCTAAACAAGCGGTAAAACAGCTGCATTACATCCAAAATGCTGCAGCTCGAGTCCTGACTAGAACCAGGAAGTACGACCACATTAGTCCGGTTTACAAGCTTTACTTGTGTACAAGTCTCTCCATGGCCTCGCACCAGGGTACATCCGCGACATGTTGGTGCCATATGAACCAACTCGGGCTCTGAGGAGCACAGGGACTGGACTTCTGTTAGTGCCAAGAGTCGGAACTAGACATGGGGAGGCTGCGTTTCAGATTCATGCAGCTAGAGTCTGGAACCGTCTTCCCGAGAGTGTGAGACAGGCGTCTACTCTAGCAGTTTTTAAAACTGAACTGAAAACAGTTATTTTTAGCTGTGCATACAAGTGAATGATTTTATATTTGTTTTTTATCTTTAATCTTTTTAATGCGCTATGATTATTTATGATTATTTATGATTGTAATCCCTTGTGTGATTTTAATGTTTTACGGTTTTTAACTACTTGTGTGATTTTATATATCTTGTGCTCTTAATCTGTCTTTTTATGTTTACTTAAATTCTAATGTTTGATGATTTATGCATGATGTTATATGGGTTGTGAGGCGCTTTGCGTTGCCTTGTGTAGGAAAGGCGCTCTATAAATAAACGTTGATTGATTGATTGATTGATGTTGTGTGTGTTGAGACTGTGTGTGTGTGTTTGTATGTATATACGTACATGTGTGTTGTGTAGTGTAGGTGTGAGCGTGAGGAGTGGCTAGTTTAAATGTGTGTGTGTATGTGTGTGTGTGTGTGTTGTGTTACAGAGTGCGGCAGGAGGCTAATCACACTGGTGGGGGGCTAATGAGACGTGTGCGTGCAGACTGAAGCAGCTGGGACATTACGGTGCTGTCATTCAAACACACACAGTATATTATTGTTATTATTAGTATTATTATCATTATTACATGAAGGGTAATTTGAAGGAAAGAGCCGGGGTCAAAATGGTCAGTGGCACTAACCGGCAACAGACGTAGACAGAGCGACCTCAGAACAGTTTATTTAATTACAAGCCACACAATTGTGTAAACAAGACTCTTAACATTTAACACAGCAGAGTAAACAGATCAGTCTGTTTGTGTGTCCTGTTCTAAAAATAAAAACCTCACAAAACATCTTTTGTACAACAAACAACGAGGACTAACGAACACTGCCGATCTGACCGGACATGCGTCCGAGCAATAATTCAAACTAATGTCAGAAAGTGCAATATAAAACCACATGTGTCCATCATCACTGTGTGAGTGTGTGTGTTTGTGTTTGTAGTAGGGCTGGGGGCGATATGGCTGAAAACTATATCACAATATAAGTAATTCATATCGTCCGATAACAATATATATTGATTGTTTTTTTGTTTTTTTTTAAAAACCTAAATAAATACATTTGTTGTGTTGGATAACACACATCAGCAGTTTACAGTCACGGGGGAATGAGGCTGGAGGAATATGTTCACAAGCACAGTGTCCCCCATTGTTAGTCCTGGTTTAATCCTGGTTTAATCCTGGTTTAGTCCTGGTTTAATCCAGGTTTAGTCCTGGTTTAATCCTGGTTTAGTCCTGGTTTAATCCTGGTTTAGTCCTGGTTTAATCCAGGTTTAGTCCTGGTTTAATCCTGGTTTAGTCCTGGTTTAATCCTGGTTTAGTCCTGGTTTAGCTCCTGTTTTGGCTGTTTTCGAGTGTCTTGTGTCCCCGTGACGGCTCCGTGCAGCTGTGCTTCCTGTGGAAAAAGTTCATCTCTTGCTTTTGCCGAATGCATCGGGTCTCCGTGTCCACTGCCGCACCGCACATGCTGTTCCTCACACGGACGTGCACAACCACTGACACGGCATTGAAACACAATCCATGATCCATGGACGCTTACGCATGGTGCGGGTTTTGTTTTTGCATTTCCCAGAATGTTTTGCAGTCCATGATTGGCTGTGATAGGTCAAGAAGTCTCTGCCTACATCCCCCAGAATGCTGGGCGCTTCTGACTCAGCTTTACTTCCTGTGTTTTCTTCCTGTTTTTTCTTACGGAGTGAAGTTAAACTATCGAACATTCTATCAACCCCGTTTTCTATCACAATATATATCGTTTTATCGCCCAGCCCTAGTTTGTAGTATGTTTGTGGGTGTGTGTGTATGTGTGTGTGTGTGTGTGTGTGTGTGTGTGTGTGTGTGTGTGTGTGTGTGTGTGTGTGTGTGTCCCATTTGGTTTTGTTTTCGTTTCTTTTTTTATTACCATTTTACATTACATGGTTTTGTTACCTCTGGGTCGTAATACGGTCCCTTTAAGTTGAGTTTACATGTGTACAAATTTTGGGGGAAAATAAACACGATATGTGTACTTGAATTCTAATCTTAAGTCAGTGCCCTACACCATTTCTCTGCCTCGCACACACACACAGCCTCAGCTTCACACTGGGTACTTACTCACAGACTGTACTTATGCAGTGACACATTTGGCGAGTAGCAGTTTTGTGATGATGCTGGTTCCTAAAGAAAATATATGCAGTTTGAAACTTCTTGCCAAAAAGACCCTCCATAGTGTAGTCATTTTGTGGCTCTGTAAGAATTCACCAGAAAGAAAAGAGATAGAAAAGAGAGAGAGAGAGAGAGAGAGAGAGAGAGAGAGAGAGAGACAGAGAGAGAGAGAGAGAGAGAGAGAGAGAGAGAGAGAGAAAGAGAGACAGAGAGAGGAGAGAGAGAGAGACAGGCAGACACAGAGAGACAGACAGAGACACAGAGAGAGAGACAGAGACAGAGAGAGAGAGCGAGAGAGAGAGAGAGACAGAGACAAAGAGAGAGAGCGAGAGAGACAAAGGGAGAGAGGCAGAGACAGACAGAGAGAGAGAGACTGTTATTTGCTAAATGCTAAATTTGGTAGCAACAGTTATGCACAGCTGTTTGGACCCATAGTTATGTAGATAGGAGACAGATTGACGAATAGATTGACAAATAACAGCGTCTGGCTCCAAGATGATGTGATCCAGAACATATTTTTGCATTCCGTCTCCTGAGTTTTTTTTTATTTTGTCAATGAAGCCGTCAATATTGTCCAATACAGGCGTTTTAGAGGTCATACAGTAGCTATGATTGTGATGCCTTGTGTGATTTTATGTAAGGTATGAAGTCCCAGTCTACATCAAAATAAGTTTCAGTGTCCTCTCAGAGCTCCTCCCATCGGGCCGCCGCTACATAGTAACAACAAAAAATAAGAAAAGATACTTCAACCGGTATAAAACCTTGTTCCTACCCATATCTGTGAACCTCATGGAGCAGAGCGGTGGTGGTTTATGTCTGTCTTATGTGTGAGTCCAAGGCATAATACATTCATTTTGAACTTGAACTTGAAATTTAGTTTTAAATTAAAATGAAAATAATACACACTGTCGAGAGGTCAGAGTCGACCTGGGGTTTTTGGTCAGTGAGAATACAGGTAGTTTTTTGTCATGTTTTACTGCTGCTTTTTCCATATCTCCTGCAGTATTGTGATTATTTGCATCACACCATGAATTCGAAGCAACCCATTTGTTGTCGGACATATTCCTGTATACTTTCACATTGATTAATGACAATTCTGCTTTCATAAGATCGGACCAGACAGAGCGGTGAGGGTCCGTCTCAGCGGGACTCAGGATTAGAGATGTACAGAGACGGGCGGCAAAACAACATCCATCAAACCGCACTTTTCTTTGATAAATAGTATTTCCCTTTTATGACTTGAAATGTTTGGGTAGACAGTACATGAAACATTAAGTCGACGTAGAGGTTTGAAGGGGGCGGAGCTTCATGGTCAGGAAGTAAAATCCACATTTCTATGGCCCCGTATCCGCCGTATCTAGTTGGCTCTACTCCACCTGGTCGTGCTTCCATTACACGTTAGTATCCTACCCAACACAAAGCAGTATCTGGGGAAATTCTTTGAAAACCATGGCTTGCAGCAGCACTCTGGCCAATCACAGTCAGTAAGAACACTTTAGTACCAGCTCCGCCTGGATAGATGGGTATTTTACAGTGTATGCACGGTTTTGACAGCTGCAGCAGCGCTCAGACCTCAAACAGATTTGTCATGTGATTGCAGTTCAGCAGCTGTGCGTTGAGGTGGTTAGAAAAGTGTTTAAAGTGTGTGTGAGGACTTTTACAGCCTTTAAACATACAACGGCTACTTCGCGGTTTTTGCTCATTATTTTTAGAATGTATATAGATGTAATCGACACCATTGAACCAGGGACCTCTGACTTGCAAATGGGTAGCAGTGTTACTTGGATAGAGGAAGCAGTTCTAAGTTACACAACTTTTTGTTAGAACTATACAGTTTTCATCTTTCGGCAACTAACAACAAAGCAAAGATCTGGGTTTGTCTTTGAACAGACTACACGATTTGACCCAGAAATATTGTCTGGTGATAATGAATGACCTAAATACAGCAACGAACACCTCTAATGTTCTACCTATAATGTCTGGCAAATGTCTGGAAACTGTGTGTTTTTGAGGCTCAGGGGAAGAGCAACCATTTGTAATTAGTGTTATGATTAGAAACCATACATTTGGACACAGGTGGGCCATAGACTGTGTGTATGCTTGTAAAAAAGAGCCCTGTGAGTCCCAATTTGACTCTTTTGGCTGAAAGCTGATTGGCTGAGTGAGGGTGGTCATCTCTTTTTCATTTTTCTTTCCAAAAAAACTGATCTAAAGATGTGACAGAGGCCAAAAATACATGCATATAAAAACAACCGACAGAACCAAACTGTTTTTTTTAGAGCAATACATTACTTAAAAGGTTTTGTGATACATAGTTCCATTTTGTTGCAGTTTGAAAGTTACATACACCGGCTTTAAACAACTCACAATGAAATACACGGCCTGAAACAAAGAGAGACTGTAAGTAGATCTTACAGCATGAAGCCAGGAAGGCATCCAGGAGGTATCCCAAACAGATGCCCGAGTCATCTCCACTGGCTTCTCTGCGTGGACCGCTTGTATCCGCCATTTGTGTCTTTTCGGTCATCTTCACCTTCTACAACCGTTCTCTTTGAATCCCGTGATATGAGTCCTAAATAAAGTCTAATAATAAAACATATATATACGTCATCTCTCCTGTCGTCCATCCTCTCCTCTCTTCTCTACTTCCATGAGGGTCCATCATTCATAACTCTATCGTTTACTCTGCTTGCATTATCCTTGTACTATAATCATCAGTCTAAACTCTTCCTCTTTTGTCCTCTGGGACATTAGCTCTTCCTGTAGATGAAATATTCAGATGGTTTCCGCTCAAACCAAACGTCCTGCTCTACATTCTGCCCGGTGCGTAGCATTCTGACAGCCCAGTATTTCACAGCACACTGACCTGTCATCTCTGCAGCTCTCCTCTACACCTGGAGACTGCACTGCTGCCGCTGCTCACAGACACTTCTGCTTCTGATGGAGCGCTTTGATATGGGGAAAGTAATTACACTGCATTGAATTGAATTGAATAGAATTAATGGGGCGATAGTGGCTCAGTTGGTAGAGCAAGCCCACCACGAGACCTACTCCCTGACTCCCACTGATGTCTACTGTTGTTGTGTCCTTGGGCAAGACACTTAACCCCACTTTGCGTGAAGCCCCCGCTGAAAGATCTTAGCTCCTGTGGACTCACCCCCTGCAGGAGGATCAGTGAGGGGCTGGTGCTGTTTGTACTGCAAGACAGGCTTCTACTCTGACAATGACAGGTTTTTTTTTAAAGTTCTGTTTTAGCTGTGTTTTCAACTGAGGGATTAACTCTTTTTAATGTACTGTGATTATTTAGGATTGTAATGCCTTGTGTGATTGTGTTTTGTTAACCATTTTGAGTTGCATTATGCGATACAATTAAACTGGCCTTGCCTTGTCTTATAAAAAGAAAATATGGTATGTGCAGGTTTGAAGACCTTATGCTGGGTTTGATTTATTTAGAAATACAGTTTTAATACCATTTTATATTAGAAGGGAACTACTAAAGGTTTCAAAATCAGTTGGTGTTTTTTTTGTCTGATCCCCCCAAATCGAAATAACCCCATAGCAACGCCCTTAGAGACGAAAAAACTTCACAGCCCTTGGTGACGTCAGAGCGGGTACGTTTCAACGCTGTAAGTTGTTTACAATTTGGTATTCGTTCTTTTTACGCGGATATTCAAGATGACAAGGCCGTGTACAGCGAGTATGAGATTACTACTAGATTGTAATCCTTCGTTGGCACTGAGATAGTCCAGTGGTTGTGTCGATGGACTGCCAATCCAGACACTGAGGTTCAAATCAGTTCAGACACATTTTCACTCTCAAAACGGCATTTTATGTGTAGTGAGCAATTGTCACCTGTAGAGTGCAGTATTGTGTTGGGCATCAGTGGAGAGAAGAGAGAAAAGGCAGTCCTGTGGCATAGTTCCATGGTTTTCAATGCATGGGCGTTACCCGCTGTGACGTCACACACAGGTTAGAGCATAGACAACTTAAATTCATGAAAAACACGTTCTTTTTATAAAATATAGGAATTTTTTTTGCAGGAATATATTTCAGATTGACATTGTCATGCAATTTTGATATCCACTATTTTTTTTTTTTAAACCCGGCATAAGGTCTTTGAGCAAAAATGCTAGCTTACATATTGTCCCTTAACACACACCAGACTCCTTCTAGGCAATGAAGCTGAAGTGTATTGCCTAAGAACACAACAACAGTTTGCCACTTTACAGCCAGAGATTATAGTAACGACATTACTATCACACACACAATCCTTATTAATAAGACATGTTAAAAGATGTATTGATAAGCCTAATAGTATCTCTGTGGAGTACTTTCTCTGCATTTTGACTAAATGATCACGTTTATAATCTGCTGAATAAATCAACATATTTGTGGATGAACCAACGATATCCCTTTAGCCCCATTACCCGAGCCTGGGAATCCCCATGCCACATTTATAGCTCCCAAATGCAGTCATAAACATATAGGAGCGGACACACGAGTACTTTAATGCGGAGGAAGCTGATTAACTGGAAAAGGCTGTTTGAGAGGGAATGTGGAGGCAAATGTACACAAATGTTGTAGATAGCAACGACTGAGCAATCAAAGAGCCAATCAGAAGCGGCGCCATCCTGACCCTGCTCGCACTACTCACTTATAGCAAAAGCCAAAATCGGGTGACAGAAGGCTTCTGATTGGTCAGTTGTTTGGGCTCAGTTCTGGATTTACAAAGAAAACATCACAATATAGATCAGTTACTGAGCTAGAGGAATTTACGTTTACAAAATTTGCCATTCACACTTCCCTATGGTGCTCCGTAGAGCTAGCAGGTTACATCTGTATACAGTGTATGCCTATACAAATACAACTTTTCACAAAGAAAACCGTATGATTTAAACACAAGGACAGAAAATAGCCCCAGACCATGGATTTTAAAAACTGAGTGTGAGACAAATTGTTACTGAGCAAGAGGAGTTTACTTTTTCAATGTAAGTCAATAGAAGCCGGAGCGAGTTAGAGCAAAAAATAAAAATTCATTTAGTCTGGTGTTAGCCATGGCTTCCCTTTCCCTTTATCTGCTTTGAGCTCCTCCACGGCCCTGCCCACAGCCCACCACCACTCATCTCACCCTGAATGTCCCTCCAGATGTCTGCAGTCAGCCACAGTTCCCCTGGAAGTGCCACTGAGGCCCTTAGAGCTCAATGTGGTCCCTCTGCAGACACCGCACACGGGACCGACCCAATGTTCCTGCTACAAATGTGACTATGCATCACTTGGAGCCCGAGAGGTCAAGATGGGGGATTGCGCCTGTCTGTCGGTTCAAAATAGCGTTAGCGTCCGGGGAGAATCATCGATGCGAGCTAATTGTGTTGGTTTGTTTGATCGAACGTTGAGTGAAACGTGATAGGGCAACAAGAACAACATTGGTATTTCAGCAGTGGCTAAGAAGGTAAGACTTAGGAATACAATTTTAAGTCAAAAAACACATTGGAACGATGGGTCAAATGCAGTAGACACATTTCTACACATGTATATTAAAGTATAGCCTCCCTTATACAACCGTTCCTGATACATAATCAACAAAAACTGACCTGGAGTTGTTTTGAGACCCATCCACGCTAATGTCAGCAACTTCTGGCACAAACATGTCACTCAATTATGTCTAAAAGGTGGTAGCATAGAAATACAGGCAGAAAGCATTCATACATGTTTCCCCATATATTTTCTACTTAAAATATTATTTCACATTACAAAACACAAAATGACAAAGTAAATAGTCTCATTATCAATTTTAAGGACCAAAAATAATGTGTAATATCGCTTCTTTTAAAGAGGTTGAACCAAAGTTCTTCTCAAAAATGCATCAAAACCTAAACGAGGACAGCCTGGAAAGGAGCAGTCCAGTCTTATTAACTCACATCCTAACTATCTAATGTGTTGGGCTCGCAAAGTTAGTTCGCATTAACAAGAGCTGGTTAGGGTTGCCAAAAGCCTTGTTTCGGATTGGCAGATGTCCACGCAATTCACGCCAACTCCACCACAGTCAGATTAGACAGCACTTCGAATGAACGTGAAACATGTGTCTGCTATCATCACAGCTGGCAACCCTGAAGATATTCTGATTAAATACTGTGGCGTACATCCACTTTAGAAGCCTTACAATAGGAGACGTTTGGTTACACTGAGAGCTCTATATGGGGTGGACAGCTGTCACGGCTTGAGGTTTGGATGAGCGCAAAATGTATAAATTGGGATCATAAAAACACATGCCTAAAGCTACAACCTGCAGAGAGGATTTTGTGTAGAATTTTGAAGCTGGATCGGGAGGTTGTGCAGTAGCAGTTATGGAAACAATTTATAAGGTAGTTTCTTTTTTCTTTTTCATGAGTGTTTTGTCTTTTTGGTGTCTGTCTGTGTTCATTGTTGTGAATAAAGAAATTATTATGATGATATTGTGATTTCTGTGTAGAACCAAAGATGCATTTATGGGAATTGAGAGAGAAGAGATGTCAAAATGGTTGGGTGATGTGGGAGGATAAACCAGGCCTTTCATTGAAAAACTGATTGATCATTTAATTTTCTTTCTTATGTTGAGTGTGGGACTTTACGTCAAACACGAGGTCGACAGGCCATTTATACCGATTAGAGATAACTCAAAAAGGCTTTTTAATTGTATGCACTTTATCGGGGTAGCAACAACCAAGTAACCTTTTAGTTTTAGAAGTGTAATGAGTAGGGCTGTCAAATGATAAAAATCGAGTTAATTACAGCTTAAATATTAATTAATTGGAATTAATCACATTTCTCACTATCAGCAAAATTATGCCATATTTTTCTGTAAATGGTTGTTTGAAAGGAAAGATGAATGACAACATAGTGTACATATGTACTGTATATTGTACTGTTTATTATAATGACAATAAATCCATATAAAATGGCATTAACATCATTAACATTCTAACTTTCTATAGTGACCCAGACCAAAGGATGAGGGACATTTCAAAAAAAGTCTGAAATGCAGAATATCATTAAATCAGTTTTATTTGCTCACGACAATTAACTTTTTGGCACAACCAACATGTACTGGTAGCGCAAGGGAAAACTTAGGTACCCCAGCTTTAATTTATCCAGTGCGATTCGGGAGAAGACACGGATGAAACACGGAGGAGACTGAGGCTCCATATTTCAGCTGTATGTGTATTTATTTCATGCACAGATTACGCAAAGACGAGCACACACAAAAAACAAGCAGAGAACAGTCCTGTGTGCGTGACGCTACGGCGGCGCCGTTCGCCGTGTTGTTGTCAGCAGCTCACACCGCTGGAGGTGGGAACCTCTGTCCAGAGCGGCCGCAGCTGCCCTGGGTCAGAACGCTGCGGCCACGCACTTTCTTTCTAAACTTGAATTCCCAGAAAACCTATCTGCTCTGTCGCCTTCTCACACACACACGTGTCCGCGGCATTCCGTAAATGCGTCAATTTGCTAATTTTTTTAACGCGATTAATGAAAAACATTCATTAACGTGGGTTAACGCGACAATTTTGACAGCCCTATTAATTTGTAATTATGTAAATTCTGTTTATTTACATAGCATAAAGGGAGAACATGCAAAACTCCACACAGAAAGACCAGGAGGTGGAATCAACCCTAGGACTTTTTCCTGTGAAACACAAGCTCTCACCGCTGTGCCACCTGCCGCCCAAATATTCAGCTCATGTACATTGTAGATCTTCCTAACTTTTTGAGAAATTAAGAATGCAAGTAACCATTGCGACATACTGTTAACTTGCTACCAGTTAGCCTTTCAATAACTTGTTTTTTTTCTGTGGTTGTTTCCCAATATTTCAAATTATATTCACCAGTTTGTGCAAGGTAAATTAGAATAAAACTGATGGTAAACTTTTCAGAATTACATTGACTTTAATGGGAGGAGTCAAAATGAGTTCTAGTAGTTTCATATTTCTGGGAGTCCTAGTGTTAACCTTTTAGAGATGGACTACTATAATCAATAATGCATAGAAAAAAATGATATAGGAAATATGTAGGGAGACAATTTAGGGAAGCAAAGTCACTATACAGAAAGTGCTCTGGCTTGTTAACCCCAATTTACCAAAAGCCCCAGTTAAAAATCCAAGGCTGTTTAATCGCTGGTGCTATGAGGATTGGGTGGCAGCTTGGATTGCCACTTTCCTGACCCAGAAATGTACTGATAAAAGGGATGACACTGAATAAACCAATGCCTCAAGTTCCCATCACTGGTTTACACACTGTTCATTTCAAAAAGGGCATCTTTCACAGTTGCAAATAAATGCCGCCTTAATGCTTGTCCAATTCATCACACCTGTTTACTGTCGGCTTGGAATATCGCCGCAACAACCAGAGCTCCCCCTCGCTCCGGTTATAAATGCGAGCTTCACCCATGACGCATTGCTATCAGCGCTAATCTCTTCACTTTCCAAATTGTTTTTCTTTGCGCTTTGGGAGGCGTTTGAGAGCTATCGCATTTGCCAACTTTTCCAATTGTTTCTCTCTCCCCTCCGCAACGCTGACGACTTAATGACTTGATCTCCTCTCAGGGTTGAAATACAGCCAGACGTCGAATATATGCAAATGTGTCTTTTTTTTTGGGGTTGGCTCGTCTGCGTTTTTGCCTGCAGAGCGCTGGCGTTTGGCCCCGTGTGTCTGGCTGGTGTCAGTGTTACATCTACATAAGATAAAGTGTGTGTGGGCGTTGGTGTGGAGGAGATCTGAGCTGGTGGCACCTGTATCGCACTCAAAAAGCCCCCGCGTCATGAATGATTCAAATATCTGCACTGTCTGTAGTTGTGCGTGGAACAACCAGAGCAGTAATTGACAATTATTTTCATGAGTTGGCCAGTCATTCTGTCTTTTAATCAATTAGTTGTTTGGATCTAGAGAGGGTCCTAAATATGGGATTTTTTAAAATACATTTAACCGAAATAAAGCTCAAGTGATGCACCCTGGAGATTGTCTTGAGTGAGAGAACCGGTGGCCCCCATCTCAGACTCAAGCCCTTTCCGCCAGGAGTCTTTCCTGTCCAAGACTACAACCTCAGTCCTGAATCTACAGCTGAGTCCTGAATCTACAGCCTCAGTTCTGGATCTAAATCCTTAGTTCCAGATCTACAGCCTGAGTCCTGGATCTACAGCCTCAGTTCATAAACACATGTTTTTTGAGTGGCTCCTTGCTGATGCAGGAGACAGTGATGATCCAGTACATTCTTGGACATTGATTACAGTTACGGAGAACCAAAGTATGGTCATCCTGCTCCCTTTGGACCAATGGCTCTTATGTGTTTGTTATTATTGCATTTCCTATCCTTGAACTGTGTTTGATATTCCGATCTGTGGTTGGCAAATTGACCACTTTCTAAAGTCCTCTGACAAACTGCTGCTGTGATTCAGGACTGTTCACAAATACATTGAATTCAATTCAGAAACGAGTAAGAATTATCCTTACAGCACTAAGGACATATTAGTACTCCTTGTCTTATACATAGAAACATTAGTATAAAGTATTTACTTGTTGTCCATCAGCACATCATGATGCCTCTTGCTCACACTAAAATAAAGCTGGGGTTCCCAATTTTTAAGTGATACAGAGATAACTATCTTTGCTCCAGTCTCTGGACCCCAGAGGATCATAAATTGTAGGGCACAGTTTGCACAGAAAGAACACCATCTTTTCTCAAGATGAACACAAGTTTTACCTGAAAGGCTATTATGGGGGTATAAAAGATGAGTTATTTATGGAACAACATCAGTTAATGCCTTTTTATAAATAATTCATGTCTGTTCCAACAAAAAGTCTTGTAAAAGATTCTTGTAAAAGTTCAATGTTGTACCAAATCAGACCCCAACAGTCTGTCTTTATGTTTATATAAACAGGTTTTGCATATTTGTGAGAAAGAGCCCTGTGTATCACTATTTGTCGCTTTGGGCTGAGTGAGGGTGGTCCATTCTTTTTCACTATTCTGTCTGATAGAGAGAATGCTCAACTGCAAGCTCAATGAAGCCCAATGGGGAAGTGCTCATGGACAAAGTTTTCCTCCTACTCACTCTGGCTCCTACTGACGTACATTGAAAAGTAAACTCTTCTAGCTCAGTAACCGCTTTTGTCACACTCACCCTTTTTGGGATTATGACGAGAGCTCTTTGACATCACCTTTGTAAATCCCAACATAGATGAATACTTTATTGATCCCCGTAGCTGAAATGTAGGTGTTCAGCAGCAGAAACACATGAATCCAAAGCATTGTAGCAACCTCCTTTGCAACACGTGTTGCCACTAGGGTTGGGAGATATTTTTTTTGTACCGGTATACCGGTATAAGTAAATTAAATGATAAGAAAATGCCTTATACCGGTGAAAACGATCATTTAACACTGAAAACAGCGAGCGGAAGACACGTTTGTGTGCGGCGCACTTTGATGACGCATCTGCGCGGCACGTGTAGCAGAGCGGCGTGCAGGGACAACAACAGAGCAGAGAGCAAACATGGGTGAGGGCGGCGGTGAAGACCATGGTGAAGACATGCAGATTGTAGAAGACATTGTGCCAAAACGCGGAGCTACCTCAAACATATGGGAGTAGTTTGGGAACTAGATAAAAAGAAGCAATTGTGTGAAACTATCGACAGTGGATCTAATGTTGTGAAAGCAGCTGCCCTGAACAACTGGACTCTCTCTCTCTCTCTCTCTCTCATAGTGCCATTGGTAAGCTTTATTTACTGTTTACTGTCATTCATTTTACTTCAATGCATGTGTTTGTCTACATTGCAATATAATTACAAATAAGTTATAATTACATAATTATAGAAACGCAAAAGGATACAAAAAATATATACAGTATTTGATCATTTTGACTATATTGGGATTAGGAAACATAAGCCAAAGTGATCAAATAATTATTTGATAATGCTACACTTTTTATATTACAAAGGACAAACTTTTATATATTTTACAAATTACAAATGTTCACCTTTATTACAT
This sequence comes from Knipowitschia caucasica, assembly GCA_964034765.1. Taxonomy (NCBI): domain Eukaryota; kingdom Metazoa; phylum Chordata; class Actinopteri; order Gobiiformes; family Gobiidae; genus Knipowitschia; species Knipowitschia caucasica. The sequence goes on along the minus strand of OZ035823.1, from coordinate 45,920,351 downwards.
GTTACCTGCAATTTTCAGTATGTACAAAACAGAATTCTCTACAATTCAGTTTTGTTAATACGTTTTATATACAATAGCTGTATTTCACATTTTACTGCCAATAAATCAGTAAATGCACTTTGAGGCAAGTGTGTTTAAAATTATCAGTGCTACTTTGTTAGCTCAAAGCTAACAAAGGTCGGGATAAATGCCCATATAAGGAAGTCTCCAGCTAGCTCATGTTCAAATCATCCTCTTCCGCATTAAGGCTAACACTATGGTGATATACAGTCTATGGATAGGATTCAATTCCATTTATTTTTGTAGTTAAAGGACTTCTCTAAGTTGTTGATTTGCCAGCACAGATCAGAGAATCAGTTCAAACACAAGAAATGCAATATTAAAAAAAACACATTGGTCTATAAGGGGCAGATGACCAATGAGCATTAATATGAATAAATGTCATTGAAGGTTGAGTATCCTGGATTATCATCACTGTCATTAGACGCTAGAACCAAAATGTTTAATCATGAGGAGCTCCTTAGATGGATTTGATCATTCCCTTTGTTGTGGTTTAAATGTTAGGTACAGTATACCTAACCACATTGTTAATAGGTATAGGTAGCAACTAGAATTTCGATTTCAAAGTCGGCTATAATCCAAACTGACGCTGGTTCAGTTCCCTTTAGCGTCCCTGTGTCTCTCCGTAAAATAAGTGGAAGTTGAATCCTCCACTGCATATGGCACCTGCATGTTTTGTGTGACATTTAGCAGAGAATGGAGCAGGTTTAATTAGGGAACTCATCTCCGTTCGAGCCGCCTTTATTGGGAGCTCATCGGGGATCAGCGAGAGGCGTGGACACCTGCTGACGCCAATCTATATTCACTCGCTTTCTACGGGAGACAAGGCCACAGCCGAGGAGCATTCTCACACAGGAAGCTGGAGGACGGCTAAGAGAAAGGAGGCAAGAAAGGACAATAACCGGATCGGGAAAAATGGACGCTAATAATTCATGCTAATAATAACGCCACACCTTCTTCTAAATGATCAGAATAATGTGCCATTCTTCTGTGCTGATTATTGACTAGTTACTAGTGATGTGCGATTCGTGAACGAATCGTTCAAAACTCGAGATTCACTTTACTGACTCGGGAGTCGTGATTCCCCGCCTCCATTAACTCGTTCACTAACTCGTCCGCCCACCACTTTCTAAACTGCGACCCCAAGACTGCGTTTTCTACTAGCCACAATGAATGACACTCTAATATTACGTGTGTGACTGTGTGTGTGTGTGTACTGTAGCTCGTTTGAGCACAGAAACCAAAAGCTTATCGTTTACAACCATCTACTTCACCGTAACGTCCTCCTTCCTGCCTGCCCGCGCCTGCTAGTACGAGCCGTACGAGCAGTGAACGACTCACTGTGGTTCTGGATCAGCCCCTTCCCGCTCCCCTTCGAGTCGTTCAGCTCTGAACGAATCGTTCATCTGATCTGACTCACTCACTCACTCAGCATCAAGCGAGTCGAAACAACAGGACAGGACACCGACTCGTCTCGTAACTCTCGTTCTCTAACTGGGTTAAAAAAAGTAGTTTCTTTTGCCCCATCTGACAAAAAATAATAACCCTCTACATGTATTATGTGAGGTAGATTGAAAAATATAATTGGCTATTTATTAAGTTATTTGTTCAGCTGTGTTTCTCTCGTCGGACAACAGGAGTTCCGCCTCGAACATTATTGGCGTTACAATGATTGTCATCAATAAAAAATGAATGTGTGAAAAATATCAAAGTTGTTTGTATTTATTATTTATATAATATAATTGTTATGACCTTTTTTTTTTTACCAGGAATGTAGGTTTTAACACGGAATACATTTATGTAACACCACATTTTTGGCGGAAAGTTTTAAATATTTTTATAGAAAATGGATAGTAGCCGCAGAAGAAGCGATATTTGGATGCACTTTGAAATAACAGGCCCATCACGAGCAAAATGTCAACTCTGCAAGGTTGTTTTATCATTTCAAGGAGGGACCACATCAAATATGAGACGGCATTTAGCCAGCATTGTTATTGTATTTCTTGTATTGTGACAGCCCCTCGCTTGGAATGTTGTTGCTGCTTTGTTCACAATTTTACTGTTGAATTGTTAAATTTAAAGAGTTTATATTTTGTCAAATTAGTTTACATATTTGTTATTGTTACCATTTATCAAATTTTAATAAATGTTTTGATTGTAAATTGCCATTTTAGCATTATTTTGTGTTCATGTATGTTTTTTTCTGAACAACTGAATCACTGAATCAAATGACTCAAAACACCCGATTCACTTTGGTGAGTGATTCACTTTAACTCGAGTCAGTAAAATGAATCGAACTTTACATCACTACTAGTTACTTTACCTGCTGCTATTAAAATCTGTGTCTGTTTGACATGTCTGTTGCAGGGTTTAATATCTTATTATTCTATATTTGTATTATCTAATATCTTTTGACTTTAATATTGAATTACTTTTAAATGTGCTGAAAAACGGCAGCAAGTCCTAAGTAGCTCTGAAAACTTGCTTTACAATTTCCATTTTTATTTCGTTTTTCAACTTGAGATGTTGCTGCAGTACAGTGTTTATGGTTTTACACTGGTCCAGACTAGAGCAGAGAGGATTCATGGTCCGAACCAAGCGGATCAAGTGAAAATCCACTGGAAGAATGCTAACTTTTTTTTTAATGCTAATGAAGCATTTAGCATTTTACTTCGGACTAGAGCAGAGAAAATAGTCCGAACCAAGCGGCTACTCCACCTTTTGACCTGTCCTTCTCCACCCAGAGGCTACTCCACCTCTGCTGCCGTGACCTGAAAGGCTGTTTCTGACTATTACTATTGTCAGCTTTTTTGAATGATACATTTTTATTTTTGGTATTGCTGCTGCTGGACAGCTGAATTTCTCCTACGGGGATCAATAAAGTATCTATCTATCTATCTATCTTAAATAATTGATCTTGTTTGATGTGTGCATAACCTGAATGCTCTTATTTCTCTGCTGGGTCCACCAATCTTTCTCTTAATCGTAGTGTTGTTACAGGTTAAATTAAAAAAGGAGCCATACTGTAAATGCAGGACAGATAATAAACCGTAATCTAATCAAAATAAATCCAAGGAAAAATTTCAGAGCTGTAAACAACCCAGACACAAACATGGAAGAGACAATGGACAATTGTCAAGTGGGGAACAGCACAAGGTATAACTTCAAACAGGGGCAAACAATCAACAGGACAGATGGGAACTTAACCTACAAGAGAACCGAGATAAAACAAAAAATATAACCAACCAAAATAATCAAAAACTCCAAAAGCATGACAAATCTTCCACTAAACTGCAACTGAAATCCAACAACAACCAGAGATCACCTCGTCTGTATTTCTCGCTACACTTTTCCCAGTTCTATTTCGTCGAAAAAAACGCTCCAAGATCAGGAGCAGTGACCCCCAGTTCCCCGCTGTCCCAGAACCAATAAACTCCCAAGCATTCGTCTGTAGCTTTCAAATACCAACAGGCAGCAGCAGCAGCAGCAGCAGCAGTAGTCGCAGCAGTAGTTGTGGCGGCTTGATTTCCAGGTCTTGACTGAGCAAGACAAAGGCAAGCAGACTTTGAGAAGAGATGTAAGGAATGGGACTAGAAGGAGCCGGGTCACACAGGGGCCGGTCTGAGTCAGCGCTGTGTGGACCATTCAGAAAAAGGTACAATAAGAAATGCAACCGATGAAGCACACAAGGTTTCCCTCTGAGGTTAATGGGAAAAAATGCATTATACAGATGGAAAAAGGCAGCAGTAAAGAATTCAGAGTTTCTGGACCAGGAAATTGTGGCTAATATATTTTTTTACATAGAATTGAGGTAGGTATAGGAACAACGCATGGCTTAGCTGTGAATGTGTACTATTACATTATTAGTGTTTGACTTGGTAGAATATTTATTATGACGTTTGGCGAGTTGTTCAGTGTGAAAGTATGTATTTTGCAGTAAATATAGGTGAAACTCTGAAAAAAAAGAAGATCGTTCGAGAGTTGATTTATTTCTGTAATTTTGCAGTTTGAAAGTTAGGTTCCCCCCCTTTAAAAATCCTGCTTTAAATATCACTTAGAGGCTTTTCTTGTTGAATATTAAACATTACTCAGATATTCTTTGGGAGACAAATGCTGAAGTATACATCAATCGTTGTTGACAAAACCAACAAAAGTCCAACACTAAAATGAATCCTTGAGGAAATCTTTTATCGGAGCTCTTTTAATCCTGAGTAAATTGTGGCCGTTTGGTTTGTGCCCAAACAGTGACAGATGCTGCGGTGATTTTAATTAAAAGTGTTTTGGTTGGAGGCGAGCTGCAGCTGTGGGCGAATAAAACGCAAACTATGCAGAAGACGGTTGGATCAGGACAAAGAGATTGCACACAGAGACACCTCCATCACAATGGATCAATACTTTAACCCTCGTTGGGTCTTCGGATCGTTGAATCTTCAAAATGAAATTGTGTCGCCCTAAAAACACAACAGTAGTTGTCTCTGAGAACTTTACAAAGTTGATTCGCCAACACATATCAGAGAATCAAACGGTTCAAACACAGGAAATGCAATGATCCTCGGCCCATAGGGAGTGGGTTTAATAAGATGATAAACAAAAGTCCAAGGTAAAACTAAACTCAATAATCCAACACAGGAAACAGTAATACAGACTGACAATGGACCAGCAAAACATGGGGAAGAGCACAGGTACATATAGACAGAGACACAGGTGAAGACATTAGGGCAGGGTAGACAAATAACACAGAGGAACAGGACATACAACAAGAGCAAAACCACAGAACTAAAGTCAAAATAAAACAAAGTACAAAATAGCTAAAAATCCACAACATGACACCTAATGAACAAAGTGAGACACCTCAGGGAGACCCACATTGAGGGTGGGATCCACTCTGTAGAACGGGGCCAGGCTGTGCAGAATTCACAGTTCAGATGCAGAAAAAGTTTTGCAGGAGCACGATCAATCTCCTGGGGAACCATGTTTTATGTTTGACTGCATCTGACCCATCCTTCATTGCCACTAGGGCCTCCTGGAACCCATCTCCAGTTGATGCTTGACTTGGTCAGAACTTCCAGACTTTGTCCTTGTGCACATGTTTTTAGTGGTACAGGAAAGCGGAGCAAGCCGGAGGAAACATACGCAGACACAGGCAAACTCCACTCCACTCAGAACAGGCTTTGTTCCCACCTGCATCTACCTGTATGCTGAGAAGAGATACTGCTAACCACTCAGCCACTCTAACGCTTCTGAGTGACTCCTGCGTCTCTGTGTTACAAATTAGATGTTAAAAAAGCAAAAATAGCTCCATCTTCAGCGACAGCAGGACAGGGATCGAAGCCGTTAATGTCTCCAATATTCCCCAGTCCGCCTATCGACCCTGAGACTCTCTTTGACTCTCTGCAGTCGATGCGAAAGCGAGTCTGAACACCCACAACGTCCTCCAGAGACATCCATACATGAAAGCATCTTTTATCGATCTTAAAACACTGGTCTACAAGCGGAGGGGGCAAGTTTTGAGATCCATTCAGGCTAACATCAGGGACTTCTGGCACAAACTACAATGAATAAACAAATAAGTGAATACAGTTAAAATCTGATATCTCTGCAATCCCTGGAACAAGCCGCATAAAACTGAAACTGTCTCAGTCCCACATATTCATTGTCAGCACATATGAACTATGGTCTCTCTCTCAAGTCTCTCTCTCAAGTCTCTCGCTAGTCTTTTTCTCTGGTCTCTCTTTCTGGTCTCTCTCTCAAGTCTCTCTGTTCGTTTTCTCTAGTCTCTCTCTCTGGTCTCTCTCTCTGGTCTCTCTCTGGTCTCTCTCTGGTCTCTCTCTCTGGTCTCTCTCGCTGGTCTCTCTCTCTAGTCTCTCTTTCTGGTCTCTCTCAAGTCTCTCTCAGGTCTCTCTCTCTGGTCTCTCTCTCTGGTCTCTCTCTGGTCTCTCTCGCTGGTCTCTCTCTCTGGTCTCTCTCTCTGATCTCTCTCTCTGGTCTCTCTCTCAGGTCTCTTTCTGGTCTCTCTCTGGTCTCTCTCTGGTCTCTTTCTGGTATCTCTGGTCTTATTTATTTTTCAATGAAAAAAAAACAGTTGCACCTGTGAAATACTGAAATAGAATTCTAGAACATGGCCGCAGCCAATCAATTCCTTGCGGTTAGCTACGCATCTAATAGTAAATACATCATGTTTATTCATATGGCCCAGACCACACACATAGAAACTTCACTATTGGGTTAATATCATTCACTCCACACACGGTGACAACAGAAGCAAGACACCGAACACCTGGAAACTTCTTTTCAAAATGATATCGGAGTATTTCCACCTGTTTTAGATTTCAATTTTAGATTGCCTGAATCTCTGACACGGTCCACCGCAGAGATAGAAGCTACACTACAGATCCGGTGGGTTATTTGGAGAAAATAACAAAAGATCTGACGGTGGTTTCAAGTCAAAACAATGTTGTGGCTTTGGAGAAAAATATAGTTAAGGTTGAGACTTTGTGCTACTGCTATGTACAGTAGTAGATGATATTGGATTTGAAATGCAATTCAAACTAGTCTTGCCAACTTAGTAGTAATAAAATAAATAGTAGTAGTAATATTGATAGTTGTAATGATAGCAAAGATAACAATAAATGATAATAGACCGTTTTTTGTTCAAACAGAAGAGTCTTATTTAGATAAAAGTAAAATATTGTGAAGAAATCGGTCCACAAAGCGCTTCATCTTATTAGGAAACATATATTTTTTTTACTATAATAAGGAGGCCCTGTGAGTACAATTTGACTATTTGGGCTTAGAGCTGGATGGTTCAGTGAGGATTGTGTTTTTGTATTTTCTGTCTGAAAACGCTGAAGTAAAAGCACTACTGCACCTTCCTCTAATGTTCCTTTTCATTTGTACTGTATTTATTCATGCAGATCTGTGAAGCACTGTGGCCCAGAGAACATTTCCCATGGGACAATAAAGTTTATCTTAGAGACCGAAAATACATGTGAAAACTAGTGATAGGAGAAAGGTGATAGGAGAAATGGTATAGAAATAAGTTATACCATATTTTTTTCAGTGCTTTTGAACTTCCAGTTAGTTAAATACTGTGATTTTTGAAAAAGAAATAGACACGTTTAAAGGGTGCAAGTCGACCCTAAATCATGCAATTACATCATTTAACTATTTCTGACAACTTTTATGCATAGACTGTAAATTAGGAGAGGACTGACATTTACAAAAACATCGATACATAAACACCGGGATCATAAAAAGCGCTAAAACCTGGATATTTTAAACCCAAAGTGGTGAGTGTGAGTGTACTTTTCGATCTAAGCAGGCAGAGCGAGCTAGCGGGTTAGCACTGTCCATCTATGTACATTCTTCCAGGACCGATTCAAAAATGTCCCACCAAACTGCCGCTAACAACTGAACTCACTCTTGTGTGAAAAATGTGACACAAGCAAATATTTTAATCCATATGACTGACAGACTATTGATTAAAAACTGTGTGCATGTAATTGGATTTCAGTGGATGTTTCCGAGATAATGAAAGCAATCATTCTGATAATGTCTCTTTGATAACCTGCACTGCACTGGAGCCGTGCTCTGCTCAACTGACACTGACTGTGTTTTCATAATCATCACTTTTTTATTTCCATGAACTATTTACCTCATGGCACAAGACCAATGTCCCCGAACACAGCATTTTACTCTATTTATTGATGTATTCAATTAGTGATATTGATTCATTCATTTACATAGTTATTTATTTAAAGCAATTGACAAAATAAAATAATGTTGTTGAATGTATGTCCTCAATTGACCCAGTGACCTACTTTCTGTGTGGGCGTGGCTACACACCGGTGCGCAATATTAATAAATGGCCCTCTGCTTGACACCTGTGAAGAACGCATGAAGCCAAACTGAACCTATGTCTCTGCGTTAAGTTATTCCTCTGTCACTCCGGTATTTCACTCTTTTACGGCGATGGCTGCGCCAACAGGTTATGGGCCCAGTAAAGAGTTTGGAAACCGATGGAACCGATTATGTTTTGACGGAGATGAAAAGAACTATGAATTGTGGGAGACTAAGTTTCTGGCACACTTACGTCTGATTGATCTCAAAAGCACCATACTGAGTCAAGCCCCCGCGGCAGGTGTGGAGAATGCCGTGGAAGACGCCAGTAAGAATGAAGAGGCGTACGCAGTTCTAATTCAACTATTGGACGATAAAAGTTTGTCTCTTGTAATGAGAGAAGCCGCTGATGATGGCAGAAAGGCGCTGCAGATCCTCCGTGATCATTACGCAGGCAAAGGGAAGCCGCGCGTAATAAGTTTGTACACGGAGCTGACATCTCTTCAAAAAGGAGTCAATGAGAGCGTCACGGACTACATTATCCGTGCAGAGACTGCTATCACGGCGCTACGTAATGCAGGAGAGACACTGAGCGATGGGTTATTGACTGCAATGATATTAAAAGGCCTGCCTGAAGTGTACAAACCATTTTCTGTTCACATAGAGTGATGATACACTGACATTTGCAGAGTTTAAAACAAAACTCCGAAGCTACGAGAGCACAGAAAAGTTTGGAGCTTCTGGTTCGGGAGAAGACAGTGTCATGAAAGTTGGAGGACGAGAAAACTGGAGCGCGAGACTCACCTGCTACACCTGTGGCCAGAAAGGGCACAAAGCAGCGGAGTGTGCGTCAGCTGCTGGGGAGCGCCGGGAGCTGAGGCAGTGGTGCAGCTTCTGCAGGAGTTCTACGCACAAAGACGCGCACTGTCGGCGTAAACAGCGGGACAAGGTGAAGCAAGCGGTGGATGAGGAGGACCACACGTTCGCGTTCAAGCTTGAGGATGCTCCGATCGGTGGTGTCAAAGTGAAAGGTCTAATGGTTGACTCGGGAGCGACGAAGCACATCATCACGGACATCGGAAGATTCGAGGAGTTTGACCCATCTTTTAAACCTCAGAGCCACATTCTGGAGTTGGCTGATGGAGAGCGCGCCAGTGGTATTGCGCAAAAGAAGGGCACCGCTAAAATCCGTCTGAGAGACAGTAAAGGCCGTGTCGTGGAGGTGAAGCTGATGGAAGCGCTCTACGTTCCATCATTTTCACAGGACATTTTTTCTGTTAAAGCGGCTACAGCGCAAGGAGCCACCGTCATCTTCAAAGAAGGACAGAACCGTCTCATCCATAAAAACGGTACAAGTTTTGATATTCAAATGCATGACCGACTGTTTTATTTGAGTATTGTTCACAATGATACTGATCAGTGCAATGTGTGTTATGACCTTAATACGTGGCATAAAATATTAGGTCACTGCAATTATGATGACGTGTTAAAATTGGAAAGTGTTGCTAAAGGAATGAACATTAAAGATAAGGGTGAAACTGCTAATCTGACATGTGAAGTCTGTATAAAAGGAAAGTTTGCCCAAAATAGAAGTAGAGAAGATGATGAAAAAGCAAATGTTAGTTTACAACTTGTTCACGCAGATTTGGCTGGACCAATAGAGCCTGCAGCAAAGGATGGCTTTAGATTTGCTCTAGGATTTACTGATGACCATTCTGGAGCTGTGTTCACATATTTCCTTAAAGCCAAAAGTGATACTGTTGCTGCTACTGAGAGGTTCATTGCTGATGTAGCACCTTATGGAAAAATCAAATGTTTAAGATCAGACAACGGAACAGAGTTTACGTCGAGTCTATTTCAGTCACTGCTCAGTAAAAATGCCATAAGACATGAAACTTCAGCTCCTTATTCGCCCCATCAGAATGGGACAGCAGAACGAGCTTGGAGAACTCTGTTTGAGATGGCCAGGTGCATGCTCATTGAAAGCAAGTTACCAAAAGAGCTATGGACATATGCAGTGCAGACTGCTGCTATGATCAGAAATAGATGCTACAACAAACGCCTTAGACAAACTCCATATTTTGTGCTAACTGGAAAAAAACCTGATCTGTCTAAGATGAGAGTTTTTGGGTCAGAGTGTTATGCATATAAATATGATAAGAAAAAGCTAGACACACGCTGTGAAAAAGGCATATTTGTTGGTTATGATAAAAACAGTCCAGCATATCTGGTGTTTTATCCAGATACTGGTAAAGTTTCTAAAAATAGGCTGGTAAAATGTATTACTAAAGGTTCTACTGAATGTGATACACAAACAGATGAAGGCATGTTTTATGAACATTTAAAGCCTAAAAAGATGGTGGTAAATCCACAGTTTCAATCTGACGAGACAAAAGTGATCCCACCTGAAATCAAAGTAGAGGTGTGTGATACAAACCAAAATGGTGAGAGTAGCCAGGGTTTTCGTTATCCAAAAAGAGATCGGAAACGGACCCAATTTTACACAGATTATGACTATGAACTAAAATGTGACGAAGATTTAGCACTGACTAATATTGATTATTGTTATCGTGTGACATGTGATGTTCCACAAACACCAAAAGAAGCTTTGAATTCTTCTAAATCAGAGCAGTGGTCCAAAGCTATGAAGGATGAAATGGACGCACTGATAGATAACGATACATTTACTTTGACTGGTATTGATTATAATGAAACTTTTTCACCCACTGCTGATATGACCTCTGTGCGTGTTCTGATGCAGCTTGCAGTTCAGTATAGTTTAGAGCTACATCAAATGGATGTCAAAACTGCATACTTACACGCCCCTATAGATTGTGACATTTATATGGAGCAACCTGAAGGATTCGAAGTAGAGTCAAAAACAGGAGAAAAGTTAGTCTGTAAACTCAATAAGTCACTTTACGGGTTGAAGCAGTCAGGACGAAACTGGAATAAGATGCTGCATGATTTTTCTTGTTGAAAATGGTTTTGTCCAAAATACTGCTGACTATTGTGTGTACAGAAAAACTGGAAATGAGAAAGTGATGTTGTTAATTTGGGTTGACGATCTCATTATTGCAGCGGGTGATGGTCAAATCCTCAATGATGTGAAGGAAATGTTGGGGGCCAAATTCAAAATTAAAGATCTTGGAAAACTAAGACATTTCCTTGGCATTGATTTTGTCCAAACAAAAGAGGAAATCAAAATGAATCAAAAACAATATATCACTAAAGTTCTTGAGAGATTTGATATGACCCACTGCAAACCCAGGTTAACCCCATGTGAGATGAAAATGAAATTTGACAATGAGGGTGAAGCTGCCGATCCAAAGAAGTACCGTGAAGTGGTTGGTAGTTTAATCTATGTTATGATGTCTACACGTCCAGACTTGAGTTACATTGTGAGTAAACTGTCTCAATACCTTTCTGAACCTAGAGAACAACATTGGGTTGCAGCTAAACATGTGTTGAGGTATTTGAAATACACTGTAAATCAAGAAATGTGTTACAAGAAACAAAATGTAAGTTTAAAACTTGTGTCCTACTGTGATGCTGACTGGGCGGCTGACCAGAACGACAGACGCAGTGTTACTGGATATTGTTTCAGCTTATGTGAGAGTGGACCTATTGTTTCATGGAAGTCGAAAAAACAATCTACTGTTGCTTTATCTACATGTGAAGCTGAATACATGGCTCTATCAGCATCAGCCCAGGAAAGCCTGTATCTTGTGAACTTGTTATCTGGGATGGACAGTCAAAGTTTTACACCTGTGACAATCTTTGAAGACAATCAGGGTGCGATTGCTCTTTCAAAAAACCCAGTGTGTCGACAGCGATGTAAACACATCGACATAAAGTATCATTTTGTGCGATCTGCTATTTCAGATGGAAACATTCAACTTGTGTACTGCCCAACAGAGACTATGGTGGCCGATGTTTTTACTAAACCTGTCGCGAAACCGCGAATGGACAAATTTGTGTGTTTTCTATTTGGAATATGACTATTGTAATATATTTTGGGACATGTAAATTAGTGTTTTTGTCAATCAAGGAACAAGTGGGGGTGTTGAATGTATGTCCTCAATTGACCCAGTGACCTACTTTCTGTGTGGGCGTGGCTACACACCGGTGCGCAATATTAATAAATGGCCCTCTGCTTGACACCTGTGAAGAACGCATGAAGCCAAACTGAACCTATGTCTCTGCGTTAAGTTATTCCTCTGTCACTCCGGTATTTCACTCTTTTACGGCGATGGCTGCGCCAACAAATGTAACTCTTGAAATGTGAAAAATATAGACTGAGATTAGGAAGATTGTTGTCTTCTTAGTATTTAAAAGTATTAGGTTCTCTCAGCTGGCCAGGGAACGCCTTGGGGTCCCCCTGGACGAGCTGGAGGAAGTGTGTGTGGATAGGGAAGTCTGGGCGTCTCTGCTTAGACTGCTGCCCCCGCGACCCGGCAACGGATGAAGCGGAAGAAAATGGATGGATGCTAAACTCATTATCAGTTATAGAAGCTGTGTTATAATATAGTTGTGTTACTCTTACTCAGACTGGTTCAGACTGGACGCACTTGAGTCTGGTGTGCTCCTCCTTTGTTGGAATGAAAACCTGTAGCCACAGCGGCCCTGTGTAGATTCCCATAATGAGTCTGTGGTTGAATGTGTGAATGTGTCATTGATTAATAACATCATGGGGACATCTATAGATACCTAGCCTGGCCTTATCCATCCGTACACTCCGCTCAATCATCATTTCACTGCACGTAACGTCTGGGTCTGGTCCCTGTGTTAGAGATTACAATTGGTTGAATTTCGACCGACCAACCAGCGAGCGCGGAAGGAGAGTGTTGTAGTTAGTTGTGGGTGACGTCAAGAGTTTGCGTAGAACGGAAAGGTTGTAGTTTGGCAATGGCGAAGAATGCGATAGTAAAGTATTCCGGTCTGGTTCTATCAAGAAATTGAAGCTGGAGCAATAGGAATGTTTAGCAAATGTAATCGCTAGAAAAAATTGTGCTTCTTCCCACGGGTTTTGTTAGCGGCAAAGGAGAAGGCTAGGCTAAATGCTAAATGCTAACGACTCACTTGGGTGCATTACATACGTCACGGTAAACTCAGATCCAATCGTTTCAATCTGCAAAAAGAAGATAACCCCTCCCACCTAACGGAGCTCAATGGAGCACCCCCAGACCTTAGTACGAAATTTAATTTGTACTATCGTGTGGGACGACCAGGCTAATAGATACCATATTCTGCATATAGATAGATGGGTTAACACCCCTGGTCTAGAAGTTGTTATTTTTACTCTGAACTAAATGAGACTTTTTACAAATACAGGGAATCGCAATTTTGCAATGCCTGCATAAACACGGCAGTCACATTATCCCTGGACCGTGTAGCCCCTGTCCCCATACCTTCTTCTCGTCCCCGTCCTGTAGCAGCTGCATGTGGCTGCGGCGCTGGCTGTCGCTCCTCCTGAGGGTGGCGCTCTGGTGCTGGGGCAGGTCTGGAGGAGGCGACACGCTGCGGCCGTGAGGGTCCACCCAGGTGTAGACGTGGTTGGTCACGTAGCCCCCCGGGATACGGCCCACGGAGCGGACCGTCATGTTCAGCTTCTTACTGCCCTTCAACACCTGCAGCAGGAGACGAGAGAGAACGGTTAAAAACGATTCATTCAATACGTTTGCATTTCATGTGAATGTCCATCTATTTACAGTATAGCCATAGACTTTACACAGATGGACAACGCTAACTCGCTAGCTCAATGAGGCCCAATATGGAAGTGCTCATGGAGGAAGTTTTGATCCAACTCGCTCTGGCTCCTATTTACTTACATTGAAAAAAAAAACAGTCTGAGAGAAAACAGGGTGTCTCCATAGCTTCCTGATTAGTTGACTATTTGTATGGGTACAAACACGTATTGTCTTAATTATCAATCCATGTTTATTTTGATCAAATAAGTGTACAAGAAACAAAAGTAGAATATCAAAATTGCGCATAAATAACCCTGAGTTACATTTACATAATACAAAATGATATTCTTTTTTTGATTGATTGATATGTTTTTCTAATCTGTAATTCAATAATTCTGCGAGAATATGCATGAGGTCTTATACACGTCATTGAAAGAGGAAAAAAGAAAGACAGACTACCATTGGCCACAGACAGGCTTACAGTGTGGGTTGCAGGAGACTACATTCGGCTTAGACCGTTCTTTATGTACTCTCTGCAACTTTGTAACTTTTCTTTAATAAATACCCACAAGACATCTTGACAGTGAGTTCTTTCCTGATCTCGGAGTTGGCTGGCTGGGACTCAAACAGAAGGTTTTTGTCTGGATATTCATCCAATCTATGAGTGATTGGAGAATTTGCGTTTTCAGTTAATACAGCATTTCAGGCACTAAACTGGTACGAGTCTAAAGCCTCGCCATTCAATCAAACAAATTCTATTTATTTACAAAACTTCATAGTCATAAACATTATAATTTCTAAAGTTTGTAGGTGCTTTGTAAAAGGGAACTCCCAGAAAGTTGGGAGTTTAGGAAATCTCTAAACCTTTTTCCCATTCTTAAGTGCTTGTAATCAAATGAGCTTTTTGCTAATGGGCTTAAAAAGGTTGAAATCATGAGGACAGTAGCAGTCGAAATATGCAGATTGTATATCAACGCTCCCCCACCCCTTCTCTCTAAATGCTTTTGTCTCAAATCTGGTACGCAGTAATGAACCCTTACATTACACTATTACTACACACTATAACCCTAACCCTAACCCATTACATCACGCTCAAAGCAATAGTTCTGTCTTTTAAAACAAAAGTATTTCCTCTTAATTAGTTTAGGCTGCAACAAAATCTCAGTCTGGTGGTAAAAGTGTAGATGTTTATCTGTATGTTTTCTATTTAAAGCTGGGCTCCCCAACTTTAAAACCACAACAACAAAAAACCAGTTAGCTTGAATAGTTGTTGCATTCATGTAAAGCATTTAGCCTCTGTCACATCTTTAGATCAGCTCTCAGCCCAAAGTGTCAAATAGTGCCAAAGAAAACATGCATCTTAACAGTCAGCATGAAAACAGCAGGTTGTGGTTGTGTTTTACTTGTGTTCTATTTTTACTTTGAGAACACTTTTCTTTTGGCACAAACAAAATGTATATAAGAAGAAATATTACACATTATATTTGGCCACTAATAATAATACGACTATTGACTTTTCTTTTCTTTTCAAACGTAATTTATTTTATGTGACACCAAGTAAAAGGGAAAAAGTTGGAAAAAGTTACATTTTATCTCTCTACCTCATGCCTCCCGCACGCCCTCCCTCCCCCCAATAATTGTCAAAAGAAAATACATGGTGAAAACAGGGCCTGTAACTCCCAACACTGCCACCAGAGGGAGAATATTTTTTTTCTTTTAGTTTTTGCCAAATTTGAAAACACAGTCGCGCAATTATAAAGAAGGTAATTTTACTCGAAACATAAAACTAACACCTAACCCTAACCAGAAGCATTATTATCATTACTATTATCAAAAATTATGAAAGGTGAAAGTTAGGAACCTCAGCTTTAAGACATTACAATTCAAATCCTAAAGATGAAAGTCAATAGTGCTCTGTTATTTCCACCATCACATTATGCCAACACAGTGAAACCAAAACAGCTAATCATGAGAAGTAGTCCACGGGCTCAGCTGCACAGCACCGCGCTAATGGCATCGCTCGGACTGGTTTTGTTGATTTCCGATGAACGTGGACACAGCGCGCTGCTCTAGAATCAATTCCTCCCAACACAATCTGCTCCCACTGATAATAACTACTCTGGTCACACGCACACACACAGATTGACAGACAGAAATATTTGCGCGCACACACACACACACACACCGGATGCACAGACTTCCTCAGAATGCCTCGTCGATGATCTCTTGTTTATCCAATAGTCTGTGCATAAGAGTTGGATTGTGGGCCATATTTGGGGATTGCAGGAACTAGGGGCTGCATGAACGACGTTTCTGGGGATATTTTCAGACAAACTGGTCAAAAACAAGCGACCAATCAAAACCCAAACAGCGTGCAGACGGCACGTGGTGGTGGGTATTGATTTTTGACGTCCTTCAGATAACAGTTCACGGTGTCTGCTATGTTTTTTGCCTGTGAAAATGAAACTGGCTCCTTATAGACCTGTTGAATGTGTGCCACCCGGGGGTCAGACGCTCGTAGCAGCTCACTATAATCTTGGAGTTTTGTCCTGGGAAGTGAGAAATATTTAATCTTGATGCGGACAAAATTCCAAGATTTATTCATAGAGATTTGCATTTTAACTGCAAGGATCTGTTGATCCAAAAACACTTTTGGATCAACGGTTCATGGTGACGACAACACCAAAACAGACCTCTATCACAAATGTGATTACATTTTTAGAGGAGGATGAGGCTAACAACATGTGTTCAGGCTCAGAGAATAGACTATTAAGCAGCTGCGTTTCTGTACAAATTTCCAAGTACATTTGTGACATGTTAGTCCAAATTAGAAGTAGATCAAATTCATATTTAATACCACTTGGATTTGTTCCGTAATTTGATCCAGCTCTATCAGCCTATCACAGCTGACCGTGTGATAGGCTGATACAGGATTAGTGGTTAGTCCAAAACATATTTACCCCACTGACTCAATGGAAATGATAATGTAGATAAATGTATACTACCACGGATTTAGCCTGGTTGTACCACACCTTAGTACAAATTTCATTTCATACTAAGGTCTGGATTTGCTCCATTGAGCTCCGTGAACAGGTGGGAGGGGTTAACTCCTTTTGCAGATTGAAACGATTGGATCTGAGTTTACCGTGACGTATGTAATGCGCCCGAGTGTGTTGTTAGCATTAGCATTTAGCCTAGCAATCTCCTTTGCTGCTAACGGAGCCTGTGGGGAGTAGCGCCACAATCTTGACCAGCGATTACATTTGCAAAACATTCCTCTTGCTCCTGCTTCAATTTCTTGATAGAAACAAACCAGATTACTTCGCCATTGCCAAACCACAACCTGCCCGTTCGGCGCAAACTCTGGACGTCACCGGCACCGACCTACAACACCCGCCTTCCGCGCTCTCTGAGTAGCCGGTCGAAATACGACCGATTGTATTCGCTAACCCAGGGACCAGACCCAGACGCTACATGCAGTGAAATGATGATTGAGCGGAGTGTACGGATGGCTATGGCCAGGCTACCACGGATTAGCAACCGGAGCAGGATTCTGGGGCTAAATTCATGGGGAGCAACAACCTAGCCATCAAAAAGCCAATCAGGGGCAGGCTATCTTTTCTCGGGAACGCTCCTGATTGTTCTGTTTTTAGCGACCATATGTGGATTTACAAAGACATGATGAAAATATCAAAACCAGGATTATGCTGAGCAGTGAACCACAGAGTCCCAGCAGGAGGCCAGTCCCTGTGCTCCTCAGAGTCCAAGTTGGTTCATATTGGCACTAACAAGTCACGAATGTACTTAGGTGCGAGGCCATGGAATACAAAAGTACTTCAAGCTACACAATCTTTTACTTACACATTCGTAATTTTTTTTCAACACATTCTAAAGATGAAAATGAAAAGCCACAGTGAGGATTTTCTAGATCCTGTGTCAAATAATGATAGCTGTCTTTGTGCAACTGTTAACAGATTGTCTTATCGTCAAATCTATAGGGATCGCTCTAGTAGTCACTCCTGAAGCCAAAGTCTGATCTCTTGTCGTTGGAGCTAAATGTTACAGTTCAGGACGATATAGATCTCACAGGAGCACGGCAGCGGAGGGAGATTAGGAGTGAGAGCCAAACGGAAGCAAGCGTCAGGAATTCACCCAGGAGCCTCTGGGGCAGGGACAAAGACTAGCCCAGCAAAGAGAGTGTTTGTGAGGAGAGGATCCAAACAGAGCGACAGGTTAAGAAACATTGCTCAATGTTAAACCCTGTGGGGAACTCACGACAATCTGGGTCAACTGAAGACCTGCTCAGGGCACTCAAACCTACGACTGAAGACCTGCTCAGGGCACTCAAACCTACGACTGAAGACCTGCTCAGGGCACTCAAACCTACGACTGAAGACCTGCTCAGGGCACTCAAACCTAAGACTGAAGACCTGCTCAGGGCACTCAAACCTACGACTGAAGACCTGCTCGGGGCACTCAAACCTACGACTGAAGACCTGCTCAGGGCACTCAAACCTATGACTGAAGTCCTGCTCAGGGCACTCAAACCTACGACTGAAGACCTGCTCAGGGCATTCAAACCTACGACTGAAGACCTGCTCAGGGCACTCAAACCTACGACTGAAGACCTGCTCGGGGCACTCAAACCTACGACTGAAGACCTGCTCAGGGCACTCAAACCTACGACTGAAGACCTGCTCGGGGCACTCAAACCTACGACTGAAGACCTGCTCAGGGCACTCAAACCTATGACTGAAGTCCTGCTCAGGGCACTCAAACCTACGACTGAAGACCTGCTCGGGGCACTCAAACCTACGACTGAAGACCTGCTCGGGGCATTCAAACCTACGACTGAAGACCTGCTCAGGGCATTCAAAACCTACCACTGAAGACCTACTCGGGGGATTCAAAACTACGACTACACTGAAGAAAACATCAATGCAATGTTACTTGATGATTTCACAAAACTTCTACTACTACTACAATGGCTACTATTGCTGCTGCTACTGCTGCTGCTGCTGCTACTCCTACTGCTACTACTACTACTACTTTTACTTAACGTGATTTATCTTTAGTTCCAAAACTTCATAGTCATATAAGTTATACACATTCCATTTGTTAAGCTATTACTACTGCCACTACTAGGCTAGGGAAGGCAAGTTTATTTGTATTTCACAGTTCAAACACAAGGCAACACAAAGTGCTTAACAAAACAAGTACTACTACCACTACTACCACTACTACCACTACCACTACCACTACCACTACTACTACTAGGAGGTTCTGTCACATCCATGTGGGACTACAGATGGATATTAGCCTTTGGCTATAATCTGGCATGTTTACATTCATGTTTCTAATGTATCTGTTCATTGACATACACTGTCCCATTCAAACAAATAAATACATAAATACATGTACTTGAATTAAGTGGTCAGACATGAGACATAGCTAATATAGGATTTGTGTTTTCATGCAGAAAATACAAAAATATGTCATCAACAAAGGCATAGAGCTTCCCAATCCCTGGCACCAGTAACAGTGGCATATACAACAAAAAAGGCAGAATTTATGCACAACATTCTCTGAGATCTAACTTTTTAAGAGGCTCATTAAACCAGGGCACAGGTGCAAATGCAAATCAGGTACTTGGAAATGTTGAAGTAGAGAAATCCAAACAGCAGCATGACATACTGACCCAATTAACAATTAGAAAAGAAGTGGACCAGATCCAGTGTGTGTGCCTTTTACTTTCAGATGTGAAATGACTGGAAATGTTATGAAAACTACAGTATCTTTGAAAACTCCGGACTCACCATTGGAAACACGAAGGGCTGGAATGGGAACTATCGCTTAAATTCTGTCATGGGGACATGGTAAGGTTTATTTGTATAGCACAGTTTATACACCGGGCAACTCAAAGTGCTTAAAAAAATAATAATGAGGAAATTAGTGCGCATTTAATCACGTTTGCAGACAAATGTTCCAACAGAAGCACTAGACCTAGAGACATGCTCATCCAATGACTGCGTGATAACTAATTTCAAATACATTTTCAATTCCATAAACTAATAGAAATATCTGATTAGAAGTTTCCATCCCCCAGTTCTCAAAAGCGTGTATAGCCGCTTTAAAATCTATCATATTGACTGTTATTATAACCAGGAGATTTCAGAATCTCTTTTTCAGGGAAGTTTTGGCCCCAGAGAGAGGGGAGGTATATGTTTTCAGAGACAACTGGAACCGGAGCACCCAGAGGAAACCTTAGCAGACTCAGGGAGAACATGAAATCTCCATTCAGAAATTCCGCGTTCCGACCGGGATTCCAACGAAAGACTTGCTGCTTTCCACATCCCTCATGGTCTCTCTCTCTGGCCTCTCTCTCTCTCTCTGGTATCTCTCTCTGGCCTCTCTCTCTTGTCTCTCTCTCTGGGCTCTCTCTCTGGCCTCTCTTTCTCTATCTGGTCTCTCTTTCAGCTCTCACTCTCTGTGTCTTTCTCCTTGTTCTCTCTATGGTCTCTCTCTGTTCTCTCACTGGTCTCTCTCTCTCTGGTCTTCAAAAACTGGCCACGCTGATCTAGCTTGAGCTCCTCTCGTGGGAGTATGAGAAGCATTTCAGACTGCGGGTGGAAGGTGGATGGATGAGCCCAGAGGATGAAGAACCGATAACACATAACACACGCCTCCCCGAGGATTCGCCTGATCGTGACGGCGCACTGATGGAGGCTGAAGCAGAACAGATACATCCTATAATACAATTGCTCTGCGGCGGTACAAAAACAATGTGATTTCAGTGGTCCGGTCCATACGGTGAGACCAAAGGATCAGCATCATTTCATCATTTGTGTTTTTGCAGGTTAAAACTAAATATACAGTGACAGTAATGACTAAAGCTAAACAACTCCCCTCCACAATTAGGTTAAAAATGTCATCTTTTAGAGTAAACACCTTTGCATTTTTAATTTCAGCTCTCAAACATGCACTGAGAGCTCAAATTAAGCCGATTGTACATATTTTGTTGATAAGGGAAACTGGAGCACCAGGAGGAAACCACTGCAGACTTGGGGAGTGGTTTGCTTCATGCTGCCCTGACCATTTCACCACCAATACCCTGTCACAGCAACTACCACTACTGCTCCTACGACTGGTGCCTCTTCAAATTCTGCTACTACTACTGCAGCTACTACTACTACTACTACTACTATCGTCACCACCACTACTACTACTACTATGA
Source organism: Knipowitschia caucasica (assembly GCA_964034765.1). NCBI lineage: Eukaryota > Metazoa > Chordata > Actinopteri > Gobiiformes > Gobiidae > Knipowitschia > Knipowitschia caucasica. The sequence goes on along the minus strand of OZ035823.1, from coordinate 45,899,528 downwards.
TTACTACTGCTGCTGCTACTACCACTCCTATACTACTATTACTATAGCTTCTACATATGGTTTAAAAGGCAGAATGCTCTTTTTTCTGACAGTCATAGAGTTTATAAAAACAATTGGACAGAAGTGCAGGAGGGCTGTGTTTGTTCAAAAGTTTGACAGAACTTTATGAAATGTGCTTGTGAACTAAGGACAAGTGAACACACTAGAAAGACAAAAAAACAAAGTTACATTGAAACTACAACTTTTATTTTTACTTCTAATGCTCTTTATTTATTCTTTATTTTAAAAATCAAGTCTAATTTTGACAAGGGAACTAACTTTTTAAAAAGACAATTTTACATTACATGACCCTTAAACAACCCATAATGTCTCCAGTATTACACATACAGTACTAAAACTTGATTCTATTTCCACTGCATACGCCTTGTCGGTTGCTTCCCAGCATCAGTATTTTCTATCTTTCATTCCGCCTCTCTCCTACAAACAGTGAGAGTGAGAAAAGTATTGATTGAACCGCGGTGTCGTTGTCGAGGGCCCCACGGAGACGGGATGGCTCGGCCTCACGAGCTGTCGCCGGAAGAGTTCATTTTCCGCACAGTCGCACACGGCGCAGGGACCGGGTGGTGTTTGTGTGCACCGAAACTCCTGCAGAGCTTTACTCCGGTCTGTGGCAGCTTTCCTTAAGTGACATTTTCATACTCAACTTTATACAGGAACCTGGAAAAAAGGCTCTGCACAGCGTTTGACCATTTGACAGTGAATCTACCGTGTTACCAAGTTATGTTTGGACAAATTCATGCATATTTGATATTTCTTACATCCTCTGGCCCCCACTGCTTTATTTGACCACCACCAGCATGTTTAGGAATAAAGGTGTAAGCTGCTCTGAACAGGGCTGAACCAGAACAGAGCCAGGTCTGAAACCAGGACTGAAACAGGACTGAACCAGGACGGAACCAGGTCTAAACCAGGTCTAAACCATAGACTGTATATAATGAAGGTGGACAATGCTAACCCTCAATGAACCCCAATAGGGAGGTGCTCCTGTTGAGTTAATCCTCTAAGTCAGCAACCGTTTTTTGTCACACTCACCATTTTGGACAAAAAAATCTGTGGTCTAAAGCACTCAAGGAGCCTTCTGTTCCCAAATTCCAAAGCTCCTGATTGGCTCTTGGAGGAAACCTACGCAGCCCTGAGAAAACATGTAAACGCCAAACAGAAACGCCCCGTCTGGAGGTGGATCGTTTTGTCGGCGTGGCTATTTATTAGATATTCTGTGTATCTCTGTCCTTCTGCTTTAATCTCCTGCTCATCTAGAGAAATCCCAGGCCAGCAGAGAGACACTGTCCCTCCAGTGTGCCCTGGGTCTTCCTGTAATCTCCTCCCGGTGGGACAGGTCCAGAACACCTTTCCAAACAGATGCCCGAGCCACCTCAACTGGCTCCTCTTGGCGTGAAAAAGTAGCGGCTCTATTTTGAGCTAACTCCCATGTGACTGAGCTCCGCGATTCGTGATCCTTTCGGCCATTACCCGAAGCTCAGAACCAGAGGTGAGGGAGGGGACACAGACTGAGCGGGGAATCGAGAGCTTTGCCAACAGACGCTACTCCCTCTTCACCACAACAGTCCAATATCTTTGCAAACCTCGTCTCTCTATATAACTGTCTCTATTGTGCTCGTACAGTCATAATGATGATAACTGCTTTAGTAGTGATGCCTGGAGCCCGGGTTTGTACCTGTGCTCGCGGCGGTCTGTCCTAAAGTGCATTAGTGTGTGGGATAATAAACAGCCGGACGCGCGTGTGCCAGCAGCTCCATCAGGACGCTCTTCATCTTCTTCCTGCTGATGTGAGCGGACGGGTCGGGCTGATTCAGCACCCCCCTCCTCTGCTCCCCCTGACTGCCCACATCCACGCTCAGCTTTCCTCCACAGACGTTCACCAACTCTGAACTTAAAAAGCATGTTCTATACTTTGTCACTCTGTTTACGACAAGACACAAGGACACAAAAAAACAAAAATAAATGAATGTATTTGGTGTGGCTGCCCAACCGGTCTGACTATTCTGTTCCCAGTCTACATGAAAGTGACATGGTGGCGCAGTGGTTATCGCTTGTGCGTCTCAGCAAGAAAGTTCTAGGTTCAAATACACCTCCAGGCAATTTTGTTTGGAGTTTGCATGTTCTCCCCATGTTTGTCCAGGTTTCCGCCTTGAATATTCAGGACAAGACATCATTATTCTCTGAACAGGCAACCTTATATTATTCAAGGTCTTACCCTGCATGAAAACCGAAATTGAGCCATAAAACAAAGGGGAAGGAGTGCGGCATGGTACAAGCGTGAAAAATTATTTAAAAGACCACCTCAAATGGAAGAGGGGTCTAACTTGACTTTCCAGGTAAAGACAAACTATGAAGATCTTAGAAAATCAAAAAAAGCCTTTATTTTCTCATGGCTGTAAGTTTCAGCCTAGCTTGGCCCTCTCCAGGATGCAAAAGTAGGATGCAAAATTGAGCCATACTTTATGTTAAAAAGAGAATGGAGTGTTGAGTAGAACTGGTTGTGATGAAGCCATTTTCATTCAAACTTGCTGTTGAACGAATGCACAAAAACAAGTGCCACCTTGAGGATGTAGTATTAGGGCTGAAACAACTAATCGACGACTAATCGATTATTGAAATAGTCGACAACTATTTTAGTAATCGATTAATCGTTTTCTGGTTCACACGGACTCAAACAGAGCAAAAATGACATGAAAATGTAATATTTTTGATTAAAACCGACTTTGTTTTTATAATTTCATGAATATCTGTCTGTCTCATCCAATCAGAGCAGAATTAGCACAAAGAGCCTGTTACAAACATTTACTTTAAGTTTACGCCATCAATACGTCCTCGAGTGTTGCACTTTAGCTTTTTGTGATGAGAAAATACATTTTTTCTACACAATTCACAGCCAAGCGATTACTCGATTAATCGTAAAAATAATCGATAGATTAATCGATTACAAAATAATCGTTAGTTGCAGCTCTATGTAGTATGCAAAAATAAATGACCAGAGTAAAAAAAAAGGACAGTGTAACAGATACAAATTGCTTACTTTTAAAACTTTTATCTACTGTGTTAATTTAATTCCATGCGCCAATTATACCGATACTTAATGATTTTCCCCCATCACTATAGAAATACAAGTCTCATGTGATTATTTTCAAAGACAGAGGTGTGCCATGGCTCCAAAAGGATGGCGAACACTGCCTTAAAGGGCCTTCACACAGTTCAAAACAGACTAAATGATGTCTCTACCTTATGCTCGATATTCAATGACTCGACTAACATTGCATCACTCATTCACAGATTTGAGCGTTGTTTGAAATCAACACACGATAGAATCCTCACTCAACCCGCTCTGATCTGCCGCTCGGCACTTTAAAGCACTTTACTCTTTCGTTTAATAGGCTTTATGAACATTAGTTTTTATGCGAGCTGTTTTTGGCTGCTGAGTCAGTGCTGGCTGTAAATATTCACTGCAGGACAGAAGGACATAATGTGGGAAGGTTTTACACAGATAAGTTCAGTTTAGGCCGGGAGTTTTAACGACCACATTTTCCCTAAACATAAAAGTCGTAAAGCTCTTCATTATAATAAGGGTCAGTATTATTTCTGACGTAAAAAAAAACGTTCCATCGCATCCGGCAAGCATATAATGTTTATAATACAGGCCAATAATACATTCCCTTCAATTCAATTTTTGTAATGCCCATAACTTAACTCAATGAAACCCAATAGGGAAGAGCTCATGGGCAAAGTATACAATTTATTAAATCCATTGGCCCCAAATGATAACTTTGACCACTGCGGGTCTGAACCAGGTTATAATGCTAATGCTAACCCTCTAGCTCAATGAAGTGCTCATGGACAAAGCTTTGTGCCAACTCTTTCTGGCTCCTATTAGCTTACATGTAAAAGTTTGTGACACGCTCACCAATTCACTCTATTTCCTCAATTTGAAATGACCACAAACAAACTGAATTAAAGACGTGGGTTAAAAGCCAGAATCCAGAGTTCCAAAAGGATAAAAGTGCCTGTATCTACGCACTGCATGGAGCACAGGCTATTTAGGACTGTGGCCGCGAGTTATAGGTTTGTGAGATGTGAAAAATTATGAAGCAGACCTATGATGTGAGACTAGAGAGAGACCCAGAAAAAGACTGTGGGACCAGAGAGACTGTGGGACCAGAGAGAGACAGAGACTCTGTGAGACCAGGGAGAGACCCTGTGAGACTAGAGAGAGACCCAGATAGAGACCGCGAGACCAGAGAGAGACAGAGAGACACTGTGAGACCAGAGAGACCCAGATAGAGACCGCGAGACCAGAGAGAGACTGTGAGACCAGGGAGAGACCAGAGAGACACTGTGAGACCAGAGCGAGACCAGAGGGACAACAGATAGAGACAGTGACACCAGGGAGAGACCAGAGAGAAACTGTGAGACCAGAGAGAGAGCAGAGGGAGAACAGATAGAGTCTCTATCTGTGAGACCAGACAGACTGCAAGACCAGAGAGAGACCAGAGAGAAACTGTGAGACCAGAGAGAGACTGTGAGACCAGAGAGAGACCAGGGGGAGAACAGAGAGACTGTGAGACCAGAGAAAGACCAGAGAAAACCAAAGAGTGAGTATCTAGATAGTACTTTTTATGACTGCGTAGAGCTCTTTTAAAGCTGGGGTACCCAACTTTCAAACCACAAAATATTGACCTATGTAATAAAATCCATGTATGTAGTTCCTCACAAACAGCCATCTTTGGATCAGCTTCTTCCGGCAGAGAAGATAGATGTTACTTCAGACTGTGAGCACACCTGCGCAACTCTGATATCGTTGAATAACATGTTCGTATGAAGCTTTTGTCTCCGCAGATAAATGTCACATCCCCACTGTGCACACACACTCACATAAACACACACACATACACACACTGTCTCCGGTGCACAAATGTCAATGCGGTCCATTTGATTTACTCTGCGTCTGTCTGCTTCGTTTCACTCACGGCTCCAGAGACTCTAGACGTCAGACGCTGCGTTTAGTGGTTAAATACTTGCTCGGTTTTTCATGTCACAAAAGCAACTAAACTAATTCTAAAAGATTACTTTTTGGAGTAAAATTGTACATCAACATGGAAATATATTACAGAGGGAGAGCCAGAGACCAGAGCGATACCAGAGAGAGACCAGAGGGAGAGACCAGAGAGAGACGAGATAGAATAAAAACAGAGAGGGAGGCCAGAGAGATAGGCCAGAGGGAGAGACCAAAGAGAGACCAGAGAGAGACTAGAGAAGAAAAAAAAACATTGAGCGAGAGAGACCAAGGAAGGACCAGAGACAAGAGAGGGACCAGAGATAAACAAGAGACCAAAGAGAGACCAGAGAGAGACCAGAGAGACACCAGAGCAGGGAGGGACCAGAGAGAGAGAGAGAGAGAGAGACCAGTGAGAGGCCAAAACGAGTACTTTCAGCACTTTCCCTCGGACAAAGTGATAACCACGAGAGTAAATACACACAGAATGTTCTCAAACCAACACATAATACCCACCATTTATATGTTTTTAGGGCAAAGTGACCTCCTGTCTGTGTCCCTGAGAGCACTAGCGTCAGTCCAGACCTGGTGATTATCGGCTAACAGCGCAGCAGCAGGTCACACACAGAGGACAATTTGGACGTTTTTTTCTGACTCAGACCTGATAATGTTCCCCTCTCTCTGTTATCGATGGTTCTATTTGGGAGGCTGCCATCCACTCCCATCCGTCAAATAATAGATTTACAAACTTTTAGGGCCCCACACATAGGGCTTGTGCGATGAAAATTGGGTGGTAGGTCTGATTCCCTCCCCCTGATGCATTAATAAGAGGGGATGAAAATGGACGGATGGATGGATGGGCCACACACATCAGGACTCACACACAAACAATGATGCTATATTTCAGAGGTGTCCAAACGAATCCAGAAAGGGCCGTTGTGGCTGCAGGTTTTCTATCAGACCCAGCAGGAGCAGAGCAGACTCCACCCATTTCCTCAAATATTCAGGTTAAGACTGAGCTTAACCTGATGAAAATGGGTGGAGTCTGCTCTGCTCCTGCTGGGTCTGATAGAAAACCTGCAGCCACAGCAGCCCTTTCTGGACCGGTTGGACACCTCTGCTATATTTGGATATGTAAAATGCTTCTTTACGATGCATCAACATCGTGCTTTTGGTAGGAGTGCGGAGTATGGACTAAAGTGTCACTGTGTAATGTTTTTTCTTATTAACAACATGCTTTTTTGGCCAATAAGTGAAAAAACAAGCAAGGACTCAAAATGCAGAAATGCAAAATACACTAATGTAATTGAAGGGGGAAAACCAACTCAAAAAATCCAAACAGAATACAGGAACTGGGGGAAAAACACAAAGAGGAAGACATACTGTAGATAATGGACTAGCAAAAAAAGGGGAAGAGTACAGGGACAGAGCACAGGGACTGGCCTCCTGCTGGTGCCCAGAGTCAAGACTACCCATGGGGGGCTGCGCTTCAGGTCTATGCCCCGGTTAATCTGGAACAGTCTTTCTGATGATGTTCGGGAGGCCTCATCTCTAGCATTGTTAAAGTCAAAGCTGAAATGCGGTTTTTTTTGGCTGTGCGTATGACTGAGTTTTAAATATTGCATTTTCAAACCGTTTTAATTCTGATTTCAGTTTTTTTTTTTTTATATTTTCTGTAAATGTGTATGGTTGTATGTCTTTGTAAAGCACTTTGGGTTGCACTGCATGAGTTGTATTTTATAATTAAACTTGAATGACGGATTGATATACATTGGGGAGAGAAGGACAAACACTCAAGAGAACTGTTGTCAAGATAAAACCATGAACCAAATAATAACAAACCAACCATTTCCACTTGGAGATTGACTTTTGCCACACAAGAGGGCCTAGCAATCTTTATAACTATTTTCAAAGCTGTGTTGGTCCGACCCGTGAGGTAGAACATTTTTGTGTTGGCGATGGAGCAGTTCTGGTTTTATGCTTCAGTGCATCGTTTTATTACAGCAGTGTCATTATAGGGTGGATATTTGTCACATCACGCTAGAGCCCTCAGGGTCCAAGGTGACGGTTAAGGTGAGAGAGAAGTTTATTGTCTCCATCCTTCAATAGAAATCTACTGTGATGGGAGACCTCTGGGAACGCCACAGTGGGGCGGCTGCGGCTGTAAAGTGCCAAACTGGTCTCGTGTCCTTACACTTGACCCACATTGTGTAGAAGGAGTCTGGTGTGTGTGTGTGAAGGGTTGGTGGTGATCGGAGGGGCTGATGGCACATACTGGTTGCCTCGCTTCTGTCAGTGTGGCCCAGGGCAACTGTGGCTACTGTATTAGTTTATTACCACCGTGTATGGAGTGAATGAATGATGATCTGGGCCTTTGAGAGTCAAAAAAAGTGGTGTATAAAACCAATGTTTGTATTATTTTTAATGCCTGCTTTTTTATGTCTGTATATGCAGCTTTTGGTCATTCTTGCTGTTTATTTGTCAATGGTTGTGAAATTATTTTGTTGTGTTATTTTGCAATCCCTGGGCCAATCCACATGAAGCAAAAACTGTCACAAAACTCCACATCTTCTTTGGTCTTCTATAGTCTCATTATGTTTGCTTAAAGGTGTCTAAAACTAGTGACAAACGTCAAACACATACAGGACTTAAAGATATTAGAACAAAGTGTTTTTTTCCAAATAATCAGTTGGAAAAACATCAGGACATCAGGCATTTCCCTCAAAAACTGCTTCTTGCCCATAGAGTTGCTTTGGCACCTGCTGAAATATTCACATGAATCCAACCTATCAGTCGATAACGGCCTGTTTTCTTTTGAAGGTGGTCCACACACACAGTCCACAACAACGTGACAGCCTCCTTTGAATTATTCAGAGGCCAAAACAGCTGACAGGAGCAGTTCTCCGGCCAAAAAAGTTTTTTTTGGCTTAATCATGATGGAAAACAGAAATATAGTTGTTATAAAAGCCTTAGTAAACCATTTTATCAAACCTTTCTGAACTACTGTAGTTTTCCTGTTTGTTGTCTGGACACACTGGCTCACTTTTATATTTAGTCTATCTAAAATCAAATATCACAGATGGTGAACGGATGGCGGCTACATCTTTAGATCAGCGTTTTGAGACAGAAAAGTGAGAAAAAGACGACCACCTTCACTCGGCCAATCAGCACCTTCTCTACCCAAAGCATCAAAAAGTGACTCACAGGACAAGAATGCAAAAAATAACAAGTTTTCTGATAAGATGAAGACAGCTCTGATTTGTTCACAACATTTTGACATTCTTGAGATTATTTCTGTTGGGGCAAACTTATGTTATATATGAAACAAAAGAATAAGTATACCAGCTTTACCTTCTACTTAAGCAGACAATAGTAAAAGATGCAGTAAGCGATTTTGTTAGCTTAGCCGTAGCACCAACTGGAAACTACTCCCCCCTCCTCTCGCCTCTCCACCAAATCAAAACAACCGGCTCGCGCATATGTTAGCAGAGTATTTGCAGTGTTCACGGGTAGTCCGTACAAACAGAATTGTTTAAACCTTGCAGAAAGTACGGGCCAGAGAACTGTAGAGCAGTAAAATACACGTGTATGTGTTTGTCCTCATGGTCTCTGTGGCTGCTGTGGTTAGAGGCCAGTCTTAATGAACTGCGTGAAGAGGAGAGACCCCTATTATAAATCCATGAGAGACCCGCGCACGTGCGGCTGTTATGTGAGATGTCAGTGAAAATTACAGACATTTCTTATCCCGTGTGAATGCACTGGATAATTATCACAAATTACCAGGGGTCCACAGGTAGGCAAACGCCATTTTTTTAGTCATGTTTAGAAAATCCCAACTCAGGTGCACGAACTCGCAAAAAACAGGAAGAGGGTGAAGGGGGTAAACGCATCCCATTGGTTCGTCGGGGATGAACGAATCGCATTGGTTCATTTTTATCGGTCCGCTCCAAAACATTTTTTTATTAATTGATGGAGATTTTAGGCATCTGGTTAATTCCATTACTATTTGAAAACACATGATAACTTGACAACTTTTAGGGTTTAGGGACGTTTTCCTACAATATTTAAAAAAATGTGTCTGGAATAAATCACTGACTGCATCTTTGAATGAAAAATGATTTGGACTGGTAGGTAGGGAGAGATAGATGGATAGAGATAAAAGAGATACCAGAGAAAGACTAGAGAGAAGAGACCAGGGAGATCAAGAAAGGAATAAAGAGGGACCAGAGAGAAAAACCAGACCAGAGGGAGTCTAGAGAGAGACCAGAGAGAGACCAAAGAAAGACTAGAGATACAGACCAGGAAGAGAGACGAGAAAGAGACCACCCTTACACAACTCTCAACCCAAAGGGTCAAATAGTGACTCACAGGGCTCTTTCCTAAAGTAAGAAGATTAAGCCATTCACAATATTTAAGGAGAGAGATAGACAGGTCAATAGATACAGATAGATAGATATTCGTCCAAATGGGAGAGATTGAGCATAAATAATCTCTTGTTTTCTGCCACAGACTCTCTCATTGAGTGCATTACTTTTGAATTAATAACAAGACAATTCATTAGAAACTGAGTTACGGCGGCATTCTGAAATAAGCGCTGACGCCGTATCCTTAGTTTAACGCCAAATCATAAATACACATAACAGGAGATTTTCCAGCGTTTAATGCAAACCAAATGTTGGCGCTCGGAGGCATTACACCATTAAAAGCTGTAAAATATATAAAGCAAAGGTGAGTCTTTGGTGGCCGGAGGCATGTATTTTAATATGCCCTCATAAATCTGACTTTTATTAGCGTTGAAAATTACGTTAGGTTCAAAGTGAAAGCGTGGCAGGTGTGTGGAGTTTACTTTCATTATATTTTCATGTTTGGATGTCAGATAATCAATGGATAATCCTGATGGAATTTCAAAACACACAGAATGCAGGGATGTAATAAAATGCAACCAAGAGTTTGGTTCTTTCACTAGTTTTTACAAACATGTGTTTTTGGCCACCGTCACATCTTTACATCAGTGTTTTCAGATGGAAAAGTGAAAAACAGAAAGAACAAAGAAAGACAAGAGAGAGAGAAGCCAGAGAGAGAGCAACCAGAGAGAGAGAGCGACCAGAGAGAGACCAGAGAGAGTCAAGAGAGACTAGAGCAGGCAGGTCCAAACTCAGGCCCCTGGGCCAAATGCGGCCCTCTGTGCCATTTCATGTGGCCCTCTACTGCTAACACAAAGTCGCCACTGAGGCACTTTCACAGTGTCATCCAGACAACTTCAGCTCCTCCAATACAGTCATACTACACCTTGTTGTAAACCTCAGACCATCTGGAATCCAGTCGTTGACTCTATTGTTATTTACTGACATTTCTTTATGATTGTGTCACAACATTCCAAATAAAATGCAGCTGTGGATAACTAAGGAAGAATCAAAACCCATTTTTGGTTACAGAATCCAGTCAACCCAGTTTTTTAATCCAGAATATTGGCCCCAGGTCAAGTCTGATGAACTACAGTGGCCCTCTTACGCAAACGTTTGGACACCCCTGAACCATAGAGACCAAAGAGAGACCAGCGAGAGAAAGACCAGAGAGAGAACGGAGCTAAAAAACCAGGGAGAGAAACCAGAGATGAGCGCAAGAGACCCCAAGTCTGTTTTTGTAGCCATCGATTTTGGCAATAGCAAAAAAAGAGCTGGGGGGACTTGAAGAGATGGAAGACAACAAAGGACTGAAATAAAACCAGTTAGTATTTTATATTGTTTCAACAAACTGCTATATTCACCGGTGTTAGCACTTATTAAACATGAGTGAAGGGAAACCCTATTTACTTTGAATAAAACTGATGGAAAACTCACTAACATATAGAGGAAATATCAGAAATCAATCGATTTGGGAGTTCTGGTAGTTTCAGAATTCTGAGAATCCAAGTAATCACCACATTTCAGCTCAATCCATCCAGTAGTTTTTGCACAATCCTGCCTAGACAAACAAACAAACAAACACACACACCATACAAAGACAAGTTTGTTGAGCTGGAGTAAAAATCTTAAAGGAGAGGAGAATGGATGGATGTCACGGCTCCTCCGGTGGTCATCTGATGTAATGGCACTGGTTTATAGACACCGTATGTCTCTGTCCAGGGAGGAGCAGTAAATATCGTTGTTCAATACTGAAGATATGAGCCTGTCTTCGGAGGAGCAGAGATTCATGAACGAGCCGCTGTCAAAACACCAACAGGTCTGACAGACAAGCAGTGGCGTTTCGTTCTAAATAGAGGCTGTATAACACCTCCACCAGGGGGCACTGTTGGCAGCAGGGTTAATCAGTCTGTTAGCAAAATCATTTCAAAAGTTATGGGTGGATTTTTACATCAGGTTGAGGAATCTTTGGTAATGGGACAAGGAACAAACTACTACAATCTCCAGTAGAAAGTAGCCTCTTCTGCCTCTTGGTGGAGGTCTGCTCTCTACTGGTGCTCTTTTAGTTCACAAGCATTGCGTATCAGAACTAATTTCTTAAGTAGAAAATATCCGGGTGAAAAAAACCAGAGGAAATCACTGATGGTGGGAGGGGTCAATGGCATATACTGGTTGCCTCACTAATGTCAGTTTGGCCCAGGGCAGCTGTGGCTAAAGTCGTGGTGCATCACCACCGTGTATGTACTGAATTAATATTGAGATGTGAGGCGCCTTGGAGTGTCCAAAAAAAGTCTGTATTATTATTTTTTTTATTATTACACAGCTTGTTACGCTGTCATCATGCAAAGTGCTCAATGTGTAGTTTTATATCTGTCTTCACCTGACCCACATGTAAACAACAGGCTATAAAACAGTTGGGTTTTACTGCTGTATAATTTACTGCTCTGCTTGGTCTGATAGTTCACACTGCAGGCAAAAAGACTGGATCGTGTGGCGCCTTTCTACCCTTTCAAAGAACTCAAAGCACTTCACATCAAGAAACCAATCACCCACACACATTCAAACACCAGAACACTCAGACACTGGGGAAGAGGCGGATTAAGTGTCTTGCCCAAGGACACACTCAGCAATCTCCAATAGGAGCTGGTGCACAACTGCCAACCTGTCGATCTGACCGCTAAACCAATAATGTGCACTGTATGCCGGGAGCAGGATTCGAACCGCCACCCTTCAGCTGAGAGATGTTCAAATGTTGTAAGGCAGGGGTGTCCAAACATTATAGTAATAATGTTTGGACACCAGACTTGTCCAGGGGCCGACAACCTGGATTGAAAAACTGTTTTGAAATCAGCTTTAATAAAGTTGACGTTGACAAATCTGTAATATTTTACCAGCTACATTTGCAACTACATTTTGAGCCACAATCAAAAACAAATGTGAGTATATACAAACAAGATTATTTACAACAAGATGGCATACATATATTGGGAGAGCTGAAGTTGGCTGTGAACTGGTGTCTTTGAGGGCTAGATAACGTGACACCTGTTATGATTGTTGTAAGGAAAAGGCACATCAAAATTCTTGACATTTTTGCTCGGTGTGAATGAGACTACTGATGGATGGTCAGGGTCAAGCTTGGATTTGACAAGCGCTTTTCGGTCAGTCTACTGCCGTGTAATCCCTCTTGTCAGGCGTTTAGCGCGCCGCTTTGGCCTCACACGAAACACTCTCCGCAGGTCGATATTCACCTGTGTTCTCTCCGGAGGTTCACGCTTCACTGCGGCAAATGTAGCTGTCAGACGGAGCGCGTCACAAACAAGACACAACACAAGCATTTGTACAGAGTTGAGTCAAACCCATGGGGACAGATGAACAGAACGGGTTTCAGGTCAGGTGGAGGGAAATATGGGTCGTTTGCACTAAAGGATTGGAAAGAATGGATGGATAGGTGAGTGGAGGGATGGATAGGTGAGTGGATGGAAGGATGGATAGGTGTGCAGATGGATGGATGGATAGACGCTATACTTCTTGTTATGCAAAAGTCAGAGATGTTATACTTAATGCTTGCTTCTTCATTATCTCAAAGCTTGAGATTTCATACTTGCTTCGTCATTATGCTAAAGCTAAAGGATTTATACTTGCTTCTTTATTGTTTTGTGTGCTCCTCATTCCTACTGTTCTGTAACCGGTGAATGGCAAAACTGAAATGTCCCCACTGCAGGACAAACACAGGATCTCTTTATCTTAATGGACAGATGGATGAGTGGATTTGTAGGTAGAGATTATTTAGTTATATTGTTAGACAAGTAAATAGAAAGACAGACAGAAAACTAGATAGATAGATAGATAGATAGATAGACCCCCCCTCCCTGCCTGGGAACCTCCTCAGTCCAGCATCGCACAGCCTGAGTCCTGGATTTATAGTCTGTCCGTTCATGGGAGCGGATCCCTCTTTCAATATAGGCCTCCTCAAGGTTTCTAACAACATTAAACATTTATTAACATTCATGGACAGTGGTCATCCTGCTCTTTACGGACTAATAGCTCTACGTATTTGTTATTTTTACATTTGCTGATTGGCTGTTGGTGAATTGTAAAGTGATCCGAGGCGACTGCTGTTGTCATTAGGGCTATACAAGAGCTAATTGAATTGAATAGTACTGTAGCAGTGTGTCTATGAATGTCTATTTTCACAAACAGACAAATGCATTTCAACTCTTCAAAGCGCCTCTCCAGCTCCGCTCTGGGTCCATGTATCAGAGGCCACACAGAGTGGATAGAGAGCTGCTTTTCATTTTGTGTTTGCAGCTTCAATTATCGCCCGTAAATGAGTGCTAAACAGTTCCAAACACAACGAGGGCAAATGGAGGCTTAACCCCGACTGATCTGCAGAGGCGCCTTATTTACCGATTCCAAAAATAGCTGTAAGAAAAATGAAAAACAATTATGAAAAAACTCACACTTGTTGGAGGTTGTTAAAACTACTTACTACTGACTTACAGGAAGAAACTGGGAAGAGGAAGAGAGCCCAAAGCACAAGACTGACTCAAATTTGTGCGTTCAATAAAGTGAACTTTTATGATATTATGGGGAACTTGTTCTATTTAGTAAGTAAGTAGGTAATATTTATTCATATAACGCATTTTTAAAGACCAAGATCACCCAAAGCGCTGAACACACTGGCACATCAAAGCCCAAACCAACACCATCCACCCACTCACTCATATTTACAAATTTGTTGAAAATTTGCATACATTAGGGATGTAAATCGGCGACCGGTTAACCGGTGGTTGACCGTCACAGCGTTAACTGGTCAAAGCTGTCGGTTAAAAAAGAGAAAAAGGGGAGAGGGGAGGTCTCTTAATAACGCTATTTTAAGCCCTATTTGCACGGTGTGACGAGCGGGTCTGTATCTAGCTGTATGCGCCCATGTATTATAAACTCCGGGACGACTCTCACGCCGCACGCGCCACATATGCACACACGCACGCGCGCGCACACACACACACACACTTTCCCCCTCTCCATGCGTAACATCCACACGCATCATCTCTCCCCTCTTTTACCGTCAAAGTTGCACACTGGCGCGGGTCAGAACTACATTGGAGCTTACATTTACACACACACACACATACACGTTTTTGTTACCTGGTGGGTCCCTTTGACAGGGCCGTTCAGAATGGGACCCATAGACATAATCTTTTTTTACCAAGACTTTAAGTAATACAAAACAGTCAATAGAAACCAAACAACTATTTTAAAGGAATTTTATTTTAGATTTTGTTTTCGAATTGCAGTGATTCTATTTTTGACATAGAATTTAATGCCACTCCATGTCCGATGTCTAAGGTCATCTGGTGAGGCATTAATGCAGGCCAGGCAGTGAGACTTCCCAGGGACCTTTCCAGTCTGTATGAAAGGTGTCATGGTCTTCTCCACAGCCTTCACCTCAGATGCAGACCATGGCTTTCTTCGTTCTAGGGAGAGAAATAAAAATATATTAGCAATATACACTCCCAGGGTGAGGACCAAGCAGCCTGGCTGTAATCCCCCACCTGGTACACTTACCAGAAGGGGCACTGCCACTACCATGGGGTGCATCTGGATGAATGGTTGAAGGTTCTCCGCTTGAAGTTTCTTTTAGCCCGTCCGTTTGTGAGAGGATCTCTACTGCTCTCCCTGTCGCACAGAAAATAAAAATACAAGTGGCCTTTAGGGGAAAAAAATCATACATATTTTAATAATATCAAGAATTACCTTCAGGCTCAATTTGTATCTGGTCGAGGCTCTTTCCTTCGAATTCCGTCACTCTTCCCTGCTCCATGGCCATCAACACTTTGCTGATTTTGGCCAGCTCCAGTGTCCCCTCTGGTAGTCTGTAATATTGCCTGTGGATGCGAATGTCATGGCCGAGGAAGTTGGCAAGCATGTCCATCTCATTCTCTTTCATATTGAGAACTGTAGACATAGTAGCTATGTGCTTTCTAAGTTTGGTTGAGGATAGCATCTCTGGATGCACCGCACCACATTCTTTGGCTACCTGGCGTAGGGAGTCTGATCCCCTGATGTGGGTGTCTGCGCCCGGGCGGGAAAAGAAGTATGGGTTATGGTCAGAGATGGAACAGGCCCTTCTGTTCTCCACCAGCACCTCCATCGAAGCAATCATTTCAGGAGTCAAAAGAACCGGCACTTTCCGACTTCTTTTCCCTTTAATTTCAATGCGTTGAAAATGCTGACACAGCTTTTTCTCAAGTTGGGACAGTCCCAGAGCAATGTCAGAATGGATCCCAGTCTTACTTCTTAAGGTAAAGGCTGTCAGTGGCATCTTTGAAACCTCACCTTCCCTTCTTCGATTGAAAATGATGACCTCACAAAGAGTCAAAACTGCCAGTTTAGACCAATGCTTAGACGTTGGCTCACTTATTAGGGTTTGCACATATTCAGGTCGACATACCTCAATATGTGCATGCATGGCTCTAACGTCCTCAGTCAGAGGGAGCAGGTCCGGAGTGTTCCACTTGGCTTGCCGGAGGGCTGGAGGGCAGCAGAAGAAACACAGACGTCCCACCTCTTCTCAAAAAGCAGCCGGCTTCGTTGGAGGTTTTTAATAAATAGTTCATCAACACAATGCTCCATTTTTGAGTCACATTCAAGAATATCTGCTAGCTTTCTGAGGCTATGGCCGAGTTTGAGGGCCAAGGATGGAGTCTTGTATTGATTTGTTTCCTCATCATATCCAGCCACAGACCTGACTGCATCAATCACATGGTTAAAGTTGGAAGGAATAAAGAAATCCTTAATTGTTTTCAGTTTCCCTGCGGTTTTTGCTTCGTTAATTAACCTACCGACTTCTCTCATTTTCTGCCTAATGTAATCATGCTTAGTCTTATCATGCCCGTGTTTTAAGTACAGGTGCTCTCCGAGTCTCAGAATCCCCTTTTCTGCTTTGACAACACCCGTGACCTCATCCTGATGCATTGCCGAAATTAAAGACCACAGCTTTTTGCTGATGCCCTCCGGTACAGGCTGGGCTAGGGAGCAGAGGGACTGGACCCTACTTCTACCTGGTTTAGCCTGGGCATCTTTCTGTGAAAGCCGGCACCTGGCCACATGCCTCCACAGCGACTTTCGCTTAAGCAATGCCCCACAGTCTATACAGTGCAAAAACTCACTGGATTTAACTGGGGAATTTGGCTGTTTAGCTGGGACTAAAGTTCCAATGCCGGCCTTTAAAACCTCAAAATTGTGCTCACGGTTTCCACTATTCCTGATCAAATCAAACTGAAGTTTACGTGCTTTAGATTTCACAGGTAGAGCCAATGCTCTGGCTACGTCACTTTCATTTCCATGTTTTCTAGTCAAATGACGGGACATTTTGTGGCAGGACATTGAACAGTAGAGGCAGAAGTGTCTCTTGCTGTATACTCGCCCCCCATTTTTCTTCTTTTGCAGCTGCATGATAACAATCTTATTTGCCTTTGGTTCGTCACTTTCCGAGTCTTGAAGAAAAGTGTTTTTGATTTTTCTTTTTCCATACTTTTTTACAGGTTTCTTCTTGACAGTTAAATCGTCAGAATCTGAGTCGACTTCATCAATTAGGGACTCTTGACTAAGCTGCACAAACAACAAATAATTTGTAATCATTCTATATAACAATTTGAAGTCATGACTTGTAGTCAGCACTTACCAGTGGTTTGTAAGCGTGCGCTTCAGTGTGCTCCTCCATGATTTCTTGCAGCCTAATGAACCACACACTTGCACCTTTTTCTAGCCTGACACCTGATTTCCTCTGTTGTGCTGCTCCATGATTGGCTCCAGCCTGCTGGACTGAAATTGCCCCAGTGTGCCCCTCCTTGATATCCCGCAACCCACCACCAGGGTTCCGACACATAACACACTTTTTTCAGGAAAGTAAACCTCCAGGGGTCCTTTCCATATTTTTACAGAGACTGCATAAGGACCGTTAGAAAAGCATTACCCATTGATTATTAAGCTTGGACCAGTGGGGTCCGGTGTTCGGGCCCCACCACGTAAAACCAGTCCCCATGACGTGAGTGGAATCTCAGGTTATGGAACCCACCAGGAGTTGAAAACAAGTGCACACATACATACACACACACATACACACACACATACATACACACACACATACCGGTCTGTCGCGCTCCTCTGTGTCACGGAGCCCAAAGGATTCGCGCAAATACGCGGCTCCTTTTGGGAGTCGCGTATTTCCCCTACATGTTTTGCTGTAGGGGAAACATGTTTGTGTTTATGGTCCTCGGGATCAGCCCCACACACATCACTTGTATTTAAACTTTTGTGAAGACCTGTGAGACGCGGCTCGTCACTCGCTGCTCTGACCATGTGAACGAGCCGTGTTTGCTGCTAGAAAGTTTTGGTATTAACCCGCAGCTCAGCAGAATGGGAAGATTAAAAAAGCAGTTCTCTGTGCGCAAAGGTGCCGGAGCTGTTGCGGGTTTGGGCGCCGCTGTCTCGGCTCTGATCCAGTAGAACGCAGAGCTGCACTTATGAAAAGTACGCGGCTCGAAATGGCTGTTATTTCAAAGAACGTGGACTATTTTAAACTACGCGGTTAACCGGTTTCAACCGGTTAATGAGGCTCGGTGGTCGGTCATGAAAATTCATAGTTTTTTACATCCCTAGCATACATGTTTTCTTATGAAATCTGTTTAAATTCATCTCAGGTGCAGGAGAAACAGTGGGTTGGATTTGCAGATGTTTGATCCCGTCCTAATCACCCACTGTTGCGCTCTCACTTCAGCTGCTCGTACCTCCGTTATTGTGATGTTTCACTGTGTTCTCGTCTGTTTTGCATAATGAATTTCACAGCGAGCTCCAGATCTCTGTGTTCGCGTTACGTTAGCGAGGCCCCTGGGAGCCGCGGCGGAGGCTTTTACTCATCTGTGTACAATCGACCTCCGAACGCTCCGATCCCGACCTGGTTCTGCATATCAATGGATTACACAAGTGGTTTATTTTAGGGGTACGAAACATAATGGTGTGAATGTGTCTGAGTAAAATGATCTCAGGATTATGCAAGAATTATACAAAGGAATGTGAGAAAGAGATCGCAACCAGAACAGGAAGACCAGGACCAGGAACACCAGGAACACCAGCTATACATAAATGCTATAAATGTTTCCTAATTTGATCACAATTTGCCAATGGGACAAGCGGAGTTATCTTGTTTTCAAAAAGATACAAGAAATATCTCCCTTGGGAGGAAAAAATAAAGCGACAGTTTTTGATTCAAGCATTTATTTCCTCATATTTTAGCATTTGTTTTGCTGTTTAGTAGAGATTATCTAGCCTGACTCTCGCCAGACCCATGTAGTTCGCTGCACTTCACACATGAGTCTGGTACTGAGCCATAGTGGTTGGATTTCAGAAGGCAGGGCCCTGTTAAAAAAATCCTTGCATGTGATTGGATAGACCACTTGTCCGTTATCTTGAATGAAGTCTGCTTTCAACCACTCACATCGAAGCACACGGCTCCCATAGGTTGCCAAATCCCAGCAAGATTTTCCAACCCAAAATCCGCGAGGATACCCAACAACAAAAAAACACTCAGTATGATTTTTGGGCTAAAAACGTAATGTACTGTAATCAACTTGGGCTATCATGATTCTGTTTATTGTCTTTCTGTTTATTGAATGCCAGCCTATTTCAGAACAGGTACTCCCACAGTGCCAGCCATTTCTGATGATTTTTACTGATTTTTCAAGACCCACAGAATATTGTGTACTATGACTATCTGAAATCCGACACCAGATTCTAAAAGAATGGACTGTCTACTTTCCTCAGCAAAAAGAATTTTGTTTATAGCTTTTTTCGTTCCCCTGTAATCCTCCGTCGAGTAGAGGGAAGTTTTACTGAAATCACCAGAAATCACCAGAAAGTTGAGAAAAAAGAGGCACAACATGTGCACCTACATGTTTTCAAACCATTCAGAGAGCAATGCTGCCACCTGCTGGCTCGATAAAATATGGTCTCAAGTCATCCCCATACATATTAGATACAATAGACATCTGGGAACGTGAAAATAGCAAAAAAGGCAATTGACGGATTAATGCGTCAATGGCACACGACGTTACTATTTGCTTTGACGTATTTGTGCGTCAATGGGACACAATGAGTTAAATACACTTGGAAAAAATATGCGGGAACCACCAAACCTGGCAACCCTGCTGCATAGTGTGTAAACAGGAACACTGAACCAGTGCTTCAACCAAACTTTACAGGAACATTTGACTCTTAAAACACACATATATCAAAATAGAACCATCAACATCTCGCCTCAAATTGCATTAAAAGTGACATCCGTGTCTTAATTCGATCGTATTTACTCTTTTAAAAAGATTCGCGGACTTTATGTCCGCCATCTTGGATTCCTCTCGCTGCTGCATGAGAGAAGCTTGAGAAGGCAGTGCAAACCCCACGTAACACCGGCAATCCTGATTGGTCGATTAAAAAATAATCTGGGGAAGGCGTTCGCTATGGCGTCAATACCAGACCCATGTGGTTCAGCCAAACGCCTCTGGTGGAGCATGGCGGAACTACAAGGGTCTGGCAGAGCCAGGCTAGAGATTATCCTCACCAAACAAAATATAGACCACTTACGAGTGTGATCTCTCTCTGGGTGAGATGGTTCCCACTTAAAAATACCGTTTATGGACTGGATTATTTTGACGTTGACGTTTTTGTTGCTATAGGACACTGGTTTATGGTCATGATAGATAAAGGTGAATGAGTCATGGAAGCCAAGGATTAAGCTGTTCAACACCTCGTCGTTAAATCCGGTTGTGACCAGTTAAAACATTTGTCTATCTGCTATATTACAACCTAAATAGATTTTCTTACAAATTAAGGTGGTGCGGCTTGTGCACAGGTGTGCCTTATAATCCAATAGCATTTAATCTACTGAGGCCATGTAGTTTAAATGCTACTGGGTCATTTGTTTGTGCTCCAAAGGTCTTATAACATTTTCAGTCGTTTTGATGGTTTTCCTCATGATAATACTTCGGGGGCAAAGTGAATATAAGGTTAAGGTTAGGGGGAGGGTTCATCATTTGTTCTTAAGGTGAAGCTAATACTAAAACGTATAAAGTTGATGGAGAAAGAAGCCGGAGTGAGATCACAGTCTGTCCTTGGATCCTGCTGAGTTCTGTTGTGTATGTGAGAAAAGGTCATGATGTCATGGGACTGACCTTTACCTCAGAGTGGACTCGGCTCTGTCAGGACGGAGGAGGTGGGGGAGGCAGGGGGGACGTGGAGGGAGGCAGGGGGAGGCGGAGGGAGGCAGGGGGGACGTGGAGGGAGGCAGGGGGTAAGCTGCTTCACTCACACCGCTCTCTGGACAATACATGTTACGAATCACAAGGTTTTATTGCCGAGAACAGGAAAGTCACAACAAGGAGTTAGGTTTGCCATAAAGATGCGATAACAATAAAGTTATTATGAGGCATATAGAAAAAAAAAAGAAAGAAAAATCCCAAATATTTACACACAATATAGCATATAGTTCAGGTTTAAATGGTGAGTTGTAAATAAACGGCAACTAAACATCAGTCAGAGTGTTGAATTTTATCTTAGCAACAACTTCTAAGCAACAGAGATCTTGCCTGTTTTTGCCTAATGTTAAAATTGATGGAAAAACAACCTCTGGTCCCTCCTGTTGCGCTGTTGCTCTAATGATTAAAACAACAGACAGAAAACTCCCAACTAGCAGCGTTCAGTCGCAGACCACATAAATATTTAAGATGAATAGACAAATCAGTCCATTTATGTCTGTCTCCAAACAGCAGGTGATGCACCAGTCAGGAACCAATTAGCTTTTGTCAATTTTGTGTATTTCTCACTCATAGAAAGTCATCGTGAACAGTTGCATTAAGAGAAAGACAGCCGTACACCAGTGCTTCTCCATTTTTTTCTGCCCGGCCCCCCTTTTACGTTAAACCCGCTCTCTCAGCCCAAAAAGTCAAATCATTTTCTTCCCCTTAATCCATATCTGCACCAGCCCCTCACTGATCCTCCTGCAGGTGGTGAGTCCAGGCAAAGGAGGGTTAAGTGTCTTTTGCCGTCCAAGGACACAACGGCAGCAGACATCAGTGGAAGTTCGGAAGTAGGTCTTGTGGTGGATTCGAACCTATGACTTTGAGGCCCAAAGGCCAATGATCTACCAACTGAGCTACTGTCAACCCCCACATACATGTAAAAAGATGAAGGCCGCCTATTGTGATCTGATTTGTTCACAAGATCTTAATTTTGGAAACAAACTTTGTCACTAGCAACCTACTGTACATTATAAGGCTAAAGTTAGAGATTGTATTGTATTGGTTTGCGTATAGAGTTTACTTATCTTGTGTTGTTTGCTCCTCATTCCCACTGTTCTCAAACCGGTGATGCAATGAAACACTGACATTTTCACCGTGTGACGAATAAACAATCTCTTAATCTTAATCTTAATTCAAGGGGAAAATGCAGGTACCCCAACTTTATTCTTGAGGCGATATGTGTGTTCTGTCTATCTGTCTTTATGTATATATAGTAATTTAGTAATCTTTATTAATATAGAGCCTTTGACAGACCAGAGTCACATATTGCTTTACCCCCTTTATGTATATGGTCACTGTATGTATTTGTGTGTCATTTTGTTTAAATATTGATGTATTTTTGTTTTTTGTTTACTTGTTGTTTGCACATTCATTTTTGTCCATTTTCATGTCAACGTGACATCGATACGCACATTCACCCCAGGAAGAATAGCTACTGTATGTTTCAGTTGCTAACGTGGATCTAAAATGAAAACAAACAAACCAGACATGGAAACAAGTCCAGAGGATGGATTTTTCCCTCACTGGTCACATTACAGCCACTTTATTGGGCTTTGTTGAGCTAGCGGGTTAGCATTGCTCATCTATATACAGAATCATGGTCACAGCCTATTTTTGACATCGAAAGTTGGTAGAGGAGGGACCCAAACCCAGAGGGAGAAAAGACAAGAGTTTGGAATGGTGTGTTCAAAGACTCCTGGGAAAATGGCACATGGAGCAGTGAGTTCAAAGACTGGGAGATGGTCTATGAGTGACAGGAACGAGCCCACAGAGATAGAACTGATAAAATATGACCAACACGTCCAAAGAATTCCCCTTGTGACAGAATTTGGGCACAAATAATGTTAGAGGTAGGTTAGTTTTTGTGTAGTTTAAAACCAATTGTGTGGAACTGAGACAAGCATATGAATTTGATTAGGGAACAATGTTAATAAACTAAATGTAAACTGTTTTACCTTGCCTTTCCTTAATTTTGTTCTTCAATGTTTATTTTTGTGATCTTTGAGTATTAAAAAAGCACTACCTCATTCACACCAGACCAGATGGTTTACATTTAAAGTCAATAGTGTCGTATATCAATGCGAATAACCATATGTCATTTGGCTATTTCGGCTATTGCAACACACATGTCTCCGGCACGGCATGGGAGGTGAGTAGGCTGACTCGACATTCCATCAAAACAAGAGCTAAACCAGCCAGTACCAGGAGCTTCACTACTAAAACTGTATGTAAAAACACAAAAAGCATCAAAGCTCCGCCCACCATGTCCACTGTGCGTTTTCCACAATTCATGCGACATCACAACTCAGTGCTTTGGGTTTACTGAAGTCTACTAAAAAAGACTTTAAGCAAAACTCAATGGTGCGCCAAAGCGGTGACGGAAGTAAGAGCCTTTTAAGTCACTATTTGGCGCCTTGGTCTCAGAGCTCATTGGCTGAGTGAGTGAAAAAGCTGATCTAATGATGTGACAGAGACCAGGAATTCATACATGTGGAAACTAGAGAGAGAAACAAACAGAGAGAGCAAGGGACTAGTTGGATTGATGTTTTTTTGATGGTTTGAAAATCAGGTACCCAAGCTTTAAGTACATGCTTCTTGATGAGCTGTATCTTATGGAAAAACCCATTTTGAGAACGCTACAATGAAGTTACAATGACCTCTATACAATGAAATCATGTTAAGAGAGCAAAACCAAAACCCACATCCAGTCTCCTTCTTTGTGAAAATAGTGAGAAATACCTGTAAGTAAAATGTACTAGTGAAATCTATTGTGCGTTTTTTCTCTAAAATTTTCCAAACAATAAAAGGGGAAATGTTGTGGAACAGATTGTGGATAATGCAACCATTAGTCGCAGCATTAGCTTCAATAGCGCACCATGCTAAACTAAATTAACCATGACCTCGTTAGACCACCCACTGAGGCGCAGTCACGTCGCTCTGTTTGTCACACCAAACCCAGTGACATGAATCAGATTCAGATTCAGATTCATTTATTTGCCATTTGCAGTAAAACCACATTGGAAAACTGTGCAAGACTACCCCGGTGTGCACCAGAAGACGACACACACCAGAGCTCTTGCCACGGCGCCATTTTTACGGCGCCATGCGACAAACAGTAGAATAACAGTTATTCAACAGCATAGAGCAAAACAGACATATATTTCAACAAACATGGGGAGAGACACGGTACATGTGGAAAAACATGCGGATCTTTTTAATGGGAAGTCATCACTCTGGCCCGCCTCGTCCAATATAGCGCGTCAGAGGGGAGTGTGGGTGGGGGAGGTGGAGGGGAAGACCACCATAGACTGAAAAAGAGAGAGAGGCAGACATGTAGGGGGGGGGGGGGGGGACTGTAACTGGTGTTCTGAGTTGTGAGTCTGAGATAGATAAGAGTCCAGTGTCAGCCTTGAGTGGCCGTGTGTGGTGGTGGAATGTGAAGGACAAAGATAGCGCAGGTGCCTGCAAACATTGGAGACAAAACAACACATGCCCTTGTGGGAAATTTGAATAAGCACTTTTAGCTGATCAATGAAAGGCAGTGTAAACTAAAGCCAATATGTCCAAATTATACTGGAACTGGACCCTCCGTTCACCGTTATCCGGAGTTGACCACGTCAGTACGAGGTTCCACCGTGAGGCCCAAGTCCTTCAATCAATCCTTCCACGCGTTTAAGTCCATCCAAAGATCTCACTCCCAGGTCGTTAAGGGAATGTTCGATCCGACTCACACCCCGTTGTGTCCCCACTGTGCCCTCGACCACGACTCTGACCAACTCGCGGAAACTCTCCTTGTTTTCCGCGGACAGCCGCTCGTAAATCTTCTGAGTGGACAGCCCTCCAACTTTGCGGTAGATCAAGCCAACTCCAAATCCAATCAGGAGGAACCCTGCTACCGGTTGAATCTATTCAACCGGAATGATTAGAATGATATTTGCTTGTTATTTTTTATTTTTTTATGGAAAATCTTATAAATTTAATCAAAACTGTTATCTCTCATGGGTGTTTGAGGGACGAGAGTTATTATCTTGTTGAATGAACTGCATTAAAAAGAGCACAAACACCTAATCAACACTATTTTTAAGGCACAAGATGGACAAGATAGAGACCAGAACCAGACCCAGGCCTGACAGGAGACTTCCAATAGTGATAAAAGACCAATAGTTTTTTATTTTTCTATGTTATAATACATACAGATAGCAGACCTCTATATTTCAATGCGTTACTTGTATCTCTGTGCAGCACTTTGGAAACTTGTTTTATAAAATGTGCTACAGAGGATTGGATTAGATTCAGTCTTGAAATGTGTATACTCAAGTTTAACAGAGCAACACGCACAAAATGTTATAAAGACTGATTTAGAGCTATTCTGTTGTATCACAAGACATTACATTAACACGGAGGTGTCCAAAAGGCTGTAAAACTCCCATTCCAAACCCCAAAATCTCACAAAACAGTTTTATCCGCTGGTGGCCGTGCATATTCATCACCTCAGGTTCAGAAAAAAAAAACATTTACAGCGTTCATAAAAAGCTTAAATTTGAATGAGTCCATTACTCCCAAGAACATACTGGGTCACCAAAGGGCATTCTACACTTTGGACTGAATGGGAAATTACAGAGAAGTGGAATTGTCAAGCTATAAATGATATGTTCAAAACCATTTGGATAATTCCAGAGCAAAAACACTAAAATGTCAGTATAAAAAATAGTGGCTTGACCATCTGCATACAGTAGGGCAAACGATTATTTAATCAGCCACCAAAATGTGTAAGTCCTCCAATAAAAAAAAATTACGAGAGATGCAAAACTCTCTCTACCCTGCCTTAGCAACCATCTTATCAGCAGTTTATGTTAAATTAGAAAAAATAAAAAGTCTCTTCCACATCAAGGCTAACTCTATGGTCACGTCTGCACTCGGTCAGTCCACTCCTAATTTACAGGTCATGGTTCCAGTTGGGATTGGAACGCGGGAGAAGTGAGAATTCTAACCACCCAAAGCCGCAATGGAGCGGCTTTTCCGTAATACTTTCATTTAGAGTCCATGTTTAGTGAAAGGACTTTGAACAGTTGCTTCCTCACTGTGAGCCTTGGGTGTTTTTTATCTCTGCTTTTGCATTTGTGACATCAATCAAATCAATCAATCAAATTGTATTTATAAAGCACTTAAAAAAAAAAAAAAAAACAAGTAACACAAAGTGCTTTACAGTTTAGTTCAAAACAATCCAAGATGCCCACCCCTAAACCCCACCGCCCCACAGACCCACCCAAAACCACATTTATTCATAACTATACACCCACATGCATACAGACATACAAATGCAAGCGCACACACATACACACACATACACACACACACACACACACATACACACACACACACATACACACACACACACACACACACACACATACACACACACACACAGACACAGACACATATAAAGTCACAACATATAGGTAAAATAGGTAGAACTATGTAAAGATAAAGGGCTGGGTGCAGATGCATCCAGCTGAAGAAGCGCCACCCAAGGAGCCATCTGCACCAGGAGCAGAGAGTCGCCTGCAGCCACAGGGGGCCCCAAAGGACCCAGAGAAGAGAGGAGGCCCCAGACCCCCACCAGGTCCACCCCAACCAGGACATACATTCTCAAGCCATTACAATTTTTTTTATTTTGTGTGTATTTGTATTCATTATCAAAAAAACATAAGCAAACAAAATGCCGGTACAACGTTTTGACCTATAACTGTTGAAACTATAGAACTTGACATAAAGAGAAAAACGCATTATTTTTATTCTCACTGTGTGGACATAAATATAACTCACTGCATCAATACTGTATATAATAACTGGCCTTTAACACTAGAACTAAATCATTGTGTCTTCTACATGTGCAAACTTCAGACCATCACTCATGACCGGTGCGAATGAGGCTGTTCTATATTTCACTCAGGTGGAATGGAGGTGGTAATGGTTTTTTCTCTTAGGCCTGAGATCCTGTGATGAGAAACGCCTCGACACACATCTGACCCTGTGTGGAAGACCATGTGCAGCCAACGGCCATGATGGAGGGCCGGAGGAGAGAGAGGGAGGAGAGGGGAGGAGAGAGGGGAGAGGAGAGAGGAGGAAGAGAGTAGAGACAGGAAAGAAGAGAGCCGGAAGGAGAGAGAGGGGAGAGGAGAGAGGAGGAAGAGAGATGGGAGAAGAGAGAGGGGGAAAGGAGAGAAGATAGGAGAGAGAGAGGAGTAACAAGGAAAGAGGGGGAAAGGAAAGAAGAGAGAGGGGAGTGGAGTTATGGGAGAGGAAAGAGGAGAGAGGATGTGAGAGAGGGATAGGATGAGAGAAGAGAAGGAGAGAACGAGAGGGGTGAGAAGGTGTGAGGATAAGGAGGTAAGGAGAGAGGGGAGAGAGGACAAGAAGAGAGAGGGTGGTGGCCTTGATCCAAGCTTCCAGCCATGACGTTATACATTTGTCAGGGATGTGGACCTGGTTACTGAATCTGAAATGTTTTGAGTCTGAGAAAACAGCAGAAAAAAACTCTCCCAAAGAAAGAATGTATTAGATTTAAGTTAGTTGAGATACGTATCAAGCAAATTAACAATTTGGAATGACAATTACTGACACTGTGAAATATTGGGTGAGGACTAGCCTGGTCGTACCACACCATAGTACAAAATACATTTCGAACTAAGGTCTGATGTAACCCTCTATATAAATATACATGTGTCCGTTTCGTTTATTTTTAACTAAAAGGTTAAAAACTCAATTTCCCATGAGCCTATGCGGTCGGTAACCCCGGAAGTGCGGTCGCTATACTGCTTATACACAGTAGCCGCTGGCTGTCAGCTAGGTGCGTGGGACAAGCGGGACTTGGGTGCGGCAGTAGGTAAGATTTGCCCTAAACACGACTAAATCCACCATCTAGGATGGATCTGTTTTTAAAACGTGGTGCGTTGTGTCCCTCAACCCGTAGGTCGGTCTACCGCGACACGTATCGTGACCATATTACTGTGATGCTTAATGGGATCGGTAAGAGTCGCCATGATTTTCATGTTAACTCTTGTTATTTGTTGTGTTGATTTTTATACTCACTACATAAATGCAATGTAATGCATATTTGCACATTTTGGCATCGCGCCTATTTGTATATAAAATTTACATTATGAGATAATGTTCATGCC
This sequence comes from Knipowitschia caucasica, assembly GCA_964034765.1. Classification (NCBI taxonomy): domain Eukaryota; kingdom Metazoa; phylum Chordata; class Actinopteri; order Gobiiformes; family Gobiidae; genus Knipowitschia; species Knipowitschia caucasica. Next base: position 45,871,522 of record OZ035823.1, on the reverse strand, counting down.
AGTGTGATTAGCTGATTTTAGCTCCCGCGGCTATGTTGACTGTCTTATAGTGTGGAGCTCGTTATGAAATACTGTGCCTTTTTATGCACTGTTATTTATACACCTTAATGCATTTTGATAGGATCATCTATTGGTATATTTGTATATTTATGCCACACTGGTATGATAATAATTTGCATTTTATTTGGTGTTTATTGTGTACACAAATTTAGTATTGATACATGCATGTTGTATATTATGCAGGCCAGGCTTGCTGAAGACCACGAGTCCAGCCCTGTGTCTGTATGAGGTCTGATCCAATGCTGCCTCTAGAGCAGGGGTGCTCAATACTAGGGATGTAAATCGGCGACCGTTTAACCGGTGGTTGACCGTCACAGCGTTAACCGGTCAAAGCTGTCGGTTAAAAAAGAGAAAAAGGGGAGAGGGGAGGTCTCTTAATAACGCTATTTTAAGCCCTATTTGCACGGTGTGACGAGTGGGTCTGTATCTAGCTGTGTGCGCCCATGTATTATAAACTCCAGGACGACTCTCACGCCGCACGAGCCACATATGCACACACGCACGCGCGCGCACACACACCCACACACACACTTTCCCCCTCTCCATACGTAACATCCACACGCATCATCTCTCCCCTCTGTTACCGTCAAAGTTGCACAGTGGCGCGGGTCAGAACTACATTGGAGCTTACATTTACACACACACACACACATATACACACACACACACATACACACATACATACACACACACATACCGGTCTGTCGCGCTCCTCTGTGTCACGGAGCCCAAAGGATTCGCGCAAATACGCGGCTCCAGTCAAACCACATGGAACATGTTTGTGTTTATGGTCCTCGGGATCAGCTCCACACACATCACTTGTATTTAAACTTTTGTGAAGACCTGTGAGACGCGGCTCGTCACTCGCTGCTCTGACCATGTGAACGAGCCGTCGTTTGCTGCTAGAAAGTTTTGGTATTAACCCGCAGCACAGCAGAATGGGAAGATTAAAAAAGCAGTTCTCTGTGCGCAAAGGTGCCGGAGCTGTTGCGGGTTTTGGCGCCGCTGTCTCGGCTCTGATCCAGTAGAACGCAGAGCTGCACTTATGAAAAGTACGCGGCTCGAAATGGCTGTTATTTCAAAGAACGTGGACTATTTTAAACTACGCGGTTAACCGGTTTCAACCGGTTAATGAGGCTCGGTGGTCGGTCATGAAAATTCATAGTTTTTTACATCCCTACTCAATACGTCGATCGCGATCTACCAGTCGATCGCAAAGGTAGTATTTGTAGATCGCATTAAATAAATGAAAAAATTACACATTCTAAACAAATATATACAAAAAACTCCGGGCAAAGTGGAGATTTTTGAAAACTCCGTTAATGCATTTGTGTGTAGACAGAGATAACCGGAGTTTTGCGTTCTCGCACGACACAGTACCCCCCTAAATTCCTCTGATCACTGAAGCATGGATCATACTACCTTAAAAACTGATCGCTGTGAGATGCTCGCAGCAGCGAACATCCTCGCTCCACATCAGAGAGCAGCAAAGTGATCGCGGGGACTCACGCTCGAAAACAACCAAACCAGGACTAAACCAGGACTAAACCAGGGCTGAGGACGGGGTCAGTGCTTGTAAACATACGTCTTTACTCTGAGTGTCTTCTATGACTGTAAAAGTGCCGTTACCGGCGTCTGCATCAAAGCTCCGCCCACTTCTGTGTTTTTCCCCAACGCAGGACAGGACGTAAGAGACGCACATGTTTGGAATGTTACGAATGTGATTGATAACGCAGATGTGTGGATGCAAATTATTTTATAAACTGAGGAGGGGAAATATTTGGATTTAAAAAAAACAGGTATGGCACCACAGTCAAATGACATCTGTGTTTTACTCAGTAATGTTTTACTGACACTTAGGTGACTGCACATGCGCAAACAACCGCGCTCAGTGCAGGAAAGCTAAACCACAAAAAACTTGTCAGCGAGTTACCACCAATTTTCCGGACTATGCATCCCTGGCTGATTCAATTCAGTGCAAGTCATCAGAGTAAACGGGTAATGACAAAAAATGTACATAGGTAATTGTGTTGTGTTGTGCTATATATATTGGCTCATGCGGTTTTGCATGTACATAAACATACATTGTAGGTATAAAGAATATTTTTTGAAATAAATATATGATTTGCATTTTTGTAATAGGTAGATCATTTTGACTTGATCCTTTTATAAGTAGCTCGCATGCTGAAAAAGTGTGAGCACCCCTGCTCTAGAGTGACCCTGAGCTCTCTCTTCAAATGGTGCGGTAGGAGGCCTTTGACACACACACTTGTCCTTGTTCATGTCCTGGTGTCCGTTCATGTCCCACCACCTCCAGCGTGCGGGACAGAGTTGGATTATTGTTCTTTAATTATTGTTTCCTGGATTATTTGGACCACCACTCCTTGTCTAACGAACTGTTGGGACTCAAGTCTAAGAACTATGGACAGACAATAATAATAGATGAAGTGCACTACTGTAAATATTGTAAACAATGTACATATTGTAAATAATGTACATATTGTAAACCTTCATTCTTTCTTTTCAACTAAACTAAACTGGGTGGCATGCAAACTTGTGTCCTCTCTTCATTAAACACAACCCTTTCCTCCCAGAGGGACGAACCATTATAACCATTATTATCATAATCTTACTTTTGAATTTTATTACAAGTGTTACACTGGCATTGCCAAAGTACCGTTCAAGCCTCCCACGCTCGCTGATTGGTCGGATAGAAATCAACCAATGTAATCGCAAACACAGGGACCAGACCCAGAAGTTACATGCAGGGAAATGCAGATTGACCGGAGTGTACGGATGGCTAAGGCCAGACTAGGTGAGGACTGGAGTGAAGGTGGATGAGACAGAGCGCACAGGAGAGGAGACAATATGCAGTCTTCAGTCTGAACTTTAAGTCTAGACTTGTTTGTTTTTTTACGAAATGTTTTATGAAACAGACACATGGTGGAGCCATGTAACTTTTATAAGAGATAGAGGACTACTACAATCAATAACAGAAATAAATGACCAGGAGGGTCAAACGACCGGGACATTTATGGACGTTTCTTAACAATACAACCAACGGCTTCTATGTGTTTGTTATTATTATTGAATTGAATTGTAGTTTAAACAATCTTTTTCTACATTTCAAGATACTCAATTTATCCATTAAAACACAAGAACTGGGGGAGAGGTGTCTTGCCCAACAGCACAATGGCAGGATTCACCAATGTAAGCTGGTTTCGCTCTAGATGAGTTTTCAAGTCAGTCCGTCTCATCTCAAACCTTGCATGGATATTTAAAAAATCTATTTTGAGATTAAGACGAGACAAGTTAGACAGAAGAGGTGGGATTTTTGTATTTTTACCAATTTGCACAGAAATTCTTGACATTATCTTGCATGGAGCTAAATACAACTCCAGTTCTGTATGTGAAGAATATTGTTAAAATTGTAATATATTTATTTATTGATTTATTTGAGGGGACAAGTGCACACAATCAACATGTGAAACACTACAACATTTACAGCCAAGGCTAATTTGCAAAAATATTATGATTTGACCTAATACAGGGTCTTTTAGGATAATTTGTATCGCAACTTGCCATTCCCTCCCTAGCTCCTAATGCACTAAAACCAGGCCACGCTCACAGAGGTACATTATCAGCCTTATCTCCTGTGGTTTATGATGCAGGACAAATGAGAGTGTTGCCGTGAAATAACCCTGGAGTGTGCGTCCATCGGCTTTAATTGTCTCGGATCCACATCGCTGATCGCACTAAACACACAGTATGAGAGTATGAGAGGTCGAGGTCTGCACAAGCACCAGCACTGGACATGAGAGATACTGGTACAGTAAAAGTTCTATGTGTGAGACTGTAAAGGTGCAAGTGGGGAGGGTGAAACAACGTATATATACTGCCTTGCAAAAGTATTCATACACTTTGACCTCTTGCGCATTTTGTCACGTTTACAGCCACAAACGTTAAGAGTTTAGATTTGATTTTCAAGTTAGCTGCAAAACTAGATTGGTAACTAGTCAAACAAAAACATTAGTACATACACCATCAGATTGGTTGTTCTCCTGGGCTTAGGTTACCTAAAAGTGAAAAACATGAAATTGCTTTGTTAGCGCCCCCTACAGAGTGAGGCAAACCCTTTCATGGGGAGCAAAAACTTTTTTCATCTCAGTCCAAAAAGTCAACAAGAACTATGACATATCTTTTACTGTTACCATGGCCATGACAAACATTCCCCATTCTGTGTCAGAGGGAAAATCATAAAATCTCTCAAATTTACACCTCACACTTTCACCATAATGTCCCTTTAATGTCAATGCAAAGTCAATTTCGAACATTAGGAAAGTGGTGGCTAAATTATAGGAAAAAAGACACACAAATGTATCTGAGTACGAGAGCAGAGTTCAGAAATTAGCCACAATATCTGGGCCGCTTACCATCCTTCACTGCTGCGTCCCATCTCTGGCTGATTCCATTTCTCCAGTCATGGGCACTTTTTAATTACTTTTGCAAAGTCGTTATCACAATTAAAGTAGATAGAAGACTTTGGAACAAGCAGTAAAGTTTATGTAATTAAACCAGAGTCAATGGCTGCTGCTGTTGTACTCCATTGAGCTCCCTGTTTCATGAATACTTAATGAAAAGCTCAGGCCACGCGGATCGATGTGGGATTATAAGGAAACGCTGCTTCGAACATGCGCTTAAGCAGTTCTGAGGGGTCTAAGTAGCAACGTCTTTATCTGTTCAATAAACGACGGCTGTAGTGTGAGATAAAAAGGTCTAATAAGGATGAATTTCATTGAATTGCCAACAGTACAGTAAGTGTTTTAAAGTTACAGTACGTGCTTCTGACTGTTGATCATTGGCTTATAAACCATGTGTGTCTGTTTGTCTGTAGGCAGGAGTGGGCTGAAATGTGGTATGTGGATGGAATGGTTGATCCAAGGCCTTGGCTGGGTATGCACTCTCCGCACTGTGAAAAGTGCAGAAAACACAAGTTCAAATTGAACTTAATTTGAGCGCATTTTGACTGATTTTCCAATGAGACAAGCAAAATTATCTTATTGTAAAAAGATAGAAGAAATGTCTCCCTTGGAATGAGAAAATGAAGCAATGGTTCTCTAAGTGAGACTATTGGCTAAATGGAAAAAATACATGAAAACTAGTGATAGAATCCAGGAACTAGATAGGTGGACCTCATAACAAAAATAATACTTGTTGTGGGTTGAAAGTTAAGTACCATAGCTTTAAGTTATATTCAAAACCTTTCAATGTAGTTGTATCTGGCCCAGTGATCATGACCCATCACAAAATCCAGCCTTGTGGAAAATCAATTTGAATGGCCCTGACATTAACTTTCACACACTGATAAAATTATTTTTCATCCCTGTTGGAAAATGGACTTATCCAAAGCTCCATAGACTTTGCCTGTCCGCCTCCCTTCTTCATAAACACTATTGATCTCTATAGATCCTGTCGTTAATTGGACTAACCCTAATTATGTGAAGCGGACTCCCTCATTAAGCCCTGCCCCCCAAGGTCACGTGAGGCCCCTCCCCCCTGCGTATTGACGGGTCTCTGCGGTCACTCGGGGGTGATACACTGGCCCACATTGCGGCAGAGAGATCCATTGCTCTGGGAGGGAAAGAGGCCCCATAATGGCCTGGCACCGGTCCCACTGGGCTCTGGGCTCATCGATCGCCTTTCCACACACGCACACACACACACACACACACACGCACACACACACACACAGACACACGCCCACACCCACACACACACACACAAGAACACACAAACTCCTGTCCATCTGATGTTAGGGTTTTTGTAGTAGACCAGAATGGGCACTGATGGGGAGAATGCCTGTATTAAAGCTGGCTTATATAACTGTAAAACAACAACAACTATTCTTGGCCTCTGTTTTTTTGGACAGAAAGGTCAAACGATAGGACCAACCTTGCTCAGTATGCCAAAGAAAACATCGTACATTTACTGTATCTCTCAAAATATAGACAAACAAACACACACAAGTCCACAGCAGGAACCAAAACCAAATATGAAAATCTATACCTAACAAAACTCTCTTTAGTACAATGTTGGACAAATCCAAGTACACAATATCCACAAACACCCACTGTTGACAAGACAGTGGGTGATATTTTTGACCGTTGTAAGTCCAGCCTAGAGAACTCTCGGATCTCTATTTCTCTATTTCACGACAGAAGGACGAATAGTCCATCGGCCACTATCTCGAGAAACCAAGCCACCCTCAGGCATAATTTGTACTTCACCCAAGAATTAAATGTGATTTCTTTTTACCCAGCCTTGAGTGACCAGTCTTCATAATTTAGTCAGAAGTCTTTCCTTTTGGGATTGAAAATCCAAAACAAAAACAATTACGAGATGCCAGCTCCAGAGATGGATGTTTCACTGTCATTATGTCCAGCTGAGACATACACAGACACAGACCCACACACACACAGTCACAGATGCCGAAATGATGCAATCTGGGGCCTCGCTGTAAGGTGCACATGGGACACAATTTTTGTATTCAACTCATAGCCGCCCAATGCACCCCTTCACCAACGCAATATCCCGAACAAATACTGCAAGGAGGAGACCGAGTCAGAGCTGATGTACCATTTGTGTATCCACCTCATCCTCTTGTTTGTGAACAACTTTGAACTCAAAACCAATTCTTCTTATCTACTTTGACCATGCTAAAACATTGTCCCCAGGCCCTAGGGATGCTCTTGACGCAATCACAATCATTATCAGGATCTTCCACACATCCCTTCCCAATCACGGGTGTCCAACCATTCATGTAAGAAGAATGTAAGAAGTGTTTTCACTGGATTCGAGATGTTCTGGGCTTCAAAAAGGGGTCCGTAATGATTCACACTACAGCCACATTAGTGCCATAACAAGTATACAAAAAAGTTCATGTCTGGATCCCAAACTAAAGAAATGTCTGGCTGAGTGAATAGACTTTAGAGCATAACTGAATAGTTAGTGCAGTTACCATAAGTGTCCAGAAGGGGGAGATCAGTGTTCTTGAGTTTCACCCAGATCAGATTGGTGGTATGGTATCATTTAGCAATCTCAAAATCAGTCGTTTGTTTTGGAATTGCCGAATGTATCTGTGAGATACACTTCTCATTGTGGTTACTGCGGGAACAGTGAAAAACCGCACATTACAAGTGTAAATCCCAGCTCTCATTATAAACAAACTATGTAATTATTGCCGCAGACTGTGAAGTGCAGGGTAATGTAAAATGCAGTGTGCGTGTTGAAAATCAGAATGTTTAATATGTATGGAAATGTGTTTCAAGTGTGGGAAAAAGAATATTTGTTAGTGTCTTTTTCTGGACAAAAACCAGAGAGGCTTGAGGAAAGACATGTCCTGCTCTTATTCTTATTTTCTATCCCCCTTTCAGGACATTTACATCTTAAGAAATAATATTTGACCTTTGATAAGTCAGTTTTGTTTTTCTGAAAAGCCAGATCTATTTTAGTGCCAGACAAATAAAGCTCCACTCCTTCTTGAGCAAATACCGTTCACATTTAGTGCCAAAAACAAAGCATTTTGAAGGGTGAAGCTTGAGGAATACAACCCTTTGACAATTTGATATCAATATCAATAAATTCTGCAACTAAATTTTGATTTATTTTTTTGCAAATTTACATACAGTACATTTGTCTGAAGACTTCCACCGAGTTTCGCAGAGTTTAAAGGTCATACAGATCCTGATTCCTCCAAGAATGTTTAATTTGATCTTTCACATTTATCTTGGCCAAAATTCAAAAAAAAAATTGGTCGAATGAAACCAGGGATAAACAATGGCACACTACAATACTTTGCCTCAGCACAGGCTAAAAGGATAGCCCTAAATAACAAAACAGTAGAAAACTCAGAGGACTTCATGTTGTTGATTTGCCAACATAGATCAAAGAATCAAGCAGTTGAAACACAGGAAATGCAACAACAACAAACACATAGAGCCATTGTTAATTGATGCCTATAAATAGAGGCTATAGACCTAAACATGTATAGTCATTGAGCCTTCTTATTCATTGTTTAAATCTTATCGTGAACGTGGAAAAAGCAAGTGGCTGTACAGGCTTTTATTTCTTATGTGAATATGCATGAGTTGTTAGCTAATGTACTTTATCCCATGTTTTCAATGCTGAGAGAGGCACACGTCCTCTGACCCTGTGGCCTCTCCTGCTGTTGTCATAATTTGCCAGCTCCATACACTGAACATATGTAACACGTTTATCTCATGTTTAATCCTCTTAGAGTTTCTACATGAACATGATGAGCGAAAAAAAAAAAAACACAGAGAAAACGTGTGTCGCTGGATTCTGATCTCATGGGAATCTATCAGGATTAGTGTTATTGCCAAAGTGAAAATACAGTATGTACCGCTTGTGTCCCACTCCTAATTTTGGGCTTAAAATTGTGTTTTAAAGGTCTACAATTGCTACATGATCCCAGTGATATTATTACCATAGGTTTATGTAAAATCAAGCTATGACCATTCGTCTGTCGGGCAAATACCCAAATGCCGATTCGCTCATTATCTTTGCAGTCCCATGTTTTTCGAACCAGGACTAAAGTTTTGTTTTACTTTTTTTTTTTAAAACACGCGATTGGGAAGAACATAATTTCACCTGAAAAATTGCTAAAACTAATTTAGGGGCAATACTTTTGTTTGTGTTATGTGTATGAGTGATGTCATAGTGGTACAGTGACATCATACTGTCACAGGACTGAGACAAAAGGGGCGGAGCTACATGTTGGCACCAGAAGTTCCTAATATTGGCGTGAATGGATCTAAAAATGACTCCAGGTCTGCAACTGATGAGGAAGCAATGTCGTAAATATAGAAGAACAGGGCTGGGGCTGTGAAAGTAATCTTATGTTGAGAGAAAAAAGAGACTTTCAAATGTTTGCACTCTGGGTCCCGGCCTCAAAACGTGTTGGTTTGAGCCTGTGGCAGCGCACTCTTCATGTGCTCCAAACAATACTTTTGCAGATTCAGAGATGTGTGTGTACGTGGACTTGGTTTGCCCTGCGCTCCCCTCAGACTGCCCTGTCCCCTCCCCTTTAAGAAGATTATACACAAGCTGTCACCTAATACCATGGAGCTAAGGACCAATAGGTGCTGCTTACTCAGACAGCTTTAATAGACAACAATAATTCAATTCAATTCTATTTATTTGTGTGTGGCCCTAAATCGCAGCCATCTCAGAGGTCTTTACAAAGTTGTCTTATCGCCAACGAGGGATCAAAGAGTCAAAAGGCTTCGAACACAGGAAATGCAATGAGAACAAACACATAGAAGCCATTGGTCCATAGGGAGCAGGATGACCGCTGTCCATAAATGTAAACAAATGTCCATGAATGTCCCGGACCATAGCTGTTTTTGGACCCTCCTGGATCGGAAAGAAACCACTCAAAAAAAATAAAAAACAAGGGGAAAGAAGTGATAAACTTTAGGGAGGCTCACATTGAGAGAGGGATCCACTCCCACAGACGGAGAAGCTGTAGATAGACTCATGATCAACTGTATTTATCTGACGAGATCAGACATTTAATAATAATTCCACATACAACAAACTCAAAATCTAGAAAAACATACTAAAGATACGTCCTTTCATTCATGTTAATCTTATGTATTATCAAAACTAACAATGCGGCGCTCTTATTTTGAATCTATTGGCTGGTGGTGGTCGGAGGGGACGATGGCACATAGTGGTTGCCTCGTTTCTGTCAGTGTGCTACAGTTGTAGTAGCTGTGATGCATCCTGTGATCGAACAAAGCGCCGTTTAAAACCGATGCCGTATTTCTATTGTAGCCACAGCTACTCAATGCAAGCGAGGCAGCAAGTCTGAGCCATGGAACCCTCCGACAACCACCAATCATTCACGTACACACACACACACTAGGGCTGAAACAACTAATCGATTAATTGACGACTAATCGATTATTGAAATAGTCGACAACTATTTTAGTAATCGATTAATTGTTTTCTGGTTCACACGGACTCAAACAGAGCAAAAATGACATGAAAATGTAGTATTTTTGATTAAAACCGACTTTGTTTTTATAATTTCATGTATATCTGTCTGTCTCATCCAATCAGAGCAGAATTAGCACAAAGAGCCTGTTACAAACATTTACTTTAAGTTTACGCCATCAATACGTCCTCGAGTGTTGCCACTTTAGCTTTTTGTGATGAAAAAATAAGTTTTTCTACACAATTCACAGCCAAGCGATTACTCGATTAATCGTAAAAATAATTGATAGATTAATCGATTACAAAATAATCGTTAGTTGCAGCTCTAACACACACACACACACACACACACGCTCACAACAGACTCATGCAAGACAATGTGGGTTTAGTGTCTTGCCTAAGGACACAACAACAGTTTGACACTTTACAGAGAGAAACTCCCAAGACATATACATAAAGGCGAAACTTTTTTACATCAGAAAACAGCTCTATCCATGACGTCATTGTCTGAGGATTCATTATAGTTTAAGATATGATCATTTGGACAGAAGGGGTGGGGGGAGGTCTGTGTTCCGGCTTGCTTCAAAGTCAAAGCTGGAGCTAAAAACTTCAGGTCTGTGTTTTTGCTAAAGAAAGAAAAGTGTGACATGGTTAAAAACTGTAAAAGGAAAAGTAAAAAGAAAATACATGAGTAGTTTTAATACCCTGAAACACACTCTAATCTACTCTTGTACGATTATTACAACATCTCAACCAATTAAGCAGCCGGAAGGCATAAAACGCTTTAGTTTACAAGACAAAACCTCTTCGCTCCAAATTGAATCCCACATTTGAGCAGTCGCCGGTGGAGAAGAAAAGCCCACAAAATAGTTCTGAAGCTATCAGCGCCAAGCAGAGACGGACTGTTCCAGCTTTGAGCCAAATCGACTGCCTCCAAAGGCCTTCACAACTCACACACGCAGGTACGAGAGAGAGAAGAGATTTATAATAACTCTTCTAACAATGAGGATTAGCATAGACGTCGGAACTAGGGGTGCGGGGGGTGCGGCCGCACCCCCTCCGCGTGTGGCGGGAGCGAGAAGTTATCACTATCCTGCGTTCCTTGCAGCCCAAAACCCGCTCCATGCTGTCGGAGGTGCTTATGAAGCTCTGTCTGGCTGTCGCAGCCTCTGAGCGCTCTTTCTCAGCCTTGCGCAGATTAGAGACCTGGCTACACCAGTGACGTGCGGTGGGGTGGGGGATCAATCATATGATTATACATCATATAAACCTTATACACAATTTGTTTGGCTACAGCAGAATATGATTTAATGTCTGCATAGTTTTCTCATACAAAACGCAAACGTTTGTAAATAGTACAAAGTGTGTTATGGGCCTTACCTTAGGTATTAATGAACAGCACAGACCACTTCAGTTAGGACCAGTTTCATGTTTAAGTCCAGATAATAGTTTGAGCACAGACATGTAATCCTCCATTTGGAAATAAGTTCAATGAGTTTTAAAAAGTAAAACAAACGGGTGTCTCCTCCGTAAACTCCTCGAGTTTTGCTGCAGCCGACTCCCGGGTAAATCCAATTTCTAAATTCAACCTTACCCTTCACCTCCTTTTCTTTTGATTCAGATCATCATTGGAAGCAAAACATTACTCTATGTGCATTTTAAATGATCTTAAAATGTATTATAGGTATGTTAGCCAAACCTGTAGCTGCCCTTAGCAGAAGAAGAACAAGAAAGGAGCTTTCTGATGGAATTGGATGCAGCCAAAGTTTGGGCACACAAGCGCCCCCTTGAGGCTTTCCTCACTTACAAGCTGTGGTTGAGCGCGATTAAGACCCATATATGCTTCAAAAACACAATTTATGAGCCATCCTCTTAAATGTAAACATGTTGATTGTAAATTAAATATTTTTGAACTTTTTAAACTGTGATAAACAGAGAAAACAGTTTGATAGCACCTCACAGGACTCTCCCTGTGAGCTGTTGCTTTTACGTCTCCCAAGAGAGGCTTGCCTCACAGCGCCGCTCTGTCAAATCTGCAATTTCAAGGTATAAATAAATGAAATAAGGCAAAGTTACATTGAAATAATGTACAGCACAAATCACTTGATAAAGTGACCAAACATTATTGTATCCATTTTATTACTTTTCTTTCTATGATCTTATGCGGACCACCTATAGGTGAGGGCCTTACCTGCCTCATCTCATCTGACCGCACGTCACTGGGCTACACAACACAATGAAGCCACCGGAGAGACTGACGCATGAATGCGTATTGAAAAAAACAATGTTCAGTTTGATAAGTGACTTGCTTGATATATATTGTTTATTTTTTGTTTTCTTAACAATTAAGATGGTATGTTATTATCCAGTGTAATCCAAGTATGAGTCTCTCCCTCGACTCTCCCAACAAAAACCCGCCCCCCCTCTCAGAAAATAGTTCCGACGTCCATGAGGATTAGTCTGTGTGAATAGAGCTGATAAAAACTAAATAAAGCTGGCTTATTTAACTTTTAAACCACTAAAAATGTAACTTAAGTTTCCACCAGCCCCATTTGGCTCTACTCGACCTGCTTGTGTTTCCATTAAGCTATCTGGTACCGAATCCCAGCAACCTACCCACAACAAAAATCAGTATCTGGGGAAATTCTTTGGTAATCATGGCTTCCAGCAAAACTCACAATCACTGGCAGTTAAAACACTTTAGTACCTGGTATGGACGAAACCCTCTCAATCCGGGTAGAGTAGGGCCAAGTACAGTAGAGTAGAGTAGGACAAAGTGGAGTAGAGTAGGGTCGAGCAGAGCAGGTGGAAACAGGGCAAAATCTGACTTGTTCCTAGCTCTCAGATAGAAAAGTGAAAAAGGCCACCCTCTCACTCAGCCGAATTCAGCAACAGAAGACTCCTGATTGGTCAGTTACTAGAACACATCTGAATTTACAAAGATAATATCATAATACAAACACCAGGATTGATGAGAGCACTAAACCTCGGATTTTTAAACCCAAAACGGTGAGAGTGACACAAATGGATTCTGAGGTAGACGTGTTTACTTTTCAATGTAAGCCAAAAGGAGCCAGAGCGAGTTGGAACTAAACTTAGTCGATTGGGCTTCTTTGAGCTAGCAGGTTAGCATCATTCATCTATGGCAGCCATTCCCAAAGTCAGTAACACTGCGGCCCCCTTAAAAATCTGTTGGGTTTGCGCGGCCCCCAAAATAATAACCAAGAAGACAACGTTAATAATAGGCTCTTCTCGTTATTCTATTTGGGGAAATAGCCTCTGCTACAAACATGTAAATGACTCATCCCATTTTGTAATACAAAAATGATTACAATTTGATCATTCAAGTCAAATAATGAACACAAATATGTTTATATTACAAACAAAATGTATTAATTTAACACACAATCCATCCATCCATCCATCCATTTTCTACCATTTAATCCATTTCTGGGTCAGGGGGGTGGCAGTCAGAGATGCCACCCAAGTCTCATAGCACCAGCCCCTCACTGACCCTCTGCAGGTGGTGAGTCCACAGGAGGATGGCTGCTCTCTGACTGTGAGCATAGCTTGATCTTTCAGTTAACACTCAATAATTATATAAAACATTTCTTTTTTTTTTAATGCCCTCTCGCGGCCCGCCTGCAATACCCTTTGGGAGACATTGATCTACGGATATACAGTCTATGTATGGAACTTGTAATATAACAGGAAGTACAAAAAAAAAACGGTTTGAGGTTTTTTTTCCCCATCTTCCTATTGGATCAAACCCATACTTACAGCCTTTGTGCTCCAAACAGCATTACGGAAAGAATGATCACTAGACAAATCCATTATAAGTTGTTCGTCTTTCAAAGTCCTGCACTCTTAGCTCTTAGATCTGTTTCGTTCATTCACGGCGAAAGGAAACCAATCTAGAAGTAAAAGCTTTTGTTTCCATCTGCCATTGCTCAGCCCCTGGTCCATCTAATTTGTCCACAACACGAGACAGTTTGCCCTTTCCCGTGTCCCAGCCGTAGCAGCACTTGTTGTCCCTTATACAGTATTACTGATTGGATTTCCTCCAGCGGCGGTGTCGGCTTGTCCTTGTCCCGGGCGCAAACAAGGCTCTAATGTAAACGTGGTTAATGACGAGCCCTGTATCTGATTTTAGAGGGCAGCTCCAGACGCAGACAGGAGACGAGTGAGTGATGGGAGAGGCATGGAGTCTAATGTACGCAACCTGTTCAAGGATAGGACAGCTCACCATCGTTATAGACCAGGCCCCGTTCACATCAGAGCGAGCGGTTTGAGGAAAATCCATGGTCGGTCCGAAGACTCGCATGTGTGCTGAGTACTTTGCTTGACTTTTTGGCTGGACAGACATGCAGCAACCAATCAGAGAGCAGACTAAACCAGGACTAAAGTAGGACTAAACTAAGACTGAACCAGGACTAAACCAGCACTTAACCAGGACTAAACCAGGACCAAACTAGGACCAAACCAGGACTAAACCAGGACCGAACAAGGAATAAACCAGCACTAAACCAGGACTAAACCAGCACTAAACCTGGACTAAACCAGGACCGAACAAGGAATAAACCAGGAATAAACCAGCACTAAACCAGGACTAAACCAGGACTAAACCAGGACCGAACAAGGAATAAACCAGCCCTAAACCAGGACTAAACCAGCACTAAACCAGGACTAAACCACGACCGAACAAGTAATAAACCAGGAATAAACCAGCACTAAACCAGTACTAAACCAGGACTAAACCCGAGACAAAAACAAGACTAAACCAGCAATCAACCAGGACTGAACCAAGACTAAATCAGGACGAAAACCAGGACTAAACCATGACTAAACCGAGACTAAACCAGGACAAAACCAGGACAAAACCGAGAATAAACCAGGACTAAACCAGCTATAAACCAAGACCAAACAGGACTAAACCAGCACTCAACCAGGACCAAACCAGGACCAAACCAGGACTAAACCAGGACTAAACCAGGACTAAACCAGGACTTTGCTAGCACTAAACCAGGACTTTAATGAAGCATTGGTTAATTCTGGTAGTAACAAAGTAATCCATGGCGCAGGCGAATAAATACAAACTGTTTTGCGAGCGAGAAACTAGTTACATGGATTGCGATACATTTGTTGCGTTATAACTTGGGTACCCCAGCTTTAATCACTATGAGCACACGTCTAAAGCATGAATATTTATACAATTAACATTCACATTTTGAACATTTTTCACACTCAATATTTCTGTGAAGGTCAACAAACCAATTAACGCTGTTTATTTCCAAGATTCAAATTAGTCCATAACAGAATTTGCCAATAACAAATAACTAAAGGCATGCATAACAAAATGGAAAAACCTCATTAGGGTCCTGGCCGCGTACCTGACGGTGCATTTTAGTCAACAGAAGGCTCCTGATTGGTGAGTTGCTAGGGCTCTTATCTGGATTTACAAAGACCGTATAAGAGAGTGCTGAACCACAGATTTTTAAGCACAAAAAAGTGTCTTTTTTTTAACAATAGTTATGGAGAAATGTGTTTTATTTTGAGTGTTTTTCACCTTATTACCATATAATTTTCAATAAGTATATCAATTACATACAGTATAACTATATACGGTCATAAATCAAATCATAAAATCCTGTAATATATAAAAGGAAAAATTATAATCAATTCATCCATCAGTTCCTATTCTCACAGGAAACTACACTCATAAACACCTACTACCAGTACATTTTTTTTGAAATTCAGAGCAAATTAAAAATTAACTGAATCTTCTAAGTCTGGACTTTTCCATAAAACTAGTTCCTTTTCCGTAACCTCTGTGTTTCTTTCAAAAACCCGGCGACAAAGACGTTGAGTCAGAAAGCTCTTTTGAAAACCTGTGATAGCCGTTCCTCTGCCCTTCCGAAGAGTTCGCAATGTTCTTTTTGAAGAGTGGCTTTTACTATAGACTATATTTAGCAACAAGTTGTTCATTCAGGCTTCTCTGAGGACGCTTGAACCTGTGAATGTCACTTTAGCCTGGTTTAATGTTCTTGTGTTAGTGTTTGCTGAGTGGCAAATTCCTCTATTTACAGCCCTCAAACATCCCACACACTATTGTAGTGTTTCTGTCTTGAGAGAAGGAGAGGGGCAAGGCAACATACCAGACATAGAACTAGGGTTGGGACTATTCTGTCTGCGTAGGTTTCCTCCAGGTGCTCCAGTTGCAACTCATTTGTTTAAAAAGAAAAGTGCAGACATATACAGACTGTTTGTTCATTTTAGTAAGATCTTTTATGGCGCCACCTGTATGTGAAAGCCAGATCCCTCCAGACCTCTGAAGCTAAGCAGGGCAGGGCCTGCTTAGTACTGTGATGGGAGACCTCTGGAAACAGCAGTTGCCACAGTGGGATCAACAAAACAATGATACACATGCAGAGAGACTGTGTACTTCATCCCAATGATCAAAGTGAGAGAGTCACCTATATTTGTCCAAAAACATGCATTTCTAATATAAGCATGGCTTTTCTTTGTGCTCTAAAATGCATCTGCTGGCCTTGTCTCAGTAGGATCTGGTTTAGTGGTAAAACACACTGGTTTTACACATTTCAATCAACGCTGTTTACGTCTTGCTCCACCTAAAATAATTGGACAATAGGACGGGAATTCAAGATTTCACTAGTGCTTTGTATGTGGAGAACACACACATCTCCCCTTGTCACGAATCCCAGCTCCTGTTTAATGGACACTGTTATTAAAAAACAGGATTTTGTTTTTTAGTATCTATATTTGGGATTGTTACTTCCTCTTTATTATTGCTCATTCTGAAACTCACTGTGGCCTCGCTCTCTGTCGCGTCTCTCTTCTCCCTATAACCAGAAGTGACAGGGCGTCCAGGCTCCAGACATGAGCGGTAATGACATGCACTCAGGTATACACACACACACACACACACACACACACACGCACACATAAGAACACCCACACACTCATGACACACATTCACAGAAACACAGACACACACTCACACAGGCACACAAATATGCACACAGACACACAAACATGCACTATACTCACACAGAGACACACACATGTCAGGATGTGAGAAATGAGCAGAGCACCGGTGACAGGAGTCCTGTCCTGTCGCACATACACACGCACGCACACACACACACACACACACAGACACACAAACAGGAGCCCGCCAGATGAGAAAACAGGTGTCTATTACAGTAACATGTTCCACAGAGTTTCATACCGCGATACGACACACATTACTGCCATGGGCTTAAAATATGAACCAAAAATACAGAAGAAACATACGACTGTCTGACTTAAACTGTTTCTCAATGAATCTAGGAATGGTTTAATATAGTCATTTAGTCATAATTAATATGCTGCTCCGAGTCTGTGATGACACCACAATCTCTTTAAGTCCATGGGCTTAAAACCACATCAAGGGCTTTTCAAAATGCACACATTTGTAGGTGTGATAATAAAACTACAAAAGAATCTTTGGAAAGCTGACCGGATGATTTGAAGGACACCAAGCTAAACCCAACGGGGAAAGTACTTGAAGCTGGGATACTAGGGAAACTAATGGAATACAATACATGTAGCAACTGACTCACAGGGCTCTTTACAGCCACAGCCGCCTCAATGTGGCACCTGGTGTTCCCAGAGGTCTCCCACCACAGTACTAACCAGGTCCTGCCCTGCTTAGCTTTCAAATGTAGGTGGCACCACACTGTCCTCTCTTCACTAAGATAAAGAACAGTATGTTGTGGTCTGATTTCTTTTGGTACAAACACAATATTATTATGAAAAAAATGTGTGCACCAGCTTTAAACTCAGGACCCTCTCGCTGTGAGGCTGGTGCTCCTACAGCTGTGGCTCCATAGAACAACAGCATAAAACATTAAAAATACCGTCCCATATCTCTGCACGGCCTGTAATTACCTCCTTCCCTCTCCTAATGACTTGGGTTCCTGCAGGTCCCATCTGAGGCTGATTAATGATGATAGCCAAACTGCTAATTGCACATGCCGCTCTGTCTCTCTGTGCGTTCACTCTGATTAAAACTGTCCCATATTCAGCCGCCGCACGTTTACAGGACACAGAGGACACGCCGGGGTTAACGCCTCATTCATATATGTCCAAGTATCGTCCGCCCATACGCACACAGGGCAATGGCCATTCAAAACGTAACCTTCCATTCAAAATCTATCATTTTTATCAAGTTATTTTGTCAATTCAATATATTTTTCACCACTGTAATTTGACCCTCATGCATCAGCAAGCAACAAAATTGAAAACTAAAAGTTCACTTCAAATAATTTTTTCAATTCAAATTATTTGTCTGCCAACCTAAATCACAACAGCAGCCGACTCGGAGAAGGTAATGTTTTTGATTCACCAACAACAGATCAGAGAACCACAGCCTCAGTCTTCGTTCACAGCCCGAGACATAGATTTGGAACCCGTCTGCTGGCTATTAGAATTCTACATTCAAAAGAATAGAGCCATCAAAATGACTGCTTAGGGAGTTAATGACACACATTTCAAAAATAAAAGATGATTTTGTAACAGAAATAGAAATAAACTACATATAGAAATATAGAAACATAAAAAGTCACCAAGTTATGAAAGCCAAGAAGGTTCATAAACTGGATAATTACACTTCCAAAACTTAAAGCTGTCAAACTGACTGCTCTGGGAGTTCCAGTGTTAATAGACTTGTCCCGGTCACTGAAGCGTGACTCATTGTACTAGTTCCTCCCCCACCTCCGAGTGCTCGTGCACGTGGCTCTGCTGATCGGATCATCTCAAACATGTTTAATTATCCCCACTTTGATTCTCCAAACTGCACACGCGCCCTAATCTCCTCTGACCTTATCATGGGTGCCCTGGGAAAATCAGAGTCACAGGAAGATATTTATACCACAGACCACCAGGGGGAGCTGTTCCAGGACAGCTTTGAAGTCTGAGTTTCAGCGAGATTAGGAAAACAGAAAGTCTTGTAAACAAAATTGTGAGCAAATCAGTCTCCAACAGGCTGCCTTCATTGTATTAGAAAACGTGTTGACTTTTGCGTTCTTGTAAGAAAGAGCCCTTTGAGTAACTACTCGACTTGTTGGGCTGAGAGCGGATTGGCTAGATGAGGGTGCTCCTCTCTATTTCTCTTTTAAATCTTAAAACACTGATCTAAAAGTGTGATAAAGTTCTATTTTCACATTCAGGACCAAACTATTTTTGTTGTATTTTTTAATACATGAGTTGGATATTTTTTATAAATTCAGGCCTGTTCTGCCTGCCTTTAGTCTGTATGTTCTGGGCAACGCTAGCCCAGAACATACAGACTAAATATAAAATTATGAGTGTTTTTTAGATTAGCGATACTTATACTAATATACTGACAACTATTACCTCTTCTCATCCTATTTTGGTCTGGTTCAAAAAACTGATTGATTGATTAGTATATTATTATAGTATTCACCATTATGTATTATAGTACTATACTTTCACCAGTGATTAGTTGTAATTAACCAATGAACTTGTCACAGTCCTCGCTCAAATACAATAAATGCCATTAAAACAAACACACTGACGTTTTTGTAGTCAGAACATGGACATAGATCATAGTTCTAAACGGCTGGTCTGTGGTTGGGTGTGGGGTGCATGTCCAGGGCAAAGCAGGTGAGCAGAGATGGGGGATGAGGGCCACATTATCTCAGACCAATGAGCCCCTGTGTGATTCATGGACACTCATTAAAACTGCATCATCCCCTGTTCTCCCAGAATCAGGAGCTCCGGGGCCAGACGGAGGCCAGGAGGAGGCTGCAACGAGGCCCCAGAGATGGTACCACGTTCAAGGAAAGCATACAATGATGGGGCGAGGTCAAAGTGGCTTCATGTGCAGACGACGGACTGGAAATCCCACAGTCATAGTGTCAAAGCTGGTGGACAATGTCTGGTTAAACGCTGCAGCTCGAGTCCTAACTAACTACATAACAAGCTGAAAATTGTTATTTAAAATGGGATTGTTGTGCTCACCAGCCAACACTCCCTGGGCTACATCAGGCCATAAGCACCAGTGACACGGGGACGTGTTACAAAGTGACGGAACCAGTCCGGACCCTGGAACTCAGGTGTCCAACTCAGGATCATAACTCCGGTTAGCCAACACATCAATTGATCAAAAGTTAACAAATGTAACTTTCCTTTTATGCTACCAATGTTACTGAAATAGCAAAGTTTGTGTTTTTATACAGGTTGCTAGCTCTTTTTCCTAATTAAATTCCAGACTTTTTTCAGTCTTTTTTAAAACTGACATATTTTTTTTCCCAAGACCTTAACTTTATGTAGAGTGCCTTGCGAAAGTATTCGGCCCCCTTGAACCTTTCAACATTTCGCCACATTTCAGGCTTCAAACATAAAGATATAAAAATTAAATTTTTTGTCAAGAATCAACAACAAGTGGGACACAATCGTGAAGTGGAACAAAATTTATTGGATAATTTAAACTGTTTTAACAAATAAAAAACTGAAAAGTGGGGCGTGCAATATTATTCGGCCCCCTTGCGCTAATACTTTGTAGCGCCACCTTTTGCTGCAATTACAGCTGCAAGTCGCTTGGGGTATGTCTCTATCAGTTTTGCACATCGAGAGACTGGAATTCTTTCCCATTCTTCCTTGCAAAACAGCTCGAGCTCAGTGAGGTTGGATGGAGAGCGTTTGTGAACAGCAGTCTTCAGCTCTTTCCACAGATTCTCGGTTGGATTCAGGTCTGGACTTTGACTTGGCCATTCTAACACCTGGATACGTCTATTTGTGAACCATTCCATTGTAGATTTGGCTTTATGTTTTGGATCATTGTCCTGTTGGAAGATAAATCTCCGTCCCAGTCTCAGGTCTTTTGCAGACTCCAACAGGTTTTCTTCCAGAATGGTCCTGTCTTTGGCTCCATCCATCTTCCCATCAATTTTAGCCATCTTCCCTGTCCCTGCTGAAGAAAAGCAGGCCCAAACCATGATGCTGCCACCACCATGTTTGACAGTGTGTTCAGCTGTGTGATGAGCTGTGTTGCTTTTACGCCAAACATGCAGGTGGATCACTGACTTCCTGACAGACAGGAAGCAGCGAGTGCGTCTGGGTAAGAATGTCTCGGACTCTCGGATTATAAATACAGGAGCCCCACAGGGCTGTGTTCTTTCTCCCCTGCTCTTCTCCCTGTACACCAACCACTGCACCTCCAGCCACAACTCCGTGAAGCTGATCAAGTTCGCGGACGACACCACCCTCATTGGACTCATCTCCAACAACAATGAGTCCGCCTTCAGGAGGGAGGTGGACCGGCTGGTGTCCCTTGAACACTTCTTAACCTGTCCCCCCACCTTTTATAAAGTCACTTTACTGCCCATCATACGTCACTTTTTCTTAACTGTACTGCTGTCACCTTACATTGTGTGCACCATGTGCACTTGTATATTGTAAATAGTAACTGTAACTCTATTTTAAATTTAAATGTATTCCTTAGAAGAGTTTTTTATTCTTTATTTTTTATTATCTCTTTCTGACTGTTGCACTGAGCCAAAGCAATTTCCAAGTCTGTGACTTCCTGTTACTTACGTGGCAATAAAAATGATTCTGATTCTGATTCTGAAACATATAGTTTTGCATTGTGGCCAAAAAGTTCGATTTTGGTTTCATCTGACCAGAGCACCTTCTTCCACATGTTTGGTGTGTCTCCCAGGTGGCTTGTGGCAAACTTTAAACGAGACTTTTTATGGATATCTTTGAGAAATGGCTTTCTTCTTAAACTTAGAGAATTTACCACTAACTCTAAGATTCTGCTTAACTTTCATCGCTGCACCATTGAGAGTTTACTTGTTGGTTCTGTGTCTGTGTGGTTTGGAAACATCACAGATAAAGAAAAGAGATCTTTAAACAAGGTGCTCCGCTCTGCAAAGAGGACCGTGGGCTGTGAGCTTCCTGTTCTGGAGGTTCTTTATAAATCCAGACTTTTAAACAAAGCTCTTAGGATTGTCAATGACTCTTCTGGCCACCCTGGGAAAGCCATGTTCCAGCTTCTTCCCTCTGGCAGAAGATATCGCTCTCTGAGATGCAGGACATCTCGTTACGCTAACAGTTTTTATCCACAGGCTGTTATCAGTGTGAACAGAGCACTTTAATGATTTGCACTTGTTTTGAAACTGTTTTAGTCGATCGATTTCACAGTGACATTTGTTTACTGTTTTATTTGTTTTATTTTTGTCTTTTAATGTTGTTTTATGTCTATTTGTCTGTGCACACTGGAGACTTTTGCTAATGTATTCCAATGTGGTTTTTTTACTGCAAATGGCAAATAAACTGAATCTGAATCTAAATCTTGCCACTCTTCCATAAAGGCCAGATTTGTGCAGTGCACGACTGATTGTTGTCCTATGGACAGACTCTCCCACCTCAGCTGTAGTTATCTGCAGTTCATCCAGAGTGATCATGGGCCTCTTGGCTGCATCTCTGATCAGTCTTCTCCTTGTTTGAGATGAAAGTTTGGAGGGACGGCCGGGTCTTGGTAGATTTGCAGTGGTCTGATACTCCTTCCATTTCAATATAACTGCTTGCACAGTGCTCCTTGAGATGTTTAAAGCTTGGGAAATCTTTTTGTATCCAAATCCGGCTTTAAACTTCTCCACAACAGTATCTTGGACCTGCCTGGTGTGTTCCTTTGTCTTCATGGTTCTCTCTGCGCTTTAAACAGAACCCTGAGACTATCAAAGAGCAGGTGCATTTATACGGAGACTTGATTACACACAGGTGCATTTTATTTATCATCATCAGTCATTTAGGACAACATTGGATCATTCAAAGATCCTCACTGAACTTCTGGAGTGAGTTTGCTGCACTGAAAGTAAAGGGGCCGAACAATATTGTACGCCCCACTTTTCAGTTTTTTATTTGTTAAAAAAGTTTAAATTATCCAATAAATTTCGTTCCACTTCACGATTGTGTCCCACTTGTTGTTGATTCATGACAAAAATTAAATTTTTATATCTTTATGTTTGAAGCCTGAAATGTGGCGAAATGTTGAAAGGTTCAAGGGGGCCGAATACTTTCGCAAGGCACTGTACCTGTATACTTGTGTGCCTACTGCCATCGAAAACACGTAACAACCCATTTCTGTTGACCACTAGACTAGCTATGTGTCAATAGATCTCAGCAGTATCAGCAGCAGCATCACGAACATGTGCCAGACTAGGCTAAGCAAGCGTTGATTGGATATCATTCAGGCTCATACAGTACGTGACCAGTTAGTAAAATTATAGTTTTATAGTCTACCTTCCTATTTCTTATTTCACAATGCCTTTGAGCATACTGTAAAATTCTACCACACATTTTTTTTCTCCATACTTTATTAAGACTTTCACACAAAATTGAAAATATTTCTGGAAAACAGTGTTTAAAAATTCCATATTTATTAAGACCTTCAAGACTTGCGAAAGCACCCTGTTAGCCTGTTGAAGTGAATAATAGATACATTTTTTTAGACCATAGTGTCCAACTGAGGGTGCACAGACATGCTGGAAAATAATCTGTGTCTTTTGGTTCTTTGTACAACACCAGCAAAAGCCATGTACACCGATTTTCTCTTCCAAGCGTGAATACATTTGACTAACAACAATAGACTCTAAATAAAAAAGTATTAGTCACCAGGCTGCTCTGATTGGCTGTTAGACTATCCAATAGAGCGAGGCCAGATAAAATGCCACGTTGAAATTTCATGTAGGCGGGGCTAAAGCTCGGTCTGGAGCCAGGCTAGGTCAAAGCCATGGTTACAATGTGATTTATATTTTGTACATTACCTCAACATTGAGCACCTCCCGCTCCAAACTGGACTTATATCAATAATACATGCTCTGTCTTTTATCTCAGCTGGATGGATTCACGATAAATCCATCCATCAATCTTTCAGTACTTTAATTAATCTCCATCATTTCTTTTGTCATATTGAAGCTTAATCACTCAATTGTCTCTTGGCCAAGTTATTTTCACATCCTCTGCTGGTGTTAGGAATAATCAAGAGCAGCTGGACATGACTTGGAGGACCAGGGCAGGATCAAGACAAGAGCGGGACAGGAGTAGGGCAGGACCAGGCCAGGACCAGGACTGGACCAGGACTGAACCAAGACTGTACAAGGAAAAGGATGGAACCAGGACTGGACCAGAACAGGATAAGACCAGGACATGCTAGGACTGGAGAAGGAGGGAACCAGGACTGGATCAAGACAAGACCAGGACAAGAGCAGGACGGAACCAGGACAGGACCAGAACTGGAGCAGGACTTGACCAAGCTGGAACCAGGACGGGACCAGGACATGACCAGGACTTGACCAGGACAGGACAAGGACTGGACCAGGCTGGGACCGGCTCTCGGCTTCACGCATCCTCTCCTTTTATAGGATAATAATAGCTTCCACATTTCCCCAAACAATCCAATCAGAAACCTGTGTCAAATAAACTATTCCAAATATTAGTCCCTAAATACCGCAGCGTTACACAAAGTGAGATCAATCCATTGCTAATCTATCCATCTATCTTACCCTCTTTCTCTCTCTCTATTTCCCATAAAACTATCTGTCCAGATAAATTAACAGTCTGACATATCAATTTCCTTTGTGCTGAGAGATAAATGATCCTGCTTGTGTTTTGAATGAGATGGGCTGAGTTATTAATTGTGGCTTGATAAGATTGAGCCTAATGTTGTATCTGATTAATGTTTTAAACAGACATCGAGCATTGCCAAGTCAGCAAAGTATTCAACTTCAGAAAGAGCTGGACCGTATACATCAACATTATAGAGTTGTGTTGGTTATGTATCAAAACAATTACAGAAAAGACTTGGCTTGGATGGTTTTCCCTCTGCTGCTGTTGTCTAAATTACACAGATCGATAGCACTGGGACTATGTCAGCTCAACTTGGCCTGACTCTACTCGGCTCTTATCAACCCATATTGGGAGTGCTTCCACCAGCCCTGTGTAACCAGTATGCACTTCTTGAGTCCCCCTTGGCCCTGGTTCCATCCAGGCCGAGGTGGTACTAAAGTATTCTAACTGACAAAGTGCTGCCGGAAGCAATGTTTACAAAGGAATTTCCATGAACACAGGCACGTTGTGGGAAAGTTGCTTGGATAGGGTGCCAGATACTAAAATGACATGGAAACACAATCAGGTAGAGGGGAGCCGGGTAGAGTAGACTGCATCAAATCCAGGGGTATTGCAGTGAAGCACAAGCGCTAACCACTGCACCACCATGCCGCCCAGATAATACAATTATAATGCAATATTTCTCTCGAGTATTTTCCAGATTGAATTTCTTTTAGACTTTTAGAGTGTCTATAAACTTTGACTTTTATCCTCACTATATTTGTATATGATTTTGGCTCAGCCAGCCGGATCTGGTCCCGTGTTTTAGGACCAGACAACAGCCTTCCGCCTCATTCTCCACGCATTTTTCTCTAATGGATGTCTGGCCTCCGGAGGATCTAAACGTTTGACAATTTAATATTTGCACAAAAAGCAGGATAGAGCAAAGCGAGGCGGCCGTCAAGGGAGAACTGTCAAAACGAGAGCTTCTCCGTGGCGCCGCTCCAGTTCTGAAAGCATGAAGGCGACGAGGTGCCAAATGTGGAGTGTGAGAGATAAGACAATGTGGTTTCACTGTCTCTGAAGTCCAAGTGAGTCATGTAAACATTGCAATGAGACAAAAACGTTTTCTATGTAGAAGGGCAAAAAGAATAGGAGAGCTGAAAAAACCTGTCTGAGTGATCTTTAAATCATTCACAAAGAGTGTAAAGTTCTCTAGGATGTAAGGCCGCTGCTGCTTCACTCAAAGAAATACTGTATTAAGGCCCAACTTTGAGGATGTATAAAAATGATCTAGATATTCTATCCACTGTTTATGATCATTTCATCCTACGAAATTGTATTAATTTGTTTAATGAAGTACATTCATTTAAAATGCATAAGTAATTCATGAAAAATGTCTGTATTGGCAGAGGTGAAGTTTGAACAAAGTCCTGGATCTACAGCCTCAGTCCTTGATCTACAACCTCAGTCTTTGATCTACAACCTTAGCCCTGGATCTACAACCTTAGTCCTGGATCTACAGCCTCAGTCCTGGATCTACAGCCTCAGTCCTGGATCTACAGCCTCAGTCCTGGATCTACAGCCTCAGTCCTGGTTTACATGATGCAACTACTTCTTATTCATGAGGAGTAGAGAGTCCGATGCACTAATACGAGTGAAGCAGTTCAAACGGTGAAAAAGGCCACCGCTTCGGCCTTCAAAGTCAGATGTATTTCAGCATATGTGATTTGAGAGCGATTAGTATTCCCCCTGCTCCAGCGGCAGTATTAATATTTATCATGGAGGAAGCGCCATTAGATCTTCTTTAACAGTTATGACTTCAGTCTGTCAAAACACTTGAGACGCACTGCCGGCTACACCTCACAGAAACAGAGAGGGGGGCAGATGGTTTACAGGCTGTGTCACCTGAACCAGGCCACTATCTTGTCCAGATGTACTTGATATTGTTGGTAGAAGGGTATGGATGGGCTAGTAGACCCCTTTTCCCATAAATGTTGGATTTTGTTTGTCTGATTATATAGACTCTAGTGAAAGTAAACGGATAATCAGACCACAACATGCTGTATTCACCATATCCTGACCATCCTCTACTCTCTCCTACTTTATCTGTCATCATTATGGCTTCAGCTGCAGTCTGTTCATTGCTATTCACCTGCTGTCCCAGTGTCTGTTTCATATGCACTTGCAGACTTGTCTCCCCGCCTGGGAGACTCCTTCGGGCCTTCATCACACCGTCTCAGTCCTTATTCTACAGCCTGAGTCCTGGATCGAAAGCCTGTCCGTCTGTGGGAGTGGATCTCTTTCGCAGCATGAGCCTCCCCAAGGTTTTTAAGATTTTTGCAGCCAGGTATTTTGGTCATCGTTCCTTGTCGATGCAGTAGGGTCTAAGGACAGTGATGATCCAGGACATTTATTAACATTTCCGGACAGTGGTCATCCCGTCCCGTTCGGACCAATAGCTCATATGAGGTTGTTACATATATAATTCTATTCTAAAGCACATGGGGTCATGCATAACTAAAACATCCTCTCTGTTTATCTTCTGCAACAGTCCCCCCTCTCCCAGTAGTGCGCCCAATGGGAAACAATGTAATCCGACGTCCTGTAAAGAGGATCTCAGTCTGGGCCCGGGGCTCTATCTCGGTGGGGGGGAAATAAGTCTCTGATTAGAGCTGCTTCGTTACACCCAGCTTCATTAGCTGTGATTTACACCAGAGCCGAGGACCGTCCACGCACACAGAGAAACCATCCATTCCCATGAGCACGCAGTGTAAATGCTTGTCTAAGCGGGAAACAAACACCGGCTACATCTTGCTGGGTTAGCGTCCAATCCCTCAACTGATCCCACACGGTTCTACAAAACACAATTTTAGTGTAAACATACAAGAAACTAGAGACCTTTCTTTAAAAATGTGTGTGTTAAAAACTGATATAAGTGACATCTATAAACGTGGAACCAACACAAGCAAAGCTAAAGAATGGCCATTGCATAAAACAAATGTTTGCCTCTATTGCACATAAGACCTTATATCTTCTGATATCTGACCGACTCCCACTGATGACTGCTGTCGTTGTGTCCTTGGGCAAGACACTTAACCCCACTTTGCCCAAAGCCCCCACTGAAAGATCAAGGCTAAGCTCACACTCAGAGAGCAGCCGTCCTCCTGTCCTGTGGACTCACCACCTGCAGAGGGTCAGTGAGGGGCTGGTGCTATGAGACTTGGGTGGCATCTCTGACTGTCACCCCCCTGACCCAGAAATGGATTAAAGGGTAGAAAATGGATGGATGGACCTTATATCTTATATCGTTTTACTCTTAAACTGTTTTTAACATTTTCTGGCCATTTGCCTTCAATAATATCTGTTTTGACAGCAAGGAATTCTAAAAATGCTTGAAACCAGTTTGTAGATTGAGAACTTCTTATAAAATGTGTTGGGGTAAAACTTGATATGCTTATAGGCAATACAAGAGACAAAAAAGATTAGTCATGACATTGTACAAACTCTTTCTTACTCTTTCTGTGAGGATGGTCCACTGTGTTTAACTTTTCTGTCTGAAAAAGCTGATCCAAAGATGTGACAAAGAACAAAATACATGCATGTTAAAACACTATTTAAATTTTTGAACCAGATCTGTGAAGCAATTATGTCCCATGTGAACCAGAGCTGGTCAAATTATAGTGAACTCAACTCAACCCCCGTTTCCACCAGCCTAACTTGACCCTACTTTACTCTCCTCAGCTCTACTCTACCCTGATTGGGAGAGTTTCAACAGCCCTGTTTAACTGGCACTAGGTCCTTCTTTTGTCCCTCTTGGTCGTTCCATGGTTACCAAGTAATGTCCCCAGATACTGGTTTGTTGTGGGTAGGTTGCAAGCGCACAGAAAAAGATACTAAAGTGTATAGGAAACTCAACCAGGTAGAGTAAAGCCGAGTAGAGTAGAGCCAAGTGGGGCTGGTAGAGACAGGCCTCAAATTGGGCAATTTTTTTTTATGAGAACATTCTAAACTAACTAACTAAAACCCTGCATTCTTTCTCTGTGGCCTCCAAAGCAGCTCATTTTATTTGGAGTTCAGCAAAAAGCACAATCAATACTAATATTAACGCCCTTGGGTGAATCGCCTCGTGCTTTTTGAACGTACTATATCTTCCAGTGCAAGAGACACATGGCTAATCACAGGGTTTCTCCGTGCAACTGGAAGACAGTCTATATCAATCCCTCTATGTTTTTTAACAGCAAAAAATCATAAAACATAATTAGAAGTTGGATTTCCCTTGATGCATAACTTGTAATGAGAGTGAGAAGGGGCCACAGCCATAGTGAGTTCACAGACATTCACAGAGTAACCCGAGGGATCGCTTTGAGTCGGACGGTTTCAGAAAAAAAATCAGATTCAAAAAAAGTTGTTAGATGTCTCAAAATCCAAATAATTATCCCCTCGGGCGGCGTGAGATATTAAAACCAGCAGTGGTGCGATGTCAGACAATGATTGTAATCCCTCATTCATCTGGTGTAATCCTAAAAAGACTAGGTTTGGAAAATTAGTCAGCATGTCAGCTTGTTAGCATTTTTGCGCTTCCAGAGCAAATTGTACGGTGATGACACGCAGCTAAGAATGCTTTTTATCTGAGATGTGACCATGTGGCAAACTTGAAGAATCTAACTTAAGCCTGGTTCACACGGCAGGATATTTAGGCCGATTTAGACCCGATTTACCCCTTACGACAATCTTAAGAAACGCTCCGATTTCCGTAACAAAATCTTACAGATTATCCTGCCGTGTGTGGTGTGTTAAGACTGCACTCGTCGCTCGGAAGGACATCGGGACTGCTCCCGATCTCAAATCGGGGATATCCAACATGTTGGATTGTTTTGGCCCGATTTCTTGTCGTGTGTGGTGTCCTCCGAGGACAAGCGAGCGCGTTGCCATGACTACGGCGTGTAGCCAATAAGAAGACGAGGTGACAAGCCGGTGGGGAAACACCGGAAAAAAACCAAAACACAGCAGCATGGCTTTGACCATTGCCTTTTCTTTGGATTACGTGTCTTCTCTGTTAACAACAAACTGCACACTATCGCCACTGCATCCTCTTCGTCCGCCATGACTGTTTACTCTGAAGTCACGCTTGATCTCGAGAGATTTTGTGAGATTTCCGTCTGACCTGGGAATGCTCGGGGGGGGGTGTCGGTTCGTGTGTGATGTTTGTGGCTTGCGTGATCTTGCCGTGTGGCTACGCACCACACACTGCACGACCAAAGTGGTTAGACGCAGGATTTTTAATCTCCCCGTGTGGGGTCTAACACGGAGAAAAATCGGCCGACAATTTTAAAATTGTCTCGTGTGAACCAGGCTTTAGCAACAGGATCTAAAGCCATTTTTGAAGCTTGGCTCTTGGTAACTCGGCCGTTACTATTGACAAAAGTTGCATTGAGCTACACTTTCCCGCTCACATGGCTTTTGCCGCATTAAGGCTAACAATATGGCTACGACAGAACTTGATCAGAATGTAGTCAATAATACCTCAGCATTGAGCCAAGATCCGTTTTTTTGCCGATTAACGAGAATGCATAATGTCTAAATAGCTCTACGCTCCTCCTGGTGCCAAGAGTCAGGACTAAACATGGGGAGGCAGCATTTTAGATTCATACAACTAAAATCTAGAGCAGTCTTCCTGAAAATGTGATACAGGCTTCCACTGTGAGCAGTGCATACAACTGAAGGATTGTATCCTCAAAATTTTAATGCACTGTGATTATCTATGATTTCAATGCCTTTGACTGTTTCTATCTTGTTTTGTTAAGAATTTTGAGTTGCCGTGTATATGAACTATGCTCACATAAACTTCCCTAGCCTCTGCTGAAAACATGGTCCAGATGAATACTTTTGACACCTGTTCTGCAATAAAACGATCAAATATCCGCATTACTTCTTCCCCGATGTGGACCTATTCATAGTCCTCATCCAGAGCCATATGATTATCCAGCTCTGGGGCTCTGTGTAATTGCTGGTTCAGTCATTTCCCGATTCACTGTGTGACAGATCGCTCTGACATTATGTCCATTTACCGCGGACTTCCGGAGACTCTGTGCCTGATGGATGTAGGGCACTTTCTCCCCGAGTGTTTCAAAAGCCCTCGTAACGATCAATTAGAGCGTGGGATACGAAGGTAATGGCATGCGCAGGTTGGACACGCCCCTGGGTGCTCTCAGTGGGGTGCCATGTAGAGCTGTGTTGGAATGGGGTTGAGTTATGACAGAGAAAAAGAGGGCGAGCTCAGGGAGAATATGTGTGTGTTTAATGTGTGTTATTGTGAATCTAGTTGTAAATAGAAAGAAAAGAAATGCAATGCTTTGTTTGAATTGGTGTTGGCTCTTTTACGTATTTCTGAAGGTATCACTGAGTTGGAAAAAGATATAAGAAAAGTTTTGTGTGTGCGTTTGTCATAAATCCTCTACCAGATCGCCTAGCAAGTTTCAACAATGTCTTCAGTTATTAAGAAGAAGAAGCTATTGGGTTGGCCTTTCCGAGTAGAGTTTGCATGTTCTCTCTGTGTCTATAATAGGTAAAATCCTCCAGCTCTGGGCCTGACAGAGAGCATATACACGTGGAGATGGGATCTTTGGTCTATGGATTACACAGTGGTTAGATTTTTGTCTTTTTGTGATTATGAATTGGTTTTGCTCTTATACATTTTTGTATGTATGTTTAGGCTCAGCAAAAAGGTCCTGGGTTTGATTCAACCTCCCAGCCTTTCCGTGTGGAGTTTGCATGTTCTCTTCAATTCCAGTATCTCGGAGGACTTGAAATTTAAATTGGATGTTTTTTTGAGGTTTGAAAGCTAGGTGGCCCCAGCTTCACTTGACAAAATAGGAAAAATGCAAGAATCTATGGTTTCTTTCTCTGCCTCTCTCTTTTCCGTATGTCTGTAGAGTTACTGGAATTACTGGCAATGAAGCGGATCAACAGTAACATGTAAACCCAGGGTGGAACACAGGCTTTGATTGAAATGAAAGCCCGGCCCATCAAAAGCAGTAGGTGATGTTTAGCATTTCAAACAGTTCCACGGAATCAATACGAGTTATTCCAGAACGGGAATAATAATAGTGTGAGGCGGCTGTGTGTTCACCAGGCAACGGATAACACAAAAGTTGGAAGAGATATGAGAAACGTTTTGAGTTGTAATTCGTCAACCAGACTATCATGCAAGTTTCTACAATGTCTACAGGAAAGGCTTGCAGGTTCTGGGTTTGAATTCCTGTGAAAATAGGGCCTTTCTACAGTATCTGTGTTCTATCTGTGTCTGCATATGTGTTGGTTTGAGCGGAAGTTTGAAACAATTTTAGCCTATAATCCTATTTCCAAACAAAGATAAAGACATCCATCCGTCCATTTTCTTCAGCTTTATCCATTGCTGAGTCACGAAGGCAGCAGTCGAAAGCAAAGATGCCCAGACTTCCCTCTCCGCATACTTTCTATAGCTCATTCGGGGAAATCCTGAGGCATTCCCAGGCCAGCTAATTCAATTCCATTTATTTCTGTCTACTGTAAATCACAACAGTAGTTATCTCAGAGGACAAAGCCGATGATTCGCCAACTAAGATCAGAGAATCAAGCCATTCAAACAAAGGAAATGCAATGATAAAAAAACACATCGAGCCATTGGTCTATAGGGGGCAGATGACCAATGTCCATAAATGTTGTTAAAGGCCATAAATGTCGAGTGTCCTAGATCCTCACCACGTGTGCTGGATCTTCCCTGGGTTCACCCCCAGGTTAACATCAAGACATGACATTCCATATTATTGTCTTAATTTAACATAAATCTTACATTTAAACTAAAAACCCATCTCGCAACATCTGTGCTCCTCTCTAATGGCTGCTAACCACCCACAGAGCTATATCAGCCCTAAACAACCAGTCCATCAGTTAAAAAAGCACCTGTAGATTATCCTTATATATAGCAGGCAGAAGCTTTGAGCAATTTCTGACTTTGAATCATTTAAAATCATGTGGAAATGCTATTTTTATAATGTAACAGTTGGATCTTCTGGCCAAAAAACATTATAAAATTACAAATTGACCTAATACAAGAATAACTTACAACCACAAACAAGAGAGAGGTCGATAAAACATAATTAGTTCCTATTAATTGCAGAATAACTGTGGCTTTTGTGATTGGCCAATTAAAAACTGACCACAGAGGTTGCGATTTCGATTCCATTCTGATGTGTCTGCGGGCCTTCCGTTGGGTCGTAAAACTCGTCAGAGCTAAAGAGGAGGTTGTATATTTCTCTGTCGGGAGCTGAAGGGGGGCAAAACAAAAAACAGGAATGAAAGATGAGGCCTTGAGGAGGCAGACAAATGTGCCAAGTCGGAGCAGGAATAAAACAGCAGACTGTGGCCACAACGTCATTTAAAAAAAGCTGGAGCTGGGAGAGGAGGAGAGACGGAGGAAGCTGATGGCTTTGATACGGGAGAAGGATAAACTCAGGTAAAAAAAATTGTGTTCTGTGAGTTTTCCGTATGAAAATACTTTACTTCATTTTTATAAGAATGTACAGTATATTTCTGATTATAAGACGCCATACTATAATGTACATTATGTATTTTTAAACAACTATTTTTCTAAAATAGTCTCTCCCCTTGACATGACTACGAGCCGTAAGATTTGCTGGAGGAGAACAGTTAAACCAATGACGAGGGACCTCAAGGATTTGAATTAATTTCCACCAATCAGGAAGCTGAGCATTGGCAAGTCTACTCAGTGCTTGTTCTTAAAAAGTTTAAAAGTCCCCAGGCCCTGTACTACGGCAACCCCAGCTCCTGACAGAGAGCCTAGTGACATTGCAGGGTGGGTCAAATGCAGAGGATACATTTCTCTATGGAGAAAAAACTCACAAATGTGAAACAAATAATTAAAAAAATCTAAATTTCACTGATCTTTCTGGACAGCATACTATGAAACTGACATAACTCAACAAACTCACATACAGGAGTTTTTCAGTCAGTTCGGTCTCACTGCTGAACTCTGCACAAACACAACAGTGTGATCCATCACTCAATCGCATCGGCCTCATTTCCCTTCTCCCTCCGTCAGCTGCAGCCAGAGCTCCACACAAGCAACTCATGTGTCTGTGCACCGAGACGAGCGCTTACACACTGCTTTAACCTCTACTTTACCATTCTACACTAGTTGTGTGGAAAATATAGACGATTTGGTCAAAACTATTCAATTGTACATAACACTAGGACTCCCAGAATTATGAAACTACTAGAACACCCAGGGCAGTCTTTTTGGTGGCTCCCATTCAAATCAATGGAATTCTGAAAAATGAAGCTATTGATACAGTAATTATCTTTAAAATTAGCAAAAACTGGTTAATTTAAATTGGAATAGAGCAAAATCAGTTTGTTTACTTCTCAGCAGTTACCATTTAGTAGCCTTTCCAAACAGTGTGTAGCTATGGTAATTAGCTCCAATCTCCATTTGAAGCAAGTGAGAAAAGGAGCTTTAACTACAATAGAATGTTGGTTGCTAAGCGACTGAAAAGACATTTTGAATTTGAATTTTACATTTTGATAAAGGGAGCAGTTGGAGGTCAAGGTCGAACATATTAGCAGGATAACAGATAATTTCATAAAAAATAAAGACATAGAAATAAACTACATATAGACAGAAAAAAATTTATGTACGCTGAGTAATTACAATTTCAAAACTATAAGTTGTCGTATTGACTGCTCTGGGAGTTCTAGTGTTAAAGCTGGGGTACCTAACTTTCATTTGTCAATAATAATAAGCGTACATGTACATGTTGCACCAACAAAAACATTCTAGTAAAGGTGAAAAGTTGTGAACAATTCAGACCACACCATGAATCTCATCAGAAAACAGTCCCTATGAGTCACTATTTGACTCTTCGGGCTGATTGGCTGAGTGCTGGTGTTCCTCCCTTTTTCACTTTTCTGTCTGAAAAAGCTGATCTAAAGATGTGACAGAGGCCTAAAAATGCAGGTATGTGGAATCTAGTGATTGAAGAAGATAGTCCATGTATTTTGACGTACCCCAGCTTTAAATTAGGCTTTTTTTCCCGAGACGCTCTAAAACTGCTTCCTTCCACGCAACATTGTACTATGAAAATTGATGGGCCTTCCCTGGAGAGAAGTCTGATGCAGAGAGAGACAGTCTAAGCAGGTTACGTGTAATAAAACGCACATTTAATATTGTGTGTCCCATGTGGATCTGCACACAGGGGTTTGAGACGGAGAAGGCACTGTAATAAAGTCCAGCACTACTTCTAATATTATATGCCTGGATTAATGTAATATCCATCTGACGCATGAGATATGAAAAAGATCCGACCACAGAGGTAAATATTGACAAGAAAATATAGACAGTATTAAAATCTGTTATTAGCTTTAGTTATTGTGGACATTCCATATACATTTAGTTACAACACTGCATCACAAGTCTGTATAATAGGTATTTCTGTATTTGATTAATTTCAATGTATTTTTGTATAGCACTAAATCTCAACAGTAATTGTCTCGGAGGACTCTACAAAGTTGTCGATTGGCCAACAACAGATCAGGGAATCGAACGGTTCGAAACAGGAAATGAATCATAACAAACACATAGAAGCCATTGATTCATAGGGAGCGGGATGACCACTATCTATAAAAGTTAATAAATCACGTTAAATGTCATGGATCATAACTGTCCTTGGATCTCCCTGCATCGGCAAGAACAAAACCCAGTGGGAAAAAAAAGTGGGAAACCTTGGGGAAGAACATATTGAGAGAGGGATCTGCTCCCACAGCGGGATAGACTGAAGATCCAAGGCCCAGGCTGTAGAACAAGGTGTAGGGCTAAGGAGGCTCTCAGGCGGGGAGGGGGGTAAACAGATTAGCTATGTCCTTCAAAGGCATTGAAACTTCCTTAATATTAGGAGCATATAAGCTAGTCTCAATATTGTTTTACTCAGTATAAAAAGTGTATAATAAAAGGAAGAGAAACAGGGGATCACTGATTCAATTCCCAGACACTGCGGGGCCTTTTTATCAAATCAGTTGGGAACTTCTATTGAGAAACATTTCATTTTCAAATATTACCGACATAAATACACATCGCAGTAAGACAAAGCATTTACAATGAATGCTAGCGGAGCCAGTTTGGGAGAGTTCCAGTCGTGTGATTTTTCTTAAGCAGATGGAGACCAGCCAGCTCCGCAATGTAAAACGAACAGTCATTTACTTCCTGCTTCTCCTGGGTCCCTAATCAACACATAATGCATGAAATACGATCGATGTGTCCTTCACGAAAACAAGGGAAAGTTTAAGCGAGTAAAAGTGCTGAGTGAGGGGATGTAGAGCCGGCGCAGAGACCGGAGCGCTCTCGACCCCACAGAGAGGAGCCGTGTGTGGGCAGACGGAGCAAGGGGAGCCCAGGGGACGGTCGGGCTCATTTGGAGAGAGGAGATTTAAAGGTTTGGCACAGGTTTAAGGGAGACGGTGAGAAGATAAAAGATGTAGAAGTGGGCTCTAGTGACGAATGGTGGGTGGACAGCAAGAAAACAAAAATGCATTCTGGGGGGAATCGCATGTGTTTGGAATCTATAATTGGAAGCCCTCTCAATGCAAAAAGTGAAAACAAAAGTCCACCCAACTATAGTTTACTCGTGAAGCTGAGGTAAGGCAAAGCTAGGCAAGTTTGTCTGTTTTTAGAGAAGTTTCTACACAAGGAAACTCAAAGTGCTTAACAAAACAAGACAATCACACAAGGCACTGAAATCAATGATAATCAGTCAAACAGAACTATTTTTAACCTAGATTCGAACATTGTCAGAGAAAAAAGCCCCTCGTGTTTAGTCTTGACTCCGAGCTGAGTGGATAGCACTCTCGCTTCTAGACAAGTAGGTCCTGGATTCTAATCCCGGTCGGAACAGGTTCTTTCTGAGTGGAAACATGTCTGCGTATGTTTCCTCCTGATGCTCCATTTTCCCCTACCACTCAAAACATGCACAATAGTTCAAATCCTCCAGCTCTAGTCCTGACCAAGCTGCGTACCAACATCTGGAGATGGATCCCCAGGCGCTGTACTACGGCGACCACTTCTCCTGACGAATGCCTTTGTGCCATCAGGATGGGTCAAATGCAAAGGACAAATTACCCTATAAAGACAAAAAAGTGCACATTTACATTTACATGAGGAGGCCAGTCCCTGTGCTCCTCAGAGTCCCAGCAGCATCTGTATATAGTCTTTGGGAAAATTGCCATAATAGAAAATGCAGGGAACATACTTAGACAGCAGAATGGACAGAACAGAGGAGAGCAAACCTCCATCATAAATATTTTCCACATGTATTACTAACTCATTATTTATGTAATATACAAAACACATTTATGACTAATTCCTTCCTGCACATAAACTTAATCGTTTTAATAGAAATTCCGGTCGTGAGTCCATTATCTCAAACTGGTAAAAACACTCCCATTTTAGCCTCATAATAACAACATTAGCTTGAGATTTATTCCTTCCATTTCCGCCCAAAGCGTCAACTCTCATTAATCCTACACCTCGCTCTAAATCCACTGCAGTCCGTTTGCCTCCAGCGCATTTGGAGAACAGAAAGGTCCAGATTATAAAAAGACACGTTTCTTTAGACGCAAAAAGGTCGTCCGCTTAATCACAAATGCCATCCATCCATTTTCTTCCCTTTAATCCATTTCTGGGTCAGGGGGGTGGCAGTCAGAGATGCCACCCAAGTCTCATAGCACCAGCCCCTCACTGACCCTCTGCAGGTGGTGAGTCCACAGGAGGACGGCTGCTCTCTGAGTGTGAGCATAGCCTTGATCTTTCAGTGGGGGCTTTGGGCAAAGTGGGGTTAAGTCATCAGTGGGAGTCGGTGGAGAAGGTGTAGAGGCGGGAATTGAACCCACGACCTTCTGGGCTTAAGGCCAATGCTCTACCAACTGAGCTACTGTCGGTAATCACAAATGCTTTCTGCAAATACAAGAGAAACAGCTCCTTAAAGACCTTATGCCGGGTTTGATTTATTTAGAAATACAGTTTTAATACCATTTTATATTAGAAGAGAACTACTAAAGGTTTCAAAATCAGTTGTTGTTTTTTTTGTTTGATCCCCCCAAATCGAAATAACCCCATAGCAACGCCCTTAGAGACGAAAAAACTTCACAGCCCTTGGTGACGTCAGAGCGGGTACATTTCAACGCTGTAAGTTGTTTGCAATTTGGTATTTGTTCTTTTTTCGCGGATATTCAAGATGACAAGGTCGTGTACAGCGATCCTTTGTTGGCACTGAGATAGTCCAGTGCAGTATTGTGTTGGGCATCAGTGGAGAGAAGAGAGAAAAGGCAGTCCTGTGGCATAGATCCATGGTTTTCAATGCATGGGCGTTACCCGCTATGACGTCACACACAGGTTAGAGCATAGACAACTTAAATTCATGAAAAATACGTTCTTTTTATAAAATATAGGATTTTTTTTGCCGCAATCTATTTCAGATTGACATTGTCATGCAATTTTGATATCCAAAATTTTTTTTTTTTAAACCCGGCATAAGGTCTTTAAATGTTTTGGAAATTGGAGGCTAGTGATTGGAACAGAAGGCCAGGTTTTCAAGAATTACAAAGATGTACAATTTTTTTGCTTTGCTTTTACCTTAATTCACTGCAAGGCAAGGTTATTTATCAGTGCCATAGTACAGCGCCCAGAACCCATCTCCAGATGTTAATGCTCAAATTTACCTTTTATGCATGTTTTTAGTGTTTTAAACAGCACATAGAACAGTGAAAGTAGCAGCTCTATACTACATACACAAAAAATATCTGGTTTCTGAACATTGTAAATAATAATAATGCATTGGTTTTATATAGCACTTTTTTGGACACTCAAAGACGCTTTACGTGTCATTATTCTTTCAGTCCATACCCGGTGGTGATGAACTTCTACTGTAGCCACAGCTGCGACAGAAGCGAGGCAACCAGTATGTGCCATCAGCCCCTCCGACCACCAAACATTCATACACACTCCAGACTCATTCTAGGCCAGGGGTGCTCAATACGTCGATCGCGATCTACCAGTCGATCGCAAAGGTAGTATTGGTAGATCGCATTAAATAAATACAAAATTACACATTCTAAACGAATATATACAAAAAACTCCGGGCAAAGTGGAGATTTTTGAAAACTCCGTTAATGCATTTGTGTGTAGACAGAGATAACCGGAGTTTTGCGTTCTCGCACGCCACAGTACCCCCCTAAATTCCTCTGATCACTGAAGCATGGATCATACTACCTTAAAAACTGTTTGCTGTGAGATGCTCGCAGCAGCGAACATCCTCGATCCACATCAGAGAGCAGCAAAGTGATCGCGGGGA
The DNA here is from genome assembly GCA_964034765.1 of Knipowitschia caucasica. Taxonomy (NCBI): domain Eukaryota; kingdom Metazoa; phylum Chordata; class Actinopteri; order Gobiiformes; family Gobiidae; genus Knipowitschia; species Knipowitschia caucasica. The sequence continues at coordinate 45,832,406 of OZ035823.1, read as the reverse complement.
CTCACGCTCGAAAACAACCAAACCAGGACTAAACCAGGACTAAACCAGGGCTGAGGACGGGGTCAGTGCTTGTAAACATACGTCTTTACTCTGAGTGTCTTCTATGACTGTAAAAGTGCCGTTACCGGCGTCTGCATCAGAACTCCGCCCACTTCTGTGTTTTTCCCCAACGCAGGACAGGACGTAAGAGACGCACATGTTTGGAATGTTACGAATGTGATTGATAACGCAGATGTGTGGATGCAAATTATTTTATAAATTGAGGAGGGGAAATATTTGGATTTAAAAAAAACAGGCATGGCACATGGACATGGCACCACAGTCAAATGACATCTGTGTTTTACTCAGTAATGTTTTACTGACACTTAGGTGACTGCACATGCGCAAACAACCGCCCTCAGTGCAGGAAAGCTAAACCACAACAAACTTGTCAGCGAGTTACCACCAATTTTCCGGACTATGCATCCCTGGCCGATTCAATTCAGTGCAAGTCATAAGAGTAAACTCGGGAAATGACAAAAAATGTACATAGATAATTGTGTTGTGTTGTGCTATATTGGCTCATGCGGTTTTGCATGTACATAAACATACATTGTAGATATAAAGAATATTTTTTGAAATATATGATTTGCATTTTTGTAGTCGGTAGATCATTTTGACTTGATCCTTTTATAAGTAGCTCGCATGCTGAAAAAGTGTGAGCACCCCTGTTCTAGGCAATGGGGGAAAACTGTCTTGCCAAAGGACACAATGGCAGTTTGGCACTTTACAGCCGCATGGTATCAATGGTGAAGGTTGGGCTTGAACCCACAACCCTCTGGCTCAAAGGCCAATGCTCTACCAACTGAGATACTGTCACCCTAACAACATAAAGCGCTTTGGGTGACCTTGGTCTGAAAAATGCACAATATGAATAAACATGACTTACTTACTAAACCATACTGGTCTGGACTGGTTTTCCTGGTTATGTCTTTATAGTGTAAGCATTAACATGGAAGAGATTGATTTGAAGTCAAAGCTAGCTGGAGCCAATTTCCTTATATGCTCATTTTTTTGTTTATTGGGGCAAACATCTGGCTAAGCCGGTTGCTAAGGCATGCTGGTGTTTCCTCTATGATTGAAGGCATCTGATTGGATTAAATTGCTGTTTCTGTTGTATGAATGGTACATCTGTGTCACGTTGGTCAGAAAACTTCCATGTGTCTCTTATAAAAGGTGCTCACCTTCAGACCTCTGCGTTCTGAAATGCACAGATTCTTATAGTGGTTAAGAGTTCAGGTTTGTACAAATACAAGGCCTCTGGAGAGTGTTATTAGTGTGTGTAAGTGACAACCACAAACATGAAAATGTTATTTGATTATTTATTTTGCCATTGTTATAATTGTGCAACAATATTTTATTCCACAATACAATGCAAGCTGGGGACTCCAGTTTTTTTGCTCAGTAGGCCTAAAAAGTATGGATTATAGAAAACATAAGTATTATTATTATATTTTATCTCTATAGTTATAGTTATTATCCAGACTTATTCATCCTCGATGTGTGAAGGAGAGGTTCTGTAGGTCTTTCCTTCTTGCTGCTGTCAGACTGTACAACAAACAATGAGAACGAATGAACACTGCCAACTTGATCCCACAGTGTCATGCATCGTTGCAATATCCTTAACTTATATCAGAATGTACAGATGTAAACATACTGCTGCTAACATGTACAGATGTAAACATACTGCTGCTAACATGTACAGATGTAAACATACTGCTGCTAACATGTACAGAAGTAAACATACTGCTGCTAATGTACAGATGTAAACATACTGCTGCTGAGCTACAGATGTAAACATACTGCTGCTAACATGTACAGATGTAAACATACTGCTGCTAACATGTACAGATGCTAACATACCTACACATTGCTTGCACTAGAATACACAGTTCTTTATACTTGCCTCTTAGTTTGCCAAATGTAAAACTTTTACATTTATTTTTATTATTATTATTATTATGTTCAAGATAGAGATTTTATACTTGTTATTGCTAGAGTTAGATATTTTGTTTTATTCTAATTAGTATAGCTATTGTTCACTTATTTTATCTTGTCCATATCTGATATGAGAACGATACATCATACTCAGCTTTGGTCAGGACATTTACTGGAGCCTTTTAGCCATGGTGCATATTGGGGGAAACCGCAGCACCTGGCCGAAAACATACCAAACACAGACAGAAAAAAGCCCAGGTCTCTACCCACTCTGGACACGCGTGCGGTCATTACTGGGCTTCTTCACCAATCTCCATATTTGGACCACACGTTTACGGTCTAGTATGAATTAAGCTTTGAGAAAAAGTATGACGGACGTGTTTGGAATGCCTATCTGATCACCACCTGCACTCCAGCGATCAGAAAACATGATTAAATTACAGTTTCTAAGTGAGAATAACATCAGAGCGATCTTCGTCTCCTCCAGCGCTCCCTCCAGCCATCCTCCTCCTGGGTTCCCATCATGCACTGCTCTGCTCTGAGCCAGGCCTGGAGCACTGTGTTCAGAACCAGAAGAGCAAGAGACACGTTCAGGTTTCTGCTTTATGCGAAATGTAATTTCCCAAAAAGCGAGAAATAAGAAATCACTAAATTTTAAAGTTGTTTTGTAGCTCTTGGATCGGCTCCTGACACAGGTCCAATTTTGTGAATTTCATACAATACCCCACCATTGGAAAAGTAAATTTTTAAGCTTTATCTGATCAAAACAAATCTTAAATAGTAGTGAATGCCATGATGAGTGACCAATCAGACGCCTACCATTTGCGGAAAACTCCAGCTTGCCCATATAAGGAAATTGGTTCCAGCTAGCCTATGTTCAAATCAGCCTCTTCCACATTAAGGCTAACACTACTGTGACGTCACACTCGGCCAGTCCACTTCTCATATACGCTCTATGACAGTCACAAATTTGTTTTAGGGATGTGAATTGGCAAAAATGTGACAATTTGATAGTGCTGCGGTATTTGAGCCAACAGATCAATATTATTGTGATTCGATTCTTTGGTTTATTCCAGTTCATGTCTCTCATATTATTCAAAAGCATAACAAATTTATGAAAGTAAGACTGCTCAACACAAATGTCACATTTATTATGGGCTGCACATTAACTGAAGAGCAAACACTCAGGAGGGTGGTACAAAACATCATCCTTGAACATTCAGAACATACCCACTAAGCAAGCCGACGTTGAATCAACGTAATTTGAACGTCGTTGTCCGACGTAGAATATAGGTCACTGGTGGGTGCAGAATGAAAGTTTTCTCGACGTCGTTTCCCGACGTCACCTCAACCTCCAAATGTTACGTTGATGGCACGTCAATTCAAGGTTTGAATGTGGTACGGAACCGGTCGGGTCTGACGTCCTATCAACGTCTCATATGACCAAAATATTGACGTTTATATGACGTTCGTTTTCAGTCGTTCCCACTAAGCAAGCAGATGTCAAAACAACGTAATTCCAACGTCATCTGGACGTTCATTCAAGGTTGTAATGTGGTACAGAACCAGTCGGGTCCGACGTCCTCTCGACGTCTTATATGACCAAAATATTGACGTTTATATGACGTCCATTTACAGTCCTATTGACCTCTGTAGAATGACTTAATAGTCCGAGACATACTTTTTGCAATAGGCAAGGCAAGTTTATTTGTATAGCACAGTCAAAACAAAAGGAAACTCAAAGCACTGAACAAAAGATAGAAACAATCAAACAAGGCATTACAATTATAAATATTGACAGTAAATTAAAAAGATACAAATAAAATCTCTCAAAAAATCTCTCAGTTGAAGCAGAAACAGAAGTGTTTTAAACCTGGATTTTAACATTGTCAAAGAAGAAGCCTGTCTCACATTTCCAGGAAGACCGTTCCAGATTTTAGCCTTGTGAATCTGAAATGCAGCTATATCATGTTTAGTTCTGACTCTGGGCAATAAACGATAAACACAGCATTCAAAAATCATTAGAACAACTGTAGTAGAAGGATATCAGTCATTATTGCAAATGGAGCTGCATTAAAAATCATGTTTCTCTACATCAAAGTACAAGTTAATCCACACAGGACACAGTGTTATGAACACTACTGTACTGAACAGTTCATGCCAAAGTAAAAAAACATGATTGTAGCGCCTATGTTTGGATCAGTATTAAAACAGGCACAAGCTACACTCTAGGTTCCCCAGATGTAAAAACATAATCTGAAAGGCAGAAGAATGCATTTATTGAATGTTGATGTTCCAACATGTGTCCTCTCTTGGTCTTCAGTCTCTCATCACAAGGTCCAAGCACAGCACCTGGAAATGTGGAACATGTTTAGTTTCAACGTAATGTGGCAAAGTGATATAACAACACATAACTTTCTATTAATGCCTCAAACCACTCGATCCATCACCATGTGATACAAACCTTGGCACTGCACTAGCTCGAGACACTGGAAGACACTCCGTCTGAGAAACTTGGGATAAGGCTTTGGTCATTGGAGTAATTCCATGTAAAAAAACAATTGCAAATGTGCATTTGTTTTGCACATGGACAAATGAGCCCTGAAAGCTACTTACCCTGTATTACTCTACACATGTCGCATTTCCGAGCGGGCATTTTCCCCTTGTTGCTCTTTTCCCTCATCATGAGTGAGTTGCTCAACAATCTGAGAAAAAGATAGATGTTTTCAAAGAGAATACACCAAATAATGGTTTATTCTAAAAACAACATATTAATACAGAACAACAATCAATGTGTGAGAGTGTGATTCTTACCTTTGAACACCTTCAACACAGTCTGACACCTGTAAGACTCAAACACACATGACACATTAGGAATACACATAGAACATTAGTTATTGCAACAATCATGAAATTATACTCTATGGATTTCACAAAAAATTGACTGCATTAGCAAAGGTAAATGTATTTTAATTATCATATGGCTGGTTTTAATGTTTATAAGAAAAAGTAAGAAATTGAATAGAGTTGCAAGCGCTAGTTAGCTTGCTACCAGCAGATGAATGGATATTTAATATTTGCAGCTAACAATAACAAAAATAACGACTGTAGTGGCTCATTTGAACAGCCACAGTGAGAAGAAGTGAAAGTCTCTGACATTGAAGACCTGGGAAGACATTAAATCCATTTATTAAACAAAGCAATACATGAACATTAAACTCTCTTTCTGCAGCAGGTAACATCTGTGTGCTCCTATGGTCCCACATGGTCCCACATGGTCCCACACCTGAACTCAACTCCAACTGATGACATCACAGGTGTCTAAATGATGGGAGTGTCCCAAATATTAAAGCTGATCTCCCTGTTTTTAAACTTAGTTTACTAAGTACTGTTGTCTTTTTGCAGTTTATAAACCATTGTGAAATATACAGTAACTTTACATTTTAGAATTGAATTATTATTTTAAAACTCAAGAATCTTAACCTTTTTTAACACATAGTTTGTTGGACAGTCTAACCTAAGAATTCTAATGTGTTAAAAATAGTTTGAAATATGAAAAACAATATCATATTTTAAACTTTAACTTAAAAACAAAAAATCATAGGAAAAAGATAACAGATAAGTAATTCCAGATTAAAAGAAGCCGTGCAGATTTGTACATTAGAATAAAAAATATTCAAAAGCAGCTGAGAACAGGTGGGTCTTTAACCTGGATGTAAACAAACTGAGTGTTTCAGCTGATCTGAGGCTTTCTGGGAGTTTGTTCCAGACATGTGGAGCATAGAAGCTGAATGCAGCTTCTCCGTGTCTGGTTCTGACTCTGGACTCGGATCCAGATGACATGAGGGGTTCTGGTTGGTTCATAAGTTATGAACAAGGCACTCAAACAACACTTTTGCACATGTTCGTTAAGGCACAGCAAACAGTGACAATCTTATCTAAAGGCATTAGGTTTTCACCCTCACATTTGAGAAGCATATGCACAGGTACAGTTGAATGTAAGAATTTGAATTTGTTGCGCACAACACCAATCACCCTCTCAACGTGAATTCTGAGATGGAAGGTCTAATCTGAGGCGCATTACAGTCAATAGGACAAGCTGGAAGGGTGAGAGCTTCCTCATCCTTCCTTGAGGCAGCTGCTGGGCTTGGGCTGGCGATGGAGGCTGCTGGGCTTGGGCTGGCGATGGAGGCTGCTGGGCTTGGGCTGGCGATGGGGGCTGCTGGGCTTGGGCTGGCGATGGAGACTGCTGGGCTTGGGCTGGCGATGGAGGCTGCTGGGCTTGGGCTGGCGATGGAGGCTGCTGGGCTTGGGCTGGCGATGGGGGCTGCTGGGCTTGGGCTGGCGATGGGGGCTGCTGGGCTTGGGCTGGCGATGGAGGCTGCTGGGCTTGGGCTGGCGATGGAGGCTGCTGGGCTTGGGCTGGCGATGGAGGCTGCTGGGCTTGGGCTGGCGATGGGGGCTGCTGGGCTTGGGCTGGCGATGGAGGCTGCTGGGCTTGGGCTGGGAGTGATGACTGCTCCAGATGCTGGGTACTGCGCTTTACTTGCCGCTGATATCGCGCTCCATCTGTTTCTTTAACATTATTGTGGCCTAACCGCAAGGATGGTGTCCAGTCAGGGTGATTCTCCAACATCTCATATGATGGTTTACCTAGAACAGAATAATCTATGTAGTCAATGCTTTAAACTGGCAACAAGGTAGCATAATGTCATGAACAGAATCTCAACTATTTTTAGCAATCTCATATAATGGTTTACTTACATCAGATTAATAAGATTATTAAACAATCTGGAATCTAAAGAAATATTAAACAAGAAGGTAACGCTATTCATGGTTTCATAAAAGGGCTCAGGGGGTAGTGGAAACACAAGACAAAAAAAAAGTTTGGGCACCACTGGTTTAGAGAACATAAGAGACAGAGACAAACGCACTTTGAGTGCCCATATTCCACCAACAAGGTAGGATAATGAGCAGAAACTTAAATATTCTTAGTTAACATTAATGGTTGGCCATTAAGCATTTTCATAGAGGCAACAGTTTGTTAGATAGTTAGCTAGGCAGCTAACTTAAGATGCACTTCAGTGTTTGCAACATTAACAGCTAGGTAACCTACACTTCTTAACTTTAAAAAAACAACATAAAGACATTTTAGGACGTACCCGAGTGAAAATGCAGAGAACACACTCTCATCGACTGGGGGTGAGATCGAAAGTAAGGTCCTTTCTTCTTATTGCAGCCAACCAAGCCATCCGGCATCTCTTCGTCAGGTCAGACACTTGCGCTCCCTGATGTTGTATCCATTTTGGTAGCCTAAAAAATTGTAAACCGTTGTTCCTACGTTTTCCTTTCTTATTGTGTGAGGTACTGGAGCAGTTTTTCACACAGCAATGAGCTCCAGGCATGGTAAAACAGAAATAGCGACGACCTCCTTTGCTACCGAGTTAACAACAACAAGTGTTTGCCGCTGGGATCCTACCAACATGGCGGAGACGGGGAGGGGCTCTGTGCTATGACGTCAGCTCCTCACTCTCAATAGATTCATGCACTGGCAATTCAAAATACAGATAATATACAAAATATACTTAACAAAATCCACGTATACGTGAGAAAACAACTTACTTTCTGTCTCCAACTCTTTTCAATGTGGAAATGATACATCTATATCTAAAAACTGTGCAGACTGTGTACTTACTAGAGAGGGTGATTCCAAGTAGCTAAATAAAGCAGGGCAGCGACAGAGGTACAGATTCAACGTCATATCAACGTCTGGGAAGGCATTACTTTACGTCCAGATTCACACCTTACGTCGTTTAGACGTGGAAAACAGGTCCTCGACCGAGCGACTCACGTGTCAGGCTGTAAAGCCTAAGTTATACTCGCGCGGCGCATAAGTGTGCGTCGGTTGTTTAGGGTGTTATGTATTATTTTGTCACAGTAGTCTGGATAAATGCCTGGCCGTGGTGTAGCGGTTGCGTAATGAGACTTCAGTCCCAACGACGCAGGTTCAAATCCCCGTCGGAAAACTTTTGACTTTTTACTTTTTAGCGAACAATTTTTCTGTTTGGTTAAAAACGAATAAACACTCAACATAAGATTATGTAGTGGCTAATAATAAAACTTGTGAACCCATGCATTTGCATACAATCTCAAGTGCTCACCACTTATTTGCAAACTTGAGATTGTTAGCACAACAAATGCATACATTCACAAGTTTTATTATTAGCCACTACGTAATCCTATGTTGAGTGTTTATTAGTCTTTAACCAAACAGAAAAAAATTGTTCGTTAAAAATCAAAACAAATATGTAAAGATAATAATACACACACGTGGGCTCGAACTCACGTAACCAAGGCTGCACACATTTGCTTAACCACTACACTACCGTCAGGTACACTGAGATCGCTTCACAGCCTATATATTCTATTGCTAGATCAAGACGTACTGCGTCGGTCAGCCGATGACCTGTTTTCGACGTCTAAAGGCGCGTTCAGACCAAAAGCTTCAAAAAGCTTTTGACGCGCTTCAACTGACGCCGGGATAGTTTTGTCATTTTGGTGCTTGAAGCTTTTGACGCGCCTGACGCCGGTGGGAGGAGCTTCTCTGTTGCCTGTAGTCAGGACAGCGGTGGATTTTTCAATGAGCAGCGAGCCTTTATTTGTTATATAAAGCGAAATAACGTTGTTGTAGGGCTTCAACAAAACATGTTCTGGGTTCACCACAGACTTGAGAGGCTACAGTGTTTGCAGAGTTCCGTCATTTACTCCAGGAGCTGCGTACGGAGGAGTTTCGCTTTCAGCGGTACTTCCGCATGTCACTTGCCCAGTCTGAGTTCTCAAACCCCGGCTCTCGCCTCTCCCTGCCTCTCCCCGGCTCTCCCTGCCTCTCCCTGCCTCTCCCTGCCTCTCCCTGCCTCTCATCGGCTCTTGCCCGCCCGGAGCTGCCTTGCTCTGAGCCAGACCCATCGTCAGCCTGTTCTTATATTAAATAAACTACGTTTACTACACAGCATGTGTACAATGATTTTTGTTACTCAGAATGTTACTACTCATACAAATAATATTACTAATAACAATAATGACAATAAAACAACAGCAGCAGATACATGACTTCTCTTCATGACAGAGACAGACCCTCTGCTGCTGCTGCTGCTCCTCGTCTCCTGATTGGTTGAAGCCCGCGTCAAAGCTTCAAAAGCTCAGCTTTGCTCAGCTTCGGCGTCAAAGGGATTGTTGTGATACGCGAGCGTTTCGCGCGTCAAAAGCTTCAAGTGAGCGCGTAGTACGCGCGACTCTTGAAGCTTTTGACGCGCGTCAAGTGACGCCGGGGCTCTCGGCTTCACCTGACGCGCTTCACCATTCACTTTCAATGGAAACCTGACGCTTTTGACGCCAAAGTTAAGTCCGGTGTGAACGCCCCTTAAGGGAGGTCGGGATTGAACGTCATATCCACGTATATGGGAGGTCATTGTTTTACGTCCAGATGCGCACCTTGCACAGACGTCGTTTGGACGTAAATAAAAGGCCACGACCGACCGACGCGATATTGACGTGATCTGGAGGTTGAGTGGACGTCGGATGTTTAGTGGGTAAGACCTCTCACATGAATGGTGAGCTCAGAGCACATAACTTAAATTTTCAAATAAAACAGACAAGAATAAAGGTCTGAGGTTCCGAACCGGTTGTGATAAAGGCATTTTCATTTGAACTTTCTGTTGAATGAAGGCCCGAAAACAAAGCACAGCCAAAAGCGGATGTATTACGTAAATATAAATTACCAGAGTAAAATAGAAAACACAAAAGTGAACCAACTCCACTCTAGCCTGGTCGTACCACACCATAGTACAAATTACATTTCGTACTAAGGTCTGGAGATGCTCCATTGAGCTCCGTTAACAGGTGGGAGGGGTTAACTCCTTTTGCAGATTGAAACGATTGGATCTGAGTTTACCGTGATGTATGTAATGTGCCGAAGTGAGTCTTTAGCATTTAGCATTTAGCCTAGCTTTAGCCATCTCCTTTGCCACTAAAGAAGCCTGTGGGAAGTAACGCCACAATCTTTGCCAGCAATTACATTTGCTAAACATTCCTCTTGCTCTGGCTTTAATGTCTTGATAGAAACAGACCGGAATACTTTACTATCACATTCTTCGCCATTGCCAACAATCAGACCGTTCGGCGCAAACTCTTGACGTCACCCCCATCTACAGCACCCGCATCCCGCGCTCGCTGATTGGTCGGATGGAATTCAACCGATGTAATCGCAAACACAGGGACCAGACCCATACGTTACATGCAGGGAAATGATGATTAAGCAGAGTGTACGGATGGATAAGGCCAGGCTAATTCCACTCAAATATAGATGTGTCTCTATAACAGAAACAGCAGACAAACATTTATCAGACTTTTCTCCTTGCAGTGAAACAGCCTGGAACCTGGTGTGAGGTGAGATGAGATGATAGCATTTTTCTTTCAGCACAGTGGTTCTTCACACAGTAACAAATAGTTTTGATCTTTTATTTTATGGTTCTGGCTCACGCTCCCCTCTTGGCCCTCGAGGGACTTCGCTGCTTTGTGTTTAACTTGCAGACCTTAGAAAGTGAAGACAAATGGCTCTGTCTCCAGCTATATTTATACACTTTCTCCCACAAGTTTTTTTTCTTCTCTCAACAGCTGAACATAATTAGATTCTGCCATAATTCAAACGCTAATTGTTACAAAGAAAGCGGCACGTGGCTTAATGAAGAAATGAAGGATGGGTCAAGTGAAAAGGAAAAAAGAAAGTATAGATTAACCTTACCTAATTAAAAAGTATTGCTTAAATGGGCTCAGAGTGGCCACAGAAGTAAATGTGGAAATTGGCCTATACCAGACTCATTACTAGACAACAGTGGTCCCTCAATTATTACAGCAGGAGTAGAAGGTTGATGTTTTAAGACTGTAAAGTTCTCACACACACTAAACACTTCAAGCACCTGAACTCACAACTGCTAAAGGCCGATCGCACTTTGGTTGTAGGTCAGAGCGCTGCTGCAGCTGTCAAAAGCCGAGCATACACTGTAAAATAAAACTGCAGAGGACACTTAACTGAGAGTCAGGAGCAGGACTGAGGGCAACGGGAGACCAGAGAGAGACCAGAGAGACAGAGCAGAAGAGAGACAAAAGAAAGAGACTAGAAAAAGAAACCAGAGAGAGAGAGAGCAGCAGAGACAAAAGAAAGAGACTAGAAAGAGAGACCAGAGAGAGAGCAGCAGAGACAAAAGAAAGAGAGACAAGAAAAAAGAGTCCAGAGAAAGAGAGACAAGAGAGACCAGAGAGAGACCAGAGAGAGAGACCTATGAACTAATCACTACAGTGCACACAAGCCACAAAAGTTTGTAGTACAAATGATGCCATGAGAAGCACACTGTAAATAAGCACACAAAACTGAACAATCAAAAATCTGCGAAAAGGGAGGCAGTGAAAGGTGATACGTATTATAGCAAGGGACAATTGTAATAAAGATCCAACCGTTTTTAGCATTTCTCAGACAATAGCCGGACTTTTGCATTTTGAGTTTTGAGTTTTGAGCTCTGGTGTCACTCGCTTCAAAAACTCAAAACGATGAGACTGAGAAAGCAAAAAGTTGTTAGTTGAAATAAATGCAGTTGTTTTCGTCAGCATCATTAGAAGTGTGCGAAGTGAAGGAGTTCTGTTAAAAAGCCTGGAGGAAGCTTTGGCCGAAGCTCGAGAGAATAGAGCTGATTAAACAATAGAATCTCTGAAGCGCCAAAGTTTTCTGTGAACTTTTTATCGCCGTAAAACACTGTGTATATAATGCATTCACTATCTGTGGGTTTCCCAATTCAAGACGCTCCATGTTAAAGCTGTGTCAGATGCCTGCTTGTTTAAACTGTGTGAAAAAGTTTTATAAGTGACAAGCAATTTTCTTAGCGGATATACATTAAACATAACAAAACAGACAATCTACTTTTTATTTATCTACGTAATTTAATCTTTTAGAATGTTTGATATATTATCTTAAATAGAAAATATATAGTGAAGTTTGAAGGGTAAAACGTTATTTCCGTCTGTAACTTCCTATGACACCACCAGAAGGATGTTTCAAATTTGTTTAATTTTTTTTTCCCCCAAATTTGAAAATGACTGGCTGCAAACACAGGCATGCGATTGCAGAAAACATAATTTCACTTGAGATCTGCTTAACTAATTTATGGGCAATACTTTACACAAGCAGAATACTGCTCTGAGCGTGATGTCATAGTGGTACAATGACTTCATACTGTTACAGGATCGAGACTGGAGCTTTTAGACAGAGGGGCGGAGCTACATGTTTGTGCCACAAAATAAAATACCTTATGATAAAATATTGTCTTATTTGGTATATTTTTCCAGGACTCAAAACCATAAACCATGCCTTAGTTCTAGTCCTAACCCTGATCCTGACCCAATACCTCTGATTGGTTACATTACATGGTGATATCAGTTAAACCAGTTGAAAACGCATCCTATTTTAATCATTTTCATAATTACTGAGGCTGCACACACTAATTCAAATGTTTTGATTCGGGGAGAACTTAGTGAAGTTTGTCTGGGTTTGAGATTTGAAATAGTTGCTTTGCTTTGACTTGATGTGGGCGGCATTTGGAGGCTTGGAGTTGTGTTTATCAGATATGAGACAGAAAACACAAATGTTTACTGATAAATGAAACATAAAACCATAAAAACTGGTCTCCAAATCCAAGACGAACATGCACATCACGTTGGTGGTTCATAATCAGTATGACCTTTAACAGAGTACATATGAACTAGTAATATTAAGGATTTCATTATGTTTGTAAAGTTTCCCCCGACTTCCCTCAATCCTGGATCTACAGTCTGTCCATGGACGGGCTCTAAAAACTGATGATCGGGACATTTATGGATATTTTTTTAGCATTTACAGACAGTGGTCACTGTTTCCTGTGTAAACTGTTGGATTCTCGGATCTGTTGTTAGCAAATCAACACCTTTGTAAAATATGCATAATAGGGACATTTTCATATACTATGGTTCACAAATTTGAATGTGATTTAGTGAGAACTTCTCTTTCAGAAGTTACCTCACAGAATAGGACGTATTGCACAGCTGTTCTTTATGTTGACCTTTCTGAAATCCTATTACACAGCACAATGCCACAGCTGCTACAGGTGTAGAGAGCCTCCATCAGCTGACTGCAGGCATGTCCGTCAGACACGACTAATGAAAAAGTATGGATTTGTAAGGGGGTCTGTCTTGGATTTTTCAAGAAGATTTTAGCTTCAAGATGCTGCCCGGAAGAGTGATTGCTAAGTGCAAAAAAAAAAAACTTTCCCCTACTGGGAGAAAGAAGAAGAAGAAAAGAAATTTGGACTTTGAACTTTGTCTGGTCTGGTCTGAGCCTGCATACACTGAGACAAGAGAGGTCTGTATGTATACTGAGACAAGAGAGGTGTGGATGTATACTGAGACAAGAGAGGTCTGTATGTATACTGAGACAAGAGAGGTCTGCATGTATACTGAGACAAGAGAGGTCTGCATGTATACTGAGACAAGAGAGGTCTGTATGTATACTGAGACAAGAGAGGTCTGCATGTATACTGAGACAAGAGAGGTCTGTATGTATACTGAGACAAGACAGGTCTGCATGTATACTGAGACAAGCGACGTCTGTATGTATACTGAGACAAGACAGGTCTGTATGTATACTGAGACAAGACAGGTCTGTATGTATACTGAGTCAAGACAGGTCTGTATGTATACTGAGACAAGACAGGTCTGTATGTATACTGAGACAAGCGACGTCTGTATGTATACTGAGACAAGACAGGTCTGTATGTATACTGAGACAAGACAGGTCTGTATGTATACTGAGTCAAGACAGGTCTGTATGTATACTGAGACAAGACAGGTCTGTATGTATACTGAGACAAGCGACGTCTGTATGTATACTGAGACAAGACAGGTCTGCATGTATACTGAGACAAGACAGGTCTGTATGTATACTGAGACAAGACAGGTCTGCATGTATACTGAGACAAGAGACGTCTGCATGTATACTGAGACAAGAGACGTCTGTATGTATACTGAGACAAGAGACGTCTGTATGTATACTGAGACAAGAGATGTGTACTACTGTTCTTTAACCTGCAACGTAAAACTGAAATTTCCCGACTGTGGGACAAATAAAAGATCGATTCATCTTAATCTTTAAACAAGAGTGGTCTGGATGTATACTGAAACAAGAGTGGTTTGGATGTATACTGAGACAAGAGTGGTCTCACATTCAGTCCACATTCTCTGCCCATATAAGCGCAGTGTTGCTAGCCTATAACATAATTCCTTTCTATTTTTGTCCCTCCGTACAGTGAAGAACAGCCTGTTTGGACTGTACACCAACGTTCACAAACTAACAAATCCAATTAGCTGAGTGCTCGTGTTATTTTTTTTTCCCCCCGAGTGTTGATAAAAAATACTCTGGCTTCGGCTCATCAGATCTTGTTAAAGTCAACATGGAGAGGGTCAGTAATCACGTAGAGTAGGAGAGATCGATGAAGCGAGGTGTTCAAACCACATGGATTCACATCGATGATTCATTTTACTGTAATCGATTGTGGAGGAAGAATAAACCAAAACTAAAAGTAAAGCAAAAGTAAGTAATTTTTCTCTGTATTGTCCAATCAAAGCAACGGGAAAAGTTGCTCTTCATTGAAATTGATCAAATATGATATTGAGGTTAACACTAGAATTCTGAAACTACTCCCAGAGTAGCTATTTATGATTCAAATCAATGCAATTCCCCAGAAAGGTTTTAGTTTTCCACTAGTTTTATTAAAAGTAAGTAATTTATAAGGTTTACTCACTTTAATCAAGTGCTATAACTGTTTCATACATAACTTGAAAAACAGCAAAAACTGCCAAACGCCAACTACGGAAAGGAAAGGAAACAGTATGTTGCTATATTAACTAGCACTTGCTCTTCTCTGATGGAAAACCAAGCGGACTCAGCTCGGAACCAGAACCAGTCCAAGACCAGAAAACCTTGAGAAAAGGTTCTTTAATTGTCATAGAATGTATGAATCAGAATCAGAAATCTGAATGAATAAATATTTAACAACTACGAAAAGAGCAGATAATAACATTGGAATAGACTACATTTATAAACAGAAAAAGACCAAAATCATCTTCTGCATTTGACCCATCTCTCAATGACACTAAAGAGAAACCTGTCAGGAATGACGCGAGGAGCAGAGGATTTTACCTTTGGTGCATGTGTTGGGTAATGGGAGAAACAGGAGCACCTGGAGGAATTTCAGATTTAAAAATCCTTTGAAACTGTCATTGTGACATACTCCGTAATACACACTTTCATCCGTTTTTGACTGAAGTGACAAATGCCCATGATATGAAACTCTTCATAGATGGCAATCACAGTGTGTTTGGGCGAATGGCACAACATCCACACATAAAACAAAAAACAATTTGGGGTACAACAGAGGTCAGTGTTAGGCTCCCTGCATTTCTCTATATACTGTATATCCCAAACACGAGAATATAGATAGAAATCAGTTATCCATGTGACTAAAACTATATAGATGTAAACTGGTAATTCACCATAATAAGTATATATAACAACAGTCGTATGCACTGTCCTACTCTTAAAATACATGTTTGTAGCGACGACTGCTATGCCAACTAAATTCATGATGCAGCTGTGAAAATATAATAAATGCTCCTGTATTGATGGGAGCCGCAGTGGAGTAAAACAGGTGAAGAGTACAGCACAGGCCCGGGGCTGATGACAAACTAATATTTGACAGAACAACAAGGATCAGCCTCGAGCCACAACAAGCAGACAGGAGAAAACTGTTAAAGAACACATAGAGAACTCAGGTTGCCCTTTGAGCAGATTAACCCCCCCCACCCCCACCCCCAAATATATGAATAAAACATAAAAAATATGTTTAAAACACTAAATAATAATAGTTTTATTTAGTGTTTTTCTGGACACTCAAAGACGCTTCACATGTCATTATTCTTTCGCTAGCCATTGGCCATTGTATCTGTTGTTGTCTAAATGTGCCAAATTTGGTTTCACATTGTACAACTGGAGCAGGGGTTCCCAAACTTTCTAGTGAGAGGGCCACTTTAGTTCACAGACTTGTCAAGGGGCTGACAACATGGATAGAAAACTGTTTTGACTGGATTGCGCTGTTCCGAGCTTTAAAATGGAGTTTGATATTGTGTCTGTCTTGATTCACACCACAGCTTCACTAGTGCCATATTTGGAAATGTGTGACACAATCATAAACAATCATCAATTAAATACCAATAAAGACCACTGCCTTCCTTAGCTTTACAACAAGGTATAGCACGACTGTATCGATGGAGCTGAAGCTGGCTAGATGACACTGTGGAAGTGCCTCAATGGCTAGTGGTCATGAAAATGCCAAGAACTAGATTGTTTATGAAGTTTATTCTTACATTTTCAACTTGAGAATGAATATAACTTTCTAAAACACACCATGCCAAAGTATTTATTCTCAAGATTATGTTTAAGAGCCAAACAAACAGAATTATTGTATGTTTGTTATGAGTTTTGTCATTTCAACTCTGTAAACTCTGAGTAAAGCCAATGTCCGGAACATTCGGGGAGGACATGAATAATGAGAGGACGTTATTATCTTTCATAACATATCCGTCTCGACCTCATACCTCACAACAGAAGCCCTCACATCAGCCCTGGCACCGGGATTATTTGTGAGTTTTACACAGCGCTCAAGGTTAAATTCAAAGTTTAATCTAAGTCATAATCCAGTGCTACGCATGGACACACTTTTGATGAGACCAGAGAGTCTGGCAGATAAACGAGATGACAGAAAGTAGTTAGATGAAGAGTAGGGCTCTGGAGGACCATCACATTAGACCAGAGCTCAGGTCTCTGCACTGGCTTCCAGTGGCTCAGAGAATAGATTTTAAAGCAGTTCTGTTTGTTACAAGTCTCTGCATGGCCTCGCATCAAAGTACATCTGTGCCATATGAAGAAACTCAGACTCTGAGGAGCACAGGGACAGGCCTCCTGCTGGTCAGGACTAGACATGGGGAGGCTGCTGCTAGCATCAAAATAGCACATGCTAATCTGTGCAAGCATAACTTTTCTGAAAATGTCATACATTTCAAGTATATTTGGACTATTTGACCTGGTTTAATACGCAGTAATGTGCATGCTCTGTCTCTCGGCCTAGATACAATGTTGTAGATCTCATCATGATCTAATTGAGTGTTGTCATTTGTAAGGCTTTTTAAATCCGTCTGTTTGTGTCAAAGTAGTAACTGATGCTGGTCTTTGCAAGCCGACGTAAAGTGAGTGAATGAGTCGTCCTCTGCAGACAAAGACAGAACCCGTGTCGGACATGGAGACCAGGGTTACGTTTCAGCTCCGTGGAGGAGTCTGGTGGCAGTGACGTCACATGGTCTTTGGGATGCTCACATTCAGACTGGTGCAGCCCGAGGAGGACTTGCCGTGGAGGGAGGGAGCAGCCAGTGTGGGCCGGTTGTTTAAGGCAATACAGGACAGGGGAAATGTGATTACGGTGACGAGGGGGTGAAACTTCTGCTGGACAGACACCAGTCCTGAGATCATGGGCAAAGTTTTGCTCCCACTCACTTGGCTCCATTCTATTACAGTGAAAAGTAAACTCCTCTACCTCAGAAAACGTTTGTGTCACATTCACCATTCTGGGCTTAGAAATCTGTGGTGTAATGCTCTGTGTGACCCTGGTGTTTATGACAACTGACCAATAAGTGTGGTTTCAGTGTGGTTTCACTTATTGGTTGGTTTCACCACAGTTTCTGGCTGCAGCTCTGGCCACCCCCTGACCCAGAAACGGATTAAGGGGTAGAAAATGGATGGATGGACCATTAAGTAACAACTGTAATGACTGTGATACAAAGCGAGCAGTAATAGAAGCAAGATCACCACAGGAGGCACAGACCGGATCAACTGTACATGTTTTTATAGGTTGGGGAAACTGTAGCTCCCGGGGGAACCTTCACAGACATGGAGAGAACATGCAAACTCAACACGGAAAGGTGGAGGTGGAATTGAAATAAGCGCTAACCACTGCTGCCCCAGGTGTCCTTTTATTTGTCCCCATATTCATATTTAGGAAGTAGCACGAGCAGGAACACTCGTGATTGACTCTTTGGTAGCTGCTTGCAAATTTTGTTTCACGATTTGAGTTAACATAAAGCACTGGGCCAGGGGCACAGGGACTGACCTCCAGCTGGTGTCCAGAGTCAGAACTAAACAGAAGGAGGCAGCATTTAAAATGTATGCAGCTAAAATCTGGAACAGTTTTTCTGAAAATGAGAGACAGGCTTCTACTCTGACAATGTTCAAATCCAGGTTCAAAACAATAAGCTGTCCATACAACTGAAGGATTGCATCTTCACTCTTTTGAATGTACTGTGATTATTTATGATGTTAATGGTTATTTTTTGTGTGTTTTTTATATTTTGTGTTTGGTTGTTGGTGTATGAGCTACAACTAAAAGGTTGACCGATTGATTTGTTATTATTTTTAGAATAGAAATGCTTCAAAAGTTGCTAATAAAATGCTGTTGTTGTCTGTGTGTGTAATTGTGACAGTCCATGTGTCACTAAAGCTCTCTGAATGCGACTTTCCTTTGTGTGTGTCTGCTCCGGCCGGTCGCTCCATGGAGACCAGCTGCTGGGTGTCATGTTCCCCCCTCTCTCCCCCCAAACCAGCGGCTCCTCTAGCCTGAACGTGACAGGTAAAAGAGAGGTGAAGCTTTTACTAGTTCAGTTTGCTCATTAACTGAAGTAGTTCATACTAGTGGAGACATAATGTGCAAAACAGTCTCTTTATTAAACCAGGTACAACATTGATCCTTCATGAAAAACAGACCAAGAGTTGTATTTTCCTCCACCATGCTAATATCAGGGACCGCTGCCTATCCCCGCCACTTCTCTTCTTTCAATATCCTTATGTTTTCTCTTAAACTCACACACACACACAGACACACACACACACACACACACACTACCACTACAGTGTACTACTACACTTTCTTTCTTCCTCCCACTCCTTTTCGAGTTTGAGTAATGTACAATATTATAATAAGTAATTGTTAATGCATGATTTGCTAGAAAATTCTATGTAGTGACATTTGACTATTAATGTTTGATACACTGAACTTGAAATGAATGAACACTCAACTCATAGACACACACACAGACAAACACACACCCACACACACGCACACAGACAGACAGACAGACAGACACACACACATAAACACACACACTTACCCACAGACAAACACACAACAAATCTTTGGGCCTATTGAAGACAAAAAAAACCTTATAAATAACTTACTTTTAATAAAACTAGTGAAAAACTGAATTTGTTGATTTGAATGGGAGCCGTCAAAGTGACTGTCCTAATGTTAACTCGTGTGACGGGGCTCGGTTCTGGCGATCAGCAAAGACACTGGCGGCTCCTCTCAGCTTGCGGAGCAGAGGTCATGTTTACGAACAGCACTCAAACGCCTCACGACACATTCACTGACCTCACGCTTGTAACAAGAACACAGAGAAAAATATTTGTTTCTGAAAACCTGAAAACGTCATTCCTGTTTTGTTTATTAGACGATTGTAAGAGCTTCCAACAATGATTATTGGCAACTCAGACAACTGGAATGTGAGTAATCATACAGACGCATGAATAATATAGAAAAGGGTAAATGTATTTTAAAGCTGGGGTATGTAACTTTATTGTTTCAGAGATATTACATGTTTTAGTCCCAACTGAACCACAACAGGCTGTCTTTATCTTATTACAAAAAACATGTTATCTTGTGCATACTAAGAAAGAACCCTGTGAGTCACTATTTGACGCTTTGGGCTGAGAGCTGATTGGTTGAGTGTGGGTGGTCCTCTCTTTTTCACTTTTTCAGTCTGAAAAAGTTGATCTAAAGATGTGACAGAGGCCAGAAACACATGTCAAAATTAGAGATATGAACTGTTTTGAACCAGGAACCACAGATTTATTACATAGCTCTATAATTTGTGGTTTGTAAGTTACACACCCCAGCTTTAAATCTTGCAAAAAATACAGTACAGCACAACTTCTCAGGTCTGCTCACAAAAGCAGCTTCTAAAGTCACATTAATTTTGGATTCTCGTGACCACCTCTCAGCAAGAAGGTCCTGGGTTCGAATCCCGGTCGGACCAGGGCCTTTCTGAGTGGAGTTTGCATGTTCTCCCCGTGTCTGCTTAGGTTTCCTCCGGGGACTCCGGTTTCCCCTACCACTAAAAATATGTCCAATAGTTCTGGCATGTGCCTCCTGTACTGGCCCCTCCCATCTCTGTGTGGAGTGAGAGACAAATGCCCAAAAATTAACAATTGTAAACCGCTTTGAGACTCAGATCTGCAGTGAAAAGGCGGTATATAAATTAAAACTTACTTACTTACTTACTTACAAAAGGACAAGAAAAATAGGAGCAGAAATATACCTTTGAGGACCCTGTCTTTCTGCTGGCTGTTTACACGTCTCCACGGCAACAATTTCGTCACGATCTTAGCATCATCCTGGGCACATTTTGAAGTTGGATCACTGAATAAAAAGTTGTGGTGCAAAACAGCTGCAGTGTCAGATATGCTTGTGTGTGATGGAGCTCTGCTGGTATCTCAGACAGACGATCCCGGTAAATCCTGCTTTTCCAGAGAGCGGAGGAATAGAGCCGTGCCACCGGAATAGTCAAATGGAAGTTCTTATACTAAGCTTCTGTGTGCGGTCGCCTTTTATTTCCAGTGACAGAAAAATCTAAAAATATATGTGTGAGCTTCAGAAAATCTCCAGGAAATTATTTGAATTGAATTGCCCACACACACACAGTTGGAGCAAAACTTTGTCCATGAGCACTTCTATGGCCTGAAAGGAGCAGGAGGAAGCTTTAATTAAAAAAAAAATAACATAAAATGACTTTAATGCCAGTATTTTGGCCCAAAATTTCAGAAGTATTTACAGCTACTTACATGTCCCCACTGGCAGGGATGAATGTTCTTTCATCTTATCTTTTACAAGTAATATGCTGCTCGCAATTAGACATTTCTGCCAAATCGTGGAGGCTTTTCTTCAGAAACAATGGTCTATTCCCTGATCCAAACACCTGCTCCTTCTGGAGCATCTGAGCTCTAACCCGATAACACTCCTGCTTCATTTAACTTGAATAATTCATGACATTTGGTATCAGCACATATTTGCACCATTTCCCTCTGCACATACGGCAACATAACAGACACAGGCCACTGGTACAGCAGGGAGAGCCAGAGGTAAAAGAGATCAGGACCACGGACAGCTCCAGCTGTTGATTCTGCTGCTGCTTCTACTACTGCTACTACTGCTACTGCTGCTGGGCTACTGCTGTTGCTGCCCCTTCTACTACTACTACTGCCTCTACCACTACAACTACTGCTACTGCTACTACAACTGCTACTGCTACTACAACTGCTACTACTACTACTACTACTACTACTACTGACTACACCATTACTGCTACTACTACTACTACTAGTACTACTGTTGGGGATTTCATATCAGAATCTCTATTGAATTTTCCCCTTCTTCATTCTTGCAAATAATGTCTGCAAAGTCTTATGTGCTAATTTATGTGGTGGCAGCTTACTTGCAGAACCAATAAATAATACTCTAATAACGCATTTTGTCTGGTTGAATCTCTCTGTTTGAGCAATAGTTACTTTTGATCGTTGAGAAGTCTTTTTCTTCATTAAATATTTCTGATAGCTCATGCAACAAAACGGTTTCTACACAATCAATTTAAATGCACCACAAGAGACAAGATCATTATAACAGAATGTCCCTGGTTAGAGGATACCGGCCTTATTTTCTACCAACAACAAAGTTTCAAACTACCAATACAACTTTCGAGATATTTTTCCAGCTCTTGTCAAAACGCATCAGTCAAAACTCAGCACATCGCGACATGTTAGAACCACACAAGATCCAAGAAGAAGAGACAACAGGGCTGCACAGGGCTGTAGTGTGTGGTGTGCCTGCTAGAAATACTGCTTTTATATTATTCTGATATTTGAATGGACTTTCACTCAATAATCTCACTTGTATTTGAAGAAAGAGTGGTTTAATTTAGCCTCAGTCGTTGTTCTACAGCCTGAGTCATGGATCTGCAGCTTGAGTCCTGGATCTACAGCCTCAGTCCGGGATCTACAGCCTCAGTCCAGGATCTACAGCCTCAGTCCAGGATCTACAGCCCGTGTATAAATACAGTGCCTTGTGAAAGTATTCGGCCCCCTTGAACCTTTCAACATTTCGCCACATTTCAGGCTTCAAACATAAAGTAACATACATTTTTTGTCAAGAATCAACAACAAGTGGGACACAATCGTGAAGTGGAACGAAATGTATTGGATAATTTAAACTTTTTTAACAAATAAAAAACTGAAAAGTGGGGCGTGCAATATTATTTGGCCCCTTTACTTTCAGTGCAGCAAACTCAGTTCAGAAGTTCAGTGAGGATCTTTGAATGATCCAATGTTGTCCTAAATGACTGATGATGATAAATAGAATGCACCTGTGTGTAATCAAGTCTCCGTATAAATGCACCTGCTCTTTGATAGTCTCAGGGTTCTGTTTAAAGCGCAGAGAGAACCATGAAGACAAAGGAACACACCAGGCAGGTCCGAGATACTGTTGTGGAGAAGTTTAAAGCCGGATTTGGATACAAAATGATTTCCCAAGCTTTAAACATCTCAAGGAGCACTGTGCAAGCAATTATATTGAAATGGAATTAGTATCAGACCACTGCAAATCTACCAAGACCCAGCAGACCCTCCAAACTTTCATCTCAAACAAGGAGAAGACTGATCAGAGATGCAGCCAAGAGGCCCATGATCACTCTGGATGAACTGCAGATAACTACAGCTGAGGTGGGAGAGTCTGTCCATAGGACAACAATCAGTCGTGCACTGCACAAATCTGGCCTTTATGGAAGAGTGGCAAGAAGAAAGCCATTTCTCAAAGATATCCATAAAAAGTCTCGTTTAAAGTTTGCCACAAGCCACCTGGGAGACACACCAAACATGTGGAAGAAGGTGCTCTGGTCAGATGAAACCAACATCGAACTTTTTGGCCACAATGCAAAACTATATGTTTGGCGTAGAAGCAACACAGCTCATCACCCTGAACACACCATCCCCACTGTCAAACATGGTGGTGGCAGCATCATGGTTTGGGCCTGCTTTTCTTCAGCAGGGACAGGCAAGATGGCTAAAATTGATGGGAAGATGGATGGAGCCAAATACAGGACCATTCTGGAAGAAAACCTGTTGGAGTCTGCAAAAGACCTGAGACTGGGACGGAGTTATCTTCCAACAGGACAATGATCCAAAACATAAAGCCAAATCTACAATGGAATGGTTCACAAATAGACGTATCCAGGTGTTAGAATGGCCAAGTCAAAGTCCAGACCTGAATCCAATCGAGAATCTGTGGAAAGAGCTGAAGACTGCTGTTCACAAACGCTCTCCATCCAACCTCACTGAGCTCGAGCTGTTTTGCAAGGAAGAATGGGAAAGAATTCCAGTCTCTCAATGTGCAAAACTGATAGAGACATACCCCAAGCGACTTGCAGCTGTAATTGCAGCAAAAGATGGCGCTACAAAACTTTTCAGTTTTTTATTTGTTAAAAAAGTTTAAATTATCCAATAAATTTAGTTCCACTTCACGATTGTGTCCCACTCATTATGTTTGAAGCCTGAAATGTGGCGAAATGTTGAAAGGTTCAAGGGGGCCGAATACTTTCGCAAGGCACTGTAGACAGTGATGGGAATAACGGCGTTACTAGTAACGGCGTTACTAACGCCGTTACTTTTTTCAGTAACGAGTAATCTAACTAATTCCTTTGACAGTAACTATAACGCCGTTATCATTTCTGACATCCCGTTACTGCGCGTTACTCAAGACGCACAATGAACGTGTTGTCATGAGAGAAGGGAGGATGAGAAAACCTCTCAGATGTTATTGGCTGATGTAAATCATATTTCCTTTACAATCTACATGTCTACAGTTGAGAGGATGCTCATAAATTGTGTTTTTGAAACAAATATGGGTCTTAATCGCGCTCAACCACGGCTTGTATCACCGTGAGGTCAGCCACAGAGTAGCGCATGTGAGCGCAGAAGTCGGCTGCATACAATTCCATCAATAAGCTCCTTTCTCTTCCTGGTTTATCTGCTAAGGATATCAACAGGTTTGGCTAACATACATATAACACATTTTTACATAATCTAAAATGCACTTAGGGTAATTTTTCAATTACTAAAGGAATGATAAGAAAGAGAGGTGAAGTGTAAGACGGTTGATTTTAGAAATTGGATGCACTCGGCTGCCGCTAGCAAAACACAGGAGTTTATGGAGGACACACGCGTTTTGTTTTACTTTTTAAAACTCATTGGACTCATTTCCAAATGGAGGATTACATATCTACGCTCAAACCATTAACTGGATTTAAACAAGGAACTGGTCTGAACCGAAGTGGACTGTGCAGGTCATTTATAAGGTATAGCTATAAGGTAAGACCCATAACTCATAGTTTTGCGTTTTGTATGAACAAACAATGCGGGCATAAAACATATTTTGCTGTAGCCAAACAAATTGTCCACTTGATTTATATGATGTATATGTTCATCTGATTGGACTGAAGTCAGTGCTTCACCAGCCTCACCGCTCGTCACCGGTGTTTCCACATTCACAGTGGAGGGTGTTGGTGTTTAGTGCTTACAGCACAGAGAGAGATTAAGAGTGAACAGGACTTCAGCAGCAAAACAGCCTTTTCTAGATGGAAATACTGGCACTATTAAAGGTAAAAATGCGCACGTCGGGTGCACATCACATTATGTTCCAGAACAAAACGAAAAAGTAACGCAATAGTTACTTTTACTGGTAACTAGTTACTTTTATAGTGGAGTAACTCCGTTAGTAACTCAGTTACTTTTTGGGAGAAGTAACTAGTAACTATAACTAATTACTTTTTCAAAGTAACGTGCCCAACACTGACTGTAGATAATATACATTAACATAAAGATTTATTCTTTCAGTATTTCCATTTGTAACTCATGGATTTCAGGTCAGATTCACTCAACCCTAACCCAAAATGGGAAGGCGGGATTTCCTGTGATTTGGGCCAGTCCATTTCACACAAGGGTTTTACAAAGAAGCCTAAAAATGTAAAACAGCTATAAACTTTGTGGACTGCATCACTGGGACACACGCTAAGCCATTTCGAGAGAGTTTCAACTTCCTCTCAAATTTGTAATATCCGCAGTCTATAAAAGCTGAGATTGTGATTCATCAACCTTACGAGTTATGGCTGAGCTCCATGCGACATACTGTGCAGCCTCGTTAGACAACACGAAGCGCGGTCTTACCTTAACGGCATCCGCGTGGGTGAAGTTGTCGAAGGTTTTGTCGTTGACTTTGAGGATCTGGTCTCCCACACGCAGCCCCTGCTTCTGGGCCAGGCTGCCGGGCTCCACCAGCGACACGTAGATGCCCACGCCGTGCTCCGAGCCGCCCCTGATGCTGAAGCCGAGTCCCTCCTGGCTCTTGTGCCGCTTCAAGCTGATGTGGCGAGGCTCTCCCGGGGGCTCGTGGATGAAGTTCCTCCCGAGAAGAGGGATCAGAGGAGCCATGCCCTCGCTGCTGCTGCTGAAGCTGTCCGGAGAGCCGCGCAGGGCCACCGGGAACTGAGAAAGACACCAGGGAGATGAGAAATCACACTGGCCTTTCATCTGAACACCCACAAACTAAACCGCAACCGTTTTCCAGGGTCTTAAAGCTCTGGAGAGGAGCTTCAGAGACAGACTGGTCTTACTACTTACTACTAACTACAGACAGCTCTTACTTTCTTAAAATTTCCCCACAGTGGGATGAATAAAGGTTTTCTCTAATCTTATCTTATCCACCCTCGCTGTGTGAAGGAGAGGTTTCGCAGGTATTTCCGTCAGCTGTCAGACTGTATAATGAGAACTGCTGAGCCTGTACATGTTATTCATCTGTGAATACTAAATACTGCAATTATGTGCAATACTGCAATTTTAGAATGCGCACTCAAAGAATGTCCCTACATCTACTTTATCTATTCAGCTATATAGTGCTAACTTACATTATACTGCATATATAGAGAAATGTATTTCTCTTATTATGACAAATTTATATATAGCTACTTATCTATGAATATCTTGTGCGCACTTAATGTGCTTATATTAGTCCTATATGTGCACCACAGCACCAACATGATCCCTGTGTGGGACAAATAAAGGTTCTCTTCACAAGAAAAGCTTAAACTGATTGAGATATTGATCTTAGATGACTATAGTACGATGATCATTCTTCAGATAATTTAATTTTTTGGATGAAATCACCATAATCTGTGGTAATTTCATCAACTAAATATTTGAAAAAGGAAGTAATTGTCATCTTGTCCCAGATCTGTGCAAACCTGCCCCATGAGCTTTGGGTTAAGACCAGAGGGGATAGATCGCAGATACCGGTGGTGCATACGAGTTTCCTCTGCAGACTGGCGGGAGAAGCTTCAGAAGGACAAACGTCTCCTCATCAATCAGACCGTGATGACAGAGAATAAATACGGACGTGGCCTGGAGCTGACCGAGCCTTGAGGAGTGCTCTGTCTGACCACAGGAGAGCTGCTCATTCAGCCAGCTCTGTATATGCTCAGAAAGTTCACAGTGGGTGGAGGACAAAAAGGTTGGGAACTACATTCATCCCAACAGCTGAGAAGCACCTTGATAGCACATACTGTATCACGTCATACAGACAATTTGCACAGTTTGGCTTAAACTAGCTTTGTAACATCAGCTCTCGTTCGTGCTCTCTTCAATGTTATTTGTGTCTGTTGGTAAATGTTTGCTTGCTGAAAACCAATTTCCCCGAGTGGGAAAAGAATAAGAACTTTGAACTGTGATTGTCGTTCCATCAGACATTCCATCATACTGCCTCATTTCTATCTTGTAATAATAATAGCCTACTCTATGCTAGACATGCTCAATCAACAATATGGTTTGTAAGTAAGTAATCTTTATTTATATACCGCCTTTCACAGTCCAGAGTCACACAGCGGTTTACAATTGTTTGTTTTTGTTTTTTTGGGTATTAGTCTCTCACTCCACACAGAGATGGGAGCAGGGTCGCCAGTACAGGAGACGCATGCCAGACCTATTGTACATGCTTTTAGTGGTGGGGGAAACCGGAGTACCCGGAGGAAACCTACGCAGACACGGGGAGAACATGCAAACGCCACTCAAAAAGGCCCTGGTCCGACCAGGATTCGAACCCAGGACCTTCTTGCTAAGAGGCGAGAGTGCAATCCACTCAGCCACCGTGCCGCCCACAATTGTCGAAACCAGGAGTGGGCAAGGATATGAGGGCTGGACTCTTTTATTTGGTTACTATTTAATTTATAACATATATGAGTGTAAGCTACTTGAGTTAAAAATAAGCAAAAGAAACCGCAAGGGAAAACTGGAGATATCCAATGTTAGCTTTGTGTTTGTGTAAAGTGTATTATTATATTTATTTTATTACACAGCTCCTCACAGCAGCAGTAGAACGCTCCATTGATTTGAATGTAATTTCAAAACGTTCTACCGGTCATTATTTTTTATAACGGACCTCTCAAAACAATAATGACCGCTGCCCATGGCAACGCACTCTCTGCTTGTCTTTCAAATGCGTGGATAACTCCGCAAGTAGTTCCGGCCATTCCGGAGCTAGCCACGCTCAATAAACGCAAATACCAATCAATCAACACACTTAAATGTTAATCGGAGAATACTTATACATATACATTCTTCACACACGTGCACGGAAATTTTCAGAATTTACTGACTTCATGACAAAAATACTATGTATCTGCGTCAAAAAGCGGTCATGAAAAACCCGAAAATAGTTCCAGCCACTCCGGAGTTTTTCACACTCATTAAACGCAAATGCCAATCAATCAACGCTATTAAATGTTAATCGGAGAATACATTATACATATAAATTCTTAATACAAGTGCACGGACGTTTTCAGAATTTTCCGTTTACGTTTTCATGACAAAAACACTGATGTAATGCGAGAAAAGGCGATCCCAAAAAACCCGGAAGTAGATACCGGCACATTTTAGGACACATTTGCAGAGGATCGAATTATGGATTTAGGTTAGGTTTATGTATGGGTCACTCACCGCTGAAGTTTTCATGCAGTTCCAGGGAGTTCTAGTTTGGAAGTTGCTAGCATAGCCACGGGAAAGCCATTGGGAACTATTTTCTTTTCTTTCTTATTTTAAATAAACCTTTCGACATTCCTAAAAGTGGACTGAAGTTTATGTTGTGTGTTCTGTTGGTATAAAGCCGTGTAATAAGGGCGAAGCGGACCCGTCCACTGCGCGTCAGGGTCCGCTTCGGTACCCTGTCGGTACTTATTTTCCGATAATGACCTGCGTAATATACGTTATCCCTTACATATTATGTTTAATTTTTCAATTCTTGTTTGGATTGGGTCAAAGCTCAACTAAATCTAAAGAAGTATAATAATTATTATGAGGTATAACACATCATAATAGCGATATTATTGATAATTAGCTTTTACGGAGGCTGTAAATCCAGGACTGAAGCAAGGGTGATATGTTCGGGTGTAAAACCGGGTGCAAGTTTTAGTTTCAACTCAAGCAGAGCAAACTCCACCCATTTCCTCAAATCTTCAGGCTAAAACTGGACTCACTTGAGGAAATAGTTGGAGTTTGGTGTGCTCCTGCTTGAGTTGGCCCTTTCTAGAACCAGTTTGATTTTCAGCCTTAATCCTGGATCTACAGCCTCAGTCCTGGATCTTCAGCCTTAGTCCTAGAACTTGGTGATGTCTGATTGCTG
This sequence comes from Knipowitschia caucasica, assembly GCA_964034765.1. NCBI lineage: Eukaryota > Metazoa > Chordata > Actinopteri > Gobiiformes > Gobiidae > Knipowitschia > Knipowitschia caucasica. Next base: position 45,803,418 of record OZ035823.1, on the reverse strand, counting down.
CGTGCCACTCACCTCTGGAGAGAAGTGCCCAGGGGCAGACGCAGCAGCTGCAGCAGGAGGCGGGCTGGCACCGGGTGGTGGCAGCTCAGGCGACTCGGCGGTCCCATTAGACGCCTGCCCCGGCTCTGCCTTCAGGTAGAGCCCCTCGGAGGTGTACTGCTCAAACAGGAGCTGGTCGGAGCGCGGGATGACCAGGCGCAGCATGGGCAGCAGCTGTCTCTTGCTGGGCGCGTTGAGGATCACGTTGAGCGTCTGCACCAGGTCGAACACGTTCCTCTTGCTGTGGTAGACATTCAGGCAGTGGATGAACTGCTCGCGCTCCTGGTCGCACAGCAGCAGGTTCAGCGCGTTGTGCAGCTTGCGCACGTTGGCGGAGAGCGTGCGCGCCGAGGACACGGTTGCGGTGGACGAGCACAGGGACGCGCGCTCCAGGTCCGTGCTGCTCATGATGCGGCTCCGGTCCTACACGCATGGAGGCAGCCTGGGCGCGGCGGTGGAGGCAGGGGCAGGCGGGCGCGCTCTGGCGGGACACATGCCCGCGTTGACGGCTGCGCACAGATATTCCAAAAGAACGTATCGCGGTTTCTCTGAGACGGTTCTGTAGAGCGCTGCAAGAAATATGGGATCTTGAATCGTCGCAATTAGCAAAACCCAAAGATAAACATTTTAAATCTTCTAAAAAAGGCCAAACATCCAGTCTTAATCTTTCTCAGCACGCCTAAATTCAAGGTTGAAAGTCAAAATGGCTGACACTCTATGCAAACAGTACTTAATTATGTATTTATGCGATAGTCAATGCCTATGAATTCGCCGCAAACAAATTAAGACCAGCTGATTGGTTTATAATTGGTCAATTAAACGAGTGGGTCACATTTTACTTGTTATCTTCCAATCCTGGTGCAAGACACAACATTCCTTCACAAAAATACACCTATACAACTAATGGCGATTGCGTTTACTTCTGCAGAGAAAATATGTGGCTACATTGAATCTTATTGAAAGTATAGCAGTTCATTTTTCAGTTTTAAAAAGTTGTTTTGAATCCACAATTGTCCAAGTAACAAAATCAATATGACCCGAACGCAACGGCCATCAAAAGCTCTAGCACTTTGTTCCATAAATACTCCAATTTTAAACACATGCGTCCGATGTTCTTCAAATTCTATCAACTATAACTACACCAATTTAGCTTCTTTTAGATAATATCAGTAGTCTGGATCCATAGCAACACATCAAACCCGGATAAGCCTGTACAACTGCTGTTCCTCCTCATAACAACTTAATGTGAGACAGTCTTCCTGAAAATGTGAGGGAGGCTTCGACTCCAGGATAAAATAATTCTGTTTTGCTGTGCATACAACTGAAGGATTGTATCTTCACTGTGTTTAATGTATTGTGATTACTTATGTCTGAGTTGCCTTGTGCATGAACTGTGCAAATACAAATAAACGTGCCTGGTAAACGAGAGCTATCGTATATATACTACAATAAAATACTTGTCCATACTGACTCTATGCGAGATAAATATTATGAGAAATGCAACTATAGACAAAACTATAAAAACCGGCTGCTACTCAAATATGACACAACGCGCTGGTGCGAAGTATGTAACTTACAAAAAGCAATAAAACGACAAATACTACGTCAGGAGCTACAGCGAAGAGGCTCAGACATCTCCCGCATGCAGGAGCGTCCACATCATTGATACGCGTCCCCAAAAACGTGCCAATATTCCACTCTGTAAATATTCCCACGTCAAAAGGCAGGTTCCTTCTCCAGTCTCCAGCCGCTGCCAAATTCGCGCGGGGAAGGCATTTCTCAGTGCGTTATAATCCGTGCGTAAAAACGTGTCCAACTTGATGCAGCAGCGACAGCAACAGCGACTCGGGGGCTTGTTTTTCACAAAAGTTACAGCGATCCAAACGCAATTACGCGAGAGGTTTGGTCTTCGTCGCGCGTAATGGCATTTATTTGTGGTTGGAAGTTCGATCACAGAGCGGGTTTACTCCCTTTAACGCGCAAAAACACAGCGAAACTCCAGGGAGAAGTGGACGGCGGTGAGGGCTTACATCCAGGCGAGGGTCAGGTGGCTACTCAGGTGACAGAAGCGACAGAGAGGCGCGCGTAATGTTCCCGTGTGTAGATGGAGGCGACACCGGAGGAATGGAAAGTAGTTTGTCCGACCACGACGACTGTTTTCGGGGTTGGGGTTGACAGCAACGAGTGGAGTGGGTAGGTCTGTGTTCGCGGTGACAGACTGGACTGGAGAGAAGGTCTGTGCGCGCCTGTCTCTCTCTCTCTCTCTCTCTCTCTCGCTCTATCTCTATCTCTCTCCGAGGAAGTGACGTAGATCAGCGTTGACTGCTCGTCCCAAACAGAGCTAATTCAAGTTGCACGTATTGACAGATGATTGAGCCTGTAGATCTCCTTTCTGGTCTTGTTACAAAGACATTACATCGTATACATAGAAAATGCGATTATCAAGACAAGGCAAGTTTATTTGTATACATAAAAAGCAACTCAAAGTACTGAAAAAACGCAAAACATAAAACAAAATAAAACATCCCAGAACATTATCCCCTTGTGCTATCCTCCCACCAAAGAGACTTTTCCTAACTAACCAGCCCTAATTTAGAGTATTGTTCTTCTACTTTTCATCACTGCGGTGGGTAATTTTGACCCAAGGGCAGGGCTGGACTGGCCATCGGGCGTACCGGGCAATGCCAGAAGGGCCGATGCCCATATTTGGGCCGGTCTGTTTGCCTCATACAAAAAAGATGTTTGTGAAAAGTGTAAATCCGTTGAGAACTGTTCGAGGGGGAGCGCGTGTCCGCGGGGCACCTGCTGTATGTACTGGAACGGGATTCTACCACCTCAGCGGCCGCAGTGTTCCGGCATCCAGCGGCTCTGAGCTGGACGCAGGAACCGCTCACAACACAACACTGTGAGCGCGTAGCCGCAACGTGACCATGTACCCAAGACCATAAACGTGCACAGGACCATGCGTGTCTTTGCGTAATTTGTGCACCCAATAAATACACCGCTGCAGGAAACAGTCCGCGTCTCCCCTCTCCTCTCGAAGTGCGACTAAATTAAAGCTCGGGTGCCTAAATTTCCCATTGCATTAAAAGTTCATGTTTGAGCCCAAAAGTAAAATGTTGTGAAAAAATTAAACAGATTTAGAGCCAGCCAATGGCTGACATTATGCATTTCAGACTTTTTTGACCAATTCTCATCCCTGTAACAAACAATAGTGTTGTCTGCGTCCACCTCCATCACCCTGAGACATGTTTATTACTCTCTTGTAATGTAGACTATTGCACTTTATTTTTTTGTTGAAACTGTAGACATCCTGATCCTCTACAGTATTTGCTTCCACATACTGTATAAACCAGGGGTCGGCAACCTTTAGTGCTCCTCCAGTGGCTCCTGGAGCCTTTTCAAAAATGTCTGAAAAATGGAGTGTGAGGGCTATATTTTATTCCTAATTTGAATGTGGTTTCTGTAGGAGGAAAAACATTCCTAACGTATTTCAATGCTGTAAAAATGTGTATAAGTAATATTAAATTTCAACATTTCTGTCAACGTAGTGAGTCATATCCTGTGGCGCGGCCCCGCGGCAGACGGCCGCTGCTGTAAACAAACCGGCGTGTGCGCACGGATCCCAAAGATAAAAAGAGAACGAGTCGATAATAAGACTGGACTAAGAACAAGACTGAACATTTGCTTTCAGTCAATGAGGAAGGACTGCTTCATGTTTGCGATGTAATAGGAAGTTTTGTTGCAACACGAGGAACAATGAAGCACTAAATACCGTTCACGTGATTACGTGAAGGATTCTTTCATACAAAATCCGGAGCACCTTTTTCAGACTTCAAAAACCTCCGCAAAGACTGTGAAAGAAAAGGCCATTAAGGACATTCAGCTCCAGCAAACTTCAGCCTGTGACGTGATCGATATGAGCGGACAGTGCAGGTGTGTGACCTTTGAGCCAAAAAGCAGATTTATTTACTGTATTTCTACAGTTGCATGAAGGCAAAAAAATGGAAGTCAAAGTTAAAGCAGAGTCATCACGTGGTGCGTCATTCTCTCCAGGACACGCTGCAGTGAAAACATACATTTGACAATCATGAATGCTAATCATGTATTTGTAGCCTTTACTTGGTTTAGATAATAGGCTAATGTAGCTAATGTAGCTACATTGTGTAACCTTCATATAAGCTTTATACAAGGCTGTTATTTTTTTGCGGCTCCAGACAGATGTTTTTAGTATTTTTTGTCAAATATGGCTCTTTGAACCTTTTTGAGTTGCCGATCCCTGGTATAAACAAACTGTAAAAAACGTGACAAAAACATGCCTGGGCCGGTAAGAAGGAAAAAATGCCCGGGCCGTTTTTTTGTCCCAGTCCAGCCCTGCCCAAGGGTTGAACATTGTCAGAGGAGAAGCCTGGCTGACATTTTCAGGAAGACTGTTTCTGATTTAAGCTGCAGGATTCTGAAACCTGCCCATGTTTTGTCCTGACTATGGGCACCAGCAGGAGGCCAGTCCCTGCACTCCTCAGAGTTTGAATTGGTTCGAATGGTAATAACATGTCACAGATGGAGAGACAAGAGTCCAGGACAATGTGATGGTACTTCCTGGTTCTAGTGCTACCCACTCAGACAGGTGGTGAGTGGGTATCACACACAGCACTCACGCTTAACTGCAGAGATGTGGGTTTGATCCCTGTGTCGACCCAAGCTTGTGGTTTTCTCCCTGTGTCTGCGTGGGTTTTCTTCCTGGGCTCTCCAGTTTCCGCCAGTCTCCAACATGCACCAAAGGTAATGTTTGGAGCGTCAAAGTCTGGAGATAAATTCAGTGGACACATTTCACAGGAACATTATAGAATACCCTAAAACGCCCTAAATACCCCCAACTTGAAATTATACAAATCATGTTTTTCTTTATTAATGAATAATTATGAATCATGATACACCTAATAATACCGTGTGGGCGTGTAAACATGGGTGTGTGAGCGTGTGTGTGTGTGTGTGTGTCAAATTATCTTTTAGCTACAATCTGACGTGTCCACATTATGTTCAACCTTATATTGGCATTAACATTTACAGTTCCCTCAAATGCATAAATGATAGATGCCCCTATTGGGAGCATAGAAATAAACAGCTTTTTTCCACATTCTGTTATCAGTTTGAAATAGATCACTTTAATGATTTGCACTTGTACTGAAACTGTTTTAGCCGATCGATTTCACAGTGTCAATTGTTTACTGTTTTATTTGTTTTATTTCTGTCTTTTAATGTTGGGTTATGTCTGTATTTGTCTGTGCACACTGGAGACTTTTTGCTAATGTATTCCAATGTGGGTTTTTTTTACTGCAAATGGCAAATAAACTTAATCTGAATCTGAATATGCAGATGGTTTAAATGTGAAGGCAAATAAATTAGCCATAAATTAAATCTAAAGAGACTTGCAGAAAAGCATCTCTGGTGAAAAGTACTGAGTTACATAGAGCCCGCCCTCTGCCTTCTTCAGCAAATTTAAAATACATGTGTTTTTCCTGGAGGGATTTTTTTTTCTAAACATGTTTTTTTTTATATATATTAAACTACTTTGGGTTGATCAGCCACTGGTGACAAATGACCACAATCTAGTAATAAACAGTGTGGTTATTTTTCAGTCATTTTAGGTTTAGAATTAGATTTTTATTTTAGTCTGAAAACCGCTCAGTGGACAGTGGTTACCATGGCAGCTGGTTATCATTTGCCGTGTATAAAAGTTTACTATTTGGATTTTTGATAACCCCATGGCGATTTTAACTGGGGAGATTTACTTTTAGAACTCAAGCGGACCACTCTCTATAGTCCCCCCTAACATTAGCAGTATACAAATGACAATACATCAATAAAGTAATTTCAAAACGTCTTCCATTTTCTCCATAATCTGCCTACCATGACGTCTAGTTTAGCGGATGGTAAGGGACAGTGGAATTTTGCGCCAATTTTTTTTCTTTATAATTGACTGAAAAACTCTGAAACAAAACACAAAACGCAAACTAAAGAAAGAGCACATAAAACGATACTCTAGCCTTAAAGACAGCTGATAATATCATAATAACTAATACCAATATACCCTGGCAATGACCATGACCTAACTGAAAAACGGGGTAAGCTAGCTAGTTAGCAACGGTTAGCATGCTAAATATGCAAACACCAATTAGCATAAGAATGAGGTTAATAAACGATAAGATTCACATAAAACGGGTACTAACAACAACATCTTACAGGCATATTCTCCCTTAAAACCAGGTGGAAGATACTTTTACATGAGAAAAAGGCTGCTTCTTCTGCTGCTCTCTGGCAAAGATGGCTGCTGCCGACAACAGCAACTGCAGTTTTATATACGACCACTAGAGGACGGCATCACGGCTTATCTGCAGGAGACAGCGCCTTAGGGTGCTTTCACACCTGTTGGTCCACTAAAGTGGTTCGCTTGGGCCCTATAGTTGTTACAATGTTGCAGCTCTCAACTAGTTCGGTTCTCATTCACACCAGTGTTTTTGCAAATGAACCAACCACTGTAGATGTTACATATTCCGCCACCCATGTGGTGGCGCTGTTTACAAAATACTGTGTATTGGATGACGTATGTGACTGTGCTACTCTGCCTTTTTTGGCTATTTTTTATCATCGTTGTTTTGTGCAGAACAAATACTGTTGTTCCAGTATGTATCGCGGATTCAGCACGAGAACAATCTGCGGGTGTTTTTGACGATTCTATCATATAAAAAAACAATTGTGTGTCAAAAAGTGAGCTACGCAACAGAGCAGGGCCATATTGAGGCCGGTCTGCGTTCTCACCAGCAGCGAACTAGACTGGAGTCCACATGGAACCGCACCGAGACCAGCTCCATATGGTGGTCTCGGTGCGGTTCTTTAGTCCGGACCAAATTTAACTGGTCCACTTTCACACCTGCTCAAACGAACCGTACTTGCAGGTGTTCCAGACTCCAGTCCGCTTTAAGTGGACTAAATGGTGCAGGTGTGAAAGCAATAGACTGCACACTCCCATTAGTTATTTATTGTAAAATGAAAACTGTATGCGTGAAATGTTATTCTCACCTCACAACACGTACCATTATAAATAATCATAGTAATAATCATAATGCATAGGTTTTATATGGTGCTTTTTGGACAGGCAAGGACTTTTCACAGCTATTGACTCCATACACAGTGGTGATTAACTCATTGACTGCCATTGACGTATTTGTTTGAGACTGGTGATTTCTGTCAACTTTTCCTTTACTAGCTAGTAACCAACATATATTTGCTGATGAAAGTAAACAGTCCAATTTTTCAGAGTCTGGTTTTATAATTCACATAGTCATGGCGCACAATATTCTGTGGGTTCTGTGGGTCTGACTTTCTGTGGGAAAGTCAGTGAAATCTTCAAAAATGGCTAGCTGTTTATGAGTTAATGACAGCTGCTCTGGGGCACATTGACAGAAGCAAGGCGACCAGTATGTGCCATCGGCCCCTCAGACCACCACCGAGACTCATTCTAGGCCATGTGGGTAAAGTGTCTTGCCTTGGGACACAACAATAGTTAGGTGATTCAGTCGCCCCAGTGTGGTACCTTGTGTTCCCATAGGTCTCCCATCACAGTACTAACCAAGTACTAGTCTGCTTAGCTTCAGAGGTCTGACAGGATCCGCATTGGCTCAATATTATGTGACAAGAGGCTCATAACAAAGTTTATTTGACAACACCAGTTTAGTTCAGGTTTTCTAGGTTGCGTTTATGTTGTAGACTTGTATTTTAGTGTTTCAGCAGGTGCCAACACAACTTTACGGGAAATAAGACATAATTGAAAGAAAATCCTCCATACATGTTTTGACAGATCATTATTGGATAGAAACAAGCCTTATCATCCTAATGGCCAACATCCGTATGTTTTTGTACATTGTCACCACTTCTAGACACCATTATGAGAAAATACTGAGACCATACTTGACTTGATGTTGAACTTTTTGACTGTTTTTGTTTCAAGTGGAATGGTCCAGGAATTACAGAAATATTGGCTAAAAAAGCAGACCAAAGTTTTGACAATTTACGACAGTTACCAGGAATGATTTTTCAGCTGCCACAATGTTAAACTATTGGCTCTAGGACTGTGGTGACGTCACATGAATCAACCTCCACCAGACACAGTTAAAACACACAAAAAAACATTCTAAAGTCTATGCCTGGATTATGAATCAAACAAAATAGGTCCAATATTCTCTCCAGAAACTCTTTGGTTTGTGCATATCTACGACCGTGTGGAGGTGTTTGTGTATTCACGCCTCTCCTTCTCACCACAGACAAACAATTTCTTCCCTTTTAAGATCAAACCCGAGGAGATAGGAGCGGCAGTCGTTCAGACCCAGAGGGAACAACAGGGCAGGTGCAGGGGTGGAACCGATGGAATCAGCTCAGCACTTGTGAACACTCCATTATACGAGCCAGAGATATGACTGATAAAACGCCGGCTTCGGAGAGACAGGACCAAACACACACTGATGCAGCAAGGATCTTTCCACCTGTCTGAAATATCACACAGAAATATCAAACTAATCATCATCAAGTTCATCTCAAAATCACAATATAATGGAAGAACGGTTTGTTTTGTTTCCTTGATCATTTGGTGGATCACTTTTGGGGTCACGCTTGGAATTGAAGTCTACCTCATTGGGGTATATGTATCACTTGGTTTTAGGCACTTTTACCATCAAGCTGCATCTCAAACCATTTGGTAAAGGCCTGTAATAAAAAAAATATACTAGGGGTTGAAAAAAAATATTGTGTTATGAGTGCTCCAACATCTTAGAACAAAAAAAAATACATTGTTTTATTCAAGGAGTGAACATTAAAGGGATACCTCTATGTGTTCGACCTCAATTAAAAACAATTGTCAAAGTTAGCGACTGGATTCCAAAGGTTCTGAGCTTTACAGCGAGGTATAGCATGCATCTTTTGTTGGGGCTGAAGTTGCCTGAATGACACTGTGAATGTGCTTCAATGGCTGATTTGTGTTAGCGACAGAGGACCACACAAACAACACGGTGGGCCGCATTGGGCTCGTGGGCCTCAGTTTGGACATGCCTGCTCCAGATAGACAGTAAAAGTACATGTGCCAGGATCATTTCTCTCTTTTAAATATCTGGTGTCACGACTCCTGACGCTAATGAGGAGAGATTCATCTGGAGGTTTTCCCAGTGTCGAGGCAACATCTGATCTCATCCGCAGCAGGAGCAGAGAGAAAGACAGAAACGGCACGTCTAATTGGATGCATGCAGCTAATACATGTGCGTCTGTTGTGTATTCATGTGTTTTAGATATGTGCTAAATAAATCAGAAAACATACTTGTTATTCCCTCCAAGGAAAAGCGAAAATCTAGAATTGTTTTTTCCAGACTCTTTCAAACAGTCTGTATACCTTTGAAACATGTAAAGGTATACAGGAGGACTTTCTGCTTTTCCAGGTGGATCATTAAAACTATCGGTCCTCCCGACTGTCAATCATTTTGGTGATACGTGCTCGACAAATGAGACCAGACAGTTTTGTTCAGAAAGTGGAGAGGGCGGTTCTTTCCCTAAATTTGGGAAAATCCTCCAATATACCTTTAACATCGAAAGGGAGCCTGTGTCTTGGTAAAAAACAATACAAAAAAAAGCTGTCTCTTTTTGCTGCGAGCTGATTGGCTGAGGGACACTTCTTTTCTAGCAAATAAAGCTGAAATCAAAGGTGTGAAAAATAATTATTTCACTTAATTGTACAATATTGATGCTTTCTCTCTTGTGTTTGATTTGCCTTGTGTATGAATAGAACAATACAAATAACTTGACTTGCGTTGACAGATTTATGGATGGCAAATGTGATAGAAAAAATAGATTTGTTTTCAGAACGAGGAACTAAAGTGGTGGCCTTCTAATGATTTGCTTTCTGGTCCCCTCTAAGCGCTGGTCCCTCTGGTTCTCGGCTTTATTGCTGCGATCATGTTTTTGAGTTCAATTTATGAGAAAGCAGCTCCACAGACACTTTCAAATCCCTCATAAGAAAAGAAACTTCGACCGATAATTCTCCAGTGTGTTTTGGGCAAGATTAAAATCCAATGAAAAAAAAGGTCAAAACATTCTTCCAGTGCTGTCGGAGTCCAAAAGATTTCTCTTGTTGAACGTTGCCAAGCCGCAAAGTCCCACACAACACGTCCTTTCTGCTGAGGCGCAGACGGAAAGACCTTTTGAATTTCTTGAAAGTTCCAGAGAGTTACGGAACAAAACGTGTAGGCCAAATTATTTCCCAAAGGCTGAGGAGGATCAGACTGGAACTCTGAGAATGATACACAAGTCAAATGAACAAAGAAATATAACCGTTTCTTTTTGGCTGTTAAAAAGGATGATGAGACTATTTACTTCTGTAGTGTGTGTGTGTGTGTGATTATAGGAAATGGTTTTCTGCCATTTTTAATCAAACTAACTAATTAAAAGGGAAAAATATCTTCAGTTAAAATTGTGTGTTGAAACAAATATGAAGGCTAATACCTGTAACTCCCTGCGCTCCCTATGATACAACGCTACGTATAGTGGTTTGAAAGTTACGTACCCCAGCTTTATTATTTTTTTTGTGTCAATGTATGGGAGGGGATTGGACAAATAAAAGATTTTTTGACCAATTCCTTTTCAAACCATGCACAGGTTTTCTTGTTTTCTCTCATCATATTTTTCTGTAAATAATTGTATCTGATGCATGTTTGAAATAGATAAACAAATGCAAAAAAGCATTGATTCTAACGTATTGATCAGGCGTCAGCTGTGTGTACTGCTCTATTCATCTGACAGTTGTGGTCAAACCTGCGCGCTTGAACTTGAGAAAGAGGAATTGTCTGGAGCGTCGGACTGTAAAGAGAATGTGACATCTGACTTTCTGATGAGAGCGGCTCGGACTCTGATGTCATCATCCAACAGGGTTACAGCAGCAGCATTAGCCTTTCTGTGTGTGTGTGTGTGCATGTGCGTGTGCACGTGTGTGTGCGTGTGCTGGCAACTCGTAAATTTGTTGGTGTATTTCTAGCAATGAATTCAAAATCAATGAAAACATACATTGTATAGCTGTGAAGCTGTAGATCCAGGACTGAGGTTTTAGATCGAGGACTGGGGCTGTAGATCCAGGAAGTCTCTCCCAGGCATGACCAGGGAGAAAACAGTTCAAAGAAGTGGACTAACAAGACTGAGCACAGTCTTTCACCTTTTCCTGTAAAAAGCAAACTAAAGCCAACTCAAAAATGCTCCGTGGGTGATTAGAGGTAACTCAAACAGGCCACTGTATACTTAATACGTTAGCGAGCTAGCATTATCCACTGTATACAGTCTATTATTGTTTTCTTGAAACATTATACAGTAGAAAACAGTTATCTCTATAGACACAAGCCGGCCATAATTCAACATTGTCTAAACAAACAATATGGTTTTGTTAGTGCCATATGAAGCAACTCTGAGGAGCACAGGGACTGGCCTCCTGCTGGTCCCAGAGCTAAAATCTCGAACAGTCCTCTTGAAAATGTCAGACCTGCCTCTACTTTGACAATTTTCAAATATAGGTCAATATCATGTTTACTTGTGCATATGACTGAAAGACTATCTTCACTCTGCTCTGTGGTTATCTATGATTTGAATCCCTTGTCTGATCTTGATGTGTTTTTTTTAATTACCTGTGATTTAAATATATATATTTTGGATTTCTGTGTGATCCTTACGGTTGTTTTGAATGCCCCGTAGGATTCGAAAGTTTATGATTTAATGCCGTGAAAACATTACACCCACACATTCTAAAATCCGTCTTTTAAACCAGTTTTTTACAAGATCATAAAGAATAACTTGTTGTTTTTAACCTGTTCAAATACAAACACAAAGGGATGGAACTCACAAACGAACTCGAAGCAAAAATTAACAGAACAATAGACGTATTCAAAAGAGAAGAAGTTTATTTCTGAAACTGCACAGGTCCAGGTCATTTCTTCTTCTGCAGCTTTCACTCAACTTCAAGAAGTGTTTGTGAAAGTTAAGTTCAGTCTGCTGCATGTCCAGTCTGCTGAGGGCATTCCTGAAACTCAAGACAACAGAAGTGCAGAGTCCAAGTCCACTTCAAAGTCCACTCTGCTTCCGGAAGTACAATCCCCATTCATTTCCCCCAAAAATCAAAATACTCGAAATACAATGTGCCTCTGTCTGTTAAAGCACATTGACAAACTCTCGCCTTTCTCCCACTGCGTTCTTTGACTCATGTTGAAAAGGGCTGTTACCAACGGGAGAGGTTGGCGTGTTGTTTGAACCAGTGTCAACATTTCACCACAGAAAAAAACAAGAACATGTCAAAACAAACTTTCAAAATGAGTCTTCAAAAGTCACCCGGGGAATCACATTATCCAGGACTACAGCAAGTTTGTCATCCGTGTGGAGCAATATAAACATTTTCAAACATATTTTTCAAAAGAGCAAATTCATAAAAAGGAAAGAGCAGAGCGTGCAACAAAGCTTCATTCACCCAAACACAGCTCCACGGCTCGTTACGCTGTCATTATGCAAAGTATTGTCGCCCATTTGACTTGATGAGGCGAGTTATAGTAATGGCCAATTTATTTACATTTAGTGCTTTTAAAATTAATTCAGTTTGATTTATTTTGTCAAGTCCTAAACTACAACAGCAGTCGTCTTTAGCAGCAGACTTTACAAAGTTGTTATTTCGCTGACAACAGATCAGAGAATCAAAGAACAAAACAGGAGCCATTTGTCTACAGGGAGCAGGATGACCACTGTCCAGAAATGTACTTAATTTTCCCGAATCATAACTGTCCTTCGACCCTGCTGCATCGGAAAGAACTGAATTAAAAAAAAAAAAAAAACGGGAAAACATTTGAGAAACCTTCTGGACACCCGTACAGAGAGAGGAATCTACTCCAACAGGCTGTAAAACCAGGACTGAGGCTGAGCACATGTAGGCCTCAAGTACTTTGGTATTCAGTCTCAAAAAACTAGACATAAACTAATGCATCCTTTAAATGTGAAAATTAGGAGAAAACTAAAATAAATTGCACTTGAACATGAAAACAGAATGCATATATTGCTCCATTGGCAGACCATTTTACTTCAAATCTACTCAACTCCAGACCTTAGTGTTCAGTCGCTCCATCAAGTTGCATTGTCTGAGCATGTGCAAAACACATTAGATAAACATGGGCACTTTTACACACGCGGCTTTAAACCTAAAACCATTAAAAGCAAATAAATAGTCAGGGATTCTTCATTTTACCGTCACAACAAAAGCTTTAGTCCAGAGACCAGCTCCAGAGCGAGTGAACGTGTGCAAAAAATAACTTAAAACATGGATTATCTGAGCCGATTTGACTAGATATAGATCCTTTTGTCGGTCTATGTCTAGGTCTAGGTCTAGGATATTTAACCCAGAATGTGTTCTTGCTCATTAGTCCAATGTTAGAGGAAAAGCTGATACTATAAACTAGTCCAAAAGGCTTCAGAATCCTCGTGTGCTCAGAATTCAAGACATTTTACAGACAACATTTTACGGACAAAGCGGTGCATTCACTTCCCGGTATTGAAGAGACCGTGCCCTTAGCCAGTGGAAACTACTTCAATACAAGACGTCACAGTTTGTCCCCTAAATATGACTGTCGCTGGACGGGACAGAATATCCACACAACGCACAAATAATCACACAATAAATCCTCAACCCCAAGTTCTGCCAAGGTCACCTCTTCACACACACTAAGAACGGAGGCTTTTTGGCACAAACGGTTCTCCGCGCACACGTCCCGTTCACGTCTTCTTCTACAGCTTTTGCACAAGTTTGAGTCAGAGTTGAAAAGTGTTTGTGTTCATTAGTTGTGGAAGTAGATGTCCAGTCAGCTGAGGCCATAGCTGAAACCGTGAAAGACAGAAGTGTAGAGTCTTAGTCCACTACCACGTCCGATCCGTTCCCCGAAAGTAAAATCCCTGTTTGTTTCCCCCAAAAGAGTTTGAAAAAATCTAGAAATATAGAGAAAGAAGTCGTGCCTCTGTCTGTTATAGCACAACGACAATCTATTCTCCCCAAGTCTCGAAATTGGAAGTTATCTTAAGCTTGAATCCTTTGAGTGTGATTTAAGTTTTAGAGGCGTCCACAGCACATCTACGGCCTTTCTTTTGTGTTGTATTTGTTTTTGATGCTAGATTGGCGATTGTGACTTTGGCGGTGGGTGAAAATGTAGAGAATATTTTTTTAAACCAGAAAAAGGAGGAAGAAAGAATCATACTGTACATCATTTGTCTTCCTTCTGTAGCTGTTAGTTCTTGCTGGACAGATGTATAGACAGCATATATTATGTAAGCGCTATTCTGACATGGACAAAATAATAAATAAAAGTGTCTTGCCGTTCATCTGCTGGATAGATAGACGACCAAACTCCCTGAAACAGAAAAAAACTGTGCAAGATTTTAAGCCAAATCTTAAAGACCATGTTTTTTCCATGGACTGTAGTGTAAGTTCAGTTCAGGCCTGGTTGGGTTTGGGTGTCATTTACACAGGGGGGAGGGTTGGGGGAGTGGGGTGAGCTAGGTGGAGCGAGGTCACTTGGGAGGCGGGGTCCAGATGGGCAGGGGGTGGGCCTCCGTGTTGAAGACCACCGAGTCCAGGCTGAGCAGCTCGGCGTCGTCAGAGAAAAGCAGGAACAGGTATTTGAGCGTCTCGCCCAAGAAGAAGCTCTCCATCTTGTCCCTGGGACCCGGGTTCAGGGGGTCCCGCACGTTGTTGATGGACGTGAAGCCTCCACCGGGGACCTGTGACAATAACACTGGAGTTATGTGTGATAAGGTTTAGATCAGGGGTCACAGAAGCCGGACTGAGGCTGAGGCCGCATTAAAGGAGTCGAGTTGTCAGCTAGCAGATAATCAGACACTAACATTTCACAGGTCGCTCTACTCGGCTCCTGATAAATGTCTGAGATTTGTACTTGTTGAACAGAGGGAGATTACAACAGAGACACAGATGAATAAAGCGTTTGTGGAAAGCAGCACTTCCTATTCACTTAGAAGCACTGACTGTCTCACCTTTTCTGTTCCAAGAATCTATTAAGAGGTCGGAAATAGATAATTTTCATACAAGGCTCCATCCGATTGGAATAGCCAATACACCCACATACATAAGATCCTCAACCTCCTTTGGTTTTTCTATCGGGAATTCTCTAAATACCTTTCAACTCCCTGCTCATCTTACTAGCATTTATATTTTCTTATTGTAATACCTGTAAATACATATAAAATGTAAGCTGTATTATTCTACCGGCTGCTGTGTGTATAGACCAGTGGGGGCGGGTCCCAGCTCAAAAGTGGCCAAAATGACGTGCGCTGACATGCTTGCAATACCACCCCGGGCCGATGGGGGTGGACCCAGAAGTAGAATTAGCCAATGCTAACATATAGCATTGGCAGACCTCTCGAAAACGTCTTCACAGGATGGACCAAAAGTTGGCTCTTGGCCCAAAGCTCCGTTCCACATGTGTGTCAATGCTGAGGGGGGTGGATTTTTTTGGACCACTCTAGTTTACTTGCTGTGAGTTTTTGAAGTCTCTCATTCAAATGAATGGAGCTGCGCCGGCTGACGCACGCGTAGATGCGTTTTTTCACAATTTTCTTGTGTCTACAAAAATAATGTACATATTTTTTTAATGTAAAAATAAAAACATATATTGTACATCTCTGGTCTCTCTGCTTTCTCGCTGCTATCTCTATGTTCTCTTTCTTACTAACTAGTGATAGAAGCAAAGTTATGAGAGGGAAAGCGCGTTATCCCATCTTTTATATGAGGTGGCCTCCTGATCATGGAGCTGCCGATGACTGGTTTTTCCTGAGGTCTTGTGTGTATTGCTGTCGTCTGGTCTTTCGCAGTAGTAAGCGCTCAGCAGATTCAGATTCAATTTATTTGCCATTTATTACAGTAAAACCCCATTGGAGTAACTGTGCATGAGAACCCAGACATAGCGAATGGCGCGTACCCGTGTGTATTTGTTGAAACTCTGGAGGATGTCCCAGCCCCACTCCCGGTACTTGGGCTCCTGTGTGAAGCGGTGCAGATAGAAGAGGCTCTCCACGGTCTCCGGACGCAGCAGGTTGTGTCTGTCGGCGGGCTGCAAACACAACACGTTATTGCCGCGGCACACACACACGCATCCAACTGCTGCGAGACAAAAGACAGTTTAAGCCTCTTTCAGCCACACCAGAACAGGCACTGAGGTATTGTTCTGAAGATGTAAAGACGGAAACACAAGCCTCCAGCTCGCACAAACGAACAAAGAAAGGCTTTGTGAATAGTAAAAACGTTTGAATGATATGGCGGATCCAGGGCTTGGTCTTAGGTCCCCCCTTAAAGCTTTGGTACCTGACTTTTGTCCCTCAAGTAGTACATTGCTTTTGTCTCAACAGAAAGTACTGTAAAACAACAAATCAAAGTCTTCATCTTATTGGAAACCAAGTTATCCTTCATGTACTTGTAAGAAAGAGCCCTGATTGGCTGAGGGAGGGTGGTCTGCCTGGAGACAAGTGCATGGATAGGAATATCCCAGGTTGCTTGAGACACAATATTTTGGAATGTGGTAAGCAGTTGTCTAGGTGGTATAAAGTTGCGAAAGTTCTGAAAAAATATGGTGCCTTTAGTATAAGATTGTAAAAATTGTGCATGTATTTGTTGACCTTTTGCAATACAAAGGGTCAGAGAGAGAGACCAGAGAGCGACCAGAGAGCGACCAGAGAGAGACCAGTGAGAGAGCAAAGAGAGAGACCAGAGAGCGACCAGAGAGACCAGTGAGAGAGCAACCAGAGAGACCCGTGAGAGCAAAGAGAGAGACCAGAGAGCGACCAGAGAGACCAGTGAGAGAGCAACCAGAGAGCGACTAGAGAGAGACCAGAGAGGGACCAGAGAGGGACCAGAGAGGGACCAGAGAGGGACCAGTGAGAGAGCAGAGAGAGACCAGAGAGAGACCAGTGAGAGAGCAAAGAGAGAGACTAGAGAGAGACCAGTGAGAGAGCAAAGAGAGAGACCAGAGAGCGAGCAGAAAAAGACCAATGAGAGCAAAGAGAGAGACCAGAGAGCGACCAGAGAGACCAGAGAGAGACCAGTGAGAGACCAGAGAGACCAGAGAGAGAGCAGAGAGCGATCAGAGAGCGACCAGAGAGAGAGCAAAGAGAGGGCAGAGAGAGACCAGAGAAAGCAAGTTGAGAACGACCAGAGAGAGAGCAGTGAGAGTAACCAGAGAAACCAGGGAGAGAGACCAGAGAGAGAGACCACAGAAACCAGAGAGAGAGCGACTAAAGAGAAACCAGAGAAAGTGAGAGTGTCAGGGTTGTGGTTGTGTGTGTGTGTGCTCTCCCTCCTCCCCTCTGTGTTCCTGGAGCTGGGCGGAGTGTCTGTAGTCCTGGTCCTGCCCCTTGCTCAGCCCTCCACACCTGCAGCTCATCAGCCTCACCTGTTAAAAGCCTGGTTCACCCTTCACCATGTGCCAGATTGTCAGTTAAACTTGTTAAACAAGACCCAGGTTCGTTTTTTGGTCCAGACCTAGTCATCCTCCAGCTTTTTGCCCTACTTCAGCCTCCAGCCCTGCTCAGTCCTGCCCAGCCACCATTGCTACCTGCTTGCACCTATGTTTGTAATAAATCTTGTAATCATTGTCTGCACGTTTGATTCTCCAGTCATTACAACAGAGAGACAAGAGAGTCCTCTGAACCAATCACAGCAGTACACAAAACCCACTTAAATTTGCCACAGCCAGGCACACACAATATTTAGTGAGGCAAAAAAGTAAGGTACCACTGTAACCAGACAGCTTTTCAATTCTTTAAAGCTGCACTAACTGACTTTGGGATTTTGAAGCCGCGGACTCGCTGGCCTCGCTCTTTCTGCTCCCCGCACCCACGAAGCTATCGCCCCCCACACACCTTGTTGTTGACGGAGCTAGCGTCTCCCAATATGGATAATACATGGATATGGATTTGCACGTGGATGGTGTGACCACAGAACGATAGGAACGGGACTTTCTTTTGGATGGCTGTCTCGCTGAGTAAGCAGTAACCGGTGACGAAGACACAGAAGCTTCAGGTTAGCTCCTCGTCTTGTTGTGCTAACTCAGCCGTCTATGCTAACGGACCTGTAGATTTCTCACAAAAGTGGGGGCCAGTGGTCCGCTGTGATTGGTCACAATCAGAGACTCGAAAACACATTCTCTTCCTTGTTTCATCAAAACTCGATGCAAAATATAATGTCACGCCAGCACAAATCTGCGCTAATTATTCTTCAAAAGGACGTATATCTCAATGCACTGCATGGACAT
Source organism: Knipowitschia caucasica (assembly GCA_964034765.1). NCBI lineage: Eukaryota > Metazoa > Chordata > Actinopteri > Gobiiformes > Gobiidae > Knipowitschia > Knipowitschia caucasica. The sequence continues at coordinate 45,785,008 of OZ035823.1, read as the reverse complement.
GGATAGCATTTGTTCATCACATTTGCCTTTTTAACCATCACGTTTTATCTCTATACAATTAGGCACAAAGACCGAGATAAGCACTATCATATAAAATACAGAAGTTGCCGTGTCTTCTCCAAACTCCTAATGAACTCTGGTGATTTTCATTAAGACAAGAACACCTTTTCTTTCGGGAAGGTTACAAGGCAGATATAACTAATGTGTTGTCCCCGGTGATCATTCATATCGTCTTTTAAATTGTGCTGTTGTAATGAGGAAAGAGCCAGATTTCATCAGAGAGGGACTGACGTAGAAGCCGCACATCGTTTGTCATTTGGTTTTAGTCAGCTGCGTATGAAGACGGAGCCGACAGTCAACCGGAAAAGTCTGTCATAACAAACGCTTTGGAACATCTCATTTAGCTTGTTTCAAAATGGCTTTGTAAGAAGGAAACATATGGACAAGCATGAAGCTAAAGCGGAAACTCAGACTGGATTTTAACTGTTTAAATGGTTTAGCCCCTGCATATATGTCAGAGAGACCAGAGAGAGACCAGAAAGAGACCAGACAGAGAAACCAGACAGAGAGACCATAGAGAGACCAGAAAGAGAGACCAGACAGAGACCAGATTGAGACCAGACAGAAAGACCAGAGAGAGACCAGAGAGAGAGACAAGACAGAAATACCAGAGAGAGAGAGACCAGAGAGAGACCAGAGAGAGACCAGAAAGAGAGACCATAGAGAGAACAGACAGATAGACCAGAGAGAGACCACACAGAGAGACAAGAGAGAGAGACCAGAGAGAGGGACCCGAGAGCGACCAGACAGAGAAATGCAATGAGCCTTCTGACAAACATCAGCGGGGTGTTGGATAAATTAAGTTGATATATTTTTCAGACCTAGGTTTAAACATCCTCTTCTCCATCACCCATCACCCAAACCTCCCCCTCTGCCACTCCATCTCCACATGGCCACCACCAGTGTCTAGACCATTTAGTCCTCCTTCTTAAACTCTAAATGACATTATAAAACTCCAAGCCGCGTTCTCTCCGTGGCTCGGGGCTGGAGCAGATGGAGCCCAAATTGAATAAAGTGAAGCTTGCTAATGTGATCTGAGGTGAAGGTGAGAGGGAGGTGTGCAGAGTCCCAGGATGCAGACTCTGAGATATCAAAGATCGAGAAGAATTTTACATCATTATTAAGCCAAGTACTCATATGACGGGTCCACATATTGCAGCCGCTTGCAGCTTTAATTGGTTTTATACATGTCTCGGGATCTGGTGTATGTCACATTTTCTAACCTTCAGCGACAGTGCGAAATTTTCTGGAGATGGAATGTACGATAGTTCTCAGGGGAAAAGGACAGATTGACTTAAACTTGTGGAGGTATAAAGCCAAATGCCATTTGAAACATGGAAGGGGCCTGGTTTCCTTGCACGACCTAAGTCCTCGTTCTACAAGCGGAGTCCTGGATCTACAGCCTATCCGAGGTTTGTCATGTTTTGTAGTCGTTCCAGGACATTTAACAACATGAATGGACAGTAGTCATCCTGCTCCCTGTGAAGAAATGGCTCCATGTGTTTGTAATTATTGCATTTACTGTGTTTGAACATTCTCTGATCTGTTGTTGGTGAATCAATAGCTCTGTAAAGTGCTTCAAGATGACTGCTGTTGAGATGAAAGGGTCTACAAAAATAAACTGTATTGAATTTGTCGGCTGTGCTTTTAGCAAAACAAGACATACTGATTCATAATCCTTTCAAGAAAAACTACTTTATCAAATCTAGGGTACCTATATTCCAAACCACAGACAAAGAAGCCATGTAATAACTTCATTCAACTATTCCTGGTTTGTTTAGTAATATGTACAGTCTGTTTTACTATCATCCATCCATCCATTTTCTTCCCCTTAATCCACATCTGGGTTGGTGGGTGACAGTCAGAGCTGCATCAAATTCACAGAGCACCAGCCCCTCACTGATCCTGCTGCAGGTGGTGAGTCCACAGGAGGACAGCTGTTCTGTATAGCCTTGATCTTTCAGCGGGGGATTCAGACAAAGTGGGGTTAAGTGTCTTGCCCAAGGATGACAGCAGACATCAGTGGGAGTTGGTGGAGAAGGTCTCATGGTGGGCTCGAACCCACAACCTTCAGGCTCAAAGGCCAATGCTCTACCAACTGAGCCACTGTTCTACCTCTGCCACATCTTTAAATCAACATTTTCAAACTGAAAAGTGGACAACCCTCATTCAGCCAAGTCCAATAGTGAATTACATGGCTCTTTCTCTAAAGTACACAAAAGATAACATGTTTTGTAATATGGTAGACGTGTTCTGGTTACCTTTGTTCACAAAATTTGACTTTTACAAGACTCCCCCTCAAGCTATTGGAAGAAACATGTGTTATTTATGTCTTTTTAATTTTTTTAAGTTAGCTACCCCAGCTTTAAACTAATAGCATGTATTTCAGTACGGCAGTATAGTATAGTTAGCGGAGTCCCTCACCTTGACCAGCACATCGGGGCCGGAGCTGGACTGCAGGCTGAAGTGTACGATCTCTGGACTCAGGCCGGTCTCCATCTGCGTGTACATCTGGTGGCAGGTCTCCATGAGCTCCAGGGCCAGCTCCATGTGAGCCGCAGGGAGGCCGTGGTGGGCCCCCAGAGCCAGGGTCCCAGGCAGGAAGCAAACCAGGTGGTCCTGGTGAGAGGCAGGAGGTTAGATGCCCACACACATACAGAGATGTGAAGAGATTTTCAAAAAATACTGTTGGAAATATATTTGTAATTCTTACTAACCAAGTCGTTTTTTGAAAAACTAGGTTGATTTTAGTGTCATACAAGTTAAGTTTCACCTCTTCTTGATCAAATTCTTTTACATGGACAACCAATAAGGAATCCACACATTTCTGTTCCTTCATCCATCCATCCATTTTCTTCTGCTTTATCCGTTGCTGGATCGCGGGGGCAGCAATCATATGTTTCCATTTGTTTTCATCCATCCATCCATCCATTTTCTACCCCTTAATCCATTTCTGGGTCAGGGGAGTGGCCAGAGATGCCCCTCACTGATCCTCCTGCAGGTTGTGAGTCTACAGGAGGATATTTGTTTTAATTGATATTGTATTTGGGCCCGTGTGTGTGTAAGTAATTAAACTCATATATTACATGTTCATATGTTCTTGTAAGCATGAAATTGTTGACTAAAGATGATCAACGATATCCTCCTTTGTCCTTGCTTTTCGTCTGCAGTGATGACATTCAAACTGGACATAAATGACATTAAAAAGCTGTACACAACACAATCTCTTACATTTGACTTGACCAAATCCAGAGCAGACAGAAAAGTTCAATTTTAAAGGACGAGGAAGGAGGTTTTAATGAATGCAGATGCTAGACTTGACATTAAAAACTGTAGGAATGAGATTCAGAAGAACTTCCTTGGGGAGTGGTTGCTTGTGGGACATAGGCAGCTCTGCAATCTCACATAACATTAGTAAGAGGTAAAGCAGGGATAAGCAAAGTCAGAGAAGACACACCTATGCATGTCGGTGAACGTGCTCATGGACCCTTTTGAGTGGGGACATGTCTGCTCTATATCATGTACTGGTTTCACTGTCTTTTGTTTTTTATTATTATTATTTCAGACAACACAGTCACTAAACACACACTCACAATATGTACGTACAAAACATACAATACAAAATATTACACAATGACAAAAACCCACTTACCATGCAATCGTTTTAGTTGAATTACAGAAATAGAGGAACTTTTAAATAGTATTTTAATTGTCCAAGTTTGAACTCTGGTTTAGATGGTGTCTGGGGAAAGAATCTATTTAACTGTAAAAGTGTTTTACCAATCGCCTGTTTCAAAGCTGAGGGAAATGTCACCGGAAATGAGATGTAGGGACCTGTCATGAAGAAAAAACCTCCAGTTAGAATCACTTTTTGACTAAATTTTGGACTATACAGTGCCTTGCGAAAGTATTCGGCCCCCTTGAACCTTTCAACATTTCGCCACATTTCAGGCTTCAAACATAAAGATATAAAATTTAAATTTTTTGTCATGAATCAACAACAAGTGGGACACAATCGTGAAGTGGAACGACATGTATTGGATAATTTAAACTTTTTAACAAATAAAAAATTGAAAAGTGGGGCGTGGAATATTATTCGGCCCCTTCACTTTCAGTGCAGCAAACTCAGTCCAGAAGTTCAGTGAGGATCTTTGAATGATCCAATGTTGTCCTAAATGACTGATGATGATAAATAGAATGCACCTGTGTGTAATCAAGTCTCCGTATAAATGCACCTGCTCTTTGATAGTCTCAGGGTTCTGTTTAAAGCACCCTGAACACACCATCCCCACTGTCAAATATGGTGGTGGCAGCATCATGGTTTGGGCCTGCTTTTCTTCAGCAGGGACAGGGAAGATGGCTAAAATTGATGGGAAGATGGATGGAGCCAAATACAGGACCATTCTGGAAGAAAACCTGTTGGAGTCTGCAAAAGACCTGAGACTGGGACGGAGATTTATCTTCCAACAGGACAATGATCCAAAACATAAAGCCAAATCTACAATGGAATGGTTCACAAATAGACGTATCCAGGTGTTAGAATGGCCAAGTCAAAGTCCAGACCTGAATCCAATCGAGAATCTGTGGAAAGAGCTGAAGACTGCTGTTCACAAACGCTCTCCATCCAACCTCACTGAGCTCGAGCTGTTTTGCAAGGAAGAATGGGCAAGAATTCCAGTCTCTTGATGTGCAAAACTGATAGAGACATACCCCACGCGACTTGCAGCTGTAATTGCAGCAAAAGGTGGCGCTACAAAGTATTAGCGCAAAGGGGCCGAATAATATTGCACGCCCCACTTTTCAGTTTTTTATTTGTTAAAAAAGTTTAAATTATCCAATAAATTTTGTTCCACTTCACGATTGTGTCCCACTTGTTGTTGATTCTTGACAAAAATTTAAATTTTTATATCTTTATGTTTGAAGCCTGAAATGTGGCGAAATGTTGAAAGGTTCAAGGGGGCCGAATACTTTCGCAAGGCACTGTATCATGTATCAGCTTGGAGTTCAGACTAGTCCAGGTTCCTCACAGAATTGACTTTGAATAACACTGAGCCACTGGTATTTTTGAAACTTTACAGCTTGACATCAATAAGACTCATCAGAAGAGGAAGATAGAGGGCGCAAGAGGACAAGTTGACATCAGCAATATCAAACGCAATAACCCGCTCTCATGGACTGGGACAGCACAAGAATCATCGATCGGGAACCCGATAAACGCAAGCGCTGACTCAACGTGACTGTTAGAGGGTCTAACTAAAAGTACTGTGATGATGATCCAGGACACTCAACTAAACATTCAACGACATCTATAGACATTTATCATCATTTATGGACATTGGTTATCCACCCCTTATGGACCAACGGCTCTATGTGTTTTTCATCATTGCAGTTCTTGTGTTGCTGTTGATTCTCTGATCTGTTGTGGGCGAATTCAACGGTTCTGTAAAGTCATTTAGGGCAAGAATAAATTTAATTGAATGGAGATCAGGAAACACAGCTCAGACACTATGTACTGTAACAAGGGTTAGGGTTAGGGATTGTAGTCTCTCGAACATGGGACGCACTTCTCGAGAGACCAGCAGGGGACAGAGAAGCTGATAAGGCTGCTGTGGAAACATGTCAAGGTAATAACATCGCTATCTTACATTTGTCTGGTCTAGAGGAACCAAATATTGGATCAATGGCTGACAAACAGAATCGCGCTCATCCTCTTGGGGTTGAATATGTTGTGTAGAGGTGTAGGGTCAGGGAGTGTTTGGGACTGTGTGTTGTCTGAGTGTGTGCGTTTTGTCATGTCTCTCTGATAGAATCTGTTGTAGTGTCATGTATTGTATTGCCGTATGTACTGTACAGTTGAGTGTTTTTAAGTAGTTGTTTGTATAATCGTATAGTTAAGCAAGTCTGAAACTGCTCACACTCACCATCTTTGGGTTGAAGCGGTTGTGGCTGAGCTCTCCCACAAACGTTAGCCGGCTGCGTCCGGTCTGACGGACCAGATGCTTCCTCACGCCGTCCACCGCCTGCAGGTAATCCTCCAAAAGGCTGCACACAGGACAGTCCTGGCTTTAATAACAAAAGGAAAGACAAGCTAACTTGTTTTAGCTACATCTGAAACTGCACCAGAAGGAGGCCTGTCCCTGCGCAATTTACCAATACCTTTCATTTTGGTCAAGATATACATTTTATGTTGTTGACTTGTTAGTAACAGAATCCTTTTTTGGCTTTATCTAGGGCAACATTTTTGTTTTGAATTGTCATTGTCATTGGTTGTCATAAAACAAGTGAATAAAAACATAAATGTAATAAAAAGGGTTTTTAAAAGAAATGTAATATAAATCATAATTAGAAGTATATAACAATGCTACAGAAATGCTCAAAACTCATGTGAAGACGACAGATTTGCAGACAGACAGAGCCACCTCTCTGTTGTCAGTCGGATGTAACACATGTGTTGTGTGTCTAGTATCACTCACTCGTCCTCCACCTTGCCTCCCTGGACCCACTGCTTGAGGAGGTACTCGTAGTAGCTGTCAGCACGGGCCCCCAGCGTGAAGGCCCCTTTGTGGGAGAACTGTCCGGTGTTGGTGTTGATGAACATGGGCACCAGGCCGTCGTGTTTCCCTGGAAGTTTGTGGACAAGCTTCGACACCTCGTTCGCCACGTCCTGCAAAACATATACAATCAGATCTGTGCAACAATCCTCGCTCTCAAAAGAGTTTGCGTCTAGTATTAGTTAATAGCACTCTCGCTTTGAATCCCGTTTGGAATAGGGCCTTTCTGAGTTTAGTTTGCATGTTCTCCCCGTGTTTGCGTAGATTTACTTTGAGTGCTCTAGTTTCCCCAACCACAAAAAACCATGCACTATAGGTATAAATGTAATGAGTGAGTGAATGGATGGTGGAATTGTTGTTTAGGTTATCATTTAAATGAATGTGAAAATAATCAATCTAGACAACTTTTGGGTTGAGTGGAAATCTACAATTAAGGTGTTGAAACCAAGCTAATAATTATCCACATTGTCCACAATTGGAGTGTTTTGTGAAAACTATGTTGCAAGACGATGTCCAACAAAAGGTTAATGTGTAACTTCACCTATTTTGGGGCTTTTCCATGTGTGAGGGTGTGGGTTATCTGTTCTGAAATAAATAACCTGCCTGCAGAGCATCAAGCGGGATTTGGCTTTTGGCTGTGTAAGGAGCACAGGGATCCTTGGCAGCTGCAAAGACATCTCCCTTGTCTGTTGTGTGCTTCTGTCCAGATGACTGTAGTAGAACCGTTTTTTTACAATGGTGTTGGTTGCTTTGGGTGACCTTGGTCTGTAAAAGTCCAAAAAAATAATAAAAAAAATGCTAAAAAAACTTACTTACTCAACATACATGTCTTTTTAGCCTCTGTCCCATCTCTAAATGAGCTTTTTCAGCCTGGAAAATGAAAATGAGATGACCACTCTTTCTCAGGCTCTACCTTACAAAACAGTTCACAGTATTCAGCATTTTCTACTTGCTCCTGTATTATGCTAAAGTTAGAGATGTTATTTTATATTAGTATAGAGTTATTATTGACATATATTGGGTTCTGTAACTGGTAATGCAACACTGAAATTTCCCCACTGTGGGACGAATAAAGAATCTCTTAATGTTATAGAATGTTTTCTATTACGAAGAAGAAGACAGCAAATTGTGGTCTGCTTTGTTCACAAAATGTCTCTTTTTGTTGGGACAAACACAATGTATGGGAAAAAAAGTTCTGAAACCCACCTTTAAAATCTAATTCCACCGTTACTTTGGTCTATTTCACAGCTGCTACTACGGGTATCTGAGTGGAAAATGACAGCAGAGATGGCATTCGCTGAAAGGCAGGACATTTAAGAGTGGGTAAATATGGGGAAGAAGCTCGATAAGCACCGGTGTGTTGCCTACTTACAATCCAAACTTCAATTTTTTCCCCAGCGTTTTTACCCACAATGCTCCGATAATATGACAGCTACACTGCCGAGAAAAACATCTCACACCACAGCCTTAGCACCATTTCTTATGTGAATGCTACTTCAAACTTCACGCCTTTAATCCAGTGCGGACAGTGCATATTAAGCAGCTGGCTCAGGAGAAGTGAAATCTCAAGGCGTGGATATTTTTTTGTTTCGTGTTTTTTCTTTGGCACTGCTCAATCTGTCAGCATGATGGATTTAAAGGGTAGTAGAGCTCATGGCTGTCGTCTCCATCCATCACCGCAGCCAGAGGAGCACTTCCGCCTCCAAACACCCGGCGCTTTTGCCCGTCACACTTGGGGGATGTGTGGACGCAAAGCTCAGGGCGAGAAGTTTGGAGAAATGTCTGATGTCTTAACTGACAGATATTACCATTAAACAAACAGTATCTTAGCCATGTCCTTTGTCAAAGTGTGTAGATGTGCATGTGGATTTGAACGTGTTCAATAAACTGTAATCTCATATTCTCTAGACAGACTTGTGTTGAGTTGCTTTTAGAGCCGAGATGACGATCAGACATCCCGGGTCTGAATCTGGACTTTGACAGGGACACTGAGATAAATGTACACAACTGCATTGTTTTTGCACTCAGGGACTAGGTGGAGTCCAGAGACAGAGAGAGACCAGAGATACCAGAGAGAGAGAGTGTCCAGAGAGACCAGAGAGAGAGGCAAGAGAGAGCGACTCAAGAGACTAAAGAGAGACTCACTGTCTGATGTACATAATGCTTTTCTGCAGACACACTAACACCTCACATTGATATACAGAATGCAAATGCCATTGTCCAAATTATACCTGCAGATTAACCCCTGGGAAGTGTATCTAAATTGTTTTGATGGACCTGGTGTCAGTATTACCCATGTCTTAGTCTTACCCTTTTAAAAGAGTAGTACTAAAAAAGTATGTGGGAGAAAGAGAGTGATGTATCCTGAAATTACAATCCCGGGAAAAACAGCCCCAGTTTTACCAAGAAAGAAATTGTATCTGAAACACCGAGTAGTGTCACAATCTAATCCTAATGTACGGCTTTTTTTTGGAAGTTGTGTTTATAATTGTCCATCTTGAGTTGAATGGACCCGCAGCAATCACAAACAAGTATGTGAGTGTAAAGGACGTCAAAACTAGTCTGTCTACTCTTTGCAACTGTAAAACAAAGCTATTCATTTATTCACTTCTGTTACTGAGCAAACAAAATGTATTCATAATGTCGGCCTGAAGCGTTTGAGAATCACTCCACAAACAAGAAAACAATACATACGTCTGGAGGATCCTTTTCTTGAGTTTATTAATGACAACCAAAAGAGTTCTTCATGCAAATTCGGCCTGACTAATTCAAATGTGCCGAGACGGCGCGCGGGTCACACAGAGGCTGCAGCGCGGCTCCGAGGCGCACTCTGTTCTGTACAGAAAGTTTCCTCTCCCAAAAGAAACTTCACCAGGAACTGTATAGCCTCTGTCAAACTTATTAGCAGCACTAAGCAACAAGCCAAGGGTCTCCTGAGTCAGTCATGAAAAGATATTGTGTGATTAATGAAAGCAGGACAAAAATAATACTTAATTGAATGTATGAGTAATTAATAGAATCATCCACTTGCCAGATGTTATATGCAAGGGATTGCCTTGTTAGAATATGTATACAATTTACACACATTTATGAAGAGCTTTTCAGAGCAAACCAATCCACTCAGAGGAACCCATCACCCACACATTCAAACACCAGTGTACACAGGCACAGACACACAGGGGGCGAGAAGTGTCTTGCCCGAGGACACACAGCGGTTCAGACTAAACACTGAAACGAAGACTTGTTCTGACACACCAGCCTGTGTCTTTCAGGATGTGAGGAGGAAGCGACCAAGGCTATTTGGGACAAAGACTGTTTTCACTCAGGAGGGTTGAGCCTTATGAAGTTTATACTTTCACTCTTGTTTCCTTTTAAACAAGCAGTGAGAGATCAAACAGAGACCAGAGGGTCCAGAGAGAGACTAGAGAAGGCCAGAGAGAGACAAGAGAGAGACCAGGACATACAGCAGTTCTCACTGAACAAGCCTCAGTAAAAAAGATGACCTCATGAGGCTGGTGAAAAGCAGAGTAGTACTGACACACCAGCTTGTGTCTCAGAATGTGAGGAAGAAGCAACCCATCATATTTAGAGCAAAGACCTGTGTTTTTGCTCAGGAGGTTTGAGCCTTATGAAGGTTATATTTTAATTCTTGTTTCCAACTCTCTATCATGAGGTCGTCTCCTTCTTGATACACAGTAATGTGAAGAAAAGCAGTCGTTATAACTCGCTGTTTTTCTGGATCCCGACTTAGAGCAGTGGAACCATGAGTTGACCCACAGTAAATATGCAGCACACCATACAGTTTTAATGAGGAAATAGAAGTTTCAGTGTGACCTGGTAGACCGGGTCCTGGGTGAGGCGGCTGAGCTCTCTGAACTCCAGCTGGACACTGGTGACCTCGGCCACGGTGCTGTCCGCGGTCCAGCGCGGGGGGTGGGCCGTGCCCTTCCCCAGGTTCACGTCCGAGAACGGGATCTTTGACGGGGTTCTGAAGGCAGGCAGGAGCCGCGAGCCCAGGTCCCTCTGTGGGAGAGACTTAGTTGAAGGCTTTATTCATCATAACATAATATAAAACACAGCCAAATGATTTGATGGATGAGATTATCAATCATCTTTTTCTTTGCATAGGGAGCAATTTCACATCGAGAAATGCACTATTTTTTCAGCCCAAGAAGATAAAGCTGGAGTTTGACACTATTTTTCCCTAACTCAATTATCAAAGTCAAGAAATATGTAAGACCTTGAACTTAATTTGAATGTTTAAACTCCAATAACAAAAGTATTTATACTTTTTTTTTTTCCAACCATACACAATTATATAGAAAACTATCTTCAATTATCTAATATCCATATACAAATTTACACACAAATGTGTGATGCAAAACTCTAGAGTACATATCTTGTTTTTCATAAATAATACATGTTGAAAACATAGATCTTTTGCATGCGTGCAAGACAAGGCTGAGAGTTGATTGGCTAAGTGAGGGTGGTCCTCTATTTTTTACTTTTCTGTTTGAAAAAGCAGTGACAAAGGACAAAAATGCGAAAACTAAGGACAGAATCAAATTGTTTTGAGAGCAAAGAACTAGAGTTTGATGGATTTCATGACATAGTTCTATTTTTTGTGGTTTGAAAGTTCCCCAGCTTTGAAGTAAATATAATAATTTCCTGAATCAAAAGAAAGACTCAGGAACAAAGACCCAGGACTCATTTGAAGGACTATGCCTTTTGGCTGGCCTGGGAACGCCTCATGATTCCCCCAGATGAGCTGGAGGAGGTGTGTGGACAGAGTCTGGGCTTCTCTGCTTAGACGGCTGCCCACACCACCCGGCAACAGAGAAAGCAGAAGAAATTGGAATAGAACATTTCTTTCTTGTGTCTGAAACGTAGGAGACAGATTGTGTTTTTTAAAGATAAACCTGTCTGTTCTCATGTGAACTATCTTAATAAGTGCTGACAAACAAATTGGGAAAATGTAGCTCCAGCGTCTAAGAGGATTAAAATGATGCAGTAACAAAACACATTAGTGAATTCCAGACGTACAGCCTTGTCGAGGAAGAGCGGGTCCTTGGTGAGGTGGTACGTGCTGAGAAGACCTCCCAGGATCCGGATGGTTGTTTCAAACAGGTTCACGTCCACGTTCTTATCAAAGGACAGCTCCTTTTCCACCCACTCCCGGGCCTCCGCAAACTCTAAGAACAAGGAGAAGGCACATTATCACAAGCGCAGATCAGTCACGGAGATATGCCGTTATGACACTGGTGTTTAGTGAATAGTACTGAGCATGAGTCACAAATAAAATATAGGATTTGGATATATCTACCAAACATTGCGGGCCCCATCTCCAAGCGGCGGAGTCGATACGGGACACACCTCTAGCGGGTTTATGAACTGTTTGTGAATATTCAATTACTCTTGCTTGCTAATTCATGTAGAAAACTGTTCAATGAGGTCTACCGAGGTAAACGTGTTCTCCACCAATTGCCTCCTGGCTGCTAAGGTTAAAGGGTTTCCCCAGCGAGTGTCTCCACAGACCACAGTCCAAACATTGTATGAGAGGAATCAGTGCTTTTCCCAGCTGAGGGAAAAATACAGGATATCGTACCTGATCTTATAGTATCTCATCTTTATTAGCCCCTATGACCAGTGTCAATGGAGTATGTTATTGTGTTATTATCATATTAATAAATGTAACGTTTAGTCTAGTATGGATCTAAAAACTAGTAGTAAGCAGAGTGAAGAATGTGTGAAACCATCCCCCAGCCATTAAACACAGGAAGTTAAATTAAGGCAAGAACGCAGAGAACATCTGTTTAGAGTAGCCTCAGGCTTACTTTGAGAGGGGCTACTGTTTGTCCTTGTGACGGGGTGAGCCCGTCCCTGAGCACGCTGTCCCACGGAGCGCAACTTCAGATGCGCTCCGTGGGACAGCGTGCTCAGGGACGGGCTCACCCCGTCACATTATTCCTCCCCTCTGGAAGGTTGACACTGTGGGTAAACCGTATAGTCCGCACCACCACGGACCAAACCCGCAGCTTGAGTACGCGGGTACACTTTTCACAGTGATTTATTATTTCCCATTATTATCCCAGTGCAATACAGTGCAATATTTACAAGTTGTAGGCGCATGCTCATCTCAGGTTCTCAGGTGTTGCCTTCTCTGCAACCAAGCATCACTAAAACTCGAGCAGTCAGTCCTATATTTGAGCCGCAAACTGTTGCCGAGAGAGACTCGCTATTCCACCGTAGAAAAAGAGGGCCTGGCAATAAAGTGGGCATTGGACAGTTTACGGTACTATCTCTTAGGTAGAGAATTTGATTTAGAGACGGACCACCGAGCACTAACTTGGATTAACACTATGAGAGATCAGAACAGCCGTCTGACGCGCTGGTATTTGTCCCTCCAACCATTCCAGTTTCAAATTCGCCATCGGGCTGGGAAAGACAATATTGTGGCAGACTTCTTGTCAAGGCTACCGCACATCGCTAGCCTCCCAGAGGGGGAGGGTAATGTGACGGGGCCACACAGCTTGTCTTAGTACTGAGAGCACCGCACTGGGACGCGCGCTCTTTTTCTCTGGAGCGTCCGTGTTATGCGCGCACGTACTACAGCAGCGTTTACATGGCTAGTTCTCTGTCTGGGGGGGAGTGTGAGTGCGTTTGGTGAGATCTCGGGTGCACACTAGGTCTCACCGTCGTGCTACTCACCGTTCGCGTGTGCGCGCACGTGCGTGCGCTCCTCGGGACTGCGCGTGTGTGTCCCGTGGGTTGGCCAAACAGAGGCAGAGACGCACACACACATTATAAGTGTTGAGGAGCCTCATGTGATCCTTATTTTGTGTTTTTGTTTCTTATGACTGTAAAGGGGGATTATTCAGTGTGGGGATCATCCTATTCTTTACTGTGTAGTGGGGGACTATTTCTATAGTATTGTTTTGGGGGTAAATGGACTTTAAAGTCAGTGAATGTATTTTGTGTTTGTCAAACGCCCAGGGGAGGGGCTTGTGCTTTAAGAGCAGGACCGGTCTGGCCTGCTCGAGTTTTAGTGATGCTTGGTTGCAGAGAAGGCAACACCTGAGAACCTGAGATGAGCATGCGCCTACAACTTGTAAATATTGCACTGTATTGCACTGGGATAATAATGGGAAATAATAAATCACTGTGAAAAGTGTTTTTTGACTGAGCCATTGTGTTTTTGGGAAAAGACCCCACAACAGTCCTGAACAGGGCCCAGACTGGAGCAACCAGTCTGCCACGTTGCCTGTATCCTGTAACCTGTATTCTGTCTTTTATATATTAAACCTTTTTATATATTTAAGCAGAAGTTGTAGTGTCCATTCATCATCGAAGGATAAACCGTGGCTGAACCAGCGTTAACATATTTTGGTCCTTCTTGAGCCGTATGTCAAAACATCTTTTTTTTTCGGAGCTGAACATCATTCCAACTGGAGATCTGACAACAGCAGCGAGGCTTAGAGGTTGCAGGTGGAGGAAAAAACTGCAGCAACAGTCTCTGTGTGGGGTTTGATCAGCTTCGAATTTCGGATTGAAGACACAAAAGCCACGGACATCGCGATAACAGGCAAGTGTGAATTTACTTTTGAAGTTGGGGACTCAAAAAAGAGGCCGGGGATAACGAGGCTTATCCTTTTAATAGTCGAGGGCTATTTCTTAGGCCTAGGATAACGGGGTTTATCCTTCTAATAGTCGGGGAGCTATTAAAGACAGTCAAGGGGGGGCCCGGAATAACAACAGGTTATTCTTTTAGATAGTCTGGAACTATCATAGACTGTATAATAACGGGGTTATTATTAAGAGTAAGTCGGGGACTACTTTTTACTGCAGTTAAAAGTGAACGGGGTTCATTTTGAATTAAAGACGTCTGAATGAATGTGTGTGTGAAAGGAGATCAATTCAATACTTGAAGCACCGGACAACCAGAAACCTTGCGGTGATAACGAAAAGTTGTCGACTTGGTGAAGTAGAGTCGGATTGCATCTCATTATGTTTTAAGTAATCGTGAAAGTGGTCTAAAACAATTACATTCCTTGTGATTAAACACCTAGGAGAAACCGGATGAAACATTAGGTTTTATCTAGAAGCTTGTTTCTCGAGGAAAGTAATTTGGCCCATGAGGCATTCCACTAAGATCGTTTACAAATGTGTAATTAATATCCAATGTTGTATAAGCAATAGTTATTAAATAGAAGTTGAAGATATCTAAGTAATTTACTAAAGAGTAAATATGGGTTCATCTTGTACTAAAACGGTAGATCAAAAAGGAGATCCTAAGTTTATGCAGAGAAAAAATCCTGAATCAGTTAAATATTTGAAAACCTGGAAAAAGAAATATGGTTTTGAGGGTAAACTAACCCTGAAAGAGTGTGAAATACTGGTGATGAAAGTTAGTTTAGGACTTAAATCCAAAAAGTTGCCATCTGAAAAACAATTGCATGAGCAGAAAATGGCAGAGGTGTGGTTAGCAGCAGCAAAGTGTAGGGATAAGCAAATTAAAGAAAAGAAGAGTGAAACGAGCCTAGTTGCCTTTACAACAGAAGAAGACAACTTAGTCCAGGCAGGGAGGCGCCATGTGCAGCAGCAGCAGCAGCAGCAGCAGGCTGTAGTACAGGCTCATAACCACACAGCAGCACCACCTCAGTACACCCCACTGCAACAGACAACAAATCTATTCCCAGATAATTCTGTAAAATTGCAGGATAGTTTGTATCCACATGCAGAGCTAGAAGCAGCAGCACAGCCACAAGTCTGTGATGTACAAACACCTGTTGCTACTAGATCACGGCATCCAATGAACGCGTCTTGGAGCAAAAGTTTTGGGAGCCTTTTCAGTCCAAGGTTTGACTTCTCAGAGAGAGGTGCAGATGCATTCCCAATGATAGAAGTCCCAAATCCCACTCATGATCCACAAGTGGTTGGAAGTTTGCCTACTATGTATGTGTTTCGTACTTGGACGAAAGCAGACATAATTAAAGCCACAGAAAGTGTCCCAAGCCATAGAGAAGACCCAGATGGTTTTTCTGATGGTATGAGACAACTGGTGGACATGTATAGGCTTAACGGAATTGAAATTAGGGACATTTACATGACGAAAATGGGAGTTGACTGGGCAAGATGCAGACAGCACTATAACCCAAATGATAATGCAAACCCACCTGTGCTTCTTCCTGCAGCAGACCCACTCATTAATGATAGATTAAATACTCTACATAATCAAATCAGAGAAATGTTCAAAACTTTACCTGACTATGGGAAGTTAGCTCAGGTAAGACAAATGGAGGATGAGACAGTAGTAGATTTTAGAGTGCGGTTTGAAACAGCCTTTAGAAAACACAGTGGGTTGAGGGACAATAATGCAGCGGAGCGTGTAATTTGGGATCAACAGTTTAAACAAGGGATGGTGGCTTGTGTGTGTATTTTGTATTTTAATGTGTGAAGCGCTTTGTGACCCTGGTCTGTGAAAGGCGCTATACAAATAAACTTTACTTACTTACTTACTTACTTAATTTAAGACCAGAAGTCTCTGAATGGATAAAGAGGAATTTTGTTGGATTGCCTACTGCGACGCTGCCTGATTTCATAACACATGCTATTCATGCTGAAGTGGTTGCTAGAAATAAAAAGAGAAATAAAGAGAGAGAAGAGCAAGCCAGATCAGTAGATTCTTTCTTGCAAGATTTAGGAGACTTGTGTTACCAGAGAGCACAAGGCCAATCAGCAAGGAGGGAGCAGAATAGAGGCAGAGGTCAAAGCAGAGGGAGGGGGCAGATGAGGACTAGGAGAGAGAGAAAGTTGGACAAAAGCAATGATTATTGTTACATATGCAAAAAGAAAGGACATTGGGCGAGAGAATGTGAAGCATGGGCCAGAGAATGTGAAGCAAGTTCAGATGAGGACAAGAGAGAAGAATATGTAGAAAAAAAAGGGAGAAATCAAAAACATCACAATGCATGACTAGGGAGTCAAAACAAAACTAAAGTTCTGACAAAAAGTAATGATGAAACAGTGAAAATTCCAAATTTAAAAATGACTTCGATAATTGAAAATGAAAATGAATATGATTCGGACTCAGCAAAACAATGTGATGAGGTTATAAATTTTACTCAATTAGATATTTTTCATGTGTCTAAACCAGAAATAACACTTTACATTGAAGAAAGGCCCTATGTGTTCCTTTGTGATTCTGGAGCGGATAAAACAGTGATTAGGGATGTGAGCAATATACCCATTTCAAAAAACTCAATCACAGTGAGATCAGCAAATGGGTTAGTGCAAAAACAAAATTTGAGTCAGTTGATTACCATAACCAATCCAGAAACAGGCGATGAAGCCATGCTGAAAGTGGTTCTCTCACCGCTGTGCCCGTACAACCTACTAGGACGTGATGCTATGGTTGCATTAAAAATGGGAATATTTCCAAACAAAAATGGAAATATGGAAGCTAGGCGCTGTAGCAACACTGATATCCATGTCCTAGAAGGGGAGGGATCAGTATTGTATTGTTGGACTTTGGACATGCCGACAAGTGACCCTGGAGAATCAGGGAAAGAAATTGTAAAAAGGGCTAAACGAGCTGTGAATCCAGGTGCCATAGTCAAACATGATGAGTTACATGTCACTTTGAGACACAAAACAACTCCAGGAGGTGATCCAGTTTATGATAAACTAGTACAAAAATTGGGCCCACAGCGGGTTCAAATTAGAGACATTTACTGGAGAGACAAAACAAGTTTCTGCAGTGTAGGAGTGACAGATGCAGTAAAACAGCTTATGGGAGATTTGCAGAATCCACATATCTCTATATCCAAAGACCCAGAGGCAGAGTGGAGTGATAACAATGCCTTTGTTGGTCAAGTGGAATCAATTAGAGATTGGGAGCAATATAAAAAATTAGGAGTATACTGGAGTAAAACAACTGGTTGGAGAAAACAAAAGGTAAACTGGACAGTAGTATGTACGCCAGCTGTACACCTGACTGACCAGGATCTTGCATGACAAATGACTCTAACACAGGAAGAGGAGGAGGAGCTTGAGCAAGTTCCAGATGAGGTGTGGTCAAAAGGGCCCACAGATGTTGGGTTAATTAAGGGAATGTTACCAGTGGAGATCAGAGCAAAAACTGGGTACAGGCCCAGGATAAAACAATATCCTTTAAAACCTGATGCAGTAGAAGGAATAAAACCTGTAATACAGGATTTAATTAAAAAAGGAATAATTCAAAAATGCTCAGATTCCCCTTGTAACACACCCATTTTCCCAGTAAAAAAGGCATCTCCATCCACAGCCTGGAGAATGATACAAGATCTGCGAGCTGTGAATGAAGCAGTTCTACTTCATAGTGCTACGCCCCTTAGGCTCGCTTTGGGTATGACTCCAGAAGCACCAGCTTCCCGCCAGAGAGAACTCAATGCTCCAATCACTGTGCAGAACCTCCTATAAATAGCCCACAGCAGTCCATGCTCTTCACTTTGAACTCTGGCGCCATTGAGAGAAGTTCTACTCACCATTGAAGATCGCGATGTCTACTCCTCCTCGTCCGAGAAGTCCTTCGCCATCCGGCGTCGGACGAAGACGGTGCGGTGGCTGCCGGACCAAGCTCCACCGCAAAGACCGGCACGAGTTCTGCTTCCTCTGCCTGGGAGTTCACCACCACCGGGAAGCGGCGACGTGTGCGGCGTGCCTTTCTCTCCCCGGGGAGGAGAGAGAGCGCCGCGCTGCTTATGCCACCTCCGCGGAGGCTCGCCCGGGTCCCTCCCAGGAGGAGGAACCTGAGGTTGAGTATGTCCCGCTCGACCTGCCTCCTGCACCCAGGGAGTGGGGAGACTGTGTTGTGGAGGAAGAGTTTGACGAGGACCGGGGTTCCTACGTCACTCTCGACGAGGCTATTTCCTTGTGCGAGGAACAAGACCGCTTCCCTCTGGACCACATGCCCCGCCTCTTCGCCATGGCAGCGGCCACCATGGAGACCCCTCTGCCTCCGCAACCCACCCAGAGAGAGAGCGACTTCACGTCGGTGGGTTCATCGCTTCCAGGGAGGAAGAGACGAGCTCCAACACTGTGACCGCGGATGGATCCGGTTTTCCATTACGCGGCACGTGATTGGGCCAAACCCCTAGCAGCTAAGAAGCCTGCTCTGGGGTACGGCGCCTATTGCTCGGTCCAAGACTGGTCCTGGTCCAAAGGGGTCCCGGAAGTGGAGGACGCTGTCCGGCTCGCACTACTCCCGCAGTCCTCGGTGTGGCCCGGCAGCAGACCTCTCCTTCCCTCGGAGCGGGATAGGATGAGCATGGCTGTTCTGGATAGATGCTACGCTAACGCAGCACAGGTCGTTGCGTTAGCTAGCAATATGGCTCTTCTCACCGGGGCCCTCGATAGGTCTCTATCCACGGGTCAAGCTCTCACCGACGAGGACCTGGACCGGGCCAGAACCACCACGGCGGCCATACTCCGTATGATCCAGGCGCTGGCTATTGACGGTGGGCGATCCATGGCGTCCGCACAGGTCGGTGCTCGCCATCTGTGGCTGGGGCTCGCGGACATCAAGGAGACGGAGAAGAGGCAGCTCCTGGACCTCCCTATCTCCATGGATTCCCTCTTCGGTCCAGACATGAAGGGGCTCGTCGCGAGACTGGACGCTGCTGCCAAAGACTCCGCCATGCTGGCTCCTCATCTGCTCCCTCGCCGTGTGTCACAGCAGCAGCAGCAACAGCAGCAGCAGCAACAACAGCAGCAGCCTTATCGCGGCAGAGAGAGAGTGAGAGACCGGTCACCTCGGCGACGCTCAGCTCCGCCCCCTCCTGCTCCTTGCCCGGGCCGCTACACTCCGCAGAGACCACGGGGTTCAGAGCCTTACTCCGGTGGTTTCCGTGACCAACGCTCCCACCGCCGCCCTTCCTACAGTCGGGGAGTTCGGGGGGGGAAAAAGTTTTTCAATAAACGACAAGGTGTACCGTATTCTCGGTCTGAGCGTCATCTTTTTGCCATGCATGGTTTGTCATCTCAGGTAGAGGGCAGCATTGCATCACACACAGGTCTATCACCTTTGGTTACGTTGAGTCCACAGCGGCCGCATCCCTCCATACCACTTCCCACAGCGGCCAGTGTAGTGTCTGCTGGGTCAGGACCAGGTTTTGCGAGCCTCTCTCCCTTTTCTCAGCGTCTCCGGGGTAAATCCAGCACTTCATTCCCCAGGGGTGGTAATGAAAGTCTAGGTCAGGTTTTTCCCTCCGTCTCCGGGGTTCCCTCTGTTAGTGGTGTTACGCATACAGAGCAGGACGCTCCCACACACGTCTGCCCTTCAGCTCAGGCTGCTGTCATTTCATCCTCTGGGCGGGGAGTGAAACGCAGATTACCGCTGTCTATAAGTGAGTCAGGGGGCCTGGTCCCAACCTCCTCACACAGCACATCTCATGAGGTGTTTCGGCCCTTTCGATGCCCCCCCCTCCGCTGGGAGCGCAGGGAGAGTGGGGGGCTATTACACCAGGTGCTCCGGGTCCTCTCCTTCCCCTCACAGAGCAGTTTCGGGTCTGGGAAGAGCTCGGTCTACTGTCAGACCCCTGGTTAAAGAAAACGATGCGCAGGGGCTACGCTCTGCAGTTCGCACGGAGACCACCGCCGTTCCAGGGCATTCGTGCGGTGCGCCCTACAGATCGGGAGACAGAAGAGGCGCTCCAAATGGAGGTCGCCTCCCTGTTACGCAGAGGCGCCGCGGTCCTGGTGGACCCTCGGGACGCCTCCAGAGGCCTGTACTCCCCGTATTTCCTGGTCCCCAAGAAATCAGGGGGGGTGCGCCCTATATTGGATCTGCGCACTCTGAACCAGTGCATTTCCAAACGGCCCTTTCGGATGCTTTCCACAAAACATCTGTTAAGTGCGTCAGGCCCGGGGACTGGATGTCAACCATAGACCTGACGGACGCTTACTTCCACGTTGCCATAGTACCGGAGCACAGACGCTTCCTGCGCTTCACCGTGGGAGGGAAGTGTTACGAGTACTGTCGCCTCCCCTTCGGTTACGCTCTGGCCCCACGCACCTTCTCCAAGTGCGTGGAGGCGGCGCTGGAACCACTCAGACGCGCAGGGATCAGAATCCTGACTTATATAGACGACTGGCTGATTCTGGCCCCGTCTCTGGAGCAGGCCACCATTCACACGCACTGGGTCCTGTCACACGTGCAGCGCCTAGGCTTTGTGGTGAACAGGGAAAAGAGCAATCTGCAACCCGCACAGCGCTTAGTCTATCTAGGTCTACAGCTAGACTCGGTGGAGTTTCGGGCAGCGCTCTCCCAGGACAGACGCTCGAGCATCACGCGTCTAGCTCAGGAAGCGCTGACCTCTCCCACAGTGACCGCCCGACGAATACGGTCTCTATTGGGGATGATGGCATCAGCTCATGCAGTGGTGCGGCTAGGTCTCCTTCACTTGAGACGTTTCCAGAGGTGGTTCTCCCGTCTCCGACTACATCCCACAAGAGACGGGGGCAGAAGGCTCATTGTTCCTCCAGGAGTGGCCGAGGACCTGAGCTACTGGCTCACGCCCGGTCTGATGCTGGAAGGAGTTCCCCTGGTAGGTGCCGTGGCACACGTGGAGGTGTTCACGGACGCGTCTCTGGAGGGATGGGGGGGGGTTCTGCACCAGAGCTCTGTGGGGGGCGCCTGGTCAGGCCCTCTTCGTCACATCAATCTGCTGGAGATGGAGGCGGTTCACAGGGTGCTTCTGCATTTCGCTCCACAACTAGCGGGGAGACACGTGATGGTGCGCTCAGACAACACCACAGTGGTGGCGTATCTGAACCGGCAGGGGGGCACGAGGTCCCCAGCCCTCCACCGACTGGCAGCGACCATTCTGATCTGGGCTGCAGGGCATCTGCAGTCTCTGAGAGCGCGTCATGTTCCGGGAGACAGGAACACAGGGGCGGACATAATGTCACGGGGAGGCCCTCTCGAGGACGAGTGGGGCCTCGACCCGCAGATGGCAGCGGAGGTCTGGCAGAGGTTTGGTCGGCCTGTGGTCGACCTGTTCGCCAGTGCAGACAACGCGCAATGCCCGCTCTGGTTCGCACTGAGACCCACGGACAATCCGCCTCTAGGGGTGGATGCCTTGGCTCATTATCCGTGGCCAGGGGGCCTGTTGTACGCCTTCCCCCCCCCTCGTCTCCTACCGATCCTACTGAGGAGGATCGAGCAGGAAGAGCGGGAGGTAATCCTGGTCGCCCCAGACCGACCACAGGCCCGTTGGTTCCCGTTCCTGACCAACATGTCTGTGATGGACCCGTGGCCTCTCCCGGACGTGCCAGGGGGCCTGGTCCAGGGAGGGGGGACGCTTCGCTCCCGCCCAGTCCTGGGCCACAGGCTCTGGGTTTGGAAGCTGAGAGGCAGAACCTAGTCCGACTAGGCCTCCCCCGGGCGGTGGTGGATACCATCCAAGGGGCGAGGGCACCTTCCACCGTGAGGGCTTACGGGTGCCGGTGGAAGCTTTTCAAAGACTGGTGCGCGGCCCACTCGTGGGACCCCAGGTCTTGCCCTCTAGAGGG